>BSBK01005345.1:105000-727500 GCA_027943335.1 Chamaecyparis obtusa
TTGATGATAGAAAAAGCACTACTAGTGGAGCATTCATTTTGGAAGAAAGATTGGTTACTTGGATAAGTAAGAAACATGGATGCATTTCTCAATCCATTGTAGAAGTAGAATATATTGTTGTTGTTCCTAATCGTTCAAATATTGCATGCATAAAATAACTACTAGAAGGGTGTGAATGAGGAGATCACTGATCCAGTGATAATATATTGTGATAATATGAGTGAAATTAATATTTTTAAAAATCTAGTGATGCATGCAAAGACAAAGAATATTTCTATTAAGTACTAATTGACATAATAAGCTCAATAAAAGAAAGTTAGATTGGACTATGTGAAATCACAAGAGAAACTTGTTGATATATTCACTAAACCTTTACCGAAGGACACATTTGAATACTTAAGGAGTACACTAGGGGTCCATCCCCTAACTAAAAATCACTAAGGTGATATGAGGTTGCACCAACCTATTCATTATCAGAATATCTAATGATGTTGATGCATAATTGATGTAGGAGCATCTCGGGTCGTTGGCAATCCTATGTCACCAAAAACAATTTGGAGTTTGTCTGTGTTGCTTGGTTCTTACTTTGACTAATTTGGTTGGTAGTTGGTCAGTTTCCTTTGGTTATTGAGTGTGGTTGGTTATCTCCTAGGTAGTTGTTTGTTTCACTAGCCCTCGACATTGCTTGTCTGCTACTCGGTTATCTTGCTTATCGACGGGTTTAGTTTTAATTTTTGTTGTGGCCAAATTGTGCATTTATATTAGATCATGGATTTAATGTTGGAATCCATCATTGGGAAGCATGTGGTCTCAGATCTAACCATTCCTTCCATTGATTGTGGATCTTAAGGCCAACTCAGTTCAGTAGACTCTTGTATAAATTTAGTTGTTTGGTTGTAGTTTAGGAGGTAGTAGTTTTTGGATAGGAGTTTGGGTAGAAGATAGATGGAGAGATTTTGAGAGATCCTCACATGTTTGAGGAATTTTGAATTCATTGTAATATCAATTCATAACTAGGAAGGCCTTATAGCCCGACATGTATGTCTATTGGATGAAATATGTGAAAGCTTTTGCATTCTCTCTCTCACTGTTGTGTTTGTTTTCTTCTGCATGTGTTGAGCAGGCTTGGATCATTAGGGTGTGCTATTGTTTGGCCCATCTTGCTCCCTACCTTATGTTAGGTGGTATCAGAGTGATGTGAGATCTTGATCTAGGTCTATAGATCTAGGCTTATAGGTCCCTCTTGAAGCCCTAATTGATTGTTGTCAGGTAGCAGATTGTGATCTAACCTGTAATTGTAGAGGGTTGTCAAGATGGTTCGTGGGAGGTGAGATGCAGATCTAGGAATGGCAGATATGATAACGTAGATTACTGCTAGGTTAGAAGCTATTGAAACATCCTAGAGAAGAGGCAAACATCTTGAAGATGTTAGTGATGATGAAGTTGAGGAAGAACAGGCAAATGCAGAACCTGCACCTGTTATGGATCAAGGTGAAGAAATATTTTTGAAGGCTTTGACAAGTCTAAAGTCAACACCACATTTCAATCCTCATGAGTATGGTGGAAAGCTATATTCTGATCAATTGGTGGATTGGATCAGTGAGATGGAAAAGTATTTTGAGTATGAAAACATTCCTGAGGACAAGAATGTGAAGATTACAAGCACAAAGTTGAAAAGTCATGCATCCTTATGGTGGGAACATATGCAATTGGATCAGAAGAGGAAAGGAAAAGACAAAATCAAGGTATGGAATAAAATGGTGAAAAAATTGAAAGGAAAGTTCTTACCTTGTGATTATCAGATTAACCTAGTTCGGCAAATGCAAAGTTTGAGGCAGAAAGCTAGCTCGGTAAAAGAGTATAATGAGGAATTCTATATATTAGATTTCAGATCTGGACATGATGAAGATGATATGGAAAGAATTGGTAGATACCTAAATGGTTTGAGAGTTTCCATCCAAGAGGAAATTAGTATGGTCAAGTTGGAGAACATTGAAGTGGCTTATCAATTTGCATTGAAGACCGAGGAAAAATTGAACAAAAGACATGAGCAAAGACAAAGAGGTCAAGGTGGTAGATTCCCTAGAGGAAGAGGTAGATCTAATGGTGAAAATGGTAGATCTGAACTAGAAAAGACAAATCTGGACAAAGTCAAGATCGAGTGGAAAGGTGAAAGTTCATCTAGAGGTAGGGGCAGTAACTACTGAGGTGGTTATGGCGGAGGAAGTTTCTGAGGAACTTGTTCCAATTGTGGAGATTAATGACATAGATATTTTGAATGTACACATGCTAATAAGAAGGCTTGTAGCAGTAGAAATGCTTTGGTGCAATAAGAGTCACTAAATGAACCTGAGAAAGAAAATAACTTGATGGTAAGGACAACACTATGGAATGAAATTAAGAAGGAAGATCTGGTAAGGAAAAGTTTGTTCAAGACCAGATGTAGAGTTTCTGATAAAGTTTGCAAGGTAATCATTGACAATGGTAGCTCGGAGAATCTGGCATCTGAGGAGATGGTCACAAAATTGCAGTTGGAAAGGTTGGTACATCTGAAGCCCTATTAGATTTCATGGATCAAAGATGAGCATACAATCTTGGTAAGTGAACAATGTTATGTGAATTTGAAGATTGGAAAGTACTATGATAAGGTGTTATGTGATATCATTTCTATAGATTATTGTCATATTTTGTTGGGTAGACCTTAGCAATATGATAAACATGCTATATATGATGGGAGATTGCATAAGTATACTATTGTGGCCGATGGAAAGAAACAAATATTGTTACCATTGATGGAAGAACCTGTTAGTAATGTTTTCACATCTGTGAAAGTTTGTTTGATGGAGGGAAGAAAGTTTGTTAACTCTTTGAAGAAGAATGATGTATGTTTTTCTCTGATTCCTAACAAACCGAGTAAGAAAATAGAGGATAATGTACCTGAGGAGATTGATAAGTTAGTCACTGAGTATAGTGACATCATTTTTGATAATGTACCTGATGGTTTGCCACTGAAAAAAAGCATTGATCATTATATAGATCTAATCCCTAGAGCTAGTTTACCGAATAAGGCACCTCATCGGTTGACACCTACCAAGAATCAAGAATTGAATCGACAGATTCAAGAGTTACTGGAGAAAGGTTTGATCAGAGAAAGTTTGAGTCCTTGTGTAGTACCTATTGTATGGGCACCTAAAAAGAATGGAGAATGGAGAATGTGTACTCAATCTAGAGAAATCGATAAGATAACAGTGAAGTATAGGTTTCCTATATCGAGAATGGATGACATAATGGACAGTTTGACTGGAGCAAAGTATTTCACCAAAATTGATTTGAAAAGTAGGTATCATTAGATCAAAATTAGAGAAGCTAATGAATGGAAGACTGCTTTCAAGACAAAAGAAGGTTTGTATGAGTGGTTGGTTATGCCCTTTGGTTTAACTAATGAACCGAGTAATTTTATGAGGCTGATGAATGAAGTTTTGAAGAAATTCTTGGGTAAGTTTGTGATTGTATATCTTGATGACATTATAATATTTAGTAAGACTAGAGAAGAACATTTGTTGCATTTTAGACAAGTTTTCTAGAGGTTGAAAGAGGAAAAGTTGCTGATAAATTTGAAAAAGTGTTCATTCATGAAAGAGGAGATTGTGTATTTGGGATTTGTTATTTCAGCTGATGGTTTGAACATGGATCCTAAAAAGGTTGAAGCTATTTTGAGTTGGCCTACACCTATGAATTCTAGTGAGGTAAGATCATTTCATGGTTTGGCCAATTTTTATTGAAAGTTCATAAGGAATTTCAATTCAATTTGTAATGCTATGACTCAGACTATGAGAGGAGACAAAAGAGAATTCAAGTGGACACATGGAGCTGAAATTTTTTGAGACTCTGAAGCAGAAGGTTTCTGAATTACCTATTTTGGCATTACCTAATTTTAGTAAAGTATTTCAAGTGGAATGTGATGCAAGTGGAAGTGCAAATGGAGCTGTGTTGAGTCAAGAAGGTAAACCTGTTGCTTTCTTTAGTGAAAAGTTGAATGATGCTAGAAGGAAATATTCTATGTATGATCATGAATTCTATGCTATTGTTCAAGAACTGAAGAAATGGAGACATTATTTGATATTGAGTGAATTTGTGTTGTATACTAATCATAAGACTTTACAATATTTGGGTAGTTAGAATAAGTTGAATCAGAGACATATGAAATGGGTTGAGTATTTGTAGAGTTATACATTTTTGATAAAACATAAGAGTGGTTTCACTAACTGAGTTGTTGATGCATTGAGTAGAAGATATTTGATGACTAAGATGAAAATTGAAGTTCTTGGTTTTGATGAGATGAGAGATTCTTATGAGTTTGACCCTGATTTTTCTAAGCCATGGAGAAAGTGTAGAGCACCTATTCAAGATCAACAAGATACTAAATGGGATAAATATTTTATTCAAGAAGGTATGTTGTTTAAAGGAATTTAGTTGTGTATACCGAGAGGCATAATGAGATCTAATTTGATAAAAGAGAAACATAGTAGTGGTTTGGCTGGACATTTTGGTATTGATAAAACATGGAATTTTCTTAAGGAGAAGTACTATTGGCTGAAGTTATATAAATATGTTCAGAAATTTGTGAAAAGTTGTGGAGTTTGTCAAGTTGCAAAAGGAGTAAGTTAGAATACTAGATTGTATACACCGATTGTTGTTCCTAAGAAACCTTGGATTGACATCAGTATGGACTTTGTTATTGGCTTACCAAAGACAATAAGAGGTAATTATTCTATATTTGTTGTTGTGGATAGATTTTCAAAGATGGCACATTTTATACCTTATAGAAAAACATTAGATGCAGTACATGTAGTAGATCTTTTCTTTAAGAAAATTATTAGATTGCATGGATTACCGAGGAGTATTATCTCTAACTCAAATAGTAAATTTGTTGGTTACTTTTGGAAAACCATTTGGAAGAAATTTGGCACTGATTTGAAATATAGTTCTACATTTCACCCACAAACTGATGGATAGACTGAAGTTGTGAACAAAAGTTTGGGAAATCTTTTGAGATGTTTAGTTGGAGACATATCGAGTAATTGGGATTATGTATTGGCACAAGCAGAGTTTGCATATAATAATTCAGTGAATAGGAGTACTGGAAAGACATCATTTGAGATTGTGAATGGCACACAACCAAGAGGAATATCTAATTTGAGAGACATTGCTGATGCGAATAAGAAAAGTACTGAAGGAGTAAAATTTGCTAAGTACATGAAGACATTGCATGAAGATGTAAAGCTGAAGCTAGAAGACAGTAATTAGAAATACAAAGACAGAGCTGATAGAGAAAGAAGATATAAAAATTTTGATGTTGGTAATGAAGTGATGGTTCATTTGAAGAAATGTTGATTTCCTATTGGAACATATGGGAAGCTGAAGATGAAGAAGTTTGGACTTTGCAAGATTTTGAGGAAATTTGATAATGGAAATGCATATGAAATTGAGTTACCTGATGACATGGACATATCGCCGATTTTCAACATTGTTGATTTGTATGAGTATCATGAACCTGATGAATAAGTGACAATACTGACAGAATGTCCTAAGAAGGAGAATGAAGAAATTGAAAAAAAATTTAAGGAAAGAGTTGGCAAGAGTACAAGAGGAAAATAGTATATGGAATATCTGGGAAAGTGGAAGAATGGACCGATGGAAGATAGTTCATGGATTTCACAGTCTAAGTTGGATGTAGCTCAGATCAGACCTACCAAATGATTCAGAGAATCATTTCAAAATAACCCCAGGTGTCTGATGCAAGAGCATCTCGGGTCCTTGGCAATCCCCTGTCACCAAAAACAATTTGGAGTTTGTATGTGTTGCTCGGTTCCTACTTTAACCGAGTTGGTTAGTAGTTGGTCAGTTTCCTTTGGTTACTGAGTGTGGTTAGTTATCTCCTGGGTGATCGGTTGTTTCACTACTGCTTGGTGTTTCTTGTCTGCTGCTCGATTATCTTGCTCACCAATGGGTTTAGTTCTAGTTTCTATTGTGGCCGACTTGTGCACTTATATTGGATCATGGATTTAATGTTGGAATCCATCATTGGGAAGCATGTGGTCCTAGATCTGACCATTCCTTTCATTGATTATGGATCTGAAGGCTAACTTAGTTCGGTAGACTCTTGTATAAATTTAGATGTTTTGTTGTAGTTTAGGAAGCAGTAGTTTTTGGATAGGAGTTTGGGTAGAAGATAGAAGGAGAGATTTTGATAGATCCTTGCATAGTTTGAGGACTTTTGAATTCATTGTAATATCAAGCTATAACTATGAAGGCCTTATAGCCCAGCATGGATGGTTCTATTGGATGAAATATGTGAAAGCTTCTGCATTCTCTCTCTCACTGTTGTGTTTGTTTTCTTCCATGTGTGTTGAGTAGGCTTGGATCATTAGGGTGTGCCATTGTTTGGCCCCTCTTTCTCCCTTCCTTATGTCAATAATGTTCACACTTTGCGATTCCTAAGGTTGTGAAAGATGGAAGACTACCTGAAACTGCATATCAGTACATGCAAGGTACTAAGATCTAAATCAAACAATAGAGATAATGATTTGTCTATTGAAGAGCTAATTATTTTATTTTTGGCATTGTTATCAAAGGGAGAGAGTTTACATGAAATATTCAGATAAGGGAGAAATATACATAAAATCTTAAGAGAATGGTTAAAAGGGAGAGAAGGTTAATGAAATATATATCCACATGGAGAGAGATTACCGAAAGGGAGAGTATTGATGTTATGTAGTGATTAAACATATTAAATGCATAAGATAGGGAGAGATTTTTGAGTTACAACATTTACATGCAAAGTTGTAGAACAAATGTTTGGTATTCTATGACATATTTCATATTGTGTTTCCATCAATGCCAAAGGGACATATTGATATACTACAACTAATTGGATATCTTAAAGGAGAGATTGATAGACTACAACTGATTGCATACTTGAAAGATAATGATTGATGATCATTGAGCTACTAAGGTATATGTGACCAGGGATAACTTTAAGAAACCCCCTCTTAGGAAAAAGCGTAAAATCCTGGCGAATTGTACATTATTTTAGGGGGGAATTTTTCTTAATGATGGTGATTTTTTTTTCAAATCTATGATTTTTCATAGTTTGTATTGGCAATTTTTTCCTTGCCGAATGAAAATTCCATAAATTCTTGGTGAATTATGTAGTCATGTGGGGAAAAATATATATTTTATGAGGCAAATTTTTTTCTTTTGAAGTAAAAAAGTTATAATAAATGAGGCAATTGATTTTCTTTTGAAGGGAAAAAAAATAACTGTAATGGCAAATTTTATGTAACATTTGAAAATTTATTTATGTTATTGGTTAATCATTCATTAATTATGGGAAAAAGATATTTTATTTATGATTTTCAAAAGATGGGATGCAGTTTTATTGCAGACACGATTTTATAATGTTAAATGTATAATTTAAGACCATCTTATGATCCAAGATCAATGGCTGAAGTTTAATTTCAGCCCCAATTTTTTGAAGGAAACAGAGTTCTCGAGGAAGTCACCGGAATGTTGACACATATAAAATTAGGGTTGTCAACTTGTCTATAGACTCATCACTTAACATGTTGATAAGGATAAGCACGACACATATCAAACCTTAACCTACACCATAACCATGATCATTGATTACAACGTCATGCATGGAGGGTGGATTATGTTGCAACTTGTAGGGTAACTCGTAACTAGGTAAGAAATAAATGCAACTTGTCAATGATAAGAAAAATTCTTTAACAACCATCCACTCAACACACACCAATTTTTGACATGTATGCATTTATGGGAAAGATTTATAGGTAGATATGAAAGATTAAGGATAGTGGATTTAAATTTCTCACACGCATGCATTTATGGGAAATATTTACATGAAAGATTTACAAGTAGATATGAAAGATTAAGGACAGTGGATTTAATATGATTAAAGAAAGAATAATTAATTGCTAAGTATTGATCAAGTGTTATTTATAGATGATCTAGCTTCTTTCTTCCTCAATTTGTCTTTGCTAGATAAATTGTTATAGATTCCTCTGGTTTAGGTCATTAGTCTATAAATAATTTGATTTTTAGGTTTTTGAAGAATCATTATTTAGATGGATACTCCCCTTAGGATTAGATGCACATCTGTGGAGGCCCAGAAAGCCTTTTCGGGCTCCTTCTCGGATGAAACCTTGGAATCAATTTATAGGGAGGGTCGTCCTTTCATAAATGAGGCTGTCAAAATTGTGCTAGGTAGAGAGTATATGAACAATGAAGATAGGCACCATGTGAACACAGACATTATATCCTATTTTTTGGCATCTCTTCTCGACCTTAGAGGAGGAAAGGTGGACATGTTGATGTTGTTGAGGAAGGTTTTCAAAGAAGAATACCTAGGGGACAACGTTAATGTTATTGTAGTCACAGAAATAGGGGTGGAGATCCCTTGGGAAAGTGAAATACCCAAGCTTCTCCTCCTAGACCAGAATGTGGCCATTCAACCTCTTCTATTGGGCCTAAATGTTGGGTAGTTGAAGTACCATAGGAAATGGATGCCGATTGCTAGGGATTTTCTCTGTAAGTGGTTTTTTCTTGACGAAGTGGAGGCTTAGGTGGGGCAATATGACTGGCTCAATGAATTCTCATAGTTAATCCTCTTTGGAGAATTCTACTTAGATGGAGCTTGAGGGGAAAATCAATAGTGGTTTTTTTTATACAAACACACCACATTTTTTAGTTTTTTGTTTATACAATCATACCATGTTTTTGACTTTTTTGTTTATAGTAGATTTCTCTTTCTACTAGACAATGTAATTACTAATTTTATGTAAAAAACAATGAAAATTTTGCAAGCTCATTTCAATTTTCATTTTATAGGTAGAAAAAATGGTTCTTAGGCTTCTCTATGATTGCAATATTTTAATTAGTTCTTTATCTATGTATTAGACATGTAAGTATGTTTCAGTAGAAATAAGGAAGCGATGGTATTTCCATTTTTAAATTTGAATATTTAAAATGTCATTGCCTTCTTGATTACCATCAGAATTCCTAAATTATGATAACCATTAATAGAAGTTGTATGAACTTTTTACCCAATTAATTATCAATATAAAATTACACCATTTTAAATGTATTACATGTATCAAGTCTTACAACTGGTTAGTACTAGTAGGTTGTGTGGATTTCATGAGGGAACAAGATCACTTCAAAATAATTTTGGGTGATGAACAGGATCAGATCGAGTATCTATTGGCCATTGATGCATTTAATAACCAGTCCTTTACTACAATTATTTCTGTTAGATCATATAATATTTGAGAAAGAATCTGATCTGCATCAATTTTCACCCACCTCGAGCCTTTTCAATCCTACAACTTTGTCTCTTATGATTATAGAATTAATCAAATATGATTAGGGTTTAAAAACATGACTTGTCGATTTCATTTTCTCTTGAAAAACCCTAGTAAAATTTCAAAGTTTTAAAACATAATAGTTGTGGCCCAGGTTTAAAACATAATAGTTAATCTAGATTTCTCCTAGAAGATTGGATGACATACATGAGTCAGCATAATAGTCAACAAAGCCTTCAAAAATACTTTCCACATCACCCTCACCAGCCAATGAGGAGCATGTTAGTGCTCAAATCTGCAGATTATCAAATACTCATATAATCCCAAAGGACATAATCTAGCAAAATGAAAACACTAAGGTATTAAGGTTAGAAATCCTTCTTCATTTTGAGTATGAATACTTAGGTGGGTGTACCTATATCAATTCACTATTTGATTGAGCTTTGAATTGCAAACTAGCTCCTTCACTGCTCTATCCTTGCTTCCAAACTCAACTTAATAAGATGAGAGAACTCTAAGTATGGCCCAAATTATCCTGATACACAATATTATGATAGAAATCATGAAAGCAGCAACATGAAACAATGGTTTAAGGATATTCATCCTTCTTCTTTTTAGAGTTGAACTCAAAGAAACATAACCTCATTCAGTGCTTCTACAAAGCATTAAAAAACACATCTATGAACTTGTCATATAATGATTCAGATTATGATTATACAAGTAAAGTAAAATGAAATAGTTATTTATACTTTGGGTGGAAAATCAGTGTAAATGGATCCAAAACCAGTGCCTTATCCACTCGGGCGATAGAGTCAAACCCTACCTCTGCATATAACTATCAAAACAAGTACACTGAAACTCAAATGACATACCTAACATACCATCCTTTTAATTCCTACTACTGTCATCAAATTCATACATGGATTATTTGTTCCTAGAGATCTCCCCTAAGATTTTACTCTTTCCTTGAAAGAAACTTAAGCTCAACCCCTATATTGACCTTGTGAATAATGCATTTAAGAAGCCTTGCAATTTAAATACATAAGAAAACTAAAACATTCCATACATAAAGACAAAAAAATAGTAGTAACACAGCTCCAATATTTTGTATTAATGGTCAAAATGCATTGATATAGTATCCTCTCATTTTTAGAAAAATAAGGTTTTGTATTCAGAACCTTTCTTACAGAGTATTTTCAACCCCCTCAAAATGAACCAAGACTTGCTATATATATATTCTCAGCCATCTTGCAATCCTCAAAAGGATGCAACAAGCTTGGGATGGCTAGAAAGATCTTACACTAGAGACAAGATTATAAACTGACAAAATTTGATTGCTACAACAGATTACAAATATCTATTTCCAACAATCTTGTAGGTGGCACCTTTGTCTAAGGATATTTCAGAGCAGTTGCTAAATTTTTTGCATGAATGATGACCACCATTACAAGCTAAACTACATCATCCTTTGTTTGGACATGCTCTCCCTCAAACTTTGGATCAGGTGCCAAGTGCATTCTATTCTTCTTCTTTATTGTTAACTTCTCCCAAGTTGCCACATCATCATTAGATGGCCAGTTGTAGTTCTGCAGCTCCTGAAGTGATTTGATCTGCTACTCCCATGTAGAATCAATTATATATTTGGCTTCAACCAAAAACCATATGAAATCATTTTCAATCTTGAAAAGACTATCAATGATATTATTAAATCTATCCAGGTCTAAAGCATTATCATCCTTTAGGAAGGCATCCTGTTTAATCACCAGTTGATCCATTGACAGCTTCCATTCTTCCAACTTAACCACATTTCCATTGTCATCATAAATTGGAGGAGAACATTTGCTATAATCTTTATCAAACATGGCCAGCTTGGCCTTTATTTGGTTTGACTTTCCTTTGAAAAACTTTGAGGCAACACTTATTAAGCCAATCTTCTCAAAAACCTCACTTACTACTTTAGGAACATCTACCCTGTATTCTTGCAAATCATCAAGTTTGTCAAATAATATACTCCTTCCTGACCATGTACTAAAAAGTGGCTCCAAGGTGATTAAATGCTCATTCACCTTTTCATTAGTCTGATGGAATAAGCTAAATGATTTATGGACTAATTCCATTCTGTCCTTTATCTTACCCTACCTATATTTCACAATTCTTGCTATAGTATCTAGGGATGCATCTATTCTTATCTTTTCCAAATCCTCAATAGGTCTTTCAGGCTCTTCAACATCTATCTGAATAGGGGCCTCAATTTGCATAGAAAGAGGAGGAACTACCTTTGAGGCTTCTTCAAGCTTAACTTTTACTTATGCCAACTCATCCTCTAATTGTTTGATATTCATCAGTTTCAAGTATTTATCCTTAGCCACCAGGTTTGTGCTTCCAAATAACTTTGAATACCTCTCAAACAATTGAACTATCTTTGCTTCATTCAGGTTAGCCAAATGAGTTATTGCCTTGGAGACTTCAAGGTTAGTTATATTTTTCATAGTCCATATGATCTTATTCCCTTCCATCTTATCCTCTATACTTAATAGAGATGGCTTTTGGGTCCTAGGGGCCATAGACCACATTGCAACAGCTTGAGATTTAGGGTCATAGCCACTTCCTCTTATCACGTCACCAATGTGAACCTCATATGATAGGCTACCCTGTGGTTGTTTCCTTATCTGATCTATGATGAATGCAAAAGTTAGATCCCATCCTAGATTTAATAACATTCCACTTTCCTTGACCAATTGTCTAGCTTCGTCTACAGTTATAGGATCCAGGCTAGGATCATAAGAAGCTAAAGCTCTCAATGTTTCTTCACTTGGCTCCACACCTTTAGGCATAACTTTCTTCACCTCTTGTTGCTTGTTCCAAAGAAGAAAACTCTTGAACTCATCAGTTTTAACAAATTGGTCATCACTCAAAAATTCCTCCTAATAAACTTCTCTAATATCCTTTTCTAACCACAGGGACTATTCCTTATCTATTTCATCAGTGGCCACCTTCTTGCCTACTCTTATTGTCTATATCAATTGGTGATGGTAAGCCCTATCACATGGCACTAGAGAAGATGCTTTGTCAATTATTCTCTTTTTTTTTCCTTGCCCTGAAGGCTCTCCTTCCTCAAGCCTCTGCTTCTTCAAAGGTGGCTCTTGGACATTCTCTGTCTCTAGCTGGTCTTCAATAGGCTCAACAATCTATACATCCCCAGCTTGTGGTGGGCTATTTCCTTCTAGGGACTCATCAAAAGACTCCTCTTGATTAGAAGATGAATAATCCTTCCTTTTCTTTGGCTGCTTCTGGTCAACCAATTTCTCCAACTGATTTGGTAGAGTGTCATGCATCTCTATCATCTTGTCAATTCTTTTCAGATAAGGAAGGTTAGGGAAGAAACCCTCAAAAGGAAGCTAGGCTATTGTCACTTGTTTTGATAAATCTATCAAATCAAAGTACATGTTCCATCTTCTTTTAACCTCATCATTCTCTATAATATTTTTTATTACATCTTCCTCATCTAAACCTTCACTTTCCTTAATCACACCAATGTTTGGAATATAGACCATCTTGGCAGTTTTGATAAAGTCCTCAGGATCTATATGTCTACAAGCACCAGTAACCATCTTGAATTGATTTAACCATGTAGTAATTTGAGGAAATGCCCTCTTTCCCACCAGGAAGTCACCTATCTTTAATTGCCTAGGTGTGAATGTACCCTTCCTGTGAGGGGCTATAAGTTCTCTATCTGTGCACATCAACAGCCAAACAAATTCCAAATAGGCAACTCTTGGAGGAACAAATTTTGGTAACAAATGTGGGCATTGGGGGCAACCATAGACTCTCAAAATTGTAGAATTTTCCCCTAAGTAAAAATCACCACAATTTTGGTCTCCCTCCCACTTATCCACAAACTTCAATGGTCTTAGGAGCCTAAGGATCCTTGGGGATAGCCTTGTGACATTGATGCCTAACATCTTTATAATTGGAAAGACAATGAAATTCTCAAAAACAAAAAAATCCCCTTCATTGGAAGTAGAATTCCATAACCTCACCCATAATTGTACTAGATTATACTAGCCTTCGAAGTTAAACCTTGGTTTCAACATGTTCCAATCAAAGCTATTGATGTTGAAGAACAAAATTAAGTGCATTAACAATGAATAATGCATGAACTTAATTGGACTCTTACTTTCTTTGACAGAAATCAAACCCTCATGCATTCTATCAATTATATACTGAATGTAATCATAGTCAGTATTTACCAAGGAATTTTGGATGTCCAAGATTATCATCAACAAATCAGCTGGCAAGAACTCTGCATCTCCATCAATTCCCAAAACCCTACACAACCCATAACAAGTTTGCCTCATATAATGCTGGAGGGATTTAAATTGGTAAGGGGAATTCATATGAGCAGGGAGGGGAGCTATATATTTATCCTATTTTGGGATGTGCTTCATCATTTGGTCCTTTATTATCCCTATGTTATTCTTCTACCTCTCCCTTTCTTTGCTCAGGTCAATTTCGGTGGAGGAAGACATATAGAAATTGAAAGCTTTCATCAATGAACCCCTATCAAGAGTAACCAAAGGTGACTGGTCCTCTTTTCTAATTCTTTTAGAAATAGGGTCATAATGCCTAGGTAGTGCAACAATTAGCTCCACATCTAAAAATACATCAAGAACAACTAATTTTCCCAAACCCAAAGCCCAACCATTACACACAGGAACATGCCTATCTCTATTTCCATAAAAGAAGTTGAAAATAGTATAACCTGTACTATTTGGTATGATAGGATCCCTACAGAGCCCCAGCACATCTTCAAAAACATCATCGGGAGCTCTTTTGTTCTGACCGGGTCTTGACAGCAATTTCATAAATTCATCTAAATAGTTAGGCTTGCCTTTGTCTTCACCACTTTTATACTTGGCTTCACTACTCAAAGATGCTGCCCTCCTCTCAAGTTGACTCATCTTGCTATAGAATTACCTTCAATTTCTGCAAACTAGATTTACTTGGCACTCAAAAATTGCTTCAGAAAGACACAATTCTCTTCAACTGATTTTGGACAAAGGAAACTATGAGCTTAGCTTATTTATCGATATGGATCAAAAGTGTACAGCTACCACAATCATTGCAAATCAATTCTTAATTTCTCTTGCATTCAATTTCACATATCACCAATTTTCAAATCAGAGCTAACCGATGCAAAGATGTTGATAGATAGATTTAAAAACTTGAAAACAAGGCAAAAAGGCAATGATTAGTACTCTGTACTTTAACATCCTGTTTACGTCATGAAATCCTTCTTTGAAACTGATTGGATGGCTTATTAGTTTACTTTCCAACTTGACACTATACTTGATCCACGCAAGAAATGGTCTTTTTCTTTTCTTTTATTACCTTTTCCAACTTAGCCCATTTAGCGAATCAGTGACTGAAATCCTCTCATGATCACTTAATACAATGTTAACCCTAGCTCATATTCAGAGAGATGGCAACCAAAGCCTTTACGGGTTCTCACAATGCAATTCTTAACTCTTCATCCACTTAGTGAATTAGCGATAGAAATGATCACGTTCAAACACTTTACTGCAATTATCATTTGGTGAACTAGCCAATAAGGTCATCTCCCATTCTCTTAATGTCCCGGCTAACTATCAATTTTCTTGGAGATTTAGCGAACAAAGGGTTTGTGAATTCACTTAATGAAATACTTAACCACCTAATTATTTAGAGAACTGGCAAAGCCTTTACTCTCTAAATCGCTGAATCTTTCCTTAACCGCCAGCATCATTCTGAGACTTAGAGACTGTATGCTTCGCCCATTCCCTAGATGTTAGTGCTAACTGCCTGGATATCTGGCGACTTGGCAAATGGCTTCTCTCTGAATCATGGAATCATGTAGCTTTGACCACCGGCATCACATGACTTGGTGAATGCAGTTAGTTGACCATTTCACTAAAACATATGATCTTTAGTTATTTGATTATGAGACTCAGCAAACAATGGGTTCGCTGAATCTCACAATACTTCAAACATTGAATATTTAATTACGTGATTAAGCGACTGAAGACTTAAAACTTTGCTAATCCTTTGATTCGTCCATTCACCAAATACTTCTAGCCTTCACCTTTCTTTTAAGAGAACACATGACCACATGATTCACTGAATCGCTAGATGAATTAGCACATCACTAACTTACTCCAAGAATAAGTGAACATAAGAACTCTTACCTTTTCTAAAGTTATTTGGTCAAACTATCAGAACCAACAAAACATTTGGAGACTCCTATTACAAGTACTCAATCGCTTATTCACCAGGTCAAACATGTAGGACCCAAAAGATACTTGAGATTAAAATAGAACCATTGATCTTGAAACCAATCCATGGTATTCACTAGTTCTCCATTTGATATAACCCTTGACCGCCAAATATAGAGAATGAGCGAATACTGCTTTCACTAGGTCGCTGAGTGTTAACACATGACTGCCAAGGACTAAGAAAATTGGAGATAGCCTTTGTTCACTAGTTCTTGCAAAGGGTAAAATAACTGCAAAAACATTTGGAGACTCAGTGACAAGGAAAGACATATAACAAGGTTCAAACACATTCGCTAATTCACTGAATAGTTGAGGTATCCACCAGGAGACTTAGAGACCACGTGACTAAAATGACACTTAGCATAAGATTGACTTGTTCGATGATTCACCAAATGCTATATGAGACATGCTATGACATTTTCTGATTCAGTGAACACTTGGGATAAATAAGCACGTGCACGATTAATCCGCTTAAGTGACTAAAAGGTAACAATGAAATAGAAGAATTAGGGCTAAGATGAGGGTTTTTTCATGAATTCAACATTTTCAAAAACAAAACGTAGGGTAAGGATTTTTTAACTTGGCTATGACAATTTTTATGAATTTTCCAAACCCTAGACCAAGAAAAACACCTGTAAGGAGATTCAACCCAAAATCTAGACACACACCTTAGAAAATTAAGAATATACCCAACAGTGGCTCTATTTGAGGATGCTTGATTGCAAGATCATAGCAAGAATTTATGAATCTCTAGGAGGCAGACCACAAAACCTTAACCTAAAATAGGAAACAAACACATAACAGAAGTAAACACACCTATACATATATACAAGCCTACTGTGCATGGAAAAAGAATTAACCTAAGAAAAATTTTAGGAACTGTCCATGCACTGGAAATTCCTGCTCTTCACCATCCAATTTTTTTAGAAAATATGAATCCTTACCATGGGTTTGATGAACAATATAAGGTCCCATCCATAAAGACTCAAATTTTTTGTGCTTCCCTTTATCTTCAGCCTTGGCATTCCATTGGAGAACCATATCACTAGGCTAAAATTTTCTCACAATTGCTCTCTTATCAAAAAGATATTTCATTTTTTGCTACAACTTCACATTTTCTCTTTGGCCTTCCCTTCTAATCTCATCTAATTCAATTAGGTAAACCATTCTATCTTGCATTGGGTCACTAATTTCCATGTTCTCTTCTTGCATAAACTTATAGATTGGAAGGAAATTATTAATTGGCAATCTTGATTTTGCACCATATACCATCTCAAAAGGGGACTTACCCATAGCTCTCTTCTTAGAAATTCTATCAGCCCATAGTGCTAACTTTAATTTCACATGCCAACTTCTCTTATTCTTTTCCAAGGTTTTCTTCAAGATTTTCAAAATACTCTTATTGTTGAATTTAGCCTGTCCATTGGCCTGTGGATGATAAGGAGATGAGTAAGACAACACTATGCCCATTTCTAAGTAGAAATCAGTGATTTCCTGTGACCTGAAACTCATGTTATTATCTACAACCAATTTAACATGGACACCAAATATAGTGATTATATTATTCATCAAGAATTCAATTACAACAACACTGGTTGCCCTTTTGGTTGGAATGGCTTCAATCCATTTGGCGAAATAATCAATAGCCACCAAAATGTGACTATGCCCCCCATTGGACTTCTCTGAGAACTCTCTAATAAAATCCATACCCCACATTGCAAAAGGAGCTTCTACAACAACAGGGTTCAATAAGAGTGCACCTGAAAACTTCAATTTTTTAGAAAACCTTTGACAAGGTTCACATTTTCTTACATAAGAATGAGTGTCTTTGAACAATATAGGCCAATAGTATCCTACCCTTAAGATTTTATGAGCTGTTGATCGAGCAGAATGATGTCCTCCACACATTCCAGACTGCATTTCCTTCAACACTTTCTCTGCTTGGTGCTTATCCAGACAAAAGAATAAAATGCCATCATTATCTTTCCATTAAAAATCACCCTGGATCAGCACATATCTCTGAGCTTGCAATTTCAAACTCCTTTGATTATCATTCAATTTAGGTGGACACTTAGCATTTTTAATAAAATAAATAACATCCTTGTACCAGGGTTACATTTCAATACTAGTAATCATATCAATATTAGCAGCAACATTATTTAGCTGGACAAGGTCCATATTTTCCTCAATCATTAACTTAGCAAGTCCCAATCCTCTTACCAATTTGGTAATGTGAATTTCAAGGTCAAACTCTTGAATCCTATTTATCCATTTACACCTCTTTCCTATGACTTCACTCTATGTTAGGATATCCTTTACTACAGCATGAGGCACATAAGCACTAACCTTTGCACAAACCAAATATGGTCTGAAAGATTTGACTACCTTTACAAGGGCATAGGCTTGCTTTTCCATTATTTCATAATTTAATTCAACAGATTGTAATGATTTGCTAAAAAAGGCTATAGGATGCTCATATCCGTCTTGATCCTTTTGTAAAAGGATAGCTACAATAGTATGAAAAGATGCAAAAGAAAATAGAGAAAATAGTTTCAAGTAATTAGGTGACACCAAAACTGAGGCCTCTTGAATTGCTTGTTTGATTCTTTCAATAGCTTGTTGAGCTTCAAGGTTCTAATCAAACTTCACTTCCTTCTTAAGGAACTTCACTATGGGTTTGACCAATTTTGCAAAGTTAGCAATAAACCTCCTTACAAAATTAATCTGTCCCAAGAATGACTGCACACCTTTTATGTTTTTTGGTGGAGGGACCTTTTTAATTGCTTCTACTCTTTTAGGATCAATCCTGAATCCTTCTTTTGACACTATGTGTCCAAGTAATTTCCCTTTTGTCATAGCAAATTGATACTTTCTGGGATTCAGGGACAACCATATTCTAAAGCCTTAAGAATGACCTTTTCCAAATGGGAACAATGATCATCAGCTTTCTTGGAATAAGCAGTGAGATCATCCTGATATACAACCATGAGAACATTGATTAATTCTTTGAATGCAACATGCATTGATCTCTGAAAATTTGCTCCAGCATTTTTTAAACCAAAGGGCATGCAGATATATACATAGGTTCCCCATGGGGTAGTAAATGTTGTCTTAAGCTGCTTTGATTCTTTGACCAGCACTTGAGTATAACCCGAGAAACCATCCATCATTGACAAAAGCCCACAAATAGTTACCCTATGCACCATGGCTTCCATATTGGGAAATCCATAATTATCTTTAAGTGAAGCCACATCCAGGTTCCTGAAATCAACACAGGGCCTAATATCACCATTCTTTTTCCTTATTGGCACAAGATTGGAAACCCATGTAGAATTCCTGATTGGCTCAATGATACCAGCATCCCTCAATTTTGTCAACTCAACTTGCATCTTAGTATCCAGTAAAGGGTTAATGGGTCTTTGCTTCTATCTAAAAGGCTTAGCTTCTTCTTTTAAAGGAATTTCATGCTGAAATAGATCAGCCCTATATGCCTTAAGATCATCATAAGACCAAGAAAATACATGTTTGTATCTTTTCAAAAGCCTTATCAAATTGCTTATGACCTCTTTGCTCAATTTCTTCCCAATGTATACCATTTGTGGGGAGGTTTCTGAACCCAAATTTATTTCCTCTAAGTCTTCCATTTTGGTGTTAGACTTTTGGGACAAAAAACCATCATTTATTTTAAACATCCCCTCAAATTCCACTAACCATTTAGGTATGTGATTTGAGGGTAACTGCACTATTTCATTTCCCATGATACATTCTTTTCCCTCAACACACTATTGTGCTTCATTGAAATCTATTTGTTGGCCATCATATTGATCAAGGCCTTGAATAAACCTAAGGATATCTAGGTCATCCTTAAAAACTTGCCAATTATATACATTATCAGGCACAGCAGGCCTAGTTTTGACCTCTAACATAGACACACCAGTGAGGGTTATGTCTTCACTCTTAAGGGAAACATTTGCAAGAAAATCTGCCATGATATTATTGGATCTTTCTACCCAAAGTAGATTGAAAGCATCAAAAAACTCTAGTCTATCCCAAACAACATGTTTATATAGTTTCAATTTTTAATCCTTGGAAGCATACTGAGATCTTACTTGGGCTATAATGAGTTGGGAATCACCATGGACTTTTAAAAATTTAATACCATGCTTTATGGCTACATCTAGTCCCAATATTAAAGCCTCATACTCAGTAGTATTATTGGTACATTGAAAAGTCAACAAGAATGAGTATTTAAATGTAATACCTGATGGGGATATAAATACAACACCATCTCCTGATCCTTCCTTGGAGCATCCACCATCAAAGAACATTTTCCAGAGCCCATCTTCCTAAAAAATCAGCTCATCCACAATTGGATCTATGTTTTTCATTTGAGGTACTACCTCTTCAATCACAAAATTGCTCATGTCCATATCTACAAAACAATTTAGATCCTCCGGAGCAACCACTTCAATCATGACTGAAGAACGGGGCTCCCTGTACAACTTTACCTCAGTTCCATTTATTGGGATGGTAGCATATGACAAATCTAGTTGCAACTTTCCACCCACTGCTGCAGCCCATTGTCTTGACAGTAACATGCCATAATGAGGTTTTGTATCAACAACAACCACATCCATTTTATATGTGGCTTTTGGGAATGCAGCAATCTTCACTTCAATTCCAATCAGGGTCCCTACAACAAGTACTACCCTATTATCCATGGCATAACACCTTCAACTAGATGTATCAACTTGCAACCCTAACTCCTTCATCACTTGATAAGGCATTATAGTTGTAGCAGCGCCAGAATCAATTATACAATTTTTTAGCAAACAATTATTTACAAGCAAAGTAACGTAGAAAGGATTGATAGAAGATGACTCTTGTGTCACAATAGTCCCAACACATACATCAAAGATGTCATTAATTGCAATTGGCTTATCCATGGACTTCCCTTCCTCTTCTAGAATAGGAGTGGTTCTTTGCTCACTTATAAGAGCCAAAGCTGCTACTTTGTGCTCCTCTATTTTCAACATTTCAAGAAAAGGGATGGAGACCTTCATTTGGGACAAGGCATGTCTCATATCAAAGGTAAGGGAGTCAGTATAAAAATTAGGGTGATCTTTTGACCTACCAATTTTATTTTTCACCTTGTCAGTAATAACTTCTGGTTTCCTTTTCTTCTCAGCTTCAAACCCTTCATCTTTACTATTTACAATATGTGGCTTTGGGGAATCCTTATCTTGGAGCTTATTCTTAACAAATACTGATCTAGAGACTCCCTGATCATTATCTACCTTTCTATTCCTCAAATTGTATGAGCATTTTTCTTGAGTAATAGCAGCCATAGTTAGACTTCTGATCTCTTCTTCATTGGGCTTTCTCCATTATTTTTCATCTGGTCTAGATTCTACCATATGATTCTTACAATCATTATTATCAAACTCTTCCTGATCAAATTGAGTAAATATTTGTTGTTCATAATCAGAGAAGATATTCCTCTTATGATCAACATCAGGACAAATAAATTCATCATCTGAGGAAACTAGGTCCCCCATTAGTTCTGTAGTGAACATGTTAATAGAAAGCTTTTGAGATCCTTCATAATCTCCTGCATATGAATCATTGGCCTCTTCTCCCAAGGCCTGAGTAACAACACATTGGAATGGTGAGTGGGGCATATTACAATCCACACACCAAGGGGTACTTTCCACATTATGTGCTATATTTTTCTTCAAAGGATATGGTGTATCTCTTCCCTTTTGGGGTTCATTATTATCAGGAATAGGCCTCCCATCTTTCTAGTTTGTTTTTTAAGGCATATCTCTTAAGTTAGGGGCTTTGTCCTACCTTTGATAAGGTGGCCTTGCATCTTGAAAATTTCTACCACCTTTATCAAACCTTGCTAGGAAATCTTTATTGGTACTAGGTCCTTTGTCCATTCTATCCTCTTCTTTGGATGGCCTTGTTGGTTATGGCCTGGTCTCTTTCCATAGTCTACACTCATCCCTCTTGTACATTTGGCTAGATGCATTTCAGTTACTCTCAATATTTATGGCTAGCTAAAATGCATCCCTAAGAGTATGGGGATTCTTATCTCTCAAAAGGTAAGACATCTTACCATCCATAGAGTTGAAATAAGTTGTCATGCAGACTGCATCATCTAACCTCAATACTTGGAATAGTTTATACATAGCCTTTTGGAATTGGCTATTGAACTCTGACATGCTCTCATTATAATGCTTCTTGATATTATTGAACACATTGAGCATGTAGCTAGAGTTCACATGTTCTGCATATTGCTCCTTAAAACACTTGACAAATTCATCCCAAGATGCAATACTATTCTCAGGCAGACCCCTGTACCAATCCCTAGCATCTTCAATCAATGATTGAACAAAGAGCTTCATTATGACATCTTCATGTTCAATCTCATAATCATTTACCTTATCTCTAAAAAATTTTAGATGCTCTTCATAGGTGATGACATTATTCCTGGTAAATAAGGGGATTTTCTTTCTGATTTCATTGGGGACAACATTAGGTTGACCAGGAATACCATCAAAGAACAAAGGCCTATATCTATCCAAATGAACTGGTCTTCTTTGGATATTTGGTTGATTTAGAGGAGTAGCTGCAACATTTTGACAGGGTATAGTTCCCACTGTACCACTAGCTATAAGGGGAACTTGATTAGGAGCTTGTCTAGGTAAAATTTGTCTAGGGTGAAAAGCTTGAGAACTTGGAAGTGAGTTGCTAGGTTGTTGGGGTGGCACTGTTCCTGAAGTGATAGGGGTAGAGCTACTAGTAGATGTGTTCATATTAGCATGTAAGAAGGCAATTTTTCCCTTCATTTCATCTACAGCAGCCTCCAACTCGAGTTTCTCAAGTTGAATGGCCAAATCTTCCTTGGCCTTTCTAGCCTTCTCCAAATCTACATTTGTTCAAGAAGGTACATTAAGAGCAGCCATAATTTTCTTGGGCTCATTAATGTTCACACCCACTACCTTTTGTTTTCCCTTATCAGGGATTTCTTTTGGGGCATTTTCAATATCCTCATTCCTCTGGATTTTAGAGGGATGCAATAGTTTGAGGACATGGCCTATCCCCTCAAATTCATTTTCCTTAGATTTGGCATCCTGAGCCTTCTCCCTCAAATCCTCCATATCACCAAACAATTCCTTGTCTAAACCCTGAACATTTTGGCTTAGATCCCTAGCCTGAGCTTCATTTTTCCTAGTTTTGATGATAAGTTCTCGCCTCTCCATGAGCAATTCATAGATTTGTTGTTCCCTCACTTTCACCCTATTAGCAATCTCAACAAGTTGTTCACGCTCTTTCTTCCTTAGAGCAATCACTTCTTCTCTCAATTTCTCAGAATCGTAGGAAGCAATTTCAACAGCAGAAGTTTCTCCTAGTTGTTCTAGGGTTTCTCTAGCAGGAAAATACCCTACTTCTGTGACTTCTGTGATTACTTCCTTCTGAGTATGAACATTTGGCATGACCTTCTTGACATGTTTGGGATCATTAGCAGAGGAGGAGGTTTCATGAGGAAGCGGGGCACAGGATCTTTCTCTCAAAGGGCCTTGGGCCAATTTTGTTAGTGCTCAAATCTGTAGATTATCAAATACTCATATAATCCCAATGGACATAATCTAGAAAAATGAAAACACTAAGGTATTAATGTTAGAAAACCTTCTTCACTTTGAGTATGAATACTCAGGTAGGTGTACCTATATCAATTCACTGTTTGATTAAGCTCTGAATTGTGAACTAGCTCCTTCACTACTCTATCCTTGCTTCCAAACTCAACTTAATAAGATGAGAGAACTCTAAGTATGGTCCAAATTATCTTGATACACAATATTATGATAGAAATCATGAAAGCAACAACATGAAACAATGGTTTAAGGATATTCATCCTTCTTCTTTTTAGAGTTGAACTCAAGGAAGGCTAACCTCATTCAGTGCTTCTACAAAGCATTACAAAACACATCTATGAATTTGTCATAGAATGATTCAGATTATGATTGTACAAGCAAAGTAAAATGAAATAGTTATTTATATTTTGGGTGGAAAATCAGTGTAAATGGATCCAAAACCAGTGCCTTATCCACTTGGGAGATAGAGTCAAACCCTAACTCTGCATATAACTATCCAAACAAGTACACTGAAACTCAAATGACATACCTAACATACCATCCTTTTAATTCCTACTACTATCATCAAATTCATACATGGATTATTTGTTCCTAGAGATCTCCCCTAAGATTTTACTCTTTCCTTGAAAGAAACTTAAGCTCAAACCCTGTATTCACCTTGTGAATAATGCATTTAAGAAGCCTTGCAATTTAAATACATAAGAAAACTAAAACATTCCATACATAAAGACAAAAAAATAGTAGTAACACAGCTCCAATATTTTGTATTAATGGTCAAAATGCATTAATACATTATCCTCTCACTTTTAGAAAAATAAGGTTTTATATTCAGAACCTTGTTACAAATTATTTTCAACCCCCTCAAAATGAACCAAGACTTGCTATATATATATTCTCAGCCATCTTGGAATCCTCAAAAGGATGCAACAAGCTTAGGATGGCTAGAAAGATCTTACACTAGAGACAAGATTATAAACTGACAAAATTTGATTGCTACAATAGATTACAAATATCTAGTTCCAACAATCTTGTAGGTGGTACCTTTGTCTAAGGATATTTCAGAGCAGTTGCTAAATTTTTTGCATGAATGATGACCACCATTACAGGCTAACCTACATCATCCTTTGTTTGGACATGCTCTCCCTCAAACTCTGGATCAGGTGCCAAGTGCATTCTATTCTTCTTCTTCCTCTATAAGTTGGACAATTGGCTTCTTCTTCTTCTTTATTGTTAACTTCTCCCAAGCTACCACATCATCATTAGATGGCCAGTTGTAGTTCTGTAGCTCCTGAAGTGATTTGATTTGCTGCTCCCATGTAGAATCAGTTATATATTCGGTTTCAACCACAAACCTTATGCAATCATTTTCAATCTTGAGAAGACTATCAATGATATTATTACATCAATCCAGGTCTAAAGCATTATCATCCTTTAGGAAGGCATCCTTTTTAATCACCAGCTGATCCATTGATAGCTTCGACTCTTCCAACTTAACCACATTTCCATTGTCATCATAAATCAGAGGCAAACATTTGCTATAATCTTTATCAAACATGGCCAGCTTAACCTTTATTTTCTTTGAATTTCCTTTGAAAAACTTTGAGGTAGCACTTATTAAGCCAATCTTCTCAAAAACCTCACTTACTACTTTAGGAACATCTGCCCTGTATTCTTGCAAATCATCAAGTTTGTCAAATAATATACTCTATCTTGACCATTTACTGAAAAGTGGCTCCAAGGTGATTAAATGCTCATTCAAATTTTCATTAGTCTGATGCAATAAGTTGAATGATTTATGGACTGATTCCATTCTATCCTTTATCTTACCCTACCTATATTGCATAATTCTTACTATAGTATTCAGGGATGCATCTATTCTTATCTTTTCCAAATCCTCAGTAGGTCTTTCAGGCACTTCCACATCTTTCTGAATAGGGGCCTCAATTTGCATAGAAGGAGGAGGAACTACCTTTGAGGCTTTTTCAAGCTTAACTTTTACTTCTGCCAACTCATCCTCTAATTGTTTGATCTTCATCATTTTCAAGTCTTTATCCTTAGCCACCAGGTTTGCGCTTTCAAACAACTTTGAATACCTCTCAGACAATTGAATTGTCTTTTCTTCATTCAGGTTAGCCGAATGAGTTATTGCCTTGGAGACTTCAAGGTCATTTGTATTTTGCACATTCCATATGATCTTATTCCCTTCCATCTTATCCTCTATACTTAATAGAGATATCTTTTGGGTCTTAGGGGCCATAGACCACATTGCAACAGCTTGAGATTTAGGGTCATAGCCACTTCCTCTTATCATGTCACCAATGTGAACCTCGTATGATAGGCTAACCTATGGTTGTTTCCTTATTTGATCTATGATGAATGTACAATTCAAATCCCATCCTAGAGTTAATAGCATTCCACTTGTCTTGACCAATTGTCTAGCTTCATCTGTAGTTATAGGATCTAGGCTAGGATCATAAGCAACTAAAGCTCTCAATGTTTCTTCACTTGGCTCCACACCTTCAGGCATAGCTTTCTTCACCTCTTGTTGCTTGTTCCAATTGAGAAAACTCTTGAACTCATCAGTTTTAATAAATTGGTCATCACTCAAAAATTCCTCCTGATAAACTTCTCTGATATCCTTTTCTAACCACAGGGATTGTTCCTTATCTATTTCATCAGTGGCCACCTTCTTGCCTGGTCTTATTATTTTTCTCAATTGTTGATGGTAAGCCCTATCACATGGCACTAGAGTAGATGCTCTATCAATTATTCTCTTTTTTTTTCCTTTCCCTGAAGGCTCTCCTTGCTGAAGCCTCTGCTTCTTCAAAGGTGGCTCTTGGACATTCTCTGTCTCTGGCTGGTCTTCAATAGGCTCAACAATCTGTATATCCCCAACTTGTGGTGGGCTATTTCCTTTCGGGGACTCATCAGAAGACTCCTCTTGATTAGAAGGTGAATAATCCTTCCTTTTCTTTGGCTGCTTCTGGTCAATCAATTTCTCCAACTGATTTGATAGAGTTTCATGCATCTCTATCATCTTGTCAATTCTTTTCAGATAAGGAAGGTCAAGGAAGAAACCCTCAAAAGGAAGTTGGGATTCTGTCACTTGTTTTGATAAATATATCAAATCAAAGTACCTGTTCCATCTTCTTTTAACCTCATCATTCTCTATAATATTTCTGATTACATCTTCCTCATCTAAACCTTCATGTTCCTTAATCACACCAATGTTTGGAATATAGACCATCCTAGCAGTTTTGATAAAGTCCTCAGGATCTATATGTCTAAAAGCACCAGTAACCATATTGAATTGAATTAACCATGTAGTGATCTGAGGAAATTCCCTCTTTCCCACTAGGAAGTCACCTATCTTTAATTTCCTAGGTGTGAATTTACCCTTCCTGTGAGGGGCTAGAAGTTCTCTATCTGTGCACATCAACTGCCAAACAAATTCCAAAGAGGCAACTCTTGGAGGCACAAATTTTGGTAACAGATGTGGGGGTTGGGGGCAACCGTAGACTCTCAAAATTGTAGAATTCTCCCCTAACTAAAAATCACCCCAATTATGGTCTCCCTCCCACTTATCCACAAATTGAAATGGTCTTAGGAGCCTAAGGACCCCTAGGGATAGCCTTGTGATATTGATGCCTAACATCTTTATAATTGCAAAGAAAATGAAACTCTGAAAAAACACAAAAATCCCCTTCATTGGAAGTAGAATTCCATAACCTCACCCATAATTGTACTAGATTATACTAGCCTTTGAAGTTAAACCATGGTTTCAGCATGTTCCAATCAAAGCTATTGATGTTGAAGAACAAAATTAAGTGCATTAACAATGAATAATGCATGAACTAAATTGGACTCTTACTTTCTTTGATAGAAATAAAACCCTCATGCATTCTATCAATTATATACTGAATGTAATCATAGTCAGTATTTACCAAGGAATTCTAGATGTCCAAGATTATCATCAACAAATCAACTGGCAAGAACTTTGCATCTCCATCAATTCCCAAAACCCTACACAGCCCATAACAAGTCTGCCTCATATAATGCTGGAGGGATTTAAATTGGTAAGGGGAATTCATATGAGTAGGGAGGGGAGCTATATATTTATCCTATTTTGGGATGTGCTTCATCATTTGGTCCTTTATTTTCCCTATGTTATTCTTGTACCTCTTCCTTTCTTTGCTTAGGTCAATTTCAGTGGAGGAAGACATATAGAAATTGAAAGCTTTCATGAATGAACCCCTATCAAGAGTAACCAAAGGTGACTAGTCCTCTTTTCTAATTGTTTTAGAAATAGGGTCATAATGCCTAGGTAGTGCAACAATTAGATCCACATCTAAAAATACATCAGGAACAACTAATTTTCCCAAACCCAAAGCCCAACCATTACACACAGGAACATGCCTATCTCTATTTTCATAAAAGAAGTTGAAAATAGTATAACCTATACTATTTGGTATGATAGGATCCCTGCAGAGCCCCAACACATCTTCAAAAACATCATCGGGATCTCTTTTGTTCTTACTGGATCCCGACAGCAATTTCATAAATTCATCTGAATAGTTAGGCTTGCCTTTGTCTTCACCACTTTTAGACTTGGCTTCACTGCTGGAAGATGCCATGCTCCTCTCAAGTTGAATCATCTTACTATAGAATAACCTTCAATTTCTGCAAACTAGATTTACTTGGTGATCAAAAATTACTTCAGAAAGACACAATTCTCTTCAACTGATTTTGGACATAGGAAACTATGAGCTTAGCTTATTAATCGATACAGATCAAAAGTGTACAACTAATACAATCATTGCAAATCAATTCTTAATTGCTCCCGCATTCAATTTCACATATTACCAGTTTTCAAATCAGAGCTAACCGATGCAAAGATGTTGATAGATAAATTTAAAATCTCAAAAACAAGGCAAAAAGGAAATGATTAGTACTCTATACTTTAACATCCTATTTACTTCATGAAATCATTCTTTGAAACTAAGTGGATGGCTTATTAGTTTACTTTCTAGCTTGACACTGTACTTTATCCATGCAGGCAATGGTCTTTTTCTTTTCTTTTATTACCTTTTCCAACTGAGCACATTTAGCAAATCAGCAACTGAAAGCATCTCATGATCGCTTAATACAATGTTAACCCTAGCTCATATTCAGAGAATTGGTGACCAAAGCCTTCATGGGTTCTTACAATGCAATTCTTAACTCTTCATCCACTTAGCAAATCAGCGATGGAAATGATCACCTTCAAACACTTGACTGCAATTATCATTTGGAGAACTAGAGAATAAGGTCATCTCCCATTCTCTTAATGTCCCAGCTAACTGTCAATTTTCTTGGAGATTTAGTGAACAAAAAATTCATGCATTCAGTTAATGAAATACTTAACCACCTGATTATTTAGAGAACTGGCAAAGCCTTTACTCTCTGAATCCCTAAATCTTTCCTTAACCACCAACATCATTCTAGGACTTAGAGAGTGTATGCTTCACTTATTTGCTAGATGTTAGTGCTAACTGCCTAGATATCTGTCGACTTGGTGAATGGCTTATCTTTGAATCATGGAATCATGCAGCTTTGACCACCAGCATTATGTGACTTGGTGAATGTGGTTAGTTGAGCATTTCGCTGAAACATATTATCTTTAGTTATTTGATTACGAGACTCGGTGAACAAAGGCTTCGCCAAATCTTGCAATACTTCAAACATTGAATATTTCATTACATGATTAAGCGACTGAAGACTTAAAACTTTGCTAATCCTTTGATTCGCCCATTCACCAAATACTTCTAGCCTTCACCTTTCTTTTAAGAGAACACACAACCACATGATTCGCTAAATCGCTAGATCAATTAGCACATCACTAACTTACTCTAAGAATAAGAAAACATAAGAACTCTTACCTTCACTAAAGTTATTTGGTCAAACTGTCAAAACCACTAGAACATTTGGAGACTCCTATTACAAGTACTCAATCGCTTATTTGCCAGGTCAAACATGTAGGACCCAAAAGATACTTGAGATTAAAATAGAATTGTTGATCTTGAAACCAATCCAAGGTATTCACTAGCTCTCCATTTGATATAACCCTTAACCGCTAGATTCAGAGCATGAGTGAATACTACTTTCTCTAGGTCACTGAGTGTTAACACATGACTACCAAGGACTAAGCGAACTGGAGATAGACTTTGTTCACTAGTTCTTGCAAATGGTAAAATAACCACCAAAACATTTGGAGACTTAGAGACATGGAAAGACATATAACAAGGTTCAAACACATTCACCAATTCGCTGAATGGTTGAGGTATCCACCAGGAGACTTAGAGACCACGTGACTAAAATGACACTTAGCATAAGATTGACTTGTTCGCTGATTCGCCGAATGCTATATGAGACATGCTATGACATTTTTTGATTCAACGAACACTTGGGATAAATAAGCACGTGCATGATTAATCCACTTAAGTGACTAAAAGGTAACAATGAAATAGAAGAATTAGGGCTAAGATGAGGGTTTTTTCATGAATTCAACATTTTCAAAAACAAAACCTAGGGTAAGGATTTTTTAACTTGGCTATGACAATTTTTATGAATTTTCCAAACCCTAGACCAAGAAAAATACCTGTAAGGAGATTTAACCCAAAATCTGGACACACACCTCAGAAAATTAAGAATATACCCAAGAGAGCAAGCACATCATCAACATCTGGCACAAGGACCCACCACTTCATTAACCTTCATGAGACAAGATCAGATGGTTGTCACAATCTCATAATTATATCATTCAGGTATCCTTTCATCAAGGCATCACACCCACCATCAGATTAGATCTGATCTGCACAACCTTTACTTTTAACCATGACAAATATTTAACCACTCCTCCTCTAGAGATCACAAGAAAATAGGCTATCTCAGAGTCACTAAATTTTTGTCTTAACCATAGGTCCATCATGCATTTGACATCCAAGGGATTCTCTTGATCATTGAACATTCAACTTAACTGAGGCTTTATCTCGAGATTGAGCGACAAAGGTATATCTTAGAATCGCTAAATAATAATTTTGACCAGGGTTAGATTATGAGATTGAGTGACTCACACAAATATCATAATCATTGGATGCTTGACTTGAGTCAGGTTTCATCATGGGATTCACTGATAGCCATTGATCTTTACCATCATCTACGATTGTCGCTTAATCTCCAAATGTTATAAGACTTAGCTGTGACTTTACAAGATTCAAAGATAACTTGCACTTTTTAAGTCTTTACCTTTTTGATAGATCTCCAGATGTTAAGAGACTTAACCACTACCTTGTGAGATCATGAGATAACCACTTTACCAAGTCACTAAATGTTAAGAACTAACCGCTGATTATTAGGAGACTTAGAGATAACATTTTCCTGTCAAGTCTTCCTTTGTCGCCCAATCTCTAGATTTCTTAAATTTATCAGCCAGTCTCACAAGACTTGGAGATATAAAGGAAAGTAACAAGCACATGAAGAAAAGGGGACTTAAGTTACATGAAAAGGTAATGAGAAAATAGACAAGGGGTAGAGTTTTATGGACTTAAACAAATTTGTTTTGAAACCCTAGAGGAAGATAGAGACCAATTTCCTTCATACCTAAAATAGAAAATGGCCATTTTCAAAGATTTTTTGCATGATATATCCCTAGAAATGTGGCCATGCAACCTTTTAAATTATATATGGTTCACTACCCTATATAATTTGAATATATTTATTTTTAGGTTAAGGAATTGTTAAAATTTATAAGAATGACAAACATTAGAACCTGGTGTAATAATTTACCTCACCCCTAAAAAAGTGCCCTTATCACTAAATTATTTTGGGTAGTAAGGATGAAGAAAAATAATTTTAGAAACTTGAAATGTTAAATATTTTTCTTTTTAAGTTTATGAAATATTAGAATGTAATATTATTAAAAAATAGTGCATTTTGATTGGCTAAAATGGTGATATTTAATCACCAATTAAGTTCTCTTGATGCCTATAGTTCTAGGCCTATGTCAAGAACTAACAATGTTGCTATTCAATTAATTAACTTTAAATTTCATTATCCATTAATATCTAAAAAGGAAAAAATAACATTATAAAAATTTCTGTTGTAAATCACTACCATTGGATGAGCACATATTGATGATGTACGGTGGAATTCAGGATGAAAGGGAAAAGCAACCCTATTTTTTCAAACTGATTCTGTAATCATGACACATGTCACTAAATATGTTCCACTCACACGGTCAACTGACAATGTCATTCAATGATGACATGTGACTCATTTGGTGACTAGGTGAGTTAATGGGACCTACGGGGCCATGACACCAGATAGTGACTAACAATTATTGTTTGATGACTATAGATCAATGACCGAAGGTGTATTTCAGGATGAAAGGGAAAAGAAAACCCATTTTTGCAAACCCATTCTAGAATCATGATGCGTGCCCTTTCACATGGTTAGCGACAAGTTTCATTCAAGGATGACATGTGACTCATGAAGTGACTAGGTGAGTACTACTACCAACAAGGTAAAAATTAATGAGACCCATGACACATGATAATGACTAATAATGACCATTGGATAAGCATAGATCAATGGTCAAAGGTGTATTTTGGGCCTAATTGGAAAATGATCACCTCTATTTATAAATGTGCCATGGAAACAAGGTACATGTCATGAATTAACCCTCAACTAATTATAATTAAAATCTAAATGGGAGTAAACTACAAAATGGATTATTTAATAAATGTTGTAATTTCATGTGTCTGACTAAAGTTGTAGTTTCAAATGATTAAGTGACACATGTCCTATTGATATCAGATATTTGTCTTCATTAAGATACAATAAAAGTGACAAGACTAATCACTATAGATTGTACATTTTTTTCCCTTTAGGTTTTCAATCTAAGTTTTTTAGTTCTAACTAGTATTGAAGATTTAGAAAGGGGTTATGGCTTCAAGGTTAAGGATTGGGGTTTGAGGAAAGCGACAAAGTCCCTCAGCTCTCTTCACACTCATAGTCTTCACAAATTGAAATTATTGGTAACTACTAAAATTATGAACACCTACGTCCTGCATTTTAAATTTTTCAAATCATTTGGTTTACAACTTTATTGTTTATATTATACAAAATGAATTAGCCTATTATGGTTTAATTTTGAATCACCCCTATAAATTGTAGATGTGTATAAATATTTCAATTTTCCTATGAGTAAATAGAGATACCAGTTACCAAATTACCATGATGGGCAAAACAAATACAAGGATTATGAGTAAAAGGCCAAGTCGGGTAATAGACTTCCATAATGTACTTAAAACACCAGGTTTCACTAATGAATTCCATGATATCTATGATCCTGTTATCCATGGAAATAAGGGAATAATGGAAATTATATTTTCACTTGAAAATAAGTGGAATGATCCAAATAAGGGTTCAAAATTTAATTCATTTAACAACATGATAAAGGCAACAAAAAATAAATTTGCACCATGGGTTGCTGGGATGCCATGCATGGTGTTACCTCAAGTATTCCCTTGCCCAAAAATTGTCATGGTTTGTGCCAAAAATTATAATGAAAATAGAAAAGAAATTGTGAATAGAAATACTCAGGAGGAAATTTTTTCCATAACCGAGAGTGAATTTTGAAGTCTTTTGGACCTAGGGTTTGAACAAAAATACTCAAACATGCACATTGACCTGGGAAAGATAGAAGAGGATTATGAAAAAATAGATGCAACATGGAGAGATTTGTATATCAGAGGAATAACAAGCAGTTCTAGTCTGAATCTAGATCATAAGCCTCCTTATGATTATAATATTTTTGTGCAATGGGTTCAGGACATTATTTCCTTGCTAGCATTTTTTTTGGGATTGGATAGGAACAAAGAAGTGGGTGCCAACTTTCTTGAAATGCTTTTTCATATTCATTTTGAAAATGAACCATTAAAATATTGTTTTATTCAACACATTTTTTGTTGCATGCAAGAAAAATTACTAATGATTAAAAGAGGTTCACAAAAGATATTTAGACTCACAACCTACATGTTCTATCTTTTCTTAACAAAGCATCATGCAATATTTCAAACAAATAAGCTTTGCAGTCAGGATCAAGATCCAATATATGAATGGACACCTCAAATAAGGATGACTGATAACATAAGGAACTAAAAAAATTTTGTAGACTTCTTTTTACCACCAATGTATCATAAAATTACAGGCACTCCAATGCCTAGATTGCCTATTTCTTGTAGAGATTGCATTCAACTCATAATTCAAATAAAATTGGCTGACTGGTACTTCATGGAAGAGTACATTATGTTAGGGTTTTATGGTTTAGTGGTAGAACCCTAAAAACCTCCAATACATGTGACAGAGAGGGTATTTGCATTTGAATATGTACAAAAGATGGAGAGAACAAATGTACTCTTTAATGGTCAGCAAAAGAAAATGTTATTTATTTCCTTACCTTTCTCATTTGCCTAGTTCACATTTGAGAGAAGAGGATTCAAAGTGGCACAACCTTTTTTTCAATTTTTTTCTTTGATGTTGTAAGGAACTGGCAGTATGATCCACTCAAAATAACTAGAACAAAGCTTAGAGAGGATGAGAACTATACAAGAAAATGTCAATATGAGAGTATGCCATTGATAGAAAAAATTAGAAACATGGAGTCCTGGGATGAGGTCAAAAAAGGAATGGTCATCACAAATTATGGCATTGCATAATTAGAAAGGAAAAGTGCAGCCCATGACATTGTACAATTTCTACTAGAAACTTGTTCAACCATCTAGAAAATCTATTCCAAAAGACCCAGTGGTTGAATTTACAGATGGTAATTGGACCCGAAACAAAATTATTGATTTTTCAAAAATGAGGAAGACTCTCGGTGAGCCAAAGACCTCTATAGATATTTATGGCATGGAAAAGGATAAAATATTTAGTGATTTGTGGAATAAGGAGCATACAACTGAAGCATATCACGACTATGATTATCGTTTCGATAATGAGTATGAGCAAGATTCTGTGAATCCAACATCCACTAATGTATATTCAATTAATAGTGGATTTGGTTCAAGGGAACCTCCTTATATTCTTTAATGGAAGATCTTCATCAGGAGTCTCTAAGGATGTACCCAAGGGCCTTCATGCCTAAGGGTTAAATAAAACATCATATATCTAGTTAATAAGCCAATTATAAGGCCTAGTCACCCTTGGTGTGGTTATAAACCATGGGATTTGACTATGGTCCAAAGGCACATTTAGGTACTTAGGTTATCCTATGTATCTTTTTAGGTTATTTTAATAATTTCATGTCATTTGGGGTCTTTAGGATCCAATTCTTAGGTCTCATAGGCTCATTAGGAATAAGAATGCAAAATTTCCAAAAAGTTGCACAATGCATGAAATATTGCTCAACAACTTTTTTGAAAAGTTGCTAGCAACTTCTAAAAACCTCCCAAATAGTCACAACCTTTTAAAAATGTTTGGATTCATTGGGAAAGGTCTTCAAATAGACCTTTCAGGTGTGTGGAAGATAAAGTATGTAATTTGGAATTCAAATGAATAAAATTTCCCTATTTTTCCTATATTCTGGACTAAGATTTAGGTGTGTACAAACCTGTACTTGTTTGTAGAGGAAGAAGACTTAGAGGTATGATATATAATATGAACTAGGACTCTGATTCACTTGGATTAAGTTATTTTGGAGATTAGAGTCAAAAGATAAAAGGATTTCTTCACCGTGTTCATAAGAAACCCTCCTAAACTAGGGTTTCATCAACTCCATGCCCTAACATGCTTTTCCACTACGGAAATCCCATGCCACTTGGGAAAATGAAAGTAGGGTTGATGTATTTTAAATCCTCAAAGATTCAGGAGAAGGGGTATTGTTTATCTAGGTTTTCTTGCAGGCCCTAGTCCAAGCATCTATATCTGCTTGAACCAATGTATGAGAAAATCAAGTGATAGTCAAACTCTGGGTGTGGATGAAATAAATATAATGGTGTATTGTGGTCTCTTTTGGGTCCCTAATGACCTTCCAATCAATGGATTGTGTAGGAAAGTTGATTGGTGAACACTTAAGTAAACAAGCCCCATTAGCCCTATTAGGCCTAGTAGATCAGGAATAGTTTGGTGGTGTCCTTGTAGGTTGAGAACTATTCCTTTGGGAGTTTAACATAAATCAATAAAGGGTGTATAAGTCTAGAATTATTTTTCTAGGCCCTTTGGGAAAATCTAGAACTAAACCCCTAAAACCTCGCTCATAGGGCTACAAGCCAAGAAGGCATAAAAGCCAGAGTTGTTGTTTGAATTATTAGATAGTCTAAGGGCTTGAAAATAACTCCTTTTAGAGACACTTGGTAATTGGGGAACCTTTCCATCCCCTTTTCTAGTACATAGGTTCCTATTTTGAGGTAAATTCTAGTAGAAGGTATTTCTACCAAAGAAGACATGATCTTCTAAGAAGATAGAGATTTTGTGGAAGTTGTCGGTGTTGGAAAGTTCACTATACTAGTGTATATGACTATGATTAGTGTATTGATTATGGAAACAAAGTCATATCAAGTTTTGGAGTCAGTGCAATAACTTAGAAGATCATAATTTGGCTAAGTATGGAAGACATGACAGTTAGTGAAGCACCTGATGAACAGAGCATCAGTGCACATGTGTATGATTGAGGTTTGGTATGCACCCTTGAAGATAATCTTTTGAGTATGTAATCATTATAATTTCAAGAACACATCATCATATGAGTTAGTATGAAGAAGTTACAAAGAGTTGAAGTGACACAGTCGGTGAGCGGCAGAGTAGGACAGAGCATGTAGCCGACGGACAGTATTTTGATTAGTGGTTATTATTTTCTTTTGTAAAGGCTATGCACCTATTATATTTCTATTATATACTTGTTAATATCATTATATGTAAAAATGTTTGAGCCAATTCATTTGGAAGCATTGCATTTAATAGGTTATAGGCTGACTTAGTAAATAGTTTTGTTTGCTCCTATATATAAGACATTCACTTTTGTATTTGAGCATGAGATGGATATAGAAGATGTAATAGAAGTGAAGTATGAAAAGTATGTGTTAATAGAAGTAAGAATTTTATAGGGCATTATATGAGGTTAAAGCATCAGTGCACAAAAGGAACTGATCAGACAAGCAGTGTCATAGCAGCAATTCACCATTGCAGATATAATGTATATCTGATATCTAGAAGGTTGTAGCCTTCCTTATTGAGAAGTGAGCTCTAGTAGTGAGCCTTCCACCACTAATAGGGTTTGTTACTTCAAGACTCCTAACAAGGTCTGACCCTTGACAAGGTCATTATACTAAAGCATTGTAATGACTACTCCTAATAGGGAAAAGGAACATTAACAGGTTCATAATACACAAGTACAATTATTAGTGGCTATTAATTCCTAATAGGATTATTCCTTTGTCCAAGGTTTCCCCATTATCATATCTAGTGTTATGTGTTATGGTTTTTTACTTTACTTTATTTAATATTTAGTTCAGTAATTAAGTTATTGAGTTAAGTTTCAAGTATCAAAAATTAATATTATAGAACACTGATTCACCCCCCCTCTTAGTGTTCCCATTCCTAACAATTGGTATCAGAGATTTGGTCCTCTTAAGATAAGTTTAACCACTTGAGGAGATCATGGATATGGGAGAAGTAAAACATCTAAAGAAGAATCTTGAAGCAGCTCTTGAAGATCTTGACAAATCTGAAAAAGAAATTGAAGAACTAAAATTGAAGGTCAGTGGTGCACAAGTATTCATCAAGAAACTAAGAAAAGATTTGAAAGATTGTTCAAACAATGATTTGGGAAAAATGGTCAAAAAGATGAATGAAGAAAACATGTCTCTGAAGGATCAAATTGAAGAGTTGGATGAAAAGATAACTAGCAATCAGGAAGCTTATGAAGAGAAGATCAAAGAAAATAAATAGTTGGATGAAGAACTGAGGCAAGAAAACATGAAAATATTGGAGTTAGAAAACATCAAGGAAAAGGTAGAATCTGAATTGACTGAAGCAAAGGATGATATTGACAAATTGCACACAAGTTAGGATCTAATAGAGTCAACATTGTATGCACAAAATATTAACGAAGATACCTCTAGTATTGGATTCAATGAAGCACAAAATCAAATCAATAATATGCGAGAAAGAATGAAAGCACCAGAAGAATCTTCAGAAGCTAAGAAGACTGAAAATCATACTAAAGCTAAAGCTAAACCATCTAATGATGAATGCAAGCTAGAAAACTGAACTTGTTATGCCTATAACAAGCATGGACATATAGCAAGAAATTGTAAAGATGTAAGAACTTTCAATAGTTATTGTTATTCATGCAATAAGTTTGGTCATAGAGCTATGAATTTTAGATCAAATCAAAAAATTCAAACTCGGAAAAATGTTAGAAGTCCTTAGAACATTACATGTCAAATATGTAATTACAATTCCCACACAGCTAGACAATGCAATATGGTAACCCACATCAATACACCGAGGAATATGAGGCCTCTAGTCATTTTTCACTCTTGTAACAAGGTTGGACACATCTCAAATTTTTCTAGATCACAAGCGCAAAGACAAGAAAGACCTAATAAGTCTCAAGGATCAATTTTGGATGAACCTAGAGAAGTCAAGTTTATGAAAGCTATAGAAGATGCGAGCAAGATTTGGATGGAAGTAAAGCAAGATAATGTTGATGACTATGTAGTGGATGCATCTGTAATGGATGCACCTTCTACTTCTAGATAAATGACCCTCGTGGTCATAGAGGGAGCTAGATTAGCTCTAGACACCTACAAGGCTGGTATACTCACCCTCAAAATATGTGCCTTTGGTTTTAGATGTTTGGATACTAGTTTATGATGTATGCTATAGCGCACAACTTGATTGATAGTAGAAACAAAGATTGGAATTCTCTATTGCATTCTATATTATGGCGTAAATCATTAATTGTAGAAAGTTGTTTTAATAGTCACCAGAGATCCATTATCTACACATTTGAATTCAAGTTTGAGCCTTTGGAGAGCACACAAGATCAAAGCAGTTAGTGTTGAAAGATTGTAGATGATTTCATCAACAAAAGGAAGTTAAGATTCTTGTGAAACCCTAGTTCGGTCACAATAGTTTAGAAACCCTTTGGAACCCTGTTTGAGAGATTGATGAAGTAAGTAATGGCCACTCTAGTTGTCTTTGATGTTACTGAAAGGAAGAGATACATTTTCAAGAAGCATCCCTTTAAGTCAGTCCTAGATGATTTGGAAAGGAGATTCTCTAGAACTTCGATGGGAGTTATGCACGTAGAAGACATACACACATACATATATTGCAAGAAGGAACCTATATGATTGGATAGGATTAGATCACACCTTGAAAAAATGATGAAACTAAACATGACATTCATGGATGAGTTCACATACCTTGCAAATCTCCCAATTATTGAGTATCTGACTACATATGAGTTCTATGAATCTAAATGGATTAAGATCCTAATGAGCATAATACATGATGACCTATTTTGGATAGGAGAATTTCTAGTTCACATTACTTCAGATGTCATTTATGAGATGACAGGACTATGAGTTGGTTACAAAGGAGACATAAAAGGCATTTGAGAAGGTTTTCTTGGAAAGACACATGTATCCTCCTACTGTGCCTACAACTCAAGTTCCCTTTGAGCAAGCCAAGGAGTCAGAGATCCCTGATGCACTGATGACAGGTCCATAGGATTATGTGCCCATAGTGCCAAAACCTACAAAAGAAATGGAAGAAAAAGAAGACACTATAGTGATTGATAATGTAGAAATATCCATGGCAACATCAGATAAGGATTTAGATAAGTTTGAGGAAGCATTTGTGAGCATTGAGGAAGTAGAGATTCTATGCGCTCATGAATCTCCTAAGAAGCAAGAAGAAGTGTAGATCAAAGACTTGACTGGACAGGAAGAAGAAAATGAAGATGAGCCTAAAGAAGAGCCCTTTGTTGAAATACCAGTGAAGGTAAAGAGTGAAGTTATGGACATCACACTCCTTACCCATAAGCCCTCAATGTCATTGTTGTCAAGTTTGACTCCTGATACAACAAGTTTAGACTCATAGGGAGAAGAAGACCTGATGAAGATCAGTGTGCTAGAAATGGAGAAAGGAAAAGAGAAACAAGTAATGAGGAATCCATTATTTGTAGAATCAGTAAGCATATTGAACAGTCTACTGTCTGAGGACAAGAAAGTATCAAGTGTACATTTAGTGGATGATGTCAGCACCATCTTGACATGCTTCAAAGAAAATTTCTCAAGTCTTGAGGAATCAACATCCAAGATTGTAGAAGAGAAATATCTCAAGAAGAGGCTAGATGAATTGATAGGTAATTTTGCACTTGACCTCAATTATCTTAAGGTTGGAAAAGCTATGTTAAAGGAGATAGCAGCAAAAGGAAGGAAGATAATTGTTGATTGTATGAACAAAGACAAACTCACATCAGATCTTTCCAAGAAGATTCAGGAAGCTGAATTCCTGATGGCAACTATGAGAAAATTAGTAGAAAACCCCTCCCTAGATATTAACATGTGTAATAATGTCTATCAAGGTCAAATAGATAGGATTGAAAAGATAGAGAAAGAGATAGCTAAGAAAAGGGCTAGGCAATCATATTTAAGACATGTACTTGCACCCTCATTAGATGTACTTAATCAGAATATCAAGGAGATAGATGCCACTATTGTGACATTTAATCAAGGTCTGTGTACAAAGTTAGAAAAGATGGAGAAGTTAACTTATGCATTATGTGCCCATCTCTAGTTACTAGATGCACTCAAGGAATTTTGGTAGCAAGTGATCCAAAACCTAGCTATGTGCAAGATCATGAGGGGCCAAACTATGCCCTTAAGTGGCAATGAAAAATCAGAAAATCAGGGTTAGTCAACCTGACATAAAAATTTCAACTAGCTATGAACCTAATATCAAAAAGTTGTAAGAATATAATCTATAGAAAATTGAATGTAGTTTCTAAACTACTAGGCATTTTTTGAGAAAAAGTTAGTATGATTGGTGAAAAGTATAGATTTCAATGTAGTAGTACAAAAATTTTAGGAAAAAAATAAGTAGGTGTATGTCTGACCACCTTAATCATAATCAAATGATAATATTTTATTATAATATTTTATATATAAGTATTAGACTCGTGCCCGGATGTGACGCATATTTTTTTGTAATTTTATTCCAAAAAAAAAATTAATTATGAATTTTTTGCTACAACATTTTCAGAATAAAAAAACTCCCGTGTCTGACCACCTTAACTCATTCAAAACTTTACAAAATTCATTTTTTTATTTTTTTTCCTTATAGTAGGCAAAGCATAGAATGTGACACATTTTTCAAATTTCAAAAATGTTATACTGTCTGAAAGTTATAGTCATTTTTTAATCAGTATATAAATCAACACTTTAGAGGTAGCTCAATTAGAAAATAACTAATAATTACTTACTGAATTCAAAATTTGATAGCAATTATATCGATAGAAAGCTGATAATCTCCTTAAGATACCCTTTTCATTTTATCGAATTCGGGTGAAAAAATAGTCATCAGCTACATTGTCAAAGTTTTGAACTAACATTGCCACTTTTTGGCCCCTCATGATCTTGCACATACCCACCTCAAGATTGCATACCCGATTGTACTATCAATGTAAGTACTTGAAGTTTCATTTTTGAGCACCTTTGTCATTAATGTCAAAGGGGGAGTAGAGTAATACAGATAAGTAAAAGGATAGACTAATATGGAGTAGTATAAGGGAGATATAAGATAGAGTACATGATGTAGAGAAAAAGATAAGCATATATGTTAGAAAGTCTTGTGTAAAGATGTAGTTTATCAACTTCACCATATTCCTTTGTTGCCATTAATGAAAAAGGGGGAGATTTTTGGAGAGTTGACTATACTAGTGTATTTGACTAAGGATAGTGCTTTCATTATGGAAACAAAGTCATATGAAGCTTTGGAGTCAAATTCATATGTAATAGAAGTGTAGAAGTATGCAACATATGTGTTAAGAGTAGTAAGAATGTTATAGAGCTTTACAAGAGGTTAAAGCATCAGCATACAAAAGGAACCGATCAGATAAGTAGTGTCATAGCAGCAGTTAACCATTGTAGATATAGTTTGTATTTGATATCAAGGAGGTTGTAGCCTTCCTTATTGAGAAGTGAACTCTGGCAGTGAGCCTTCCACCCCTAACATGGTTTGTTACTTCAAGACTTCTAACAGGGTCTGACCCTTGACAAGGTCATTATATTAAAGCATTGTAATAACTTCTCCTAGCAGGGAAAAGGAACATTAATAGGTTCATAATACACAAGTACAATTATTAGTGGGTATTAATTCCCACTGGGGTTTTTCCTTTGGCCAAGGTTTCCCCGTAATCATATATGGTGTTATGTGTTATGGTTGTTTACTATACTTGCATTAATATTCAATTCAATAATTAAGTTTTTGAGTTAAGTTTAAAGTGTCCAAAATTAATATTATAGAACACTAATTCACTCGCCCCCACTTTCAGTGTTCCCATTCCTAACAACAATATCTTTCAAAGGTGTAGAGAACTCATCCAAGCTAGTTTGGTTGTAAAGGAGACACCTAAGGTCACACCACTCTAGAGTTTCCTAATTAGGTGAGAGCTTTGGATCAAGTGGTATCAAAGAATCTAAGATCCTTACGGTAAAAGTATAACAACACCATGGAAGGAGAAGATGATGGAGGGTTGTCAACAAGGATGACCAATGCAGAGATAGTAAGATACCTAAGGGAGAAAAGGACAAAGAATGATGAACAAAGGAACACTGAAATGCAAAAAATGAGGCAAGAAATAGAGAGGCTTAGGGAAGAGCTTCATAGGAGAAGAAGTGGAAACCTTGATGATGTTGAAGAAGGGAGTGAAGAAGAACCCCTTGAGAAGGAAGAAGATGAGTTTCTTGCAGACCAGAGGCTAACAGTGATGACTCTAAAGTCTACAGAGAGAAGGATGTTGGAAATTTGGCTAAGTTAGATACATTTATTTTGTCACTATGGAAACATTTGATCTACATGAAGATCACACAGGACAGAGAGAAAGTATGACAGAGCGCAATGCAAAATTGTCTAAGTATGAGACAGTGTTTTTGCCAGTGTACCCGATGACAATTTTGATTAGCAATGTTGATTGGAGTAAGTTTAGTGCTTTCACACTTGAACATAGATACTATGGTGACTATAGAAGACTCACCTAAGAGCTCAAGTTAGTACAGCATGTACGGAAGAAGTTATGATAGTTTTACTGAAGACAGTGTTAAGCCGACAGGATAGAATATGAAGACAGAATTGGTAAAGAGTTAAGGGATTATTTTATTTATCAAAATAATGTCTTAACAATGTAAAGGGATGACATCCTAGATGTTAACCCTTGGGTAAAGACATTTTGTATAATGTAAGTCGGCTGTAAGAGTTATTAGTCTTAATAACTTGTATAAAGCGATGTAATGATGTAATTGTAAGTACCCATGGAAAAGAGATGATATGAATGTAATAGTGATAGTGAAAAAGGAAGCAAAGAGATATTGATGTGAAGTTAAAAGAAGTATAAGGTTATGTACCTTGAATTATTTTTGTAATCAGTAAATATTGTACATTACTTGTTTGGGAAATGGGCTCATCTGGTAATCATATTTTGTACTACCAACTCCTAGCAGGGTTGAGGCTTCTAACATGGCCTATAGTCCCTTAATCAGGACTGAGACACTATATGGATGTTATAGGCTCCTAACAGGGTCAACATCCTTAACAGGATACTTTTGATTAGTGGATCTTTGTGGGTACCATCCCCACCAGGGTTTTCCCTTGGCTAGGGTTTCCTTGAGAACAAATAATGTGTTATGAGTTCATTTGTTTTATTGCTATGCATGTTTTTTAGTTTTCTATGTTATGCATGCATTAAGATAATCTGTTATATCCATAATTGGGAAAAATTTAAAGTTTTTAGAATACTGATTCACCCCCCCTCTTAGTATTCCCTATTTCTAACAATTGGTATCAGAGCTTAGTTACTCAAAAAGGAATTAATCAAAGAAAGCCTAGCAGCTTGAGTAAGATCTCTATGGATATGGATCATCTATAGAAAAATCTTGAAGAAGCTCTTGAAAAGATTGATATGCTTACTGAAGAAAGAGACACTCTGAAAGGAAAGTATGATGATGCAAAGAACCTCATTGAGAAACTGAAAAACAAGTTGGAAGATCTGAAATCAAAAAAGGAATCTAAAATTCAAATTGAAGATTGTGATGACAACTTAGAAAAAGAAAATGAGATCCTTAAACATGAATTGAAGATAGCAAATATGAAGCTAAGTCTGGAAGGTGGAAATGGAAAGAATGAAGCAAAACTGAAATTTGAGAATGAAAATCTGAATCTTGAAAATGAAAGGCTAAAATCTAAACTTGGTAAAGTAACATCTGAACTTGAGAAAGTCAAATTGTAGTATGTTGAACTTGAGAAATACAATACATTTGTGAAAGGTGAACTGACTCAATCTAAGCAGCAACTTGAAAGACTATATTCAACTAGTGAGAAGATTGATGAACAAATGTCTTATAAAAAACCATTCTATGATAAAACTGGTCTTGGATTCAACACATCTAAAGAAAATGAAGAAAGCAAGGAACCAGATCTGAAAATGTCTAAAAGCATAGATGAAAAGAAATTTGATGAAATTGACAAATCTGAAGATACACCTAAAGAAGAAGAACCACCGAAGCAAGAGGAGTCACCTAAAGGTATGCAATGAGAATTTAAAGGTAGATGCTTTACTTGTAATAATGTTGGTCATATGATGAAAGATTGCACAGGTAAGAAATTTAAACCTCTGAATTGTTATTGTTATAATTGTCATGGTTTTGGCCACAAAGCTGTTGAATGTAGAAAACCTAAATTTGTTGAGAATAATAATAGTAGTAGAATGTTTAGGAATACTAACCATGTAGATAAGAGACCTACTGAAGATATGAACAGGAGAAATGGAGTACTATGTTATAGATGCAACAAAGTTGGACACATTGCTAGAAGTTGTAGATCATAGATCAATTAGTCTAAACCAAGATATGGAAACAATGGATTAGTTTGTCAGGTATGTAACAAGATTGGACATACAGCAAGGTTTTGCAGAATGAAAAATAGAGTTTTTCATCCTAATCCTAACCCTAGAAGTCATGCAAGGAGAAATGAAGATGCAAGTAACAATTAGAAAGGATGTTGTAGTAATTCAAAAGAAGTGAAGTTTGTTAAATGCACAGATCAAGGAGACGCATTCAGCACTAAAGGTAATCAGAAAGGTGAAGTATCAAGTGGTAAGAATGAATCTCTACCTAACCCATCTCAAAGTACTTAATTCATGAAAATTACAGTGGAATAGGAACTTAAATTAGTATAGAAGTTGATATATGATGAATTTAGTCTTGCACAATTAATGCAAGGTAGTATATGATGTATTTATGCTATGGTTAAGAGTGCATAGAAAAATATTATGTTTTGCGAGATCACGAGAAGTTTTAAGTTTTGCAAGTAAGAAGAAATATCTTTTTGGAAAGAAGTGGCAAAAGAATTGAATGCGATGTCAGATCTATGTGAGATTGAAATGATAAAAGGTTATGATCAGTAATATTTGTTCATAAAAGTGAATACAAGTGCTAAGGAGATCGAAGAGTAGTGATTGAAAGCATTTTGAAAGGATTTGGTGAAGGATTTTCATGTCGAATCTATGCAAGCCCTAAATTGCGGAATCGAGGTATTTTACTTGGCAGTTCTCTAATCAGTTAAGGAATTACCAGAAGTCATGGATGTTTCATTGATTCAAAATGTCAGAGATAAGAATAGAGCTAAAGTCAAAAGGGAACCAGTAGAACCCTTGGAAGATGATCCTAAGTTAGCTTTATCATCCATACCAGACGGAGTTTTACATCTAGAAAATGTTAGAAGTTATTTGTGATGTAAGCTAGAGACTATCAGTGATAGTGATTTCACAAAATAATATTAGAAGATCTACAATCAGGATATGTCATCGAAAGTAGGGTTTGAACATTTGAAAGATTATGAGATTATTAAGTATTCTCTACAATATGAGTTTGATAATGAAGAATGTACCAAGATAATTTTAAGCAGAATTCACAATGGAAAGTTTTGGTTAGATGACAGAGTGATAGATATCACAGCTAACCTAATCCATGAGCAAACTGGACTATCTAAAACTGGAGCCATTCCTTTGAATGAAAAGAACATGAGGAAAATAGTTATAAACAACACAAATTCATCTTACAATGGTAGGGGAATATTAATTAGCAATATACAACAAGATGATATCAGATATTTGTGGAAGATCCTTACAACTAAGTTTTGTGCTAACTCGAGAGAAGATGACATGGAAGCAAGAATGATAAATGTAGCCTATTTGATGTGTGTTGATAAAGTACAAGTTGACATGTGTGAGATTTTGAGAAGTCAATTGTTTGAGAATTTGGAAAAGATAAAGAAGACTAAGTACTCTTAGTTTAGATTCTCATCATTGATAACTTATATATTTTTCCATTTTTTAAGAAGATTTCCTTACACCATTAGTAATGATTGGAATGATGGTCAGACTACAATGGAAAGGATTAAAAAAGTGTATAGGAGACATCTTATTGACAAATTCAATGAGAGTGCAGTGTTGGCAATTGAAACATTTCAAAATTTGATGTCAAGCAGATCAAGGATCCCTTAGTCCCTAGTAGAAAAGTATAATAATGAGATATGCTTTATGGTTGATACTGACTTTACATAAATTGAAGTAGTAGAGCCTAGAGTAGAGTTCATAGACCCTCTTGGCTATGAGATTACTAGGATTGAGATAGAAGAATATGTGAGTAGACTACTTAAGAGAAAGTTGGACATTCACAATAACAGGTTTGGAACCTTTGAGGAGAACTTCAACTTTGTAAAGACTATCCTTGAAGAGAAACAATCAAAGAAAAGAGTTGAAAGTACAATCAAGAAGATATTAAAGGACACAGGAATGACTGAACATGAGTTCTTAATAGCCAAATAGACAACAACAACAATTAGAGACATAGGACAAAAGGAATTTTTGTTTGTTCCACCTCTATCATCAGTTGCAGTACAACAAGAAGAGACACAAGTCAAGGTGAAAGTGGAAGTAACTGAGAAAGATCAAGAAGCAAGAAAATCCACTAGATCAACCTCCTCCACACCTACTAAAAGAGTGAAAGAGATTTCTACTAGACCAAGAAAGAGGTAGAAGACCTTAGTGCCACCAGTTCAAATAAATATTTTGGAAATTAAAGATGATGAAGACACTCCTCTTAAGAAGAAAACTTGGAAACCTAGAATTAAAAAAGTGAATGAACAAATTATTCAAGATGGAGATTTCACAAAGATGAACAAATACTATGATCTCTATGATTATGCAGAGAGATTGAACCTAGAAAATGCAGTGGTAAAGAACATGATATTGACTAACAAAAAGTTTGATACAATTCAGGGTAAGATACTTGATGACTTGTATAAGAAGCTTGTAAATAGGAAGAAAAGAGCATCAGAGGAAGATATATCAATAAGAGAAAATCTTGTAAGAAACTTATGTATAGTTAAGAATGAAGAACATTTCAAACTGATTTTGAAAGATCTAAACACCTATCTAAGGACAAAGAAGAGGAAAATACAGATTATGGGAGGCAATTATGAAGAAATCAACAAGGAAATAGAACAAGAAATTGTTAAGGTAATGACAAAGAATGTTGGAAAACTATCAGTTGCAGCAGAGCCTGAAGAGAAAGCAAAACAACAAGAAATTCCTTCTCCACCAACCATCAACATTGAAGATGAATCTTTGAATATTGAAGGAACAATGATCACTTTGGATAGTGATGATAATCTATTTAAAAACCTTGAAAATATTGTTGAAAATTTGGATTTTGAAGAGCAGGATAGTGCCAAAGGAGAAGAGAAGATAGAAACTAGAACTGAAGAATCTAAAGAGATAGAGAAACAAGTATCTGTTCCCACCCAAGAAGAAATCAGTCCTATGCCTAAGACTGGTAAGAAAACTCAGATTGGTTCTATATTTGAGAGTTTGGGAAAAGAAGTTGATGATGATGATCAGATGGAATTGATCACATATTTGAATAAAATTATTGGAAAGAATAAGAAATTGAAGAGCCTTGAAGGATGTCTAAAGGAGCTAACTGAGAAGTTACAAGGCATTGTAAACACACAAATTGCAAAGGCTGACCCACAGGAAAAAGAAAAGAAAGTGATGAATACATTTAATGATGAGTTTACTAAATTATATGATGTAGCTAAGGTGAAGGCACAAGAAGCCTATGAGGCCAAAATACTTTTGGACATAAGTCAGAGCATCACGAATGATATCAACAATCTTGATATCTGTACAAAAGACTTAAGAAGGAATTTAGACAGAGGAAAATCTTTGTACATTCAATGTACAAAATAAGAAAACCTAATAGCAGAGAAAGTGCAAAAGATTAAGATCAAGGAAGCTAAAATTCAAAATGAGATAAACCTTCTTTCAAGCCCCAATGTGATGGTACTTGATGTTGAGAAGAAAATCTGCAAGATTTATGATGAAATAAGAATTTTACAAGATGACAAGGACATGAAGCTGAAAAGATTCACTCTTTTAAGAGAGCATGTTTCTATCAAATTAAGCATTGTTGAAGGACAACTGGAAGAATGTCTTTCATCCAAGACATCTTTTCAGAAGTTCAATTTTGAGAATCTCCAAGCCTGTGAAATTATGTCTTATGGATTGTGCACACTACTCAGTGTTGTGGATTCGATTAAGAAGGCATGGGAGAAAGAGTTAGAGAACATGAAGATTAACTTTGTAGATTGTGTTGCAAGCCTATCGGCTTTGCAATATTGAATCAAGGTATAACTTTTTGTCTGAACATAGTTTTTTCACCCTCCTTACCTTTTTTTTGTCATTGTTGTCAAAGGGGGAGAGATATACAGTAGAAAATTGACAAGGATTTATACTCCTAGGGGATGTATAGTATGTTTATAAGAATTATGGAGTCATAAGGATAGCATATACATATTTTGTAGTATGGCCATAATTTTGAGATTTTTGAAGTTTTTGACTTAGCCAATTTTCTCATATCTTGCCACCAATGACAAAGGGGGAGATTGTTGGCAATTTGGCTGAGTTAGATACATAGATGTTGTCATTATGGAAACATATGATCTACATGAAGATTTCATGGGAAAGATAGCAAGTATGACAAAGCGTAATGAAAAATTGTCTAAGTATGAGATATTGTTTTTGCCAGTGTACTCGATGAAAATTTTGATTAGCGATGTTGATTGGAGTAAGTTCAATGCTTGTGCACTTGAACATAGATACTAAGGTGACTATAGAAGACTCACCTAAGAGCGCAAGTCATTACAACATGTACAAAAGAAGTTATGATAGTTTTACTGAAGACAGTGTTAAGCCGGCATGACAGAATATGAAGACAGAATTGGTAAAGAGTTAAGGGATTATTTTGTTTATCAAAATAATGTCTTAACAATATAAAGGGATGAAATACCAGATGTTAACCCTTGGGTAAAGACATTTTGTATAATGTAAGCCAACTGTAAGAGTTATTAGTCTGAATAACTTGTATAAAGAGATGTAATGATGTAATTGTAAGCACACATGGAAAAGAGATTATATGAATGTAATAGCAATAGTGAAAAAGGCAGCGAAGAGATATTGATACGAAGTTACAAGAAGTATAAGGTTATGTACCTTGACCTATTTTTGTAATCATTAAATATTTTACATTACTTTTTTCTATAGTGGGCTCATCTGGTAATCATATTTTGTACTACCAACTCCTAGCAGGGTTGAGGCTTCTAACATGGCCTATAGTCCCTTAATTGGGACTGAGACACTATATGCATGTAATAGGCTCCTAACAAGGTTAACATCTTTAATTGTATACTTTTGATTAGTGGATCTTTGTGGGTACCATCCCCACCGGGGTTTTCCATTGGCTAGGGTTTCCTCGAGAACAAATAATGTGTTATGAGTTCATTTGTTTTATTGTTATGCATGTTGTTTAGTTTTCTATGTTATGCATGCATTAAGATAATTTTTTATATCCATAATTGGGAAAAATTAAAAGTTTGTAGAATACTGATTCACCCCCCCCCTCTCAGTATTCCCTATTTCTAACAAAGGACCATGGACATCAAGCTTGAATTTTGTACCTACAATGGGAAGATGGACTCGGATGCTGCAATGGATTGGGTAGATTCCCTTACTAGTTTCTTTGATTGTGATGACATCCCTAAAAATTAGAGGGTGAATATTGCTAATTCAAAGTGAAAAGGCTCTACACTCACATGTGGAACTTCACTCAAGATGATAGGGTGAAGAATGGAAAGAATCCAGTCACCACTTGGAAGAAGATGGTGGCCCTACTTAGGGAAACTTATGTCCCTAAATATTATGAAGTTCAACTTCATAAAATAATGGTGAGTCTAAGATAGAAAGAGATGGATATCTCTAGCTAAATGGAAGAATTTCAAAGATTGGTAATGAAATCCAAGCTTGCCGAACTAGAATGTGTAAATCTTTGTAGGTATATGGAAGGCCTAAGGGTCTCAATTTAGGATGAACTGAGTTTGAAAAGCCCTACCATAGTGAACCAATGCTATAAATTGGCATTGAAGGTTGAAGAAAAGTTCCAAAGGAGGAATGAACAAAGTGTTAGAGGAAGATGGAAGAATGATAGAGGAAGAGGAAACTTTGGAGGAAGAGGACATAATCCTAGACCCCAAGTGAAATCCAACAAACAGAACAAACAAGGAGAAGGTAGTTCAAAGGGTGGATATAGATGAAGAAAGAGGAAATAATAGAGGTAGAAATGGGGGAAGAAATAATGGACACTACAATCAGTTTGGCCACTACACCAATAGGTGTCCAGAAAGAGACAAGTAGAATACACAAGGTGAAAGAAGAGCCAACCTAGTGCAAGAAGATAATTTTGATAGTGTAAGAGATTGTATTGGAGAGGAAGGAGTGTGCCTCATGATGAAGAGGACCCTAATCCAAGAAACCTTGCTGGTGGAGTCTCCTCAAAGAAAGAGCATTTTTTGGACCAATGGAAAAAGTTATGGAAAGGTATGTAAATTAGTAATTGATTCTAGTTCCATTGAAAATCTAGTATCTAGAGAAATGGTAGACAAGTTAAAATTGGAAATAGTATAGTACATATGAGTTGGAACTTTATGCAATGCTTCAAACCATCAAGAAGTGGAGGCATTAATTACTTCCTATGGAATTCATTGTCTTCACAGACAATCATGCACTAAGATTTCTTAATAGCCAAGATAAGTTAAGTTGCAGGTATGTGAAATAGTGGTGCAGGAGCACCTAGGGTCTTTGGGATACCCTAGTTTAATAATTTTATCTTGTAGTGTGTTGGAAATATAGATGGAGTAACTGAGAGGGGGGGTGAATCAGTTAACCACAAAAATATTACCATAGATCCCTTAAATGTCTTATTAAATCATTTACTGTTGTTACTCGACAAACATATAGAGAAATGTTGAAACTCAGTTATTGCAGTGAGTGTTAATTATAACTGATCTTAAGCATTCATTAGTGATTAACATGCATGCATAAAGAAAATAACATGAACACAAGAGACACTAGATTTAACATGAAAACCCAATTTGGGAAAACCACCAATGTAACTAGTTACTATTTTTCACTCTTCTGAAGTGAGCCTTGTTAGGAGCCAACCCGGTAAAAGGTTACAAAACACACTGTTAGGTGTGAACTTGTTAGAGGATTTAATCACCCTGTTAGGAGTGGCCTTGTAAGAGGTCTTTGAAACAATTCAATAGAACTATCACGTTGTTAGAGGATTTACAAAATGGCTATTAAACCAACTTGGTTAAGAGATTTAGAAATCACTGCTACAATGGTAAGAAAGTAACGATGAAATGACCTAAATAATGATGCAACTAAATTGTTGATTACAGATCTCTGTTCTACTTCACTAGATCCTTCCTGATCAAATATATCTCTACTACTCCTCAAGGATATCTAACCATCCTTCAAAATTCACTCACACTTTCCTTCAAAATGATTTGCATGTTCACTCATCCACACACTCTTCTTCTTTCACACTTGTTCACACTTTCACTCTTTTCCACTTGCACACACTTTGAATTCACAACTTGACCTTCTATTTATACCATTTAGATTGTCCATTCACATTGTCAAGTTGGCACTAATAATCATTACCAACATTACTAATCATTACCACAGTCAGCTTGAATAAACAAACTTTATTCCTCAAATTAACAAAATTCTTTACTGGGCCGACCTTGCTCGGTAAACACTAATCCGAAAAGAATTCCTTTGGTGACCGAGTGAACTCGGTTACCACTGCAAATTCTGCCACATCCTTTGGAGACTAAGAGATCTCGATAAACATAGAAAACCACCTTGCTGACCGACTGAGCTAGGTAAACACTGAGAATCGCTTAGCTGACCTACTAAGCTCAGTAATCACTAGGAACTGCTTTGCTGACCGACTGAGCTTGGTAATCATTGGGAACTACTTTGCTGACCGATTGAGCATGATAATTGATATGACATTTGTGTGACATCAAAGACAACACACAATTAATCCAACAATCTCCTTTAGACAATTGTATCCAACAATCTCCCTCTTCGACATTGATGGAAACACAACATGTCATAGCACAATGAAATTTCATAGAAAACATAGAGTGAGGAATATATCCTTAGCTTCATTCTGATTCTCATCTATGAGAACTCCCTCTGCTAGCAAACTTCTCTTTCTGACTGAAAACTCTCCTTCTTAACTTCTCAAACTCTTCGAGAAAACTCTCCCTCTTAGAAATCTTAAGAAATTTCTTGAAATATGATAGCAAACTCCCCCTCTTTGACAACACATGCCAAAGACAACACATACCAAGTGAATAGCAATGTACCTTGAGTACTGATTCATATGCAATGATTCCTTGACTAAGCTGCATCAACTGACTGATCTTCAATATACTCTGGTTGGTGCATCACTAAAACTTTATTTAGTGAGCCTCGGATAGGGGAATGACCCCTAACTTACCTCTTAGATACAAGAATGCATCCTTAGGTCGTGGCTTGGTGAATATATCTACAATCTATTCTTTTGTATGAATATATTCCAATCTGATTTCCTTGTCCTAGACCAATTCTATGACAAAGTGATATTTTATAGCAATGTGCTTGGTTTTGGAATGCATTAGTAGATTCTTTGAAATATTTATTGCACTTGTATTATCACAAAACATAACAACTGGTTCTTTGATCTCAATCTTCATGCCTTCCAATAACTATTTAAACCAAACAATATTAGATCAGTTTACTACTGCAGCAACATATTCTGCTTCTGCTATGGATTGGGATGTGCAATTTTTCTTTTTACTGGTCCAAGATACCAACCTCTTACCAAGAAAGATTGCTCCACCACTTGTACTTTTTCTATCATCAATATTTCCTACCCAATCAGAATCAGTAAACACTTTTAAGTCTAGATTGCCTCCAAATTTATACCACAATCCATAATCTTCAGTTCCTTTCAAGTATCTCAAGATTCTTTTGATTACCATCATATGATTTTCTCTGGGTTTTGCTGAGAATCTTGCTACTATACCAACTGCTAAGGCAATATCAGGCCTTGTATGAACTACATACTATAATTTTCCAATCATTGATCTGTATAAGGTCTGATCTAATTCTTTTGAATCATCATCTTTGGTAAGCTTCAGTCCAGTACACATGGGGGTACCAATTGGTTTTGCATCTTCCATACCAAACTTCTTAAGTATTTCCTTGATGTATTTAGATTGAGTAATGTAGATACCGTTCTTACTCTACTGAATCTGAAGACCAACAAAGAACTTTATTTGACCAAACATAGACATTTCAAATTCTTTGTTCATTTTCTCTGAAAATTATTTGCACTGATCATCATTACCTGTAAACATAGTATCATCCACAAATATTTCTACCAAAACAATTTTGTTATCTGGTCCTTCCTTGATGTACAAACTACTCTTATCATTAGCTCTTTTGAAACCAATCTGAATAAGATAGTTATATAATCTTTCATACCATGCTCTAGGGGCTTGTTTCAGACCATATAATGCTTTTTGTAACTTGCAGACCATATTCCTTTTGTCTAGATCAAAAATACCTTTAGGTTGCTCAATGTAGACTTCTTCATCAAGAATATCATTGAGAAATGCAAATTTCCCATCCATCTGATATACCTTAAATCTTTTATGTGTTGCATATGCAAGTAGAGTTCTTACACCTTCTAATCTTGCAATAGGAGCAAAATTCTTACCATAATCTATGCCTTCTTCTTGAGAATATCCTTTACACACCAATCTAGCTTTGTTTCTTGATACTTGACCATCTTCATTCAACTTATTCTTGAATACTCATTTTGTTCCAATTATATTTTTATCTTTAGGTCTAGGTACAAGAGTCCATGTTTTGTTCTTCTCTATTTGTTTTATTTCTTCATTCATAGCCTCAATCCAACTTTCATTTTCCAATGCATCTTTGACATTTCTAGGTTCAAAATCAGCAAGTAAACATGTACCTTTTAGTTTACTTCTTGTCATAGTACCTTCTGATTTGTTTCCAATAATCTAATCTCGTGTATGATGCCTCTTGACATACTAGGCCAATATAGGTTCCTTGCCTCTTGAATTGTCATCTTCTTGAATTTCATCTTAAGGTTCTGGTTGCTCAGGTTGGGTAGATATTGGCTTGGTAGCTTCAGACTGAGACTTGAGTCCTTTTGACTCGGTTTGAACTTCTTCTCATGACTCAGTTACTGTATTGGGCTTAGTAGATGCAGTCTCCTTATTGAAAGATGTGTCTAGTAATGTATCAGGTTCAATGTAAACAAATCTCTTGTAATCCTCTGGTTCCTTTTTGCTTTCTTCTTCAGTTTTTTCTACAAACTCATCAACTTTCACATGTGCACTTTCTATGATTTTGTGAGTAGACAAATTCAAACATCAATATGCCTTACTCTTGCAAGAATATCCCAAAAATATTCCTTCATCACTTTTCACATCAAATTTGCCTTTTTTAGATTCTTTTAAGATGTAACACTTACTACCAAATACTTTCAGGTAACTTAAATTGGGTTTATAGCCATACCATAACTCATAAGGAGTTTTGAATGTGTCTTTCTTCAACTGTACTCGATTTAAGGTATGAACTGCAGTGCTGATAGCTTCCTTCCAGTATTTCATAGAAATTTTCTTTTCAATCATTAGAGTCCTTGCACAATCCATGATAGATCTATTCCTCCTTTCAGCTATTCCATTCTACTCAGGAGTTCTTGGGGCTGATACCTATCTTTTGATTCCTTTTTCAATGCAAAAATTATTGAATTCATGGGAGATGAATTCACCACCTCTATCTGATCTCAAGCACTTCATTCTTTTCCCTATTTCCTTTTCTACTCTTTCCAAATACCATTTGAATTTCTCAAATGCTTCTGACTTTTCTCGTAGATACATAACAGTCATCATTCTAGAGTAGTCATCAACAAAGAGAATAAAATTTTTTTCTCTAGTATAGCTCTCAATTCCAATAGGTCCACACAAATCAGTATGCACAATTTCCAAAATATCTTCAGACTAATAGTTTTTACTTTTAAAGCTAGTTTTTCCCATTTTACCAATCTGACAATTCTTGCATAGACCAACATCAGGTTTCTCCAAAGTAGGAATGCCTCTTACTTTCTTGAATTTTCTTATTTTCACCATGTTATCAAAAATTACATGACAAAATTTTTTGCCATAACCAACTTTCTTCAATTTGAGCAATAAAAGATGAGCATTCACCAAGATCAAGATAAAACAAGTTACCTTTGGTTTGTTTTCCTGATCCAATCAGTTTCCCCTTGTCATCCAACATTCTTGCTTTGCCATGCATGAATTCAACCTTGAATCCAATGTTGATTAGTTGTGCTACACTTAGAAGATTATGCTTTAGTCCTTCAACCCAATATGGATTATCACATATAAGTTCTTTGGTTAATGAGATTCATCCTCTTCCTTTTATGCAACAAGGTTCATTGTTTCCAAACCTTACATTACCACCATCATAGTCTTCAAGGTGTTCAAAATTTGTTCTGTCACCAGTCATATGATGTGAACATCCACTATATATGATCCATGTATCATTTTTGTTTACATGAGAGATAAGTGCCATCTTATCTTCATCATCATCAGATTCATCTTTTACAACAATGTAGACAATTTCATCTTCACTATTATCAGAATCCTTAGCCATAAAACATGTTTTCTTACCTTTATCCTTGAATGATTTGAAATTCTTCCTACCATTGTACTTGTGACCTTTCTTCTCATCCTTGCTTTTCTTGTTTGGGCACCTAGCTGCAATATGACCAATTTATTAAAATGAAAAATAGATTAAGGGAGTTTTACCTTTGTATTTACCTCTTCCTCTAGAATATTTCTTTGCAAGTAATGCTTCAATAACTTCAAGATCACTATCAGAACTTTCCTCTGATCATTCTTCACTCTCTAACTAGATGTCCTTTATTTTCTTTCCCTTCTTAAGTGAAAGTTTGGCCTCAAATGTTGATTCAATAGTTTTGGAAGTTGGAACATAGTTGTCATAGTTATCCAACTCAAAGGTTGTCAATCTTCCCACTAAGGCATCCAAAGTTATATTGTGATTTTCTTCACATCTTCTTTCTTGAATAGAAGATACTCTTATTGCATAGATAGGAAGTAATGTTCTGAGAACCTTAATTATAATAGTTTCATCCTCAATTGTTCCTCTAGAAGCTCTGATTGCACTAACACTTGCCTTGATCCTTTCAACATATTTTACAATGTTTTCATCTTCTCTCATTTTCATCTAATCAAACTATCCTCTTAGGCTTTCTGCTTTGGCTCTCTTCACATTTTCATCACCACCACAAATTTTCTTTAGCTTGTTCCACATTGCATAAGCAATTGTGCACTCTTTGATCTCATCAAATTCTTCATAGCTGAGAGCTGATGCAATGTCTATCATCATGGTGTTATGGTTCTTTTTCTCTGTAATGTCTTCAACAGATAATGTGCCAGTAGGAGCTGTATATTCTCCATCAAGATATTTCCATCCTAAATCACCAATGGAAGCCAGATGAAGTCTCATGAGTCCTTGCCATGCTATAAAGTTATCTCTGTTAAGCCTTGGAATTTCTCTCTTGTAAGACATCCTGATCTTTAGCTTAGGTCCTTGAAACCCTTTCTGCAAGCACCAAAAGCTCTGATACCAATTGTTGGAAATATAGATGGAGTATCTGAGAGGGGGGGTGAATTAGTTAACCACAAAAATATTACCATAGATCCCTTAGATGTCTTATTAAATCAATAACTGCTATTACTCATCAAACATACAGAGAAATGTTGAAACTCGGTTATTGCAGTGAGTGTTAATTATAACTGATCTTAAGCATTCATTAGTGATTAACATGCATGCATAAATAAAATAACATGAACATGAGAGACACTAGATTTAACGTGGAAACCCAATTTGGGAAAACCACCAATGTAACTAGTTACTATTTTTCACTCTTCTTAAGTGAGCCCTATTAGGAGCCAACCCAATAAAAGGTTACAAAACACACTGTTAGTTGTGACCTTGTTAGAGGATTTAATCACCTTGTTAGGAGTGGCATTGTAAGAGGTCTTTGAAACAATTCAATAGAACTGTCACCTTGTTAGAGGATTTACAAAATGGCTGTTAAACCAACTTGGTTAAGAGATTTAGAAATCACTGCTACAATGGTAAGAAAGTAATAATGAAATGACCTAATTAATGATGCAACTGAATTGCTGATTACAGATCTCTGTTCTGCTTCACTAGATCCTTCTTGATCAAATATATCTCTACTGCTCCTCAAGGATATCTAACCATCCTTCAAAATTTTCTCACACTTTCCTTCAAAATGATTTGCATATTCGCTCATCCACACACTCTTCTTCTTTCACACTTGTCCACACTTTCACTCTTTTCCACTTGCACACACTTTGAATTCACAACTTGACCTTCTATATATACCACTAGGATTGTCCATTCACATTGTCAAGTCAGCACTAATAATCATTACCAACATTACTAATCATTACCACAGTGGGCTTGAATAAACAAACTTTATTCCTCAAATTAACAAAATTCTTTACTGGGTCGACCTTGCTCGGTAAACACTAATCCAAAAAGAATTCCTTTGGTGATTGAGTGAACTTGGTTACCAATGTGAATTTTGCAACATCCTTTCGAGACTGAGAGATCTTGATAAACACAAAAAATTGCCTTGCTGACCAATTGAGCTTGGTAAACACTGAGAATCGCTTAGCTGACCGAATGAGCTCGGTAATCACTGGGAACTACTTTGCTAACCGACTGAGCTCGGTAATCATGGGGAACTGCTTTGCTGACTGACTAAGCATGATAATTGATATGACATTTGTGTGAAATTTAAGACAACACACAATTAATCCAACAATCTCCTTCAAACAATTGTATCCAATAGTAGTGACCTTAGCCAAGTCACTATCTAATAAGGAATATGGAGAGTCCCTAGTGTGTGTGTGGAGATCAACTAGTCCTAGGAAGGTTGGTAGAAGTGATGACAAGGGATTTTGATACAGGGGCATCCAAGGTTTAGGTAAGGGCATTTTGTTTCCTCAGAAAACTGTATGGAGTGTTTGTGTTTTTGCCAGTTTTTACTTGGTTGCAGCCTTGACCGACGGTATCGGTCATTGAAGGAAGCTCGGTCACTAAAGGAATTGAGTAGTCTCTAGTGCTCAGTGAAAATATTTCTCAGTCATGGCTATACTACTCAATCAATACTGGTGCTCAGCAATGCCTGGCATGCTCGGTAATTTTATTGTCGCTCAGTAGTTCTGACTTACCGATTGGAGTTTTGTGTGATTTGTTGAGACAACTTGGTGAATTAATTATTGGTAGCCATTGTCTTGTGCTGATATGCAGAATTAAATGTTTGTATACATTTGTAAGCCAACCTGTATAGCATTTAATTATTATTTTGGGGGAGTTAAGGATTTCATCCAGCTGACTTGTGGCTGATGATTAGTATTTAAGGAGGGCTTGGGTAGATGTTTAGAGGCAAAACTTAGAGGAGAAAGGCTCATGACTTGGACAACTTAGTGAGTCAGATTTGTGGTTCTGAAAGCTGAAGTTGGTGAAGTTGTGGAAAAGTTCTTGATGTTCTTGCAAATCAGATGGTAATCTGATAGTCATTTTTAGTAGAGCTATGGGTTTTAATACTTGGGAATAAGGAGATTTCTTGGAGGCTCGCGAGATCAAGTTTAGATCTACCTTAGGGTTTCCATCAACTTTTGATTGTCCTTAGAATTGAACTAGCTGAGATTGTATTAGATCTAGTTGTGGATCTTGCTGAATTTTTTTCTGATTGTAATTGGCCCTAACTCGAAAGGCCTTACAGCTGGGCATGTTAATGAAAATTAGTGTTAAACAATTACTTTGTGTTGCATTGTTTAGTAATCCTTTTTTTAATTCTTTTAGCTACAAGGTTTGGACTATCCTTCATTGGATCCACCATCCTTGATTGCATTAGGTGGTGTTAGAGTGAAGTTTGTTCCTGTTGGAGAAAAAGATGATCTTATTGAAGCAGAAGTTTGACCTAGCAAGGCTGATCTTGTGAAGTTGATCTTATTGAAGCAAAGATTGTGTGCAATTTGGATAACAGATCTGAAGCATTGAACTTGTGAAATTGTGCCCTAGTTGTTTACAAGATTGTAGGTTGAGATCTGACTTGTTGCAACTGGAAATTGTCACAAGGTGGTTGGTGAGGGTTTGTTGCAGAGGGTTTCTCTTATCTTTAAGGATGCCTCTGAGAAGATTGGATCCTAGAGTTATTTCAGATCTTTGTGATAATGTTGAATCCTGGATCATAAAGAAGGTGAAATCAAATTTTAGATCTGAGATGGAATTGAGGAAGAATGATATGGTCAATGAGATCATGAGAACTGTTGATAGTATACCTCAGAATGTTGGTACTAAGGATGGCTATGAAGAAGCTATTGAATAATTTGAAACTACTAGATCTAGTGGTGATGACTGGAGGAATAGATTTGGTGAAGACAAAATTGCTCGGTGGCCTAGACCTACTTCTCAATTTAGTAATTACCAAATGGAAGTTTCTACTTTCTTTGGTACTTTGAAACCTAACAATCTGATTGATTGGATTGGTGAACTTGAAGATTTCTTTGAGCTGGAAGAAATTGAAGATCCTCTTCGGGTGAGATTAGCATAGAGAAATTTGAAAGGACATGCTGCTCTTTGGTGGAAGGAACTACAGAGAGACTGAGAAGATGAAGGTGAAACAAAGATCAATCGGTGGAGATTGATGGTGACTAAGTTGAAAGCTAAGTTCATACTAACTGACTATGAGCTTGACTTGTTTAAGAAGTTGTAGAATCTGAAGCAGAAGGAATTGTATGTTGAAGATTATACCGAGGAGTTCTACAAACTTACTATTCAGTCTGGACACCGAGAGCTTGGTAAGGAAAAGGTAGCTTGGTATGTGAATGGTCTGAGATTCAATATTCAGGATGAGCTTGGTATGCTAAAGATTGATTCTGTTGAAGATACTTATTAGTATGCTCTAAAGGTAGAAGATAAGTCAAAGAGGAAACAACATAGTAAATCCTAAGGGAAAGAAAAGGTTGATCACTCGGTGAAGGATAAACTAACTGATGCAAAAGATGAACAGAAACCTATGGAACCAAAGAAGAAGACATGTAGAGTTATCTTTAATGGTACTTTCTATAACTATGGAGAGGAAGGACACTGTTCTTTTGAATGCACATAGAAGAAGGTTGACCGACAAACTGCTGTGATGAATGAGAACATTTAGAATGAACTTGAATTAGAGAACTTGTTGCTTTAGCAAACATTGCTCGGTACAAAGGATGAACCTTGTCAGAGGAGTAACTTGTTTAGGACCCGATGCAAGACTGAAGGTAAACTTTGTGATGTTATTGTTGATAGTGGTAGTATTGATAACCTTTTTGTTGATGACCTAGTTCAAAAACTTGGTTTGAAGAGAATGAAACATCCTTGTCCATATAGGCTTGGCTAGTTACAAGGTGTTCATGCTTTGGAAGTTAGAGATCAATGCTTCATTGATGTTCATATTGGCCAGTACAAGAATCTTGTGCTTTGTGACATTGTGAAGATGAATAGTTGTGATATATTACTCAGTAGACCTTGGCGATATGATTGTAGAGATATTTATGACTGTGTAAAGAATATGTTTACCGTTGAGAAGAATGATAGGAAGTTTTTAGTGATCCCTTTGATGGATACAACACTCAGTAGGAGAAGCCTGAGTATTGGTAGCCAAGTTGAGATTGTAGATCCAGAGAAAATGAATGATCAGTATGAATAACTGACCTATACATTGTCCAAAAAAGACTTCAAGACACAGAGGAAACTAAAGTGGAAGACTTTGAAAGTAGAAAAGGTGGAGGACTTGTATGTGAGGAACTAGTTTGGGATTTATGTGTTGAATCTTCAAAGATGTTCTTCTCACATATGAACACCTTTTGGAACCTAGGGTGTCTGATGTAGGGGCATCCAAGGTTTAGGCAAGGGCATTCTATGTCCTCGGCAAACTACATGGAGTGTTTGTGTTTTGGCTAGTTTTTACTCAATTAGAGCCTTGACCGATAGTCTTGGTCATTGAAGGAAGCTCAGTCACTAAAGGAACTCGGTAGTCTCTGGTGCTTAGTGAAACTTTTTCTCGGTCATGCCTATGGTGGTCAATTGATACTGTGCTCGGTGATGCCTGGCGTGCTCGGTAATTTTACTGTTGCTGCGTAGTTCTAACTTACCAATTGGAGTTTTATGTGATTTGTTGAGCTGACTTGGTGAATTAATTGTTGGTAGCCATTTTCTTCGACTGACATGCAAAATTAAATGTTTGTATACATTTGTAAGCTGACTTGTATGGCATTTAATTATTGTTTTGAGGGAGTTAAGGGTTTCATCTAGCCAACTTGTGGCTAATGATTAGTATTTAAGGAGGGCTTGGGTAGATGTTTAGAGGTAGAACTTAGAGGAGAAAGGTTCATGACTTGGAAAACTTAGTGAGTCAAATCTGGGGTTCTGAAAGCTAAAGTTGGCAAAGTTGTGGAAAAGTTCTTGATGTTCTTGCAAATCATATGGTAATGTGATAGTCATTTATAGTAGAGCTAGGGGTTTGCATACTTGGGAACAAGGAGATTGCTTGGAGGCTTGCAATCTCATGTTTAGCTCTACCTTAGGGTTTCCATTAGCTTCTGATTGTCTTTAGAAATGAACTAGCTAAGATTTCAAATGGATCTAGTTGTGGATCTTATAGAATTGTTTTCTAATTGTAATTGGCCCTAACCCGGAAGGCCTTACAGTCGGGCATGTTAATGAAAATCAATGTTAAACAATTAATTAATGTTGCATTGTTGAGTAATCCACTATGTGATTCTTTTGGCTACAAGGTTTGGACTATCCTTCTTCTAATCCACCATCCTTGACTACATTAGCTTTACTAGGTTTGTTGATTCTTAGGTTGTTTGGTCTAGTTGCTAAACTATCATGCCAGTTGGTCAAAGACTAGGTTGACTATCTAAAATAAAAGCATAACATAAGAAAATGATCTTATAAGTGTTGAATCAACCATTGAGGTCATTTAAGACTCATTGGAGTGGTCTAGGAAAATTTCTTAATAAAGTTGTAAAAGTTGTCAATGACAACTTTGCAATTTTGCAAAGTTGTCATGACAACATTTTTGGCAAATTGCCTCTTGAAGGCTAGAAGTAGTTAGGGGTCCTTCAAATTGATTTTTCTCTATCCCCCTACACTACTTAAGTGTTTTTCCAATCAAGGATGAAGGTTGGCATTTTTTTAAGATTTTTTTTTAAGCAAATTAATTATTGGTGTGCTCTGGAACTCAGTGACAATGCTAAAAGAGCAGTTATTCCTAAGCTATGGATTGAACCTGAGCCTAGATTTGTATGTGTTAATACTTAATTTCTTATAGTTTCTTTTGTGTATATTAGTTTAGTAGCTAGGAATCTTGACTGAATCAGAGAAGGATACAAGCCCTCGAGGGTTGAAAGGATCAATCCAAGGGTAGACAAGTGAAGAAAAAGAACCAAGGAACCAATCCTAAGAAGGAGAGGTCATGTTTAGTCCGATGAAGGGAGAAAAAGCCAGTTCATCACTTTGAATCAAAGAAAGCCAATTAGGCCTAGAAAGTAGGCATGAATTTAGGAAGGTACTATACAGGCTCATTGAAGATCCAAGACCTTGTAAATCCTCATGAACTCTAAAAAGGTATTAGAATATCAATTTTATTCTGAGACTTGTATGGGAAGTTTGGAAGTTATAGGCCAGAAATAGTGTTGGAAGACCTAGTTAGGCCTATTTTGAGGAGATCAACTAGTGAATGAGAGAAGTTGAAGGCTTAAACACCTCAAATCCATACAATATTTTCCCATAAGTAGTCTTCTTTCCAAATTGCATTGAATGATTTGTTGTTTAGTAAATGGATGAACTTAAAGGAATGAGTTCATGCAAGGCTTATGGAGATGGAATTGAATCACTAACTTGGTAGAGAGGTATAGAGGAGTGAGAGGTGATTGGTAGTAATCCCTCTGTTAGTTAGGGTCTAAGATAACCCTATCTAGGTCAAGAGAAGGACCTAGAACAAGTCCTAGGTGAATTGGGACAAGTGTAGAGACCTCCCTAGAAAATTGGTATCAGAGCCACCAAAAGATTTGGGATAAGACATAGTGTATGTCAGAAGGTGTAAGTACATCAATGGGAGAATCCACCATGGTGAAAAATTCTGAATTGGAAAGGGAAGTGGTAGAACAAAAGGAGAGAAATAGACTCCTTGAAGAAGCCCTAGAGGCTATGAAGGATAAACTTGAGGAAGTTGTAGAGGAAGCTGATAAAATGAAAGAGAAGTTAGAAATTGATGATGACAAAGGAAAATTATTGGATGAGGATGACTACATACCAAAACCTGATCTACCTATTTAAGAGGAACCCTTTCTTAAAGCCATCAAGGCATTGGGTGGTAAAGCACTAGAAGGGATACCACTATTCACTAGCAAGATGGATTCAGAGTTAGTCATTGAGTGGATTGAAGGGATGGAGAACCACTTTGAATGTAAAGGTGTCTCAAAAGCATAGAAGGTGAAGGTTTCCAAGGAAAGACTTAGGGGACTAGCCTTAACTTGGTGGAAATTCCTTCAAGAAGAGAGAGAAAGGAAAGGAAAAAGACCAATAGCTAATTGGAGGGCTATGGTAACTAAAATCATAGAGAATTATCTACCAGAGGATCATGAGATCTAAATGCATAAGAAAAGGAAAAGTATCAGACAAAAACTAAAGGATGTGGCCTCTTACACCAAGGAATTAAAAAACTTTTCTTAAGATCTAAGGTCCAAGAAGGAGAAAGCATTAGAGTGGCTAGATATCTAGGTGGATTAAGATGGAGTATCCAAGAAGAGATTAGTTTTTGGACTCCTACTACTATCCACAAGTGTTTCTAATTATTACTTAAGGTGGAAGAGAAGAGCAAGAAGAAACAAGACTCTAATCCTAGGGGTAGAGGAAGAGGAAGAGAATCTAGAGGCCATAGAGGTTGATATGATGGAAGGAATAGTGAGCCAAGGAGACAAGAATATTCCAAGCTAGTTAAGAAAAGAAATGAGTGAAGTGGAAGAGGTAATTATGGTAGAGGAAGAGGATTCCAAGGAGGTGAAAGAGGCAAATCAAGAAATTTTGGTATAATTTCACACTTTGCAAGCACAAAATGTTATAATTGTGGTCAACTAGGCAACCCTACCTATAGATTACCTAAAAAAGCTTCAATTTCCCAAGGTGAGAAGAAGATAGCCTATGCACAAGAAGATGTGACTAGTGTTAAGTCATAGGAGGTTAGCCTAGATTCAGAGAATGATGAAAACCTTATGTTTAGGAGGGTCCTACTCAAGGAACAAGTCAAAGAAGAACCTAAGCAAATGAGGGCTCTATTTAGCATCAAATTTAAGATCCTTGGAAAGTGTGCAAGGTCATCATTGATTCTAGTTCAACTAACAACATCATCTCAAAGGAGGCAGTCCAAAAGTTGAAGCTTTCTAGAATATCTGATACACATCCTTACAAGGTTACTTGGATAAATACGGGACAAAATTTCCTAGTGAATGAACAAGTTTGACTAGAGTTTATGATTGGAGGATACCAAGAAAAAATTATATGTGACATCCTACCAATGGATGCTTTCCATTTGTTGTTATGAAAACCATGGCAATATGACTAGGATGAAGTCACCATGGAAAGAAGAACATGTACACCTTTAAGAAAGATGGGGTTGCCTACAAAATCGAGTCACTTATGGAGGAAGGAACTAAAAATTCAAGGGATCCTAATGTACTTTTGATGAGTGGGAAAGAGTTCTTTCATGAACTCAAGGATGAGGAAGGAGTTGGCATAGCTATAGTCATCAAACCCAAGGAGGAGACTAAGGCTCAACACACCATTATACCAAAAGAACTACAATACATATTGGATCAATTTAGAGACATTATTAGTGATGGGACACCAACTAAAATTCCTCCTCAAAGAGAAATAAGCCACCAAATTGATTTTAGACCTGGAGAATCTTTTCCCAAAAAAGAGGCATACAAAATGACCCTGGACTAGAATAAGGAAATTACAATGCAAATTCAAGAGTTACTTGATCAAGGGTTAATTAGAAAGAGAATTGTCCCATGTGTTTTTCTAGTGGTCTTGGCACTAAATAAGGGAGTTAAGTGGATATTATGTACTAATTCTAGGGCAGTCAATAGGATAACTATTAGATATAGATTTCCTATCCCTACAATAAAAGACCTTATGTCTTATCTTGGGGGGTCTAGATACATCACTAAATTTGACCTCAAGAGTGGGTATCATCAAATTAGGATGAAAGAGGGGGATGAATTGTAATCAACTTCTAAAACTACAAAGGGTGTTTATGAATGGGTATTTATTCCCTTTGGGCTCACAAACGTACCTAGTACATTTATTAGATTAATGAATGAGGTCCTAAAAGATTACATAGGTAGGTTTGTGGTGGTATACTTAGATTATATTCTCATCTTTAGTAAGACCAAGGAGGAACATATGAAACACCTAGAAATTGTCTTGAGAAGGTTGCATGAGGAAAAACTATCTATCAACCTCGAAAAGAGTGAATTTCTAAAGCAAGAATTAGTCTCCCTAGGTTTTGTTGTATCCAAATGTGATCTCAAGATGGATCCAAGAAAATTTGAAGCCATACTAAGTTGGCTAACTCCTAAAATAAGGATAGAAGTGAGGAGCTTTCATGGATTAGCTCATTTCTATAGGAATCTCATAAGGCACTTTAGTGAGATATGTGCACCCTGACTTGATACCATCAAAGGAGGAGTTAAAACCAAGTTCACATGGACCAAGGAAGCTCAAGAAGGATTTGAGAAACTAAAACAAGGAGTGGTGACAAAAACCATTCTATTCCTACCAAGGTTTGACAAACTCTTCATATGATTTGGAACTCTATGCATTGATTCAAGCACTCAAGAAGTGGAGGCACTACCTATTGCCCAAGGAGTTTGTGGTTTATATTGATAACCAAGCCTTTAGTTATATCAATACACAAGAAAAGCTAAGTCATAGGCACATAAAGTGGATGGAGTTTCTCCAAGCCTATACCTTTACTTTTAAGAACAAAAATGGTCTAAATAATAAGGTAGTAGATGCACTTAGCCAAAGGTTGCTGACTGCCCAAGAAATCTAGCTTCAAAGCATTGGTCTAGAGGGATTTAAAGAAATATACAAAGAAGATGAAGACTTCTCCAAGGCATATAAGGTATGTGATGAATTTGAGAACCACTTTCATAGTGAGTTTAATGATTACACTTTACAAAATGGCTTGTTATTTAAGAGTAATCATTAATGTGTACCTAAGGGGTCAATGAGGGAGAGTCTTATACAAGAGAAACATAATGGGAGCCTTACTGGATACGTTGGTTTGAATAAGACATTGGACCTAGTGCAAAGGTTTTATTATTGGACCAAGATGCCAAGAGATGTTAGGAGGTATGTAGAGAAATGTATTTTTTTCCAAAAAGATAAGGGTACATCTTCCAATGTAGGGTTATATCAGCCTTTACCAATTCAAAATAAGCCATGGGAGTGTCTTAACATGGTTTTTATAGTAGGTATACCAAGGATAGCTACTAGTTTTGATAGTGTCTTTGTAGTGGTAGATAGATTTAGTAAGATGAGTCACTTTATACCTTGCAAAACTACACATGATGCCAGGTATATTGCTCAACTTTTCTTCAAGGATGTAGTAAGGATTCATGGCCTACCAATTAGTATTGTGTTAGATAGAGATGTGAAGTTTATGAGGAATTTTTGGAAGACCCTATGGAAGAGATTGGGTACAAATATTGCATTTAGTTCAGCTTATCATCCTCAAATTGATGGCCAAATAGAGGTGATAAATAAAGTGTTAGGAAACCTCTTGAGATGTCTCACAAAAGAATATGGATAAATGTGGTACCAACTATTACCACAAGCTGAGTTTTCTTACAATGACACCACAAATAGGTCCACCGAAAAAATCCCATTTGAAGTGGTATATGGCATGAACCCAAGAGGTGTGTGTGAACTAGGAGAGTTAGGAAATCAAGGAGGAGTTAGTGGTCATGCAAGTGAATTTTCTCAATTTATGCAAGAAGTTCATGATCATGTGAGAAGAACATTGGTGGAAGCCAATCAAAATTTCAAGACTACAATGGATGAAAGAAGAAAGGATTTACAGTTTGAAGTAGGAAATAGGGTGATGGCACACCTCAACAAGGCTAAACTCTAGAAATTTATACACAAGAAGCTACAGATGAGAAGGGTAGGACCATGTAAAGTTATAGCTAAGTATGTCCCCAATGTATACAAGATAGGTCTACCAAAGGAGAAATAGGTAGTGCCTCTAGTTACCTACTTGATGTTAGTACTGATGTAAAATACCTCAAGTTACTTGTACCAATGAAGCCTCAAGTTGAGAGAATCCTAGACTCAAGGGTGAAGAAACATACTAGGCATGGTGTCTACATGAAACACCTCACTAAATCGATGCACCTTCCTAAATCAGAAGCTACTTGGATAGCAGAGAAAAAATTCAACTAGATGGGTATAGATCTAAAAAAATTATCCCCTAATGGCACTTAATTTCTTATGGCAACTGGAGAATGGTGCAGGAGCACCTAGGGTCTTTGGGCTACCCTAGTTTAATGTTTTTAGCTAGTAGTGACCTTAGAAAAGTCATTTTCTAATAGGGACTATGAAGAGTCCCTAATGTGTGTTTGGATATCAGCTAGTCCTAGGAAGGTTGGTATAAGTCATGACAACAACTTTACTAGGTAAGTTGATTCTTAGGTTATCTGGTCTAGTTGCTAAACTATCATGCCAGTTGGTCAAAGACTAGGTTGACTATCTAAAATGAAGGAATAACATAAGAAAATGATCTTAGAAGTGTTGGGCCAACCATTGAGGTCATTTAAGACTTATTGGAGTGGTCTAGGAAAAGTTGTCAACAAAGTTGTAAAAGTTGTAAATGACAACTTTGCAATTTTGTAAAGTTGTCATGACAACATTTTTGTCAAATTGCCTCTCGAAGGATAGAAGTAGTTAGGGGTCCTTCTAACCAGTTTTTCGCAGTCCCCCTACACTACTTAAGTGTTTTTCTGACCAAGGATGAGGGTTGATATTTTGGTAAGCTTTTTGTTTAAGAAAATTAATTACTGGTGTGCTCTGCAACTCGGTGACAGTGCTAAGAGTTTGATTATTCCTAAGCTATGGATTGAACCTGAGCCTAGCTTTGCATGTGTTAATACTTAATTTATTATATTTTATTTTGTATATATTATTTTAGTAGTTATTTTCTCTTCTTTTGTTTCTTCTAAAAGTTCTCCTCTAAGACCAGTTCACTGGTTCAACCAGAGTTGAGGATGCAAAAATGGCTCTAACATGAGAATCCATGGAGGAAACATTACAGACCTTTGACATATGCTAGAGCATTGTGTATATATTGTAAAGATGTTTTTTTATGGCTAGGTGTGTAGAGAAGCTATTTATGTGATGAATCCCTAGGCGAGCCAAAGATTGTCTAGCTAGGAAGCTTGACTGAATTAGAGAAGGATAAAAGACCTCGGGGGTTGAAAGGATCAATCTAATGGTAGAGAAGTGAAGAAAAAGAACCAAGGAACCAATCCTAAGAAGGAGAGGTCACATTTAATCTGATGAAGGGATAAAAATTGATTTCATCACTATGAATTAGAGAAATCCAATTAGGCCTAGAAAGTAGGCATGAATTTAGGAAGGTATTGTACAGACACATTGAAGATCCAAGACCTTGTAAATCCTTAAGAACTTTGAAAAGGGTATCAGAATATCAAGTTTATTCTAACACTTGTGTGGGAAGTTTGGAATTTATAGGCCAAAAAGAGTGTTGGAAGACCTAGTTAGGCCTAATAGGGCTTTAGGTCTATTTTGAGGAGATCGACTAGTGAATGAGAGAAGTTGAAGGCTTAAACTCCTCAAATCAATACAAGATTTTCCCATAAGTAGTCTTCTATCCAAATTTTATTGAATGATCAGTTGATTAGTAAAGGGATGAACTTCAAGGAATGAGTTCATGGAAGGGTTATGGAGAAGGAATTGAATCACTAACTTAGTAGAGAGGTCTAGAGGACTTAGAGGTGATTGGTAGTAATACCTCTTTGATTTAGGGTATAAGATATCCCTATCTAGGTCAGGAGGAGGACCTAGAACAAGTCCTTTGTGAATTCAGACAAGTGTAGAGACCTCCCCATCAAATGGGTTGAACAACTCCAAGCATACACCTTTTCTATAAAGCATAAGAAGGGAACCTCAAACAAAGTTGTAGATGCCCTTAGTAGAAGAGTGGCCTTGGTTGAAGAAGTGAAGGTAAAAAATATGGGAATTGATGCCCTGAAGAACCTATCCAAGGATGATACAGAGTTTGGTGATATTTACAAGGTTTTCTCTACTCTCTTAGATCCATATAACACTACATATTCAGAGTACTTATTGAAGAATGGTATTTTATTCAAAGGGGGTCAACTTTGTATTCCCAAATGATCCATGAGAGAAAATATGATAAAATAAAAAATTGTGGCACATTAGGGGGTCATTTTGACATTGACAAGATACTTGAACTAATAAGGAGAAACTATCATTGGCCAAAACTTCCCACTAATGTAAGAAAATTTGTTGCAACATGCCAAATTTTCCAAAGAGCCAAACGATATAGGAATAATAAAGGGCTTTATCAACTAATCCCAATTCCAACAAAGCCATGGGACAGTTTGAGTATGGATTTTGTCTTAGGACTTCCAAGAACTAAATTGGGATTTGATAGCATTTTTATTATAGTTGACAGATTTAACAAAATCGCACACTTTGTTCCCTATAAGCTTTCTAATGATGCATCTCATATTTCTAACTTGTTCTTTAAGGAGGTGTTTAGAATTCATGGATAGCCAACATCCATTATCTCAGACAAAGATGTGAAGTTCCAAGGGAATTTTTTGAGAACCCTTTGGAAGAAGTTGTGTACAAACTTGTCATTCAGTTCTACATACCATCCACAAACAAATGGGTAGACTAAAGTAGTAAATAGATCATTGGAAAACCTCCTCAAATGTCTTACTAAACAATATGGATAGACTTGGGATGCCATTCCTCCCCAAGCATAAATTTGTTTTAATGATTCAGTCAATAGATTAACATGGAAGACACCATTACAAGTGAACTATGGACTCCACCCTAGGGGAGTAATGGAGATGAGAGCATTACCAAATGACTTCAAAGTCAGTGCACAAGGTGAGGAGTTATCAACATGGATCAAACAAACTCATGATCAAGTTATAAACACACCAAATCAAAACACTGCAAAGTATAAGGAATATGCACATAAAAAGAAGAGACATGTTACTTTCAAAGAAGGAGATCAAGTGTGAGCATATTTAAACAAATAAAGGTTACCTAGGGCACACACAAAATTACAAATGATGAAGTTAAGTCCCTGCCAAATACTCCACAAGTTTGGAGACAATGCTTATGAAATTTATCTACCTCCCACCATTTCTATTTCACCTATTTTTAATATTTTTGATTTGAATCCTTTTAAAGGTGATGCAGGGTCTAATGATTCTTTTTAGGATACTGGAGATAAATAGTTTGAATGGCTTAAGAACTTGCCACCAAGCCAACCCTTAAAGCTAGAAAGGATCCTTGACTCCAAAGTTGTCAAACAAACTAGGAAGAAGACATATATTTATTACTTGGTTAAATGGAAGGGGCTACTTGATATAGATGCCACTTGGATGCGTTAAGATTGCATCAACAAGAATGATACAACCCTTCAACAATTTCTCTCAAGTGGAACTTGAGTTTTCAAAACAAGGGATTATGGTGCAGGGGCACCTCCCTATATTCTTCAATGGAAGATCTTCATTAGGGGTATCCAAGGATGTACCAAAGGGCCTTCATGCCTAAGGGTTAAAGACAATATCATAGATCTAGTTAATAAGCCAATTGTAAGGCCTAGTCACCCTTGGTGTGGTTATAAACCATAGGCTTTGACTATGGTCCAAAGGCACATTTAGGTATTTAGGTTATCCTAGGTGTCTTTTTAGGTTATTTTAATAATTTCATGTCATTTTGGGTCCTTATAATCCAATGCTTAGGCCTTATAGACTCATTAGGAGCAAGAATGCAACATTTGCAAAAAGTTGCACAATGCAAGGAATGTTGCTCAACAACTTTTCTGAAAAGTTGCTAGCAACTTGAAAACACCTCCCAAATGGTCACAAAATTTTAAAAATGGTTGGATTAAATGGGAAAGGTCTTCAACTATCCCTTTCAGGGTGGTGGAAGACAAAGTATGTAATTTAGCATTGAAATCAATAAAATTCCCCTATTTTCCCTATATTCTGGACTAAGAATCAGTTCTGTATGGACCTTTACTTTCTTGCAGAGGAAGGAGACTTGGAGGTATGATATGTAACATGAACTAGGAGTCTAATTCACTTGGATTAAGTCATTTTGGAGATTGGATTCAAAAGATACAAGGATTTCTTCACCGAGTGTACAAGAAACCCTCTTCAACTAGGGTTTCATCAACTCCATTCCTTAACTTTCTTTTCCACTATGGAAATCCCATGCCACTTGGGGAAATGAAAGTAGGTTTTATTTACTTTAAATCCTAAAAGATTCATGATAAGGGGGATTGTTTATCCAGGTCTTCTTTCAGGCTCTAGTCCAAGCATCTCTATGTGCTTGAACCAGTGTATCAGAAAATAAAGTGACAATAGTACTTTGGGGGTGGATGAAAGAAATATAATGGTCTGTTTTGGTCTATTTTGGGTCCCTAATGACCTTCCAATTAGTTTCTTTTGTATGAAATTTGACGGGTGAACACTTCCTTAAGTAATAAAGCCCCATTAGCCCTATTAGGCCTAGTGGATCAGGAATAGTTTGGTGGTGTCCTTGCAGGTTGGGAACTATTTCTTTGGGATTTTAACATAAATAAATAAAGGGTTTCTAAATATACAAAAAAAATTGTAGGGCCTTTCGGAAAATCTAGAACCAAACCCCTAAAACCTCGCTCATAGGGCTACAAGCCAGGAAGGCATAAAAGCTAGAATTGTCTAAATTCTTAGACATTCTAAGGCATTGAAGATAACTCCTTTTAAAGACACTTGGTAAGTGTGGAAAATTTCCATCCCCTTTCCAATACATAGGTTCCTATTTTGAGGTAAATTCTAGTAGAAGGTATTTTTACCAAAGAAGACATACGATCTTCTAAGAAGATTGAAAGTTTGTGGAAGTCGCAAGATCTTTCAAAGGTATAGAGCACTCTTCCAATCTAGTTTGGTTGTAAAGGATACACCTAAGGTCACACCACTCTAGAGTTTCCTAAATGGGGGAGATCTTAGCATCAAGATTTTATGTGTCCACAAAAGAAAAATATACCAAAGGGATAGATATTGTAGAAAAAAATGGGCTACCCAAGTTGGGGTGGTCTTGGTCCCAGAGGAAAATGACCATGGTCTCCACCTGACCCACTAATTCTACCAAAATATTGTGAGAAACCATGCCTTGGAGTTGAATCATCAGATTCATGAAAAAAAAAATACTACTCAGTCTCATACCCTTGCAATTTCATTTGTTCCAGCTTTAAATCCAGTTCTACCTATTCCAAGCACTCAAATTAAATCTGAATCAAGTGTCACTCCCACAAGTGTGGATATCATGGGTAGTACTAGTGGTCCAAAAAGAACATTATAGGTGGACATGGGATCAATGGATCCAAGAGATCAAGGTAGTGTAAAGAAGAAAAAGGTTATGTCAAGTACAACAATGGTAATGGTGACTCTGAGTCCAACAATTACCACACCTTCAGGACAAAATCCTCACAACAGTCCAAAAACTCCACTTGTAATGGGTCAGGGTGTTTCTAATACTCATGGTGGAATTAGAAGAACCACTTGAAACATAGGTGGATGCTCGCACATCACTACAAGTGCTATTTCACCTTTCAAACATTCAATTGTGTCAGAAAACCCTAATTTTTGTTACAATGATTTTGTAACTAACTTTGAACAATCAAAAATTAGGAATAGACAAAATACTAAGGGATTGAAGAGGGATGTAGTTACTACAGCTTGTGATGGAGGACTTGCATAGAATATATTATTTCCCACATATGACCCAAAGAAAGAAATGATGGAGTTCATGGTTATGATACCCCCAGCTAGAGATAACAATCTACCAGAGAGTTAGTTAGATCCATCTAAATTTAAAGTTAGCACCCTCCAAATGGATTTATCCAAAACTAAAAATGTGGAAAAGATAAATGTGTCGAAAATGACCAACCAACTGGTCTATAATTTAGTGATGAAGTTGGAGAGAGAGAAAGGAAATCTTCACGGAACAATAGATAAGTTAAAGGAAGACCTAGAATATAAAAAGGAAAAGAAGAATACAACAAAAAATAGGTGCAAAGAATTAGAGAAAGGGATTAAAAATTCATCCTCCAAAGAAGAAATTGGATAACAAGAACATATGGACGTAGAACTAAAAATTATGAGGGAAAATTTTGAATAGAGAAATAAAAAAATTGAGGATGAAAAAGTATCTTCATTAAGATTATACAAAAGCATTAAGAATGTGGCACATGCAAACAATAACTTAAATAAAGAATTGGAGAATGAGATGGTAAAATAAAAAATAGTGGAAAGAGAAAGAAAAATAGTGGGAAGAGAAAGCCGAGAAAATAAAAAAAATATAGTGAACACTAGTTCTAAAAAATAAGAGAAGAGATAAAGAAGGAAAATAATACAATTAAAAATTATAAAAATATCTTAAATGACCGAGTAAACAATACAGTCAAGAAAATAAAAAAGAATTTTGGGGGCAAATAAAGGTGACTACTGATAGGTTGTGTGATTTCTTTGAATTGAATGAAAATCTTAGAGATGTTTTTGGGAAGCTGAAAGAGTGCATTGAGAAGAACAAAAAACATTGTCAGAGACATAATACTACAAAGCATATTTTGCAACAAAACAAGACAACTAGTGATAGGAATTTGGAAAGTAAGGGAATTGATGACCACGTTCATGCATCTATAAAGGTGAACTCTATCTTTCAAAAATGTCAAAAACTAAGAGAAGGAGAGGAAACTCTAGCCTTATTTGGGACAAAGTTGGCCAAGATGAATAAAAAAACAACCAAAATGATAAATCTTGGTTTTGATTACTCATCAATGAATTTCGTTGGAAGAGAAGCTTAAAAAAAAAATTTGGAGGACAAGATGATGTTTGATTTAGGCAAGCTTCCTCAGGAAACATCTCATGAAGGCATTGCAAAGTGCATCAAAACATTGAAAATTTTTAATGCAGTATTGGAAGGATCATTGCTTTCAAGTCACCCTTCCAAGTATGGATGGTTGACGAGGTTGCAGGTCATTTACTATAACATGAAAAATATTGACCTTCCAACCGACGCAGAATGGCACATACTAAAGAATTGACATAATCATCTTGATCTCATCAATCATAGTATGTGAAAGTACTTTCAGTTTCAATCATCTCTATATTTTTTCCTAATTGCTTAAATTGAGTTTAAAGTAACAAGTTTGACCTTTGTTTTTTGAATGGGATCAATGTTGCAGATGCTATTGCTAATTTACTAAACTGGCCTGTCAAATGCAGAAATGTACAGTTGTAGAAATGTTGTAGTTGTCTTATTGATTTTGATTTTGACCTTAACATTAGGAAAATCAACCTGAAGCTATTGTTGATCCCTTGTTTCTATAAAAAGGAATTCATGGTCATTGGTTTAGGGTAATGAAATTGAAATTGGGCAATGTTCCAATGGGTATTGATTCATTGATTTTTGTTAACATGATCACAAAGTTGTGTTCTTACTAATATTAATTAATGAATTATTTCATTGTATCGTATTTTTAATTAAATTAATGAGAATCAATATTTCTAAGAATTGTAACATATGACCTCCTATGTTGTCAAAAAAAATAATGAAAATCTACAAGAATTGTTCCATATGAGCTAAATAATGCAAATAAAAACCATTATTAATTGTATAATTGAATCTTGATGACATTATCAGCCTCATTCATATTTTTGACATTGGACAATGCTATTATGTTTGATTGATGATGAGATACAGAAACTGATAGCAGTGTTAATATGATTTAGAACAATAGAGATGGGCAGTGAATCATTTTTTCTTAGGTCCAGATGTATAAAAAAACTTCAAAAACTTTTCCTTCAATCAGATCTAACAACCAAAACCAACTCGGTCATCACCGATTCAATAATAGAAACATATAACAATGCAGTCCACTACCCAGCTGTATCTAACTTGTAAAACATAGAAATGTCTAAACCAAAACATTCACACAAGCATTGACACTAGGATTTATAGTGGAAACCCAATTTGGGAAAAACCACTTTGTAACATGCTACTATTATTTTCACTCTTCTGAAGTGAGCTCAGTTAAAAGTCAACCCTGTTAAAGGTTACAATACACACTGTTAGGTGTGACCCGATTAAAGGATTTCAATCACCCTATTAAAAGTGAGCCTTGTTATAGGACTTACATACACTCCATTAGAATGCAACCTTGTTCAAAGGATTTAAACATATGACTGTTAGGCCAACCTTTGTTAAAAGGATTTTGACTGTTACAATGGTTAGAAAGTAGCAGCATTACTGATCTACAAAATATACAACTCACTTTGCAAATATCAGATCCAATTCTGTACACAAATGTTGGTTTACTGACTTTGAAACTTTTCCATCTCCATCTTTGATCTGCTCGAAACTTTTCTTCAAGCAATCACCACACTTCTCCTTCAGCCTTTTCTACTTATATAGTCAATAACATCTATTGATCTTCCAACATCCTCTGTTCACCCATGCACACACATACCTAATGCTCAAGTTCCCTTAATACTTCCTCAATTAGGTTAACTCATCTTTTTCCGCTCAATCTCCTTTGTAGATCTTAGGGTTAGGTCAGATTCGTTGAATCTAGGCACTTTATGTTCTTCGGCTCCTTTTCTAGAAACATCTCAAATCTCTTAAAGATTTACAATAAAATGTTTTTTAGTGCATTAAATGCTTTCAAACAATCAATAAATAAAGTCAACACGTTTTACATAATCCAAGAATTCAACAATGTCGGCTCCAAATCTGAATTCTCTTCAAATATAAAAATAATGATGCTTGGTCAATATTGTGATCAACTACTTGGTCTTCATGTAGAAAGGTCAGTCATTACTAAAAATATTTCCTTAGCTTAAACTGTCTTACTCAGCAATTAATTGATGTTCATTCGACACTAGAATTTTGCTCGGCATACACTGACTCAGTCGACACTGACACCACTCATCTTAAACATGATTTCTCTATTTTTTCTTGATCAAGCCTACCAGTTTTGTCTTCAAACTTACTAAGATAAACAATACATTGTCTCATCATTGTACAACATAGTCAAGTACACTTTATAGTATCAAGATAACTCAACCTTTCCTTAGGTGCTATTGTTACCAACCTTGCCTATCCCCTTAGCAACACTCAAATAGATATAGTACTTTCCTAAGTAGCAATAGTCTTATCAGTTAAGATTTGACATCAATAACAACACAACAATTGCTTCAATTGCAGTTTCCAACAATCTCCCTCTTTGGCATTGATGGCAACACCATATGATATCACCTGAATAACACATGGATTACAAACCAATCCAAAACTTATCTGTCCATCAGAAAAAAAAATTTAATATCCTTAGCTTCATTCTGATTCAAAATCTATAAGCCTCACTTCTGTGACCATCAAAAATATCCATATCTCCCTCTATCCCGATCCTTCATTTCAGTTCACCACCTCCTTACTTTTCCTTTCAGGGTCATGTGTTGTTATATCATCTCAGTTCATCTCGCTCTTTGACAAAATGCCAAAGTAGCAACTAAAACATACATCCATCAGATGTAGATATTATCTATGTAGCTCAGTGTTTCTCCCTCTGTCATCTTGCTTATGACTGATTCCTTGTCTTTTCTCTTCTTCACAACTCTAGGCCAGTCCTAAAGTGTGACAATCTTTTGCATCAATCTATTAGATATTCTATTGCAGCATATTTGATGCAGTGCTCCTAACTTAACTAGGCAGCCTCAGTTAGGGGAAGGACCCCTAATTGACTTCTCAAATACTCATGTGTTTCTTTAGTTAAAGCTTTAGTGAATATCTCTACTAATTGTTCCTTTGTATTCACATATTCCATTTGGACTTCTTTATCTTGTATCAATTCTTTCAAGCAGTGATACTTGATTGCTATGTGCTTGGTCGTAGTATGCATCACTGGATTTTTAGAAATGTTGATAACACTTGTGTTGTCATAGAAAATAACAATAGGTTCAGTGATTTCTTCTTTCATGCCTACCAACAATTGTTTTATCCATACCAAATTTAAATAGTTTACTGCAACAACAACATACTCGGCTTCAGCAATAGATTGGGAAATGCAATTTTGTTTCTTGCTCCTTTAGGAGACTAATCTCTGTCCATGAAAGAAAGCTCCACCACTAGTACTCTTTTTATCATCTACATTTCCTGCCCAATCAGCATCTGTATATACTCTTAGTTCAAATCTGTCATCCTTCTTGTAATATAGCCCATAGTCAGAAGTTCCTTTCAAGTATTTCATAATTCCTTTTACAACCATCATGTGTGTTTTCTTAGGATTGGTAGAGAATCTTGCCACAATCCCAACAACTAGTGCAATATCTAGTCTACTATGTACAACATACTACAATTTTCCAATCATGGATCTGTACAAAGTCTGGTTCACTTCTGTAGCATCATCATTCTTAGATAACTTTTGTCCAATAGCCATAGGAGTACTCACTAGTTTAGAATCTTCCATCCCAAAAGTTTTCAGTATTTCATTAACATACTTAGACTGTGTAATTAAATTTCCTTTCTTCATCTGATATACTTGTAAACCAACAAAGAATTTGATCTCACCAAATATGCTCATTTCAAATTTAGTTTACATTTCATTTGAAAATATTTTACACAAAGCATCTTGTCCACCAAAAATAATATCATCCACAAAATTTTTTGCCAAAAGGATACCTTTACCTTCTTCGTCTTTCATGTATAGATTGCTTGTGTCATTTTTTCTTGAAAATCCAATCTGTATCAAGTAGTTATGCAATCTCTCATACCATGCTTTGGGAGCTTGTTTTAATCCATATAGTGCTTTGTTCAATTTGCATACCATGTGTCTTCTGTTTGGATCAATAAAACCTTCTGGCTATTCTATGTAAACTTCTTCTTCTAGTATACCATTTAAGAATGCAGACTTGACATCCATTTGATAAACCTTGAAATCTTTATAAGCAGCATATGAAAGTAGAGTTCTCACTCCTTCAAATCTAGCTATAGGGTAAAATGTCTCCCCATAATCTATTCCTTCTTCTTGTGCATAGCCTTTGCATACCAGCCTAGCTTTGTTCCTAGTTATTTCACCTTTTTCATTCAACTTATTCTGGAACACCCACTTTGTTCTATAACATTTTTGTTTTCAGGTCTTGGCACTAGAGTCCAAGTATCATTCTTCTCTATCTGGTCTATTTCTTCATTCATTGCTTGTATCCAGTCTTCATTTTCTAATATCTCTCTAGTTGACTTAGGTTCAAATTCACACAGTAAACATGTTGGATCCATTGTCTAACTTCTGGTCAAAATTCCAGTATGTTTATCTCCAATTATCTATCCAGGCTTATGATGTCTTCTTACATATTTTTCCAAAATAGGTTCAGCTCTTCTCTCCTCTATTTCATCAGGTTTCTCAACAATATTTTCAGATTCAGCTTCTGAATGCTTGGCAACCTCTTCCTGATACTCGACAACATTATCTTGTCACTCATCATGTTCTTATTCTCTTTCCATACTATTTTCCTAATGCTCAGAAACCTCTTCATGTCGCTCAACATTGCTTACCTAAGACTCAGCATCAGGTGCAAATTTGTTACTTGCCTCTTCTTCTTCTTCAATATACACAAAAGATCTATAATCTTTTGGTTCTCTTTTTCTATCAACTTCATTTCTTTCTGCATACTCATCAACTTTGACATTCACACTTTCCACAATTTTGTTAGTGTTAGAGTTCAAACACTTATAAGCTTTACTTTTTGTGGAATACCCTAGGAATATGCCTTCATCACTTTTCACATCAAACTTTCCATTCCTATTGTCTTTTAATATGTAGCACTTGCTTCCAAAGATTCTAAAGTATTTAACACTCGGTGTATGCCCATACCATAATTCATAGGGTGTCAAATTTGTACCTTTGTTGATTTGTACCTGGTTAAGAGTGTAGATAGATGTACTTATAGCTTATTTCTAGAATTTATGTGCCACATTCTTTTCAATCAACAATGTCCTTGCACAATCGAATATAGATCTGTTTCTTCTTTCTGATGTACCATTTTGTGGACATGTTCTAGGTGCAGACATCTATCCTTTGATTCCTCTTTCATTGTAAAACAAATTGAATTCATTTGATGTAAATTCTCCACCTTGGTCAGATCTAAGACATTTTAGGTTCCTACATGTCTCCTTCTCAACCTTAGGCAAATACCACTTAAAGAATTGAAAAGCATCATATTTTTCTTTTAGAAACATTACATGCATCATCCTAGTATGATCATCAACAAACAAGATATAATATCTAGCACCACGGTAACTTTATACACCCATAGGTCCACAAAGGTCAGTATGAACCAAATCTAAAATGTTATCAGAAGTAAGGGATTTTCTCTTAAAACTTGACTTTGTCATTTTTCCTAACATTCCTTGCACATCACATTCTCAGGTTTCTTCAATCTAGGTAGACCTCTTACTTTCTTCTTCTTACTTATTTCTACCAGAGTATCAAAATTAACATGACATAGCCTCTTATGCCATAACCAAATGTCATCAAGTTGTGCAACCATACATGCTTCTTCAGATAGGTCAAGATAGAACAAATTACCTCTAGTTTGTTCTCCACTTCCAATCAGTTCACCAGTAGCATCAAATATTTTAGCTTTCTTATGATGAAATTCCACTTGGTAACCAGTGTTGTTGAGTTGTGCAACACTTAGAAGATTATAATTTAGACCTTCAACCCAATATGCATTTTCACAAGAGATCTTATCAATTAGTTTAATCAAAAATTTTCCTCTAACAAGACATGGTGCATCATTACCAAATTTTACACTTTTACCTCTATAATTATGTAAGGTCTCAAACTTACTCTTGTCACTAGTCATGTGATGTGTGTATGATTAGAAATTAGAATAGATTGCATGCATATGAAATAACCACAAGATTCATACAAACAAACATGCAAAGCAACTCTAATCTACGCATGAGAAACAACTTAGAAAATAAAGAATAGAAATCTATCTAAAATCCCTCCAAGATTTAGTTCCCATGTTCTCCTTTCTTCTCCCAAAGATGGGTTGATGTAGCTCTCCAAATGCCTTGAAATGCACTATATGTTTGAAAGAAATGCTATGAGAATACTAGGAGTGTGGCTTAGAAATAGATAGAAGATAGAAGAATTTGGATCCCTTAGATCTATATAAACAATGCTAATGAAGGCTCCCTTTGTAAAGGGAAATAAAATCCTATTTATAAGATTTTTAGGAGAATCAACGGTCAGGATTAAATGAAGATCAAGGGCTGAGATTCTTTCATTTTAATTATTTAATTCAAAGTGGGTGAGTTGGTGAATCCACTTTAAAAATTGAAACCTACTACCCAAATTCGTATGGAATGCTTAAGTGAGTTTTTGGAGGGTTTAAGAGGCTTCTAGAGGGTAGTTAGAGTCAAATTTAGCTTCTCCACTTGATATACTTAGGGTAAGGGGTTGAATTTTGGTCATTAGGTGGCCTAAGACTCATAAAAGAGCCTCCAAAAATGACCCCAAAGTCCAAATCCGAGTTTGTGGAGTTTGGATTATTTGGACAAAGTATATTTCTTCCAATGTGGTTATTTTTTACTTGGAAGGAGAAGTGAAGACTTTAGAGGTTAAAGAAATCATTATTTTAATTTTAGTGGGTGGGTAAGAAAGATGAGTTTGGTGAGAATTAGAAGCCATGTTCTCTTATAGAATTAAACATAATATTTAATTCCAAGTGGGTCAAAGGAAAATATGAATTAATTTAAATAGATAAATATATTTATTTAAATTAATAGAAGAAAATAGAATTAAATGTAATATTTAATTCCAAGTGAGTTAAAAGAGAAATATGAATTAATTTAAATAGATAAATATATTTATTTAAATTAATAGAAGAAAAATAGAATTAAATGTAATATTTAATTCCAAGTGGGTTAAAAAGGGAAATATGAATTAATTTAAATGTATTTATTTAAATTAATAGAAGAAGGGAATTTAATTAATTAAAGTACTAAAACTTTAAATTAATCAATCATAGGGTTTATTTGGCCATTATATTAAAAGTAGCATGTGATTAATACAGATTTAAGGTTTTGTACATTTGGCATTAAGTCAAGTAGAGTCAATTAGAAGACATAATTGCCTAGTATAATAGGACTTTGATGATTTAAAAGGATTGATATACTGAGGCCAATTTTGGGGTATTACATTTTGCCCCTCTTTGAATTACTACATGAAGCGTAGTGGTTCAAAGACTAGTCTGATATGATGATTGATGTCTAGATTGGGTCTTGATTGACCAAAGATTTGAGATGTTGTTAACGGTACCAACAATGAACTGATGATTACAAACAAGTGATAAGACGACTGATTCTGAACCTATGATTACGAAGAAGTGAGTGATCGATTCCAAACCTGTTAGTCAATAAGAATCACATTGGTATCACATCTAAATGCTTCAGTTATGAAGAATCGAGGAAATAGCACTAATGAACTGATAGTTACGAAAAGTTGATATAGTTAACAAGATTAAAAGAATACCAGATTGATATGGATTTTGATGAATTTGATTTTCCCCAAGTGCTGTGTAGATTTCAAGATAATCTCCAGAATAGAGTTTTGATTTCTGGAATCTAGGTTAGGTTGCCCAAATACCAGTCAGAATTGATTTTCAGGGGTTGAGATTAGATTGCCCCAAGCAATGTGCCTCAGTGGATTGACAAAAGAGAGATATGATGCCCCCTCAAAAAATTGGGCAAAAATTGATTTGAGGACAATTTTTTGAAAAGATTGAGGTTAGATAAGATTGCTGGAAGGAATGTTAGACAGAGTAAAGATGATTGGTGATGATACTTTCTTTCATAAGTGCACTTCACATCATTAGAGATTTATTTTGATATTGCAAAAGTGGATATGTCATACCTGACATAGAAAGCTAGGATGATGATCCATTTGCATAAACAAACACATAGTAGATAGACAATGATCTCATCCTTCCTGAGACATATGAACAAATGCCTCAGGATCTCATAAGATCGTCCAACAAGCATAAGTCAAAATAAAGACAAGGAAAATATTATGAACAAATTTATTACAAATTTTCAAGTATTTGATGTTTTTATTTTTATTTTTTTTAGGATTTTTGAAAAAAATATTTGATGTTTTTACACATTTTTCAAGACATTTTACCCCCTTTTTTTTAATTTAAAAAAAATATTTTCCAAGGATATTAAAAAGATGGACAAGTAAGAACTTGCCCCAGCATATGATAAGCATGGTCATAGTGACCCATATGTTCACTTCACAGGATGAACAATAGGACGGCAAGAGTAGGCAGATGCAATGAGAACCACTGGTGACTGTTGTGAGGGAAATTCTCAAGGAGAGAGATCACAATAATAGCTAGGCAAGAGTCTCCCCTAGGAGCTGCTGAAGTATAGGGATTGATGGGACAAGATTTCTGACCAAATGTTATTGCAAGATTGATGAGGATGTGTACAGCGGATGAAGAAAATCTCAAGATTTTCTAACAAGATTTATTTTTTAGGAAGAAGTGCCACCACGCTATATACAATAGGTATAAGGAAAAGATGAGCTAATAGTGGTAGGGTGCATAGGTGTGAATGATTGGTATTTAGCAGGAGAAAGGACCATGGAAAATTTACAAGAGAAAACACATCAAGTGTATCAGAGAAGAAGGCGAAGAAAGAAATATTATTAGTGGGGAGAAGAAAAGGTAGTAGGCATAATGAAAGAAAGTAGAAGGAATGAAGATGGTGGTGATGAGAGTGCAGATGGGAGAGAGGTGAGGCCAAAGCTCATGATAAGATGTTCCCAGAGAGATCCAGGTCCTTTGATGTCGCAGGCTACATTGAGAGAATGAATGGAGGATGTGGGTGAGGGAAGGCAGGAGGATGCGGGTGAGGGAAGGAAGGAGGCCACATCTTAGGAGCAATATGCCTCATTTAGATTGAACTATCTGATACTCTCTAGCTTCTTTGAACAAGGTCCACAAGGTGATCAACAGAGATTGAATCCTGTTATACATCGACCAATACCGAGGTATCTGATATTCTCTAGCTTCTTCGAACAAGGTCAACAAAGTGATCAATAGAGATTGGATCCTATTGTACAATGACCAAGACCAGAGCCAATGGTTTCAACACAAGTAGTAGGATCACAGCCAGTAATGTGGTGACAATTTGTGTTGGAAGAAGACTACAATATGCTAGCAGAAGAGAGAGATGCCTTGCGGTGACAACTGGCGGTAGAAGAAGAAAGGGAAAATCAAGTGGAAAGTGAGGTGACATGGTTGCAAGGTATGATGGATAGGGTATGGGAAGATAGTGCTCAGACTAAAGCATCCCATATGCGGGGGGTGATAGAAGCAGAATGGGCTCGAACCGATCATGCTTAGGTAGCGTATGACGCCTTGTAGGGTAGACTGGAAGCGTCCCAGAAGACCATGATAGCAATTGATGCCATGTCAGAGGAAACACAAGAAAAATTGGCTAATGTGATGGAACAAGTGAGCCATCTGAAACAATAACTAGATGAAGTGACCGCGAATAGGGATCGGTGGAGGTTTTTGACAGAGACCTACCAAGTTGAACAAGATGTTGCACAGAAGGTAGTAACACTCCCTAGGGCATCTCAGTTGATGATGGAGACTCTATCCATGATGAAAGAGTTAGCAAAGGTTGGGCAAGAAATGGCTTATTACAAGGGATTATACCATCAGATAGTCCCAGTGGATCAGAGGTGAGATGGAGGAATGCCACAGAGGACAGCTAGACCAATCAGAGGTATTGGTGTCCATCCACCAAGGCACAAAAGTAGTAGCAGAGGTTCTTCATCATTAGAACCTGGAAGGGTGGAGTGGTGACACAAGTGTTGTTTTGTTGTTTTGTTGTTTTTTGGTTGGACACATGATGTGTACCAAATTTAATCACCATGATATATATATATAAAAGGAGGATTTCATGTGTCCAAATTTTGTTGTTTTTAGATGTATGTATATATTATGATGAAATAATGAACTTTTGATGGACTTGATGTTCCTATGCATCTATGGATGATTTTTTTTTTTTTTTAGTCTTCTAATTAAATCAAATAAATGTATCATATTTATTTGATTTGATAGGAAGACCAAATTAATCTTTTGACAAATGACTTATTGGATAATCATCATCATAGAGTGTTCGATATCAGACAATCACAAGATGTTATACAACCCTCACTGATATTTCTATCGTGAGAATATGAATATGACATTAGTCTAAGATTTGTCAGAATGCGGTGTAAGCATTAAGGCACAAGAAGCCAGAATGACCTTTTCACCTATTCCTTTTGATTTAGTAAGTTGACATAAGCATCCAAGCATAGTTGCTAGAATGACCTGAATGTTTCCTGCATACAAACACATTAGAAACACTAGAGTTTCTTCCATTTTCTAAGTGAAAGATAAGCATTTCAATGGTGCTCGCAGTGACCCTTACGTTCACTTAGCAGGATGAGCATTTTCAATTTCACTTGCAGCAAAAAGAAGTCACTCAAAAATAGACAAGGAGAAGAACCAACCACACCAAAGTGTCCATATAAAAGGACTTCGAGGTACGCATGGCCATCCAATATGAAATGAAGGCTCTTTCAGATAGACACCCCTCTTAGATAGATCCTTTGGGTCATTAGAACTAAACCAAAAAGAAGAAAGCAAGAAAAGATTGTGCCCCCAATCATCACTTTCTAAATCCTATAAAGGACATCATTGAAGAGATTGAAGGGATACAATATGCAAAAAAAATCTCAATCTGAATTAGTGAGCATACAAGGAGATAAAAGCATGAAAATCACAGATTGTTTTCAGTTTGTTTTGATGTTTGATTGTGTTGTTGTAGATGCAAAATCCTTTCTAGAGAGGCAACAGACAGACTGACCTAGATGAAGCTTCAAAAGACTTTGACTGGATATGAGACATCTAAAGATATACTGGAGGCCATAGGATATGACATTGATTGCCCCCAAGTGTTAAGCATTGATAGGATATAGATGCTTGAGCTGATTGGTGTACAAACTGACTTATTGAAAATAGGAATGTGGAAATAAACCGTGAGATATGTACAAACTAAAGCAAGACTGAAAGTTGGGAAAGACCAAGATTGCACTGATAGATGGAGCATTTTCAACAAGTGGTACCCATTTTGCTAGGCTTTCACCATCTTGGCAGAGAATTTATTTTTGCTACCAAGGTGCCTGTTTCCGGGTTTTCACCAAGGCACTTTTTCTTTTTCTCATTTTTTTGTATTTTTTATTTTTTCAATTTTTTCATACTTTTGATATTTTTAACTTTTTTTTTGTGAGTCATCAAGGTGCCTATTGCTAGGTTTTCACCAAGATGTTCATTTTTTTCAAGACTTTTTTCAATTTTTAAGATTTTTTCAGGACATTTTACCATAGACTGAATGCCCTAGGCATAGAATTTCCTTAGATGGAGAATGTTGATTGGTTCTCAGAGTTGTTCTCCTTTAGTCATTGAGAGTTGATAGGAACCAGAGCCAAAAGTAGTAGTGATAACAAAGGGACCCAACCAGTTGGGTTCAAACTTCCCTTTGCGTTCTCGATGTGATTGATTTTTAGGATTCTGTCTCAAGACTAGATCGCCAACCTGAAATTCTCTGTGTCTGACTTTCTTGTTGTAGCCTCTAGACATTCTTTTCTGATACACTCTAAGATGATCATATGCTACTTGTTTGTGCTCATCTAGTAGTTCAAGTTCTTGCAACCTAGACACTTTGTAGTCATCATTAGTTACTAGACCATGCAGTCTGACTCTTAGTGATGGGATTTCAACCTCAATAGGTAGTATCGCTTCAGACCCATAAACTAAAGTGAATGGTGTAGCCCCAATAGGCATTCTGATACTTGTTCTATAGGCCCAAAGAGTCAGATTGATCATAAGATGCCAGTCTCTTCCTATTTTATTAACTGTATGGTGCAAGATTTTTAATAGATTCTTGTTGGAAGCCTCTGCTTGTCCATTCCCTTGAGGATAGTAAATAGATGACCAATGTTGTGTGATTTTGAATTTGGCACATAAATCATCCAAATCTTTGTTTTTGAATTGTCCACCATTATCTGTGACTATAGAGTGGGGAATACCATATCTACAAATGATGTAGTTCAAGATGAACATAGAAATTTGTTTACCAGTTGCTTGAGTTAAGGGAATTGCTTCTACCCATTTTGTGAAATAGTCTATAGCTATAATTATATGGGTATGTCCATTTGAAGAATGTGGATAAATAGTCCCTATAAGATCAAATGCCCATTGTTGAAAAGGCCATTGTGTTGTAAAGGGGATCAAATCTCTCCTTGGTGCATGTATCAATTTTCCATGGACTTGACACTTTTGACATTTCTTGGCATATGTAACAGCATCTTGTTCCATGTTTGGCCAATAATACCTAGCCCTAATAAGTTTTCGAGCTAGTGTTAAACTGGTGGAATGTGATCCACATATACCATCATGGACTTCCTCTAATGTGCATTGAGACTCTTCCTATTCTAAACACCTAAGAAGTGTACCATTTAGACTTCATTTGTATAGATCATTACCAATGATGACATACCACGATGCATTTTGGATAAGGGAACATTTTTCATGGTGGTTAAAGGAATCAGGAATGATTTGATCTCGAAGGAATGAGAAAAGGGGTTTGTATCTGGAAGAATCATGACCAACAACAGTGTAGATCGTGCAAGTTTCTGGACAATCATATGTAGGGAATGATAGTGCTTCCACCAGGAACTCATAACATAGCTCATGTTCTAGCTGTTGTAGTAGAGATGATAATGTTGCCATAGCATTAGCAGCCTTGTTCTCTGTTCGAGGAATTTGCTCAAAAGTGATTGTGATGAAATACTTCTTAAGGTCATTAACCATGCATTTGTATGGAACTAGTTTCTCATCCTTTGTCTGGTATACATCATTTAATTGGTGTATAATGAGCTGGGAGTCTCCTTGAATGTGTAACTCTATCACTCACCACTCAATTGCTATCTTCATGTCATTAAGTAGAGCTTCATATTCTACAATATTATTTGTACAAGGAAATTTTATTCTGAATGCTTTAAGTATTGAGTATCCTTATGGTGTTATGAACAATATGCCAGCTCCAGATCCATTTTGTGTGTAAGATCCGTCAAAGAAAATTTGCCAAATCCTTGAAGATATGTGCATGATAGAGGAGTTTGGAAATTCCATCTGTAATGGTGTGTCATCAAACATTGGTGCTTCAGCCAATTGATCGGCAATGACTTGACCTTTGATAGCTTTCTATTCAACATATTTTATGTTGAATTCACTCAATAGCATCACCCATTTAGCTAATCTACCTGTGAAGGAAGCCTTGCTCAATAAGTATTTTAATGGGTCGATCTTAGCTATCAACTGTGTTGTATGAGCTAACATATAGTGTCTCAATTTCTGTGATGTAAAAATCACAACTAGACAAGATTTTTCAATCCTTGAATAGTTCTTTTCATATTTTACCAAGGTTCTATTGATGTAGTAGATGGCTCTCTCTTTATTGTTGTCATCATGTTGTGCCAGTAATGCCCCTAGTGAGGTATGTATGGTGGAGACATAAAAAATCAATGGCTTCCCCTGAATGGGAGGCATCAAAATAGGAGGATTTGAAAGATATTTCTTGATGTGGTTGAAGTTCCTTTCACATTCTTCATTCCATGTAAAAATCACACCCTTATGCAATGTGTTTGTGAAAGGTTGTGATATATCTGCTAACAGAGATATGAACCGTCTAATAGATTGCACCCTTCCTTGCAAGGTCCTCATTTGACTGATATTTTTAGGAGGTGGCATCTCTATGATAGCCTTGACTTTAGTAGGATCTACTTCAATGCCTTTCTTTGAGACAATATAGCCTAGGAACTTTCTAGAAGTGACACCAAAAGCACATTTCGTAGGATTTAGTTTGAGACTAAACTTCTCCATTCTATCTAGTATTTTGTGCAAATCATTTAGATGTTCTAATTTTATCATTGATTTTGCTAAGGTGTCATCAACATAGTCTTCCATGGTTTTATGCATCATATCATGGAAGATAGTTGTCATAGCTCTTTGATATGTAGCACCAGCATTCTTGAGACCAAATGACATGACATTCCAATAGAAAGTACCCCAAGCACAAGTAAAAGTTGTTTTCTCCTGATCTTCTAGAGCAATCTTGATCTGGTTGTAGCCAGAAAAACCATCCATTAGAGAGTACATTTCAAAGCCTGCAGTCATGTCCACTATCATATCAATGTTCGGTAGTGGAAAGTCATCCTTAGGGCATGCTTTGTTTAAATCTCTGAAGTCTGTACATATCCTGATAGATTTATCTGGTTTTGAAACTCGGACTAGTTTGATATCCACTCGGCATAATCGATGACTCAGATAAATCCAGCTTTTAGCAACTTTTCCAACTCAACTTTGACTAGAAGTGCAATATGAGGATGCATTTTTCATAGTTTTTATTTGACAGGTTTGACTCCCAGAGCTATGGAAAGATGATGCATGATTAGCTTAGGATCTAATCCACGCATATCAAAATATTTCCATGCAAAGTTGATTTTCTTTTCTGATAAAAATGTAGTGAATGCTTGTTTTTCTTCTTCTGACAGAGATTGAGCTACATGGATTAACTGAGGTTCTTCCATTGTGCCCAAGTTGATAGACTGAGTTGGTTCTATTAATACTGGAGACCAGTCCTATGAGTGACTCAGAAGGACATCAAATATCTCCTCCTTAGGTGCCTTTGAGAGGTTTTCACCTTTGGATGCCTCTTTTGTTATTACTATTTTATGTTCTGAGACTGCCACATATTGGTTTTCACCCTCAAAACTCTTTTTCCTTTTGTTTTTACTTTTTTGACTGAGATATTTGATGTCTGACTCTATCATGCTACTGCTAGATTTACTGATGGAAGTCATCATGGGTTCCACTGCATTGAGGTAGCACGCAAGGGTGTAGTTAGTTGAAAAGATATGGACATCCTGGTTTGGGTCAGCTGAGTTTTGGTCTATGAGGTCAGGATGATGGACAGTCAATGTATGGAAAGGTTGACTGATGATGTTTATGCTTATGGTGTTGTCATCATCGGTTTTAACCTGACTCTCAAATTTGAAGACAGTATCACTACTAATAATGTCTAGTTCATTAATCATTTCAACGGTGTTAGTGATTCCATTGTTAGTATTAAGTGAATCAGATTCATGAGGTTCATTACTTTTCTCTAAACTTCTGTTAGGTGTAGGTGAGTTTTGATGAGTGGCATCTGTGATAGGCTCATCTTTCTGATTCTTCCTCCAAATAAAGAACATGGGTGAAATCAGGATGAATTCCCCAAGCAGGATTTCCTTCAGATTTTGAGTGGAACTCATATTCATGGGAGTCTGTTTCAGAATCATTGTTGTGTTCAAGCTGTTTAGTCAACATTCTTTCAAGATCAGTCATTTTTTGTGTGGTGACTATCTTTTGGGTGTCCACTATACTGATTCTCTTTATGGGATCATCTTCAGCATCAAGGAGGTTTGTTATTTCTTTAGGTAAATGCTCATAAGGAATGAGCTCCTCAGTAGTGTCAGAATCATCACTATTAGATTGTTCTATTTCTTCTTTCTCAAGAAGAGTTTCTCTTGGCTTGATTTGCTCTATGACATGAGAGGAATTCTTGCTAAGATAGAAAGGCTTCTTCTTGTATCCTAGACCTGTAGTATCCTTATTTGCCCAGCCATAATGTTCAATGGGTGATATAAGACCTTTACCTCTTATTCCTAGAGGTCCTTTTCTCATGTATCCCATTTGAGTCATTAACTTGCTACCCGGTCCATATGATTCTGTAGGAATCTTGTGTGATTAAGAGCCACAATTTTGAACTGTATGGGATTGGGTCTTTTCTTTGTATAACCAGGTGAGTACACCTGTTTCTTCCTCAAATTCTTGCTTGGACACTTGCTCTGTGACAAAGCTCCCATTATAGATGACTTTTGGTGCTATGATTGCTAGTTTTGTCTTTTCTGAGGGTTGTCCATAAGACTTAGGTGAAATTGGGAGAGAACTGAGAGACAACATAGGTTACATTCTATATTCTCCCATGCTAGTGTCTTTGATTTTTACCTGCTTCATTACATCCTCTACTTTAGAGTTAGAGGTTGTGTTACTCTGTTTAGTGGAGGATTCCCTATTGTGTGGAACAAGTTTGTCTGCACTTTCTTGCAAAGCATTGCAAGAAGTTGTAATGTCCACTGGTATAGTGACCTCGACTCCATCATAGGGAAATTTTACACATTGGTGATAGGTTGATGGAATAGCATGCATGTCATGGATCTAGGGTCTTCCTAGAAGAATGTTGTAGGCCAGTGGGAGATCCAGTACTTGGCAGGTGACATCTGTGATTACAGGTCCTGTTCTGATAGGTAAGACAATGGTTCCTTTTGAGGATCTTTCTTGTTCATCATATTATTTTATGGTTATCCTCTTTTTAGGATCAATAGCATTTTTTGACCATCCCAATTGTGTCACCAATTTGTAGGAGCAAATATTGAGGCCAGTGCCTCCATCTATCAACACACGTTTGACACGATGGTTTTGGATTAAGACTTCTATATGCAAAGGTTGGTTATGGGGGTGAATTAATGAATTGTCATCTTCTTTTGAAAAGGAGATGTATTGAGGAGATGTAAGATGTCCAACCATAGTCTGGAACCTATCTAAATCAAGGTCTTCGAGAACATTGGATCCAAGCAAAGCTTTGTCTAGAATGGCTCTGTGAGCTAGAGATATTCGAAGCAACTCAAACATAGAGATTTTTGCATTAGTGTGCTGGAGTTGTTGAACAATGCTATAAGATGTAGGCCTTGTATCTTTAGGATTGGAAGATTTGGATGTAGCCTTCTATTTGGAAGCAGATGAAAGATTGAAAGGTATCTTAGGGACATTAGATGAATTTGGGATTTGTCCTTTCAGATGTGTTTGAGCTTGTGATCGAGTAACTACATTAGCTGAAGGTTGATCTCTATCTCTTCGTATAATTGTGATGACATTGCAACTCTTAGAGAGACATGGTTCAACCATATTGATGATAGCATTATTTCCAGGGTAGGCATAATTGACCTTTGCCCCCATATTAGGCTAAGAAGATGAAACTTCCTGACCATGTTTCAGAAATGGTTCTGTGAATGTTGTATCATCATTATTGCTCTTATGGTTGTCGATTAAAATCTCTTTAGCATCAATTTTGTCTTGTATGAGATGCTTCAAGCGTAAGCAGTTATTAGTTTTATGACCCTTGCCATGATGGAAGTCACAGAATTTGTTCTCTCTCCACCACTTTGGTTTAGGTTCAGGATCATATTGTCGGATCTCATGTAGAGATATGATGTCATTAGATAACAAAGTTTTCATAGCTGATTCCAAAGATTCTCCAAGAGGAGTAAACTTGCGTTTAGGATCTGAAGCCCAAGGTTTATATTTAGATGACTTTTTGTTAGCAGGTTCAGGTGTCTTCAGTTCTAAAGCCTTCATGGCCTTGGTGCCAAGAGTGACATTAAATGCTGGTGCCTTAGATGGGGCATGGAGAGTATCAACAATGCCATCTGTGACAATGCCTTTGTTCTTATTCCAAAATTTGACATTTTGGTTTTTGTCCTTTGGTTTGGAACTAGAACCTGCTTCAAAATTGTTTTCCTTGTAAAGGGATATGTCTCCCTTACGAACAAGTACATCTTCAATTTTTATGGCATTTTCTATCATCTTATCAAAAGAAGTATGATTTTGTATTTGGAGGTGATAATTGAGTTCTGGACTGAGATTGTTGATGAATATTTTGAGTTTTTCATTTTTTAGAATTTGTCGAGCATAGAGTGAAAATTTCTTCCTCCAACATTTGAGGAAAGTGAGAAGGGATTCTCCTGACTTTTGTTTCAAGTTGCAGATGTCAATCATGGTGACCAGGCATTGTATGTTGTAGGAGTATTGTTGATAAAATAGTTTTATTAACTCCTCAAAAGTCTTGATAGTTGGAGGTATTTTAGAGAACCATTTGATAGCTGCTCCTCCCAAAGATCGAGGGAAAAGACCATTAAGTAAGTTGGTTCATGCATAAACTCCATGGATTGTGTACAAAACTCTCTGACATGATCTTGGGGATTAGAGTTTCCATTGTATTTGTCATATTTGGGTATTTCCATTCATTTTGGGAATGGTGGCATGTACAAGTCTTTATCGAATGGAAAGGGGCATAAATCCTCCATAGAGAATTCCATGGGTGTTTTCTCTTTTTCTATATGGTTAAGTTTGAATTGCATGGCATGCATTTGTTTCATCATAGAAGTGATGGGAGTTTCTTCCTCATGTTTGATGATGTCTTTGACATTGAAATTAGGAGGAAGTTTGGCTCCTTGTTGATCTAGTTGTAAGAAATAAGCCTCTTTCTCTTCTCATAAGAAATGTCTCATCATTATTTGAAAGACATCATTATTTTGGTGATTGACTATTTTAGATGGTGTAGGTTCTCGATCCTCACCATGTTCAGATTGATGACCTTGGGAGCCATGACTAGTTCCACCTTGAGACATGGCGGTGTTTTGATTCTGTTCTGGTATTGATGTTGGAGGGATTGGTGTGTTATTTTCATGAACTAATGGCAGAGGGGGTAGAATGTTAGACTCTTCTCCAAGTTTCTTGTGTGAGGATGCTCAAGTTTCCACCATCAATCTTTGGTGAATCCAAAAGAGCAAGATAAGACAACTGATAGATGACCTGATTTAGGACAAATCAAATGACACAACCCTGTCAAGATTGGTTTGGTTGATTGATTGATAAATGATTTAGATGTAAGTGTAGGATGCTGTTCCCTAGTTGTATGGGTAGATGCCCAAAAGATGGTGAACATGAGTTCACAACACCTAGCCATTGTTTGAGAATTGATTTGAGGTTGTCTTGACAAGGTTTTGACACAAGATGAGACCAAATTCAGATAGATTAATTAGAAGGCAAAATCAAGCTAAAAGGATCTCCTTGGGAAAATGGGTTGGAAGCTATTGCTCTCTATTTCATTCCTGACATAGGGTTTCCTAACATAACTACATGAAAGCTTGGGATGACCGTGTTTACCAGAAAAGGATTCAACTATTTTGGATGTTTGAATGTTTTGAAACCATTTGTTAACAAACACATGGGTTTGAACTATCAAGTAGCTGTAAATGCAAGAACTCAATTTTTATTTGTTAAACAAGCATGCTAGATAGCAATCAGGGAGTTCAAGCAAACCATTGTCTTCAAACAATGAGCAAGGGACAAAGAAACCTTACACATGAAGAAAGATAGTGACTTAGTATTTCTACTCCCTAAAGAACTATTTGTGTATGTTCTCAAAATGTTTTTCAATTACGCACATAGTCCTAGCAAGAAAAATTTGGTTGCTCTATGGTTTGTAGTAATGGTTTGACTCTGTGACTTTTGTAATTTCAAGTGGGCGAACTCCAATCCTAGCACACCAAGGTTTTGACACATTCCAAGAATTTAATCAATCAGAGATGCTGAGGACTTCTGACAGCCCGACAAGAAACAACACCCATGGAGATTTCTTCCACAAGGATATTTATATAGCAGTTGTCACTACCATGGTGAAAATGGCTATTACCGCTTGAGGTTCCATCCACATGGTTGACCCAATAAAGGGAATGTCCACTATGGTTAACCCTCTCTAAAAGGTGACTCACAAAAGGGACCACATTGGGACTTGGTTTGGATCCAAGGATTTGAGTTTCTAATACTACCCAAAAAGGGAGTAGAGCATAGTCCTCTAGCCTCTTCACCTCACCAAAACATAGCAAAAAAGGTTCATTCGACACGCTAAGACTGAAATGGTCTCACCAAGGTTCGTGATGTCAAAAACTCATGGTCTATCAATCTCTCTAAAGAGAGAATGCATCGATCAATAAGTCAATGAATACAAACTTAGTGGAACACAAGAGAATTTCAGTATCCTCCCTACCTACAAGGATTCTCTCATTGAGAAGAGCTTCGCTGGAAGCCCACTCTTTCAAGAACCACAAATAGTGTTCATAGGGCCTAATTATTATGTGAAACACTTATGCGTGGAATTGAATCTGTATTCTTTTTAGAGCCCAAAATTGAAATGTGGTTTATGAAAGTATTGAATCACACAAGCCATATACATGAGAGGTTCATTTTATTCCCAAAATTAAAATGTTGTAGAGATGTAATAGAATACCTCAAATCCTAGCAATGTGATTCACCTTTGTGTTGTTGTGCATGAGCAATTTGGAAACATGTAGATTTGCAAAATATTAGAGTTATTTGACCTTAGAATATGCAAATTTGAGAGATATTTGATCAATTTTCACCCCTACTTAGCTAGATTCGAAAAGATTGAAGAACATTAGAGCATAGCTTGAAGAAATGAACTTTGATTTACTTTGAATCCTACTTACATGAGATTCATTTGCCTTTAGGAAAATCAAAGAAGTGAAGTTCTTGTTAGGTACTCCAAAAGGAAATGTGAGGATTCATGAGCATTTAGAAATTGGATTTGAAACAAGTTGAATTCATTTTAGGTACGCCAAATCCAAATATGAGAGTTCATTTAGCCTTTAGTGATTGGATTGAAAACTAGTTGCATAAATTTTAAGAGCACCAAATCCAAATGTGAGGTTCTTTTTAAGCATTCCAAAGCTAAGTGTGAAGGTTGATTTTTCCTTTAGAAATTGGAAATGGAAGCATTTGAGTTCATTTTATGTGCACCAAATCCAAATGTGAGAGTTCATTAGCTTTAGAACTTGAAATGAGATGCATTAGAAGTTCATTTTAGACCCTTAGAATGGAATAGGAATAGCCAAGAATGAGACAAGAAAGTGGAAGAATAGAAGACAAGAAGAAGTGGAAGAAATAGTCCAATCTTGCAAAAATTGATGAGGAAGCTTCCCAAGAGCCCTACAAGCACAAAAACATCACAAAAAAAAAACATCAAAAGGTTAGTATTCACGTCAGGTTCACCAAAATGTATGATTAGAAATTGGAATAGATTGCATGCATATGAAATAACCACAAGATTCATACAAACAAACATGCAAAGCAACTCTAATCTATGCATGAGAAACAACTTAGAAAATAAAGAATAGAAATCTATCTAAACTCCCTCCAAGATTTAGTTCCCATGTTCTCCTTTCTTCTCCCAAAGATGGGTTGATGTAGCTCTCCAAATGCCTTGAAATGCACTATATGTTTGAAAGCAATGCTATGAGAATACTAGGAGTGTGGTTTAGAAATAGATAGAAGATAGAATAATTTGGATCCCTTAGATCTATAATAACAATGCTAATGAAGGCTCCCTTTGTAAAGGGAAATAAAATCCTATTTATAGGATTTTTAGGAGAATCAATGGTCAGGATTAAATGAAAATCAAGGGCTGAGATTCTCTCATTTTAATTGTTTAATTCAAAGTGGGTGAGTGGGTGAATCCACTTTAAAAATTGAAACCTACTACCCAAATTCGTATGGAATGCTTAAGTGAGGTTTTGGAGGGTTTAGGAGGCTTCTAGAGGGTAGTTAGAGTCAAATTTAGCTTCTCCACTTGATATACTTAGGGTAGGGGGTTGAATTTTGGTCACTAGGTGGCCCAAGACTCATAAAAGAGCCTCTATAAATTACCCCAAAGTCGAAATCCGAGTTTGCAGATTTTGGATTATTTGGACAAAGTATATTTCTTCCCATGTGGTTATTTTTGACTTGGAAGGAGAAGTGAAGACTTTAGAGGTTAAAGAAATCATTATTTTAATTTTAGTGGGTGGGTAAGAAAGATGAGTTTGGTGAGAATTAGGAGCCATGTGCTCTTATAGAATTAAACATAATATTTAATGCCAAGTGGGTCAAAGGAAAATATGAATTAATTTAAATAGATAAATATATTTATTTAAATTAATAGAAGAAAATAGAATTAAATGTAATATTTAATTCCAAGTGAGTTAAAAGGGAAATATGAATTAATTTAAATAGATAAATATATTTATTTAAAGTAATAGAAGAAAAATAGAATTAAATGTAATATTTAATTCCAAGTGGGTTAAAAAGGGAAATATGAATTAATTTAAATGTATTTATTTAAATTAATAGAAGAAGGGAATTTAATTAATTAAAGTACTAAGACTTTAAATTAATCAATCATAGGGTTTATTTGGCCATTATATTAAATGTAGCATGTGATTAATAGAGATTTAAGGTTTTGTGCATTTGGCATTAAGTCGAGTAGAGTCAATTAGAAGACATAATTGCCTAGTATAATAGGACTTTGATGATTTAAAAGGATTGATATACTGAGGCCAGTTTTGGGGTATTACAATGTGAACAACCACTGTCAATAATCTATTTTTCATTCTTGTTCACATAGGAGATCAATGCAGTTTTCTCATCATCATCAGATTTATCTTTTATTGCAACATAGACTACCTCAATTTCAAAATCATCACTATCAGTGTCAGTTTCTTCTTCAACAATGTAACAAGATTTCTTACCTTTTCCTTTGCAGTCTTTGTACCTTTGGTAGCTTCTATCATCTCTTCTATCTTTGTGTTTTCCTTTTCTTTCTTCATCTTTATCATTCCTATTAGGACATCTAGCAGCTATATGACCAACTTTGTTACATGAAAAACATATAATAAGGAGTTTACCTTTATATTTTCTTTTTCCCCTTCTCAGTCTTCTAGCCATAAGAGCTTCTAGATCTTCAAGTTCTTCATCGGAAGTGTCACTATCACTTTCACTTTCACTTTCACTTTCACTGATGCATCTTTCTTTCTCTTTCTTTGGCTTGTTCAGAACTAATTGTTACTTAAAAGTAGATTCAACATTACCAATACTACCAACAGTGAAGTTATCATAGTTAGAGAGTTCAAAAGCAGTCAGCTTGCTAACCAAACTTTCCAAAGTAAGCACATTTGTAGAGTTACATCTCGATTCCTAAATAGCAGAGATCTTAATAGCATATATAGGATGTAGAGTTCTTAGTACTTTACCAATTATAGTTTCATCCTCAATAGTCCCACTTTCTCCTCTAATAGCATTTACAACCTCTTTTATTCTACCACAATATTGTGCACTGTTCTCACCTTCTTGCATTCTCATTTCATCAAACTTACCTCTAAGACTCTCAGCCTTAGCTTTTAGTACATTTATGTCACCACCATAGATCTTTGTCCTACATCTCCTTAGCACTTGTGCAATCCTTACTGTCCTCAAATTCTAGAAAGCTTAGGGTAGATGCAATTTCTAACATTGCCTAATTATGTTCTTGCCTAGGTCTCATTTCTTCGGCACTCAAAGGTGTGACAGGTGAGACATAGTCATTATCAATGTAGTACTTTGCAGAATCACCAATACCGGCTAGATGAAACTTCATCAAACTTTTCCATCCAGGGAAATTTTCCTTATTCGGCTTCGGTACCTCCTTCTTATACATCCTGATCATTTTCTTCAAGCCCCTTTAAACTTGATTTCTATAAACACCAATAATAAGCAACACAACTCTGATACCAATTGTTAATATGATTTAGAACAATAGAGAGGGAGGGTGAATTAGTTGTTCTCAGGTCTAGATGTATAAAACAAACTTCAAAATTTTTTCCTTCAATCAGATCTAACAACCAAAACCAACTCGGTCATCACTGATTCAATAATAGAAACATATAACAATGTAGTCCACTACCCAGCTCTATCTAACTTGTAAAACATAGAAATGTCTAAACCAAAACATTCACACAAGCATTGACACTAGGATTTATAGTGGAATCCCAATCTGGGAAAAACCACTTTGTAACATGCAACTATTATTTTCACTCTTCTGAAGTGAGCTTGGTTAAAAGCCAGCCCTATCAAAGGTTACAATACACAATGTTAGGTGTGACCCAGTTAAAGGATTTCAATCACCCTATTAAAAGTGAGCCTTGTTATAGGACTTACATACACTCTGTTAGAATGCAACCTTGTTCAAAGGATTTAAACATATGACTATTAGGTCAACCTCTGTTAAAAGGATTTTGACTATTACAATGGTTAGAAAGTAGCAATAGTATTGATCTGAAAAACATACAACTCACTTTGCAAATATCAAATCCAATTCCATACACAAATGTTGGTTTACTGACTTTGAAACTTTCCCATCTCCACCTCTGATCTGCTCGGAACTTTTCTTCAAGCAATCACCACACTTCTCCTTTAGATTTTTCTGCTTATACAGTCAATAACATCTACTAATCTTCCAGCATCCTCTATTCACCCATGCACACGCATACCTAATGCTTAGGTTCCCTTAATACTTTCTCAATTAGATTAACTCATCTTTTGCCACTCAATCTCCTTCGTAGATCTTAGAGTTAGATTAGATTCATTGATTCTACCCACTTTATGTTCTTCAGCTCCTTTTCTAGAAACATCTCAAATCTCTTAAAGATTTACAATAAAATGTTTTTCAATGCATTAAATGCTTTCAAAAAATCAATAAATAAAGTCAACATATTTTACATAATCCAAGAATTCAACAATGTCGGCTCCAAATCTGAATTCTCTTCAAATATAAAAATACTGATTCTTGGTCAATACTATGATCAACTACTCAGTCTTCATGTAGAAAGCTCGGTCATTACTAAAAATGTTTCCTCGACTTAAACTATCTTACTCAGCAATTAACTGATGTTCGGTCGACACTAGAATTTTTCTCGGCATACACTGACTCGGCCGAAACTAACATCACTTGGCTTAAACATGATTTCTCTATTTTTTCTCGGTCAAGCTTACCAATTTAGTCTTCAAACTTACAAAGATAAACAATACATTGTCTCATCATTGTACAACATAGTCAAGTACACTGTGTAGTATCAAGATAACTCAACCTTTCCTTAGGTGCTATTTTTACCAACCTTGCCTATCCCCTTAGAAACAATCAAATAGATATAGTACTTTCCTAAGTAGCAACAATCTTATCGGTTAAGATTTGACATGAATGACAACACAAAAATTGCTTCAATTGTAGTTTCCAACAAGTAGAATACAGGAAAAAGTTTAATAAATACCTAGGACCTACAAATTCTATAATGGTTCAAGTTGCCACATCATATCATTATCAAGATCCTCAGAATCATCGCCATCAACTTCATAGCTTCCTTGGTTCTTCGATATATTTTCTTCACTTTGCATACCTCCACTGAACTAATGTTCACCACTAGCAGTACCAGTACCAGTACATGAGTTAATGACATCATTGTCTCTGGAACTCCTACTTTAGTTTAAAATGTTTCCCAACCCTCTTCTCTTAGATTTCTTCATCCATAATTTGCGTGCCCTTTCATAATGAAAATTATTGACTTCATACATGGATGTATAGAGCCTCAAACAATTTTCCAAGTTATTGTCTAGTTTTTTTCTTATCTTTGACTTTATGATGCAAGGTAGATAGGGATGAGGGGCCAAAGGTACACCCTAATCCAAATATACCTTCCAAAGACCACACATGGAAGCAATAACATACAAAGTGAGAGAGAGAATGTAGATCAGATCCTTATATTTCATCAAATAGATTCATACATGTCGGGCTATGAGGCCTTCCCAGTTAGGGCTAGATATTACAATTCAATTACAATATTTCTCTGACATGCAAGGATTTAGAACTACCTTCAATCTTCTAATCTGATACCATTAATCTTCTATTTCTAAGATGATGTCTTAAAACTACAACCAATGACTATATTATATACAAGAGGCTATGAAAACAAGTCAGCTTCAAATCCACCATTAACAGAAGGAATGAACTAATCTAGGTACACACACTTCCCAATGATTGATACCAACATTAAATCCATGACCAAAATGAAGTGCACAAGTCAGCCTAAATAGAAAACCAAAAGAAACAATTGAGAAATCAAGGATAACCGAGTGCCAAAGAATTAACCGACCAACTCAGTTAAAGAAGGAACTGAGCAACTTAGAAAAATCAGACTTGTTTTTGGTGACACATGATTGCCAAGGACCCAAGATGCTCCTACATCAGACACTTGGGGTGATTTGAAATGATTCTTTGAATGATGTAGTAGGTACAACCTGAGCTGAATCCAGCTCAGATTGTGAAATCCATGAACTATCTTCATTCGGCCTATTCTTCCACTTTACTAGATATTCCATTTTTTTTTTCCTCTTGTACTTCTGCCAACTCTTTGTTCCATTACCTACTCAACTTCTTCTTTCTGTCTCTTAGGATAATCATTCAGTATTGTAATTTCTTCATTTGATTCATGGTACTCATACAAATCAACAATGTTGATTAAAGGTGATAAATCCATGTCATCAGGTAATTCAATCTCATAAGCATTTCCACTGTCAAATCTCCTCAATATATTTAAAGGACCAAACTTATTCATTTTTAGCTTCCCATATGTTCCAACAGGAAATCTATCTTTCTTCAAGTGTACCATTACTTCATCTCCAATTGCAAAAGTCTTATGTCTTCTTGATCTATAAATGTTGTCTTTATATTTTTGATTAATTTTCTCCAATTTATGTTTTACTTCTTCATGCAATGTCTTCATGAACTCAACAAAGTTTACTCCTCCAACACTTCTCTATTCTTCACGAGCAATATCCTTCAAATCTGATATACCTCTCAGTTGTATTCCATTTACAATCTCGAAAGGTGTTTTCTAGTACTCCTATTCACAGAATTATTATATGAAAACTCTTCTTGTGCCAACACAGAATCCCAATTACTCGGTGTATGTCCAACTAAACATCTCAAAAGATTACCCAAAACCTCTATTTGTCCATTACTTTGTGGGTGAAACGTAGAACTGTACCTCAACTCAGTGCCTAACTTTCTCCAAAGTGTCTTCCAAAAGTATCCAACAAATTTACTATCTTAGTCAGAGATGATACTCCTTGGTAATCTATGCAATCTGACAATTTCCTTAAAGAAAAGATTTGCTATATGCACTACATCTGATGTCTTTCTACAAGGTATAAAATGTGGCATCTTAGAAAATCTATCCACAATAAAAAAATATAGAATCATTACCTATTACTGTCTTCGGTAAGCCAAGAACCAAATCCATACTGATATCAATCCAAGGTTTCTCAAGAACATAAATTGGTATATACAATCCAATATTCTAACTTACTCCCTTTGCAACTTGGCAAATTCCACAACTTTTCACAAATTTTTGAACATCCTTATACAACTGTAGCCAAAAGTATTTCTCCTTAAGAAAATTCAATGTCTTGTCAATGCAAAAATGTCTAGCCAAACCAATACTATGTTTCTCCTTTATCAAATTAGTTCTCATTGATCCTCTCAGTATACACAACTAAATACCAAATAGTCTTCCCATTTAGTACTGGATTGATCTTGAATAGGTGCTCTGCACTTTCTCCACAACTTAGAAAAATCAGGATCGGTTTTATACAATACTTTCATATCATCAAAAATAAGAACTTCAATTCTCATCTCGGTCATCAAAGATCTTCCTCTACTCAATGCATCAACAACTCAGTTAGTGACTCCACTCTTATGTTTTATCACAAATGTATAACTCTAAAAATATTCAACCCATTTCATATGTCACTGATTCAACTTATTCTGACTACCCAAATACTTTAAATCCTTATGATCAGTATACAACACAAATTCACTCAATATCAAATAATGTTTCCATTTCTTCAGGGCTTGAACAATAGCATTGAATTCTTGATCATACACAGAATATTTCCTTTTTGCATCATTCAACTTTTCACTAAAGAAAGCAATAGGTTTACCTTCTTGACTTAACATAGCTCCTATTACACTACCACTTGTGAAATACCTTAGTGAAATCAAGCAATGCTAACACAAGAAATTCAATAACCTTCTACTTCAGAGTCTCAAAACTTTGATCAACTCCATGTGTCCAGTTAAATTCTCTTTTGTCCCCTCTCATAGTCTCAGTCTTAGCATTACAAATTGAAATGAAATTCCTAATGAACTTTTGGAAAAAACTTGCTAAACCATGAAATGATCTTACCTCACTAGCATTCTCAGGTGTAGGCTAGTTCAAAATAGCTTCAACCTTTTCAGGATCCATTTTCAATCCATCAGCTGAAATCACAAATACCAAATACACAATCTCCTCTTTCATGAAGGAACACTTTTTCAGGTTAATCAACAACTTTTCTTCTTTCAATATCTGCAATACTTGTTTAACATGCAACAAATGATCCTCTCTGGTCTTACTGAATATCAAAATATCATCTAGGTATAAAATAAAAAATTTACCTAAGAATTTATTCAAAACTTCATTCATCAATCTCATAAAAGTACTCGGTGCATTAGTTAAACCAAAAGGCATAACCAACCACTCATACAAACCTTCTCTGATTCTGATCTAATGATATCCACTTTTCAAATCAATTTTGGTAAAATAATTTTCTCTAGTCAAATTGTCCATTATGTCATCCATTCTCGGTATAAGAAACCTATATTTCACTGTTATCTTGTTAATTTCTCTAGAATCAATACATAATCAACATTCTCCATTCTTCCTAGGTGCCAATATAGATGGTACTACACAAGGACTCAAAATTTCTTAGATCAAACCTTTCTGCAACAATTCTTGAATCTATCGATTCAATTCCTGATTCTCGATAGGTGTCAACCGATGTGGTGCCTTATTCGGTAAACTAGCCCCAGACATTAAATATATGCAATGATCAATGCTTCTCTTTGGTGGAAAACCTTTAGGTACATTTTTAGAAATGATCTCTATATACTCGGTGAGTATCTTATCAATCTCTTTAGGGAGGATATCCTATATTTTCTTACTTGGTATGTTAGGAATCACAACAAAACATACATCATTCTTCTTCAAATCCTTAACAAACTTTCTTCCTTCCATCAAGAAAACTTTTATAGATGTAAAAACACTACTAACAGGTTTGTCAATCAAAGGTAACAAGATTTGTCTTCTCACATCATCCCAAATAGTATATTTATGTGATCTCCCATAATATATATCATGTCTATCATATTGCCAAGGTCTACCCAACAAAATATGACAACAATCCATAGGCATGATATCACATAACACTTTATCATAGCAATTTCTAATTTTCAAATTCACATATCATTCTTCACTTACCAAGAGTGTATTCTCATCCTTGATCCATGAAATTTGATAGGACTTTGGGTGTTTCAACCTTTCTAACTAAAAATTTGTAATCATTTCCTCAGATGCCAAGTTTTTCGAGCTCCCACTATCAATGATTACCTTCCACACTTCATGAGAAACTCTACATCTAGTCTTGAACAAACTTTTCCTTACCAGATCATCCTTATTACTTTCACTCCAAAGTTCTCTCCTTACCATCAAGTTCTTTTCCTTCTCAAGTTCATTCGGTGAATCTTCTTGCACCAAAGCATTTCTACTGCTACCAACCTTCTTACTTTCATGTGTACATTCAAATGATCTATATCCTTCTTCTCCATAATTGTAACAAGTTACTCATAATCCACCTCTGTTATAACCACCTCGATAGGTATTACCTCTTCCTCTAGATGAACTTTCACCTTTCCACTCGGTCTTGCCTTTTTCTAGATTTGTCTTTTCTAGATCAGATCTATTGCTTTCACCATAAGATCTACCTCTTCCTCTAGGGAATCTACCACATCTACCTCTTTGTCTTTTCTCATGTCTTTTTTTTCCATTTCTGCACGACTTTCAAAGGAAACTAATAAGATTCATAAATGTTTTCCAGCTTAACCAAACTAATTTCTTCTTGGATCAAAACTTTCAATCCATTTAGGTACCTAACAATTATTTCTACTTCATCTTCATCATGTACAGATCTGATATCTAATCTATATAATTCCTTAGTATAATCTTTTACCAAGCTATCTTTCTACCTCAAACTTTGCATTCACCTAACTAGGTTAATCTGATAATCACAAGGTAAAAAATTTCCTTTCAACTTATTTACCATCTTATTCCATACCTTCATTTGGTCTTTTCCTTTCCTCTTTCTGTCCAATTGTAGATTCTCCCATCATAAGGATTCATGACTCTTCAACTTTGTGCTTGCAATCTTCACCTTCTTTTCCTGAGGAACATTTCCATATTCAAAGTACTTTTACATCTTGGTGATCCAATCCACCAATTCATCTAAATCTAGATTTCTAGTGTACTCAAGAGGATTGAAATATGGTGTAAACGTCAAATTTGTCAAAGCCTTCAACAATATTTCCTCACCCTAATCCATCATAGGTGCAAGTTCTGCATCATCATGTTCTTCCTTAAATTATTCATGACTAAGATCCTCAAGATGTCTTCATATTTGCTAGGCTATCTCAATAGCTTCTAATCTAGCAGCAAGTTGTCTCAACATGTCTGCCAATCCTAGATCTGCATCTCACCTCCCATGAACCATCTTGAAACCCTCTGTAACTGCAGGCCAAACTGTAATCTACTACCTGACAAAAAATATCAAATAGGGTTTGACAAGAAAGAACCCTCAAACCTATATTTGCAAATCTAGATCCAAATATCACCTTCACTCTGATACCTCCTGATGCAAGGCAAGGTTAGATGAGGGGGAAAAGGCACACCCTAATCCAAATCTACCTTGTAGAGATCACACATAGAAGAAATAAAATGCAAAGTGAGAGAGAGAATGCATACCAGAACCTTATATTTCATAAAATAGATTCATACATGTTGAGTTGTAAAGCCTTCCTGGTTAGGGTCATATATTATAATTCAATTACAACAATCCTACAACATAAAAGGATTCAGAACTACCTTCAATCTTCTAATCTGATACCATTAATCTTCTATCTCTAAGATGATGTCCTAAAACTACAACCAATGACTACATTATATACAAGAGGCTACTGAAACATGTTGACCTTTAGATCCACCATTAGAAGAAGGATACCAACATTAAATTTGCAACCACAATTAAGTGCACAAGTCAGCCTCAACATGAAACCAAAAGAAATATCTTGACAAGAAAGGATAACTGAGCACTAGGAAAGGATAACTGAGGGCTAGGGAATTAATCAACCAACTCAGTTAAAGAAGGAACCTAGCAACTCAAAAAACTCAAACTTGTTTTTGGTGATACAGGATTGCCAAGGACCTGAGATGCTCCTACATCAGTTTAGGAATCCCAAAGCACTAAAAACTCTCTCATCCTCCACTGACCCCAATATCATGGTCATACATATATCAACAAGCTTGAAAAATTCTGATATTGAATCAATCAACATTTCACTCTCAGTTATATTTTTCCAAAGTCTTGTTACTGATCCATCTTCATGGGGGTTCTGCATAATATTATATTGATCCCTCATTATTTTTGAAAAATGACCTGATTTCTCTCTCAAATGAGATTCATCTAAAATTCTATTTAGAGTTACTCCATTTAACTCTTTGGTTTTGCAAATATGATCTATCAAAGTTAGTAGCCTAGTTTGAAAATCTTTCAAATTGTTCATAATCCAATATCGAGGAAATGCAATAGCCATGGATTCAAGTAGTTTGACTGGAAGGAATCTTTCTCTAATCTATGAGGAAAGATCATAGGCAATGTACTTCATAGAAGCTATTATAGACTCAACGATCTTGGTAAAGTCTTCCCTTTTAACACTTGATTTTCACTTCCTATGGTTCTTTCCTGGTTCCTCGAACTTGAACCTAGAAAAGTAGTGCATTGGTATCTCAACTCCACAAACTTCTTCACATAACTCCCCGTTTGAACCTATCTTTAAAAATTTGTCAAGATTGTCCAAATCTGTGATTTTCTACTAGCTAGCAAATTTTACATCATTGAACATGATCGAGAGAGATTATTGAGCAGCATGCATGTCAATTTACGCACCGCAGAATATTTTGCAATATACATAGCTCTTTGTTGGGCCTTTTTCATTATATTTATCACTTACTCAAGCATGGGAAGAAGACCTTCTAAATTTAATAGTGTATCTACATTACTTACCATTCATAGCACCACAGGAAATTTTGGTAGCCCTGCTTTGTCATGACTTGAGTAAATTAGACCAAAAAATGATTGATATTCTAAAAAAACTTGATGTGCTGGTCCATCCAAAGAGATCGATATGGTGTCATTAACCTTAAGAATCTTATTCCCTTTAGCTAGTCCTTTGACAAAGTTTTGAAATTCCCTCAATCATTTTGAACTTCGATAGAAGTATTGGTAGAGCTCTTTGATTAAAAGTTCAATTTTTTTGTACTAGAGCATGCTTGTTGACAACCCCAAAAGCTAGATTCATTTTGTGGGCTATGCAGTTAATGGGTGTAATATAGGGTTCACAAGAAGATTGTATCATTGTGCAAAGACTACTCCTATGGCCTTGTATTACTGAAGCTCCATCTGCTCCAAATACACACCAACTTTTTGGGAATCGTCATGTCATTTATACCTCCATATTCAACTAGAAAGAAACTTTACTAGTTCAAATAAAATTTTTGTTGTCACATTATCCTTCATTTTAGCAATAGTTAGTAGATGAGGTTGGCATAAAAAATTATGTATAGTATAATCATGCATCCATACCTAAGAAGTATTATATACTACTATAACCTCATCTAAAGACAATGAAATTAAATTTTTCCTTTAGATCCTCTTTTTCAACCTGGACAAGACAACTTGCCCATTCCCATCCCCTATTGATTGACCAGTGGCTGTTAGGATAGGTAAAAACTTTCAAAAAGTGTAATAAAGCACTCAATGATAGGTAGTCTTTCATTGGATGCCCTCTACTCAAAATATTAAATGTTAGGAATGGGAACACTGAGAGGGGGGATGAATCATTGTTCACTGTATTTTAACTTTTCACTTTAATCTGAATACTAAATTATAAATGCTTAAGTACTAAATTAAACATTCACATAAACATGAAACATGAAATCAACACATGACACCAATATGGTTACGGGGAAACCCAAATAGGTACAAACCCTGATGGGACTTGATACCCACTAATAATCTACACTAGTGTTTTGTGATCCTTGTTAGAAGATCCTTTACCCTATTAGGAGTAGCTTTACAATGCTTTTAGTACATTACACCTAGTTAAGGGTTGGAACCTAGTAGGAGTCTTTTACAATGATCCGTGTTAGGGGAGTGGACTCACTGTCCTAGAGCTCACTGCTGAAATGATGAAGGCTACAACCTTCTGAATTAGATACTCACTATATCTGTAGGTGAACTGTCACTATGACACTACTTGTCAAATGAATTCCTTTGGTACACTAATGCTTTGACCTCTAGCAAAGATCTAATACATATTATTCTCACTTTTCATACCTCTACTCTGCTTATCACAACTCTCTTACAACTTCCATACTGATTACAATGGGGGCACCTTATATTTATGTGCTCATACCAAATATACAATTAGGTTGGCCCTATAACTAATTACAAATAACACTTCCAAATGAGTTGGCTTAAGCGTACTTACAATTATACATATACATATGTCATAAACCTAAATAAAATGGGTGCATAGCCTCTACAACATTAATTTATAATCGCAAACCAAAATAGTCTCTGTCGGCTCTATGCTCTATTCTCTACTGCACACACTAGTTGTGTTACTTCAACTGACTGTAACTTTGACATCTTTGCATATCTACCTATGCACTCTTAGAATAAGCATAAGTATAGTCTAAAAACCTTAACTTCTAGGGTGTATACCTTAATTCATCCATACACACGTGCGTTGATGCTCTGAGTCTCTGGTGCTTTGTATGTTGTCTAGTCTTCAACACTTAACTGAATTATGATCTTTACACTTAGTGCACTGACTCCAAACTACTATATGACTTTGTTACCATAATGAAAACACTATAACTAGTCATATATCTTAGTATATAAAACTTTCCAACAATCTCCCCCTTTTTCATTGATGGAAACAAATGAATATGGCTAAGTCTCTAACTGTCCCTTAATACAAAAACTTTTTGTCTTCTATATATTTTATACAAACTCTTATATCTCCCTATACATAAATGTACTCCATATTCTATTCAAAATCCCCCTTTGACATTAATGAAAAAGGTGCATAGAAAACTTTATCTACATACACTTACTAAGGGAAAACATTTGGATATGCAAACTTGAGTTTCTGGATGTCCTTCTTCCAAAAGGTTATCAGAGAATTTACTATCTGTAGATGGGCGCATAATGCATATTGTAGCTTCTCCATCTTCTCCAATTCTATTCTCAGACCTTGATCATAGGTTTTCATAGTTGCATCAATCTCCTTTATGTTTTGACTGAGAATTTCTAAGGAAGGTGCAAGAGCATTCCTTAATTGGGTCTGTCTAGACCTTATCTTCTCCATTTCTTTTTCTGCCTTCTCAATTATGTCTAGCTGTCCTTGATAGACATTGTTGCACATGTTTACATCAGTGGAAGTGTCTAGCACTAAAATCTTCACCTTCTCAATCATTTCCTCTGCATCTTTGATCTTCTTAAGATGGGCATCATTGAAATTATCTTGATCCATGGATTCTACAATGACTTTCCTTCCTTGATCTGCAAATTCCTTCAATGATGCCTAACTAGACTTAAGAGAGGTCAAGTCTAGTGCAAAGTTACTCATTAGCTCATTAAGTCTCTTCTTTAAGTACTTTTCCCCTACCATTATGGTTGCAGATTCTTCTAGGCTTGAAAAATGTACTTTGAATTGACAGATGATTGTGCTCACATCATCAACTAAATGTACATTTACCATCTTCTTGTCCTCTGGTAGCAACCTGTTCAAAATATTTATTGATTCTACTAGGAGAGGATTCCTCATTACTTGCTTCTCCTTGGCCTTCTCCATACCTAGGATGCTGAACTTAATTAGGTCTTCTTCCTTCCAGGAGTCCAAACTGCTAGTATCAGGTGTGAGACTTGACAACAATGCTAAGGAGGGAGTGATGGGAGTGCTATCCATCACCTCTTGCTTCACCTTGACCAAATCAATAGAAGATTCATCTTTCTTTTCTACCTCTACTCATTTCTTTTCTTCATCAGATATATCTTCTATGATTACTTCATCTTGCTAAGTTTGAGGGATATTGATGTATCAAATTTTTGCTTCCTTAGTGCTGACAAATGCTTCTTCAAACTTGTCTAACTCCTTATCAGTGGATGCCAAGGCTATTTCCACATTGTCTATGATAATTTTGCTATCTTTGGGTGATTCAGTTATGGGCGTAGACTGATCTACTTCTATTTGAGTTTCTACTATGGGCGCTAAGTCCTGAGGACCTGCCATTGGTACATTAGTGGGCTCTGCCACTTTATCTTCCCTGATGGGTGCATGTGTGATGGGCACAGTTGGTGGTTTGATCTGTTGTTCTAACAACACCTTCTTAAATGTTTTTTATGTTTCCTTCATAATCAACTCATAATCTTTGTTCATGATATGAAGAGTTCTCATTTTTGTTCTAAGGTGCAGCTTCACCAAATTCAATATCAGTTCCACTTCTTCTTTAGAACATACAGGAAAAGTATCTTCTAATACTTTTTCTCTTTTTCTTTGATCTTCCTCATTAGCTTGTCTCCTCATATTTTCCAAAATATCCCATAATTTATCTAGAATTTTTTTTTTCAGCTCAAGGACTATTTTCTTGAACTTGATCATGTGTTTGACAATCATATTATGAATCTCTAATTTGTCAATCTCGCTATAAGATTCATAGAACTTTTCTACTTGATCAATTCTGCCCTCATCAACAATTCTTGTATTTAGAACCTTAAGGCCAGGCCTGAATACTACCTGAGGAGGTCCTTGAGTGTTTTTCTTGCTCCTTAATGCTCATGAGGATGGATGACTTGTGCTAGCTTCTTTCTTCCTTTTGAATAAAGGCTTATACTCTAGAGGAGTATCTTTGGGCACAAAAGGAGTATTGTCTTCTTTATCCTTCTAACTATCATCTTTCTCAATTTTTATCTTTTTCTCCTTGGGATCTTCTTGTTCTTTTGTTGCACTCTTCAATTGTAGGGAAATCTTCTCATCCCTTGCTTTATCAAGGTCTTCTTGTGATAAACCGTGAATTCTTAGGATCTCTGATGTGACCTTTGCAATTTTCCTTTTTGTTGCAACACTGTTCAGCTTAGCATCAACTTCTCTAGTCTTTTCTTCATAGGTTCCCCACCTATGTTCATTGTCATCCTTAGGGGCTGATAGCAGTACCTATGCATAAGCTTCAAGAACTTGTTCTTCAACCTCATACCCAAGTGGATGAATCCACTTCGTTCTAGCTTCCATAGCTTCCATACATGTAGTATCAATCTCCACCATGAGGCATATTGTATCTTTATACTTCTCCACAATACTCTTAGGAATTTTATACCTCATTTGCATTCTTTCTCTGAAAGTCTTCAATTCTAGGGTAATCTAATCTCTAAGTGTGCTTTCTATGGATGCCTTGTTTGATATCTATGGCATGGTAGGAATGGACTTGTCTAGATATAAGTCTGACACTTTACCAACTATATGAAGGTACATATAGATGATTAGGGACCCAAACCTAAATACCTTGGTCTTATCATGTTTGATAACTTTGATATTGTCTATCAACTATGCACGCTAGATTTCACACAAGTTGAACTCTCCATCTTCTTGCACAAGACGGATGGATGCTAGAATAGTGCCTGTAGACACACTATTCACCTTGCTGGTGTGATGAAATTTGTAACCCAATATCATTGATATCAACTTGATGTCTAGTTTCTCTATAGGCTTAATGGTCATGCCGCACTTATCACTTCTATATTTACACACTTGCTCCATCATTTTCCTAACATCCTTATCCACTAGAAGGATGATGCCTATCTTAGAGAGGCTTGTTAAGTCATGAATTAGGTCTCTTGTTATTCTTACTGGTACATCTCCAATAGTTTAAGTCCAAAGGTGCATACTCTAAGGATGAGTATACCAACCACATAGGGGTCTAGAGCTAAATTAGCTCCCCCTATGACCCCGAGGGCCATTTATGCAGATGTAGAGGGTGCATCCACTTGGGATACATCCAATACATTCTCAATAGCATTGTTCTTCTTTCCTTCTGACCAAATCAAGCTTGCATCCTCTGAGGCTTTTACAAACATGACTTCTACTTCAGGATCCAAAACTGGTTCTTCGGTCCTTTTAGGGCTTTCCTGACCTTGCTTCCTTGATCTACAAAACTTTGAGATATGTCCAGCCTTGTTATAGGTGTGAAAAATCACTGGAGGTCTATTATTCCTCAGCACATTGACATGAGTCACCATTCTACATATTCTAGCTGAGTGACCATTATTGTTACATATCTAACATGTAACATTCAGAGAACTTCTTGCATTGGTCTGATTTTGATTTCTTTGATCATGTTGAATCATGTTCTTCTTACTAGTCTTGAAATTTATTGCTCTATGATGAAATCTATTACATGTATAACAGTAGCCATTGAAATTTTTTACCTTTGTACAGTTCCTTGCAATGTGTCCATGCTTGTTACATGAAAAATAGGTGCATTCTAGAGGCTTGTGATCATTCTCAGGAGGATCACTATTGTCTTTGGTTTGATCTTTAGTCTTCTCAATATCAATAGAGTCCTTTTGTGAATCCTTTCTTACTCGCATACTGTCAATCTGATTCTGTGCTTCATTGTATCCAATACAACTAGTGTATCCTTTGATTCTTCTTATATACAACTGTGATTCTATCAATTCAGCACTGGTGTGTAATTTGTCAATATGAACCTTTGACTTCTTCAGTTCAGATTCCAAGCTCTCTTTGATATTCTTTAGCTTCAAGATTTCTAGGTTAGCTTCCCTTAGTTCTTCATTCAATTGAAGGTTCTCCTTGACTTGTTCATTGTAGACATCTTGATTGTTCATCAGTTTGTCATATAATTCTTCAAGCTGACTTAACAAGAATGCATTTTCTTCACTTAACTTCTTGAATTTTTCTTCAAGTTCACTGTTAGAGCATCCTTTCAAATCTTTTCTTAGTCTTTTGATAACTAATTAAGAATCACTGACTTTTTCTTTCAGTTCTTCAATTTCTCTTTCTGAATTGTTTAGGTCTTCAAGAGCTACTTCAAGATTCTTCTTTAAATGTTTCATATCTGCTTTGTCCATGATCTCCTCAAGTGGTTTAACTTCTTTGCTAAGGACCAGAGCTCTGATACCAATTGTTAGGAATGGGAACACTGAGAGGGGGGGTGAATCAGTGTTCACTGTATTTTAACTTTTCACTTTAATCTGAATACTGAATTATAAATTCTTAAGTATTGAATTAAACATTCACATAAACATGAAACATGAAATCAACAGATGACACCAATATGGTTATGAGGAAACCCAAATAGGTAAAAACCCCGAAGGGACTTGATACCTACTAATAATCTGCACTAGTGTTTTGTGATCCTTGTTAGAAGATCCTTTACTATGTTAGGAGTAGTTTTATAATGCTTTTAGTGCAGTAGACCTGGTTAAGGGTCAAACCCTATTAGGATTCTTTTACAATGATCCCTGTTAGGGGAGTGGACTCACTATCCTAGAGCTCACTGCTCAAATGATGAAGGCTACAACCTTCTGAATTAGATACTCACTATATCTGCAGGTGAACTATCACTGTGACATTACTTGTCAAATCAGTTCCTTTGGTGCGATGATGCTTTGACCTCTAGCAAAGCTCTAATACATCTTATGCTCACTTTGCATACCTCTTCTCTACTTATCACAACTCTCTTACAACTTCCATACCGATTACAATGGGTGCACCTTATATTTATGCGTTCATACCAAATATACAATTAGGTTGGCCCTATAACTAATTACAAATAATGCTTCCAAATGAATTGGCTTAAGAGTGCTTATAATTATACATATACATATTTTGGTAAACTAAATACAATGGGTGCATAGCCTCTACAACATTAATTTATAATCACAAACCAAAATAGTCTATGTTGGCTCTATGCTCTGTTCTCTACTGGCACACACTGGCTGTGTAACTTCAACTGACTGTAACTTTCACATCTTTGCATATCTACTTATGTGCTCTTAGAATAAGCATAAGTATAGTCTAAAAACCTTAAATTCTAAGGCCCATACCTTAATTCATTCATACACATGTGCACTGATGCTCTGAGTCTCTGGTGCTCTGTATGTTGTCCAGTCTTCAACACTTAACTAAATTATGATCTTTACACTTAGTGCGCTGACTCCAAACTACTATATGACTTTGTTGCCATAATGAAAACACTATAACTAGTCATATATCTCAGTATAGACAACTTCCCAACATTAAAGACAACATTTAACTAAACAACTTTTCCCATTTTTTCTACTTCCAATGCTTTTCCAAAACAAGCTTCAATAAAGCCTTTAACTTCACCAAGATTCATCTTTATATTTTGCTAAAATTCATACAATTCTACATTCCTAACATGTTAAGATTTCTCTTTTGTTTTCCATATTATCACTAATTTTTGAACTCCATCTATGGTTTTCTTTTCATAAACTTTACCCATATGCTTCTCTATGGTGTCAATTTTTAGCTGCAACCTATTTTCCTTCTTATTTATCTTGGTGAAAATATTACATATGCATTCTACTGGAGGTTCACCTTTAATTGGATTGTCCACTGGTTCAATGATTGGATACTTTGACACCCATTCTACTTGAAAATTCCTCGGTAGATCCCACATTTGATCTTTTTTTATTTCCTGTGATTCTTTGAATTTTATTTTCTTTTCTTCTTCACTGCACCATCATCTTCTCTAACATGCTCACTTTGATCCAAGTTGATTATATCATTATGGCTACTCTGGGTATTTAACTGAAGATATTCTTCAAGTTCATCATGATCTAAGATATCAGGTTCCTTGACTTCTTCAATATGTCGTATAAGTTCAAGTTGTGAATCTTGAAAATCTTCTTGTGATGAAGTAGCTTCCCAATTTTGGCCAGAAACATTTCCAATACCATGACCAAAGTACGATTATAAGGTTCTACATTTTGCTAGCCTCTCTTGGCTTTCCCATATGTGGGAGCCTTACCCTTATTCTTGTTCGACATATCGATTCTTCAATCAAATAAATGCTACCAGCCTACTAGTGCAAAAAAATGTGTTTAATTGTTGAAGAAGTGACAATAGAACTATAATATATATAAATATAATTCATTGACCCTTAAATCATGTCTGAGGTCTCCCTGGTCACCACTATTACTAAATGATCCCTACTAAATAATAATGAACTCAAAATTACATAGTCATGGAATAATAATCACTTACCTTTGCCTCAAATTCAATTGCAGTCCTGACTCTCCAATGGAATCAAGACTCAATAGTCTGAGCTTCTTTATCAATCAAATTGAACTGAACCAAATTGTGTACAATAGAACTGATCTATGAATGTATTTATACTAACCCTTTTTTAGAAAATTTGGTGAGAGGTATTAGGTCTACAAATATTTTTTGAAACCCGCGTAATTATAACATGTCTTGTGTTATTTTTGAGGTGATTATGGGTCGTCCAATACCTTGGTATTATTAATAAAGTTAGCAAAAATGTGTCGATTTGAAACACCCGTCCACAAAATGTGAGGCAAATTTGGTTTTGCCTATAAATATATATGTATAAAACTATTTCCGAATATAGGCCTCCATTTGGCAATGCATTAAAATTATAGGCGAATGTTTAAAATTTAGAGTGTCCAAAAATTATATTCCATTGACGATAATGTGAAAGAAATGGAGAAAACTAAATAAACCAATGGGCGATGGGCCCAAGTGGTAACCCAATAATAATAAATTTCAAGCGATAGGGTCAATCCAATATGTGCAATATATTCTCCAAATCTAAGGTTGCCACTGACATGAGACATTCGCGAAATGATGAATAATTGCCACTAAAGTTTTTTTTGTATGTGACACATTAAATCAATTATTATATTATCATTGATGTGAACTAGTTTTGATTGTACTTATCATGATAGTTACAAACATATGAAGAAGGAAATAATGATGAAGGAATGAGATATTAACTTGAAGATGAGATGCATGAGAAATATATGGATATGGTATTCATTGGGTAACTTATTGGTGAGTCTATGACATTGTGTTAGTGATTTGATTGTATTACATGATTTTGTTCTAGATTGAAGATCAAGAATGAACAAGTTTATGTGGTTGGTAAATGAAGAACTTAGTAAACACTGAGCAAGTGTAGTGTATATGGAGTACAATGTTAACCAAGTAAAAAGTCAATGACACTTCATAGTATTCTGAGCATAAGAAATAAATGGAACATATGATTGCCCACTAAAGATGATGAGTTGGAAACTTATGGATGATTCTTAGGTTAAAGATAAAAATTTTTATGATGATCAAATGACTGACCAAATTCAAGGATGATCAAATGATGAAGAATGAAACATGTTACAGACACAAGTTTTGAGGGAGGTTAAAGTAGAAAAATCAACAGTAAAGATTAAGAGGCAAAATCTATGGCTAGAAATAAAATGGTTTATTATGTTTATAAAAGGAGACAAGAGATTCAAGATTATCTATGGAATGCGCATGAGAAGATTGCATTCATACAAAGTTGGTCAAATAGGTTGAAGATAGAACTAAGAAATTCTGCAGACAACACTGAGCATGAGAGAAAATGAATTAATCAAGCAGAACAAAGTTGGAGGATACAAAGAGATTGAATTGAGAATATTGGCCAGAGGTATTTTGAGCTTAGCATAGATCTGAAAATCTGCAAAAGAAAGTTGTATTTGATTCATATCATTTACTATTGCATTCTAACCATTGCTACAGATAAATCTCTTAACTGAGTGAGACTTAACAGTCTTTATATTTCATTATGACATTCAATGAATGTTGATTGTTTTCTTGTTGACACCATAGTGAGTATTTGGTCATAGAGAACTATTAGTTATAAACCCTCTAATCAGGTCACACCGTATAGTGTGTTATTGTAACCTTTAATAGGGTTGGCTCTTAACCGAGCTCACTTCAGAAGAGTGAAATTATTTTTGGGTTATCGGTCCTAGGTGGTTTTTCCCTAATAGGGTTTCCATGTTAAAATCAAAGTGTTATATGTGTATGGATGTGGTGAGTTGTTATTTTACTTAACACATTACATTTACTAGTTTTATCGGTATATACACTAGATAATTTATTGGTATTTGGTAGTTGATCAGAAAGGAACAGTTAAGGTTTTACCGAGTTGATTAATTTATTTGAAAGAATTTTTTAATACATTAGGGAGTATTTGGGACTATAGGATAACTGGACTTAACTGATTCACCCCCCCTCTCAGTTATCTAACACTCATGTGGATAGTTCAAGAATAATGATAGCTAAGGATATCTCCCATATTTTTTTCTTAGATGCCATGACATATTTCTATCTTGCATCTATATTTTGATATAATTGATCTGATACTTGGTTGGCCATCTCAAACAGAGTAGTCCTAAACTTGTGAAGTGTGAGCACAACTGCTTCTTCAATATTTTATTTTTCTTCATCACTTCTTCTTTCATATTTAAGTTGTTTTATTCCAGAATAACGTCTATATTTCTTAAGTATTTTAAGTGAATCACCTAAGTTACTTAGATTTGGTGTCTAGTTTTGCACAACTTTGAATTGAGCTACATCTTTAGATTCAGTTTCACTATCTTCTTGTGATCTCAACTTCCTTCTCTGTCTACCTAAAGTCTTCTTTTATCTCATGTAGGTTTTAGGATTTTGTAGTTCTACCTCTTATTTCTTTTTCTCTCTCGGTGGGGAGGAAGAACTAGTTAGTGGTCTTACACCATTTGAGCTAGGGGTGTCATTTTTCATTCTAATTTTATTCCCCTTAATCGTTGATGGACTAGATTCATCTTCTTCAAGAACAATAGGTCAATTTTTTTTGATAAACTACTAATCATCCTGTGGGTTTTCATCAAATCCTTAGGTATCAATATACCTAGTTTTATTTTATTCTTTACTTATTCATAAGTGTCATACCAATTGGCTCTTCTATCAACTAGTTTCTCTAATAATCCTTCAATTTGTATTGATGCAACATCGATATCCATTTCATAACCCATAGGTGGTAATCAAATGGTTCTTGGCTCAACATCCCTCACTATACAGGTGTCGATATCTACTTTAGAACATATTGTATCCTTGTATTTTTCCACTAGCTGGGGTGGAATTCTAAACTTCTTATGCATTTTAGCTTGAAAATTTGAGAAAAAATCATTCATAACCATGTCAAATTTATCTCCTAAGCTTTGAATAAACTCATTTATCTGATAAATTATCGGGTTGTCCACATTCTACACCACATCACCGATTGATGGAAAGAAGTTCTAGTAGTAGAAAACCTTGCATACTAGTAGTGAACTAAACTTTAAAGTATTTTTCTTTGCCTTCCTCATTGATTCATGTTATCTTTAAAAAAATTGAACAAGATCTCATACAAATCTATCTTTATGTATTTCTCCACAATCTTGTAAGCTATATCAACAACTCCTTAAGGTACACTGTCTACCTGAGATGTCTGGAAGATTCGATAGGATATTATATTGCACATGAATCTTAACTCGGAATCATAAATAGTAGACAACTTCAAACCCCTTCTACCCCATTTATCTGGAGTAAGATCACAAAGTGTATTCTTATCTATTTTCTTATGAGATCTCGGTCTATCATTGATTGGATAACCCATTACAATATGTAGTACATCTTTTGTGATTTTAACTGGTGCATAGAGCCACATGAACAGATCATGTACTTGGCTCAAAAAAATCCTCATCCATTCTTTCTTGAATATAGTTAGAACATGCATGGCATGAACCAAACCCTTAGTATCCAAATGTGTATGTTCATCCTTCAACTTCTCATTTACACATAGATTCGGGTATGACATGTCGATCTCCACTTGGAAAATTTCCTTTATCTTGCAATGTATGAAGGCATGAATGTATTAAATCAGAATAACTCTTTGTGGTATCGAAGATAGGGCTCCAAATTCATTAGGTTCATCTACTACGATTGGTGGTAGCTTACACTTTGGATTAGCAGGGTAAATCTTCTCCACAAAATAAAGATTTTATACTTTGGGTGCCATTGTTTCACAAATTAGTCTCTTGACTTGTAGGTTTTTGATTTAATATCAACTTGGTCATGTTTGCACAACTCGAGAAAACACTTGTACTTACTTGAATGCATGTGAAAATGATTAGATCTTCTTGATTGATTACTTGAATGCTCTTGGAGGACTCTTCTCTACTAAATGAGCTTCAAATGTTCTCGTAAACGTGAGGTAAAAATGAAATGACAAGAGCTCTATTTATAGTTTTTCCTCATTTAGGATTTCCAATGGCTATAATTTTAGCAATAAATTCTCTTTACCAACTCCTTTTTTCACTGATTACCAAACACACTTTCCTTTCACTGAATGGAAAAAAGTAACATATACTCTTACCGATCAAAATATGAAATGTCAACTTCACAACATATATCCAAATGCATCTTAATATGCTAATATGGATCTTTTCACAAATCTTAGGAACTAATTTAAGATAGAATTTTTAGTTATCAACTCCTACACATAACTTTGACTGATTAAGTGAAGATAGGTGCACCTGATCCAGAGGATGTAGTGCCATCAGTTGTTCCAAGTTCAGTTCCATCATCTTGAGACTTTCTTCTCCATGTTCTATTCATTTTATCTCTTATCTCATCAATATTAACTTGAGCATTTTCACTTGGTTGTTCCTCGGTTGGGGATTTTCCTTGATATCTGCAGTCTTTGGCTACGTGACTGACCTTATGATAATGAAAACAAGACATTCCATAATTTCTCCATGATCTTCTATTTTTCCTTCCATGAATAAAAATGTAATTTTTTTTATGTGACCAAATCTCCCATATGCAAACATGTAATTCTTGTATTGTAGTCCCATGGTATAGTTAGTCCTTGTAAATTTTTTGTACTATTATGTCGGTTAGGTACCCATTTCACATTCTTCCTTTGTGACCATATTTTTTGCAATTGTTATAGTAACCATTTAAACTTGGCTTCCTTGTATTGTTAGAAATCCTTGATCTACCTTCAAATGCCTTATAAACATACTTATTTCAATTGTAACAATAACCATTAAACTTAGGAATGCTCAATGGATTACCTTGTTTTATCCATTAGACATTAGTTGTATGACCTAGTTTTCTACAATGATAACAATTAGCATTATTTTTCTTAGGTGGAGTAGCAACATCTCGGTTGGCTTCTTATTTTAAGGACTCTCCCTTCTCCGTAGTATTGTTTGCATTAAATACAAGTCTAGAAGTATCTCTTGACCTTGTCTCTGACATCTTAGTTGTTCATCCAATATCCTCAATGTTTCTTCATTCCTTTTCAAGACTTCATTTGCATCCTTTTCAGATTTAAGTTCATTTTCAAATGTTCTTTCTCAGATCTCATTCTAGCAAATTTTTCAAATTTTCTTGCAATCTCCTAATTACCACTGACTAGTTGATTTGACATATTGATGAAGGGTGCTCCACTTAATACCACAAACACATAACAAAAATAGAGAAACAACAACAATTTGCAAGAACAGAAAATGGGCTTTCTATTATCTCCACAAATTTGGAATTACAAATTTGAGAATTATAATATGAAAAGCCACATGGGGATTTCCCTTACAATATTATGTAGGAAAAAGCCTCGAATTATTACCTAGAACTACTTTGAACTGCTCCCCACTACCTAAGACAACACTATAGCCTTCCTTATATAGGCAATTTTCCACCGCTTGGGAAGGTTCCAAAATTTTAGCCAATAAGACCAACCAAACTTAGAATTATTTTATTTTACAATTTCTTACATTAGAGTCAGCTCAAAACAACTTTTGAAACCCAAACATAAATTTTGAAGAAAAATTATTTTCTACCATTTTAGGTGACCCAACTTCCAAAGACCATAAGTCATCACCCATTGACCCGATTGACTATTATGACCCCATTTTGGAAAGGGCACGAAGTGCTCTACAACACTTGAATCAAGCCAGCTTCATTCAACTGAAGTTTTGACCTCATCTGGTGCCAATAAAGCCTTCAAAACTGAGTTCAAAGTTTTTGTACCCTATTGCCAATACCAAAAATTTTCAATATCTTCAAAACTAGACTTGATCTGATAATGAAACTTTACTGGCAGGCTAATATGACCAAAATGAACCTCCAGGAAAGAAAATAGAGCATTCTAAGCTCAAATGGAAAAAATTACTAAAAATAGTAACTTTCCAAAAATAGCAGCTCTGTACAAGATAGCCATTATTGAAATGAAACCAGAAATATTTTTGGGTGATGCAAGATTTCTTTTACACCTAGGATGCTCCTGCATCAGACACCCGGGGTAATTTGAGAAATGACCCTATCACGACTCAGGTGTGAAGAGGAAAACCAAGATGGTTAACCTCCTCCTTTATCAGCCATGATGAATCTTCAACAAGTCATCATTTCCATTTGACCATATGTTCTTCATATGTCCTGTTCCTTGTGCTTCTACCAACATGACTATCCAATATGTCTTTAATCTCCCTGGTAGCTGAACTAGTTGTTGGAATACTCCACTATGTTGTTGTGATCTCATCTTTAACACATCCCTTATGATACTTTATCAGATCTAAAATGTTAAATACTAGTGAAATATTCAACTCGCTAGGCAACTCAACCTCATATGCATTTCCTGAATCATGCTTCTTCACTATCTTACATGGCCCAAACTTCTTCATTTTCAGCTTGTTATATGTACCAACTAGAAATCGCTCCTTCCACAAATGAACCATGACATCATCCCCAACCTAAAATTCTTTATGCCTCCTTTTCTCATCTGCCTTAGCCTTATACTATGCATTCATCTTGGTAATGTGCTTCCTCACCTCCTCATGGATGTTCTTCAAGTGTTCTAAAAAATCCTCAGCTTCAGCACTACTTATCTCTCCTTTATCTATCTTCCTCAACTCAAATGCATTTTTGGGACTACTTCCATATACAATCTGGAATGGTGATTTACAAGTTCTCTGATTAACATAATTATTTTATGCAAATTATGCATGTGGTAAAATCAAATCCCATCATGTTGGCTTATCTCCAACCAAACATCTCAACAAATTTTCCAAAGTTCTATTCGCCACCTCTGTCTATCCATCAGTCTATGGATGATGTGATGAACTGAACTTCAAATCTATTTATAACTTCTTCCATAATGTGTGCCAAAAATATCCAACAAACTTAGTGTCCCGATCTGAAACTATGATCTTTGGAAAACCATGTAGTCTCAATACTTCTCTGAAAAACAATTCTACTACATGAACAACATCATTAGTTTTCTTGCAGGGAATGAAATGTGTCATCTTCAAAAATCTGTCAACCACCACAAAAATTGAATCATGTCCCCGCTGAGTCCTTGGTAAACCAAGAATAAAGTCCATACTGATATCCTCCCAAGGCTTCTCTGGTATAGGTAATGGCTGATACAACCCTGTATTCTGCTTCAATCCTTTCGCCATCTGACATACTCTACAATTTTATACAAACTTCTTGACATCTTTCTACAAATGTGGCCAATAATAGTTCTCACTAACCAAAGCAAGGGTTTTATGATGACCAAAATATCCAGCCAATCCTCCGCTATGCTTCTCCTTGATGAGATTCTCCCTCATATAACTTCATGGAATGCACAAATCGCCCCCTCTGAATAGCATATCATCTTCAATGATGAAATCAAACCACTTTGATTTGTCTAGAGTAATAGGTTTTGTGCAAGCTTTACAAGCTTCACCAAAATTAGGATCCTTTGGATACAATTTCTTGAGTTCCTCGAACCCAACCACCTCAATCTGCATTTTTGTCAGCAATAGTTTCCTTATGCTAAGCGCATCTGCAACCCTATTAGACTTTCCACTCATGTGTTTCAAAATAAATGTATAACTCTGCAAAAACTCAACCCATTTCAAATGCCTTTGATTCAACTTTCCTTGACTATTCAAATATTGCAAAGCTTGATGATTAGTATACAAAACAAACTCCTTAGAAAGTAGATAGTGTCTCCACTTCTTCAATGCCTGAACTATAGCATAAAATTTCTGATCATAAAAAGAATATTTTCTCTTGGCATCATTTAAATTTTCATTGAAATAAGCAATAGGTTTACCTTCTTGACTCATAACAGCTCCTATTGCAGTACCACTAGCATCACAGTCTACTTGAAACACCTTATTAAAATCTGGAAGTGCTAAAATAGGCTGATCTGCAACTTTATATTTCAATAGTTTAAAACTCTTATTTGCCCCATTAGTCCACTTGAAATCTTTTATATCCCCTCTCTTTGTTTCAATCAAGGGTCCACAAATACTGCTAAAATTTCTGATAAACTTTCTGTAAAAACTAGCCAAACCATAAAAAGATCTTACCTTCATAGCACTCCTTGGAGTAGGCCATTCAAGGATAGCATGTACTTTCTCTGGGTCCATTTTTAGACCTTCTGCTGAAACTAAAAATCCCAAATACAATAACTCTTTCTTCACAAAACTGCACTTCTTCAAATTTATCAATAATTTCTCTTCTCTTAGCTTCTCAAACACCATATGAATATGCACCATATGTTCCTCCAATGTTTTGCTAAAGATCAAAATATCATCTAGGTAAACAATGACAAACTTACCCAAAAATTCTTTCAGAACATCATTCATGAGTTGCATGAAAGTGCTCAGTCCATTGGTTAGCCCAAAATGCATGACTAACCACTCATACAGTCCTTCCTTTGTTTTGAATATAGTCTTCCCTTCATCTCCTTCTCTATTCTAAATCTGATGATATCCACTCATCAGATCTATCTTTGAGAAATACACAGCTCCACTCAAATAGTCCATAATATCATCCATTCATGGCAATGGAAATTTATACTTGATTGTGATCTTATTTATTTTCTTGGAGTCTGTACACATCCTCCATTCTCCATTCTTCTTTGGTGTTAATACTACTGGTACAACACATGGACTCACGCTCTCCCTTATTAACCCCTTTTGTAATAAATCATGTACTTGTCTATTCAACTGCTCACTTTCTACTGGTGTCATTTTGTGCGCTACCTTATTTGGAAAACTAGCTCCTGGAATCAGGTCCATCTGATGACTAATCTTCCTTATTGGTGGTAACCCATCAAGTACATTATTAGATACAATATCCTGAAACTCATTCAATAAATCTGCAACTTCTACAGGTACATTTTCTACCTCCTCTTTACTTGCTTTTGGAATTAAAGAAAAACACACATGCTCATACCTCATACCATCTAGAAACTTTCTTCCACAAACAAAAGTTATTCTTGCATTACCACATACCTTTTCTTCTGTGTCATTCAATGGCTTTAGCTTATGTCACACTCTATCCTTTGTCAGGGAATAGGTATTCACATGACCATCATGTACAACACACCTATCAAACTACCATAGCCTACCCAACAACATATGACATGCATCCATAGATATGATATCACATAGTACCTCATCATGGTATCCACCAATCTTGAACTTCACTAGGCATTATTCATTTACCATGACCTTGTGGTCATCCTACACCCATGCAATCTGATATGGATGTGGGTGTTTCTATCTCTTGAGCTTCACCTTTGTCACCATCTCTTCTGACACCAAATTATCAGTGCTTCCACTATCGATAATCACATCACAACATTTACATTCCCACTTGCACCTAGTGTGAAACAGGCTCCTCCTTTGCTCAGGTTCATTCTCATCACTCAGCAGGACTCTTCTATTTATTAGTGTTTGTCCTCTTTCAGCATCTTCAAAATGTGTCGATCTAGCATCTTCATCTACATGTGCAACTCTGGCCTGGCCTTCATTTCTCCTATCTATCCTTCCTTGGTGTTGAAGACATTCAAATGCCATATGACCTTATTCTCCATAGTGAAAATATGTTCCATGGAAGCTACCTCTTTCGGATCCTTTTCCTCTTGCGCTTCCTCTTTGATCTCTATTATTTTGAACTTGGAAATGATTGGAATTGTTTCCTATCTTATTTTGACTGATTCTGACTACTACTTGGAAACTAGTATGCCTCTTCAATACTGTTCATTCAAACCAAATTTAACTCCTCTTGAATACTCAGCCTCAATCCATTAAGGTAACAGACAACTTTCTCCTTATCAGCTTCTGCATGGCCTATTCTGATAAGGATTCGACAAAACTCCTCTGTATACTCTGAACAGATCTTCCTGCTTGCTTTAGACTTTGCATTTTCTTTAGTAGGTCAAGCTCATAATCAATAGGAATGAATTGACACTTCAATTTATCCACCATCTGATCGCATCTTGTGATTTTATCTCTCCCTCTACTATTTCGCTCCAATTGAATCTCTTGCCACCAGATCTTCACATGACCTTTTAGTCTGGCCTTCACAAATTTGACCCTATCAGGATCCTCAATATCTTCATACTCAAAGTATTCTTCACATTCATTGATCTAGTTGATCAACTCGTCTGGGTTAAGATTTCTTGAAAATACAGGAACCTCAATCTTAGGTCTTTTTCCAATCTTGGAAATGGCCCGAAAAAGGCTTTCTTCCTCTTGGTTCATAATTTTGCCTTCTGCTTCTTGATAAGAATTTCATCCTTCGACTTCATCCTCGCTTTTATCTCTGACATTAAAATTCATTCCTCTCTGAATCTCTTCTTGCAATGCTAGCACTTGTCTATGGAGCACTCTAACCTCAGGTGTCACACCACCAGCTCCTCCACCATGTTCCCTTTATGGAGGTATTTTCACACTTATCTTTGAAACCCTAACCATGGTCCTAGTGAAAACTATCTCACAGTTAGCGATCTATTTACACACTCAAGAACTCCTACTTTGATACCACTTGATGAAGGGTGATCCCCTTAATACCACAAACACATAACAAAAATAGAGAAACAACAACAATTTGCAAGAATAGAAAATGGCCTTCTTATTATCTCCACAAATGTGGAACTACAAATTTTAGAATTACAATATGCAAAGCCACATGGGCATTTCCCTTACAATATTTTGTAGGACAAAGCCTTCACTTATTACCTAGAACTACTCTCAACTGCTCCCCACTGCCTAAAACAACACTACAGCCTTCTTTATATAGGAAATTTTCCACCGCCTTGGAAAGTTCCAGAATTTTAGCCAATAAGGCCAACCAAACTTAGTATTATTTTATTTTACAATTTATTACATCAGAGTTGGCTGAAAACAACTTTTGAAACCAAAACATAAATTTTGAAGAAAATTTATTTTCTACCATTTTAGGTGACCCAACTTTCGTAGACCATAAGTCATCACCCATTGACCCAATTGACTATTATGAACCCATTTCAGAAAGGGCACGAAGCACTCAACAATGCCTGAATCAAGAAAGCTTCATCTAGCCAAAGTTTCGACCTCATCTGGGGACTCTAAAGCCTTCAAAACTGAGTTCAAAGTTTTTGTACCCTGTTGCCAATACCAAAAATTTTCAATATCTTCAAAACTAGAATTGATCTGGCAATGAAACTTTACTGGTAGGCTAATATGACCAAAATGAACCTCCATGAAAGAAAATAGACCATTCTGAGCTCAAACGTAAAAACTTACTAAAAATAGTAACTTTCCAAAAATAGCAGCTCTGCACAAGATAGCCCTTATTGAAAAGAAACCAGAAATATTTTTGGGTGATGCAAGATTCCTTTTACACCCAGGATGCTCTTGGATTAGACACCCAAGGTAATTTGAGAAATGACCCTGTCACGACTCAGGTGTGAAGAGGAAAACTAAGACAGTGAACCTCCTCCTTTGGCAGCCATGATGAATCTTTAACAAGTCATCCTTTCCATTTGACCAAATGTTCTTCATATGTCTTGTTCCTTGTGCTTCTGCCAACATAACTATCTAGTATATCTTCAATCTCCTTGGTAGCTGAAATAGTTGCTGGAATACTCCACTGTGCTGCTGTGATCTCATCTTCAACACATCCCTTATGATACTCTATCAGATCTAAAATGTTAAATACTTATGAAATATTCAGCTCAGTAGGCAACTTGACCTCATATGCATTTCTTGAATCATGCTTCTTCACTATCTTACATGGCCCAAACTTCTTCATTTTCAGCTTGTTATATGTACCAACTAGAAATCAATCCTTCCACAAATGAACCATGACTTCAACCCCAACCTGAAATTCTTTATGCCTCATTTTCTCATCTACCTTAGCCTTATACTACGCATTCATCTTGGTAATGTGCTTCCTCACCTCCTCATGGATGTTCTTCAAGTGTTCTACAAAATCTTCAGCTTTAGTACTACTTATCTCTCCTTTATCTATCTTCCTCAACTCAAATGCATTTTTGGGACTACTTCCATATCTAATCTAGAATGGTGATTTACCAGTGCTCCGGTTAACAGAATTATTATATGAAAATTCTACCTGTCGTAAAATAAAATCTCATCCTATTGGCTTATCTCCAACCAAACATCTCAGCAAATTTTCCAAACTTCTATCCACCACCTCTGTCTATCCATCAAACTGTGGATGATGCAATGAACTGAACTTCAAATCTGTCTTTAACTTCTTCCACAATGTGCACCAAAAATATCCAGCAAACTTAGTGTCCCAATCTGAAACTATGGTCTTTGGAAAACCATGTAGTCTCACTACTTCTCTGAAAAATAATTTTGCTACATGAACAACATCATTAGTTTTCTTGCAAGGAATGAAATGTGCCATCTTCAAAAATCTATCAACCACCACAAAAATTGAATCATGTCCCCGTTGAGTCCTCGGTAAACCAAGAACAAAGTCAATACTAATATCCTCCCAAGGCTTCTCTGGTATAGGTAATGGCTTATACAACCCTTTATTCTGCTTCACTCTTTTCGCCATCTGACATACTCTGCAACTTTGTACAAACTTCTTGACATCTTGTTGCAATTGTGGCCAATAATAGTTCTCACTAACTGTGTGTGTGAATTTTGTACCTAGCTATAGACACAACACTTTAGTAAAACATTAGAGGTTAGCAAAAATCAAAATATGCAAATAAGAACAATATAGCTAACCAGGTGATTTACTGCCTTCTAGTAGGTGCGAGTATGGTAGTCTCAGATTAGACCGAGATCAGTGACAATGCAACACCTAAATGAAGAATTTAAATGATGAAAGCAATAAAATATGAATGCAAATTAATCTTTTTATTTTTTATTTTTGATGCAACAAGATGAGAAAAACTGATAATAAATTAATCTAAATGGATTGAAATGATATGCAAATTAAGCTAACAATGATATGAAATATGAAACTAGAATGAATTGAAAACAAGATTGATCTCACAAAACATTGATTCGCAAGAAGCTTGATGATTCCTCTGATGTCAATTCACTAGAGTAAGTATGCAAATTCTATGGATGATTTGTAAAGAGATGAGCCTTGATTTTATAGAAATCCAGGGGTTGAGGGTGCATGGAAAAAGTCATAAATCACTCTTGATGAACTCAGGTTGATTTTTGAGTTAACAAGAAATTAGAAATAGATAACTCATAAAATCATGCAAAATCATGAAAGAACAACTTTTTAACTCAAATCAGAAGTTTAGATCAACTTTGAACTCAAAATAGATGTCGTGTTTCGAAAAGATAACAACTTGAATTGATTTTCTGATTTAAAGTTTAACTGCTCTTTGAATTTGCACAAATAATCATGAATTAATTAAATAAATAAAGTGATTTATCTCCAACTTAACTGATTTTAAATTTAAAAATAACTGATTTGTGGGTTAATCAATTATTTTAATCAAACTTTTATTCAAAACTATATTATTAAATATTGACAACTTGGATTTAATCAATTAAATAAATATTTAATCAATTATTTGTAGGAGATTTCATTTATTGCCAAAATTAAATAATATAATTAGGAATAAATAGAATTAAATCTAATTAAATAATTAAGTGGCAGAATTAAATTAATTAATTAAATATTCATCATATTCAATTAATCAACTTTAGGATAAATATGATTTATTGCCAAATAATATTTAAAATATATTTAAAATAACTAATTTATGGGTTAATCAATTATTTTAATTAAATTTTATTCCAAAACTATATTATTAAATTTGACAATTTAACTTAATCAATTAAATAAGAATTCAATTGATTATTTTTAGCAAATTTGATTTATTGTCAAATAAAACAATATTAATTAGGAATAAATAGAATTAAATCTAATTAAATAATTAAGTGGCAGTATTAATCTAATTAATTAAATATTTGAAATATTCAATTAATCAAACTTTAGGATAAATAGGATTCATTGCCAAATAATAATTAAATTAAAGATAATTAAATTAGGATAAAATAGGAATATTTCAAGTAATATTCTCTGATGCAGAATTAAGATAAAATCAATTAGGATTTCAGTGACTTGATGTGCAGATGTGCCTTAGGTTAGGACTTTTGTGTCAATTTCGATCGATTTGTCAATTTAAGAGGTTAATGAACCTATAGCCCATTTTTGGGGTATTACATTTTGCCCCTCTTTGAATCACTGTGCAAAGCCCAGTGGTTCAAAGAATAGTCTATGTTTTGATATACATATGAAACTGATTTGAAAGATTAAATATTGAAAGATATTGACCCAGGCCTAGAATGACCAGGAATCGAGATGATGCTAGCTATATCAACAATGAACTGATGATTACAAAAAAGTGCCAAAATGCCTAATTCTGAACCTTATGATTGTGAAGAAGTGAGTGATCGATTCCAGACCTTAATGTCCTTGTATGAATCATATTGGTATCACATCCTGAACCCATCAGTTACGAAGAACCAAGGAAATAACACTAATGAACTAATAGTTACGAAAAGTTGAAATAGTTTACAAGATAGATTTGGATACTAGATGAATCTGATATGCTCCAAGAGATGATAGATTTTCCCTAAGCGATGAGGACTTTAGATGAATCACCAACCAGATGTGGTTGTTGTCTTTATTACTGAGGAAAGATTGATTGACAGAATTGAGTTACAGACTTTGAATGATGTGCAATGCCATGCCCCCTTCGGGATTAAAACTAAAATCTAACAAGAAACGTCAGTGTTTATAGTTTAGAAGCATGTTAATTGATTTGAGAAGTGGTTCTACACGTCTGAGAATGCGTTCTGCATCGTTTAGAGGTCCTAGAGACCAAGTTTGACTAGGTTTGACCATGGTTAACCAAGTTGAAATTTTGATAGTTTGATGTAAGATAATCAGTTAAGTTGAATTCTAGATTTCTTTGATGATTGAAGGTTGATTATGCAAGTAGTGAATAATATAAATGATCTCAGATTTTGAATTTGATCCCGAAAAAGGATTCTACTTGCTATTTCATTGGAGGAACCTTCTTATGAGACTCAGCTCTTCGTTTCTAGTTTAAGTTTAGATTAGGAGAATTATTGAAGAATCGTTTAAGTGTTCAAGCAATTTGTGAGATCATGCAAAGTGTAAAATGCAAAATGACATGCAGAATGAAATGCAAACCTAGGACCTAGTCACTGATCATGTGTCAGTCATTCTCATCATTGAATTTTTAGGTAACTGGATAAATCAATACAATGCCCACTAGTTATGAAATCATAGACATATGAATATTGATTTTTATACTCAAGAATCAATACAACGCCCACTGGCTAGATATCCATAGACATATGAATATAGATTTTGTTTTCGAAATGTTGGATTAGATATAAGCACCAAGGCATAAGTGCTAGGATGACCTAAATATCATGTCCACTTTGATATAGCAATTTGTATAAGCATCAAAACATAGACATCGTGATGACTAGAATATGCCTTACATACAACACATCAAACAGTCAAGAGATCATTCTAAATCCAATGTGAATTACCCGTAGTGACCATTTATCATTCACATCCTTAGGTAAGATCGCACATCACAATAGGAGAAAGAACTCACTCAAAAAAGACAATAGTTAGATCAAACTTCCTTGAATTTTTTGGATATCAATGGTCGAGGTACGCATGGCCATCCAATTCAAGATAGAGGCTTTTACAGTCAGACACCATTTCAATCCAAAATTTTCAAAGTTGTTAGATTTTCACATACAAGAAGAAAATAAAGAAAATATTATGCCCCCAGTCATCACTCTCTAAATCTTGTAAAGGACATCATCAAAGAGCTCGTGGGAACAAAATATGCAAAAATCTCAATGTGAATCAATAAGCATACAAGGAGATAAAAGCATGTGAAAAGCATAGATTATTTTCAGTTTGTGTTTGATGTTTGATTGTGTTGTTGTAGATGCAAAATCGTTTCTGGAGATGAGACTGACTAACTGACTCGGATGAAGCTTCAAAGGACCTTGACTGGATATGACTCATTTGAGGTATACTGGAGACCATAAGATATGACATTGACTGCCCCCAAGTGTTAAGTATTGATAGGATACAGATGCTTGAGCTGATTGGTGTATAGACTGACTTATTGAAAATAGGAATGTAGGAACAAACCAAGAGATTGTACAAACTAAAGCAAGACTGAAAGTTGGGAAAGACCAAGATTGCACTGATAGATGGAGCATTTTGAAACAAGTGGTGCTCATTTGCTGGGTTTTCACCATCTTGGCAGAGATTCTATTTTTGCTACCAAGGCGCCTGTTTCCAGATTTTCACCAAGGCACTTTTTCTTTTTCTCATTTTTTTGTATTTTTATTTTTCCCAATTTTTTTTGTACTTTTGATATTTTTTACTTTTTTTGTGACTCATCAAGGCACCTATTGCTAGGTTTTCACCAAGATGTTCATTTTTTCAGGACTTTTTCCAATTTTTAAGACTTTTTCAGGACATTTTACCATAGACTGAATGCCTTAGGCGTAGAATTTCTTCAGATGGAGAATGTTGATTGGTTCTCGGAGCTGTTCTCCTTTAGTCATTGAGATTTGATAGGCACCAGAGCCAAAAGTAGCAGTGATAACAAAGGGACCCAGCCAGTTGGGTTCAAACTTCCCCTTGTGCTCTTTATGTGATTGATTTTTAGGATTCTCTCTCAAGACTAGATCGCCAACTTGAAATTCTTTGTGTCTAAATTTCTTGCTGTAACCTCTAGACATTCTCTTTTGATATACTCTGAGATGATCATACGTTTCTTGTCTGCACTCATCTAGTAGTTCAAGTTCTTGCAACCTAGACACTCTATAGTCATCATCAGTTACTAGACCATGCATTCTGATTCTTAGTGATGGGATTTCAACCTCAATAGGCAGTACTGCTCCAGACCTATAAACTAAAGTGAAAGGTGTAGCCCTAGTGGGCATTCTGATACTTGTTCTGTAGGCCCAGAGAGCTAGATTGATCATGAGATGCCAATCCCTTCCTATTTTATTAACTGTACGGTGCAAGATTTTCAATAGATTCTTGTTAGAAGCCTCTTCTTTTCCATTCCCTTGAGGATAGTAGATAGATGACCAATGTTGTGTAATCTTGAATTTGGCACATAAATCATCCAAGTCTTTGTTCTTAAATTGTCCACCATTATCTGTGACTATGGAATGTGGAATACCATACTGGCATATGATGTAGTTCAAGATGAACATAGATATTTATTTTCTAGTTGCTTGTGTCAAAGGGACTGCATCTACCCATTTTGTAAAATAATTTGTAGCTATCATTATATGGTTATGTCCATTAGAAGAATGAGGATGTATAGCTCCTATAAGATCAAAGGTTCATTGATGAAAAGGCCATTGTGTAGTGAAGGGAATTAGATCTCTCCCTGGAGCATGAATTAAGTTTCCATGTACTTGGCACGTTTGACAATTCTTAGCAAACTTGATAGACCCTTTCTCCATTGCCGGCCAATAGTACCCAACCCTAATAAGTTTTCGAGCTAGTGTTAAACCGTTCAAGTGTGACCCACATATACCCTCATGGACTTCCTCTAACGCATGTTGAGACTCTTCCCGTTCTAAACATCTAAGGAGCATACCATCTAGACCTCATTTGTAAAGATCATGACCAATGATGACATATCAGGAGGCATGGCGAATAAGGTATCTCTTTTCATGACAGTTAAAGGTATCGGGGATGATTTGGTCTTTGAGATAGGAGAATAGGTTTTTATATCTGGATGAATCATGACCTACAAGAGTGCAAATCATGTGGGTTTTAGGGAAGTCATATGCAGGATAAGATAGTGCTTCCACCAGGAACTCGTAGCGTAGCTCATGTTCAGGTTGTTGTAATAAAGTAGATAATGTTGGCATTGCATCGACAACTTTATTCTTTGTTCTAGGTATTTTCTCAAATGTGATAGGTATGAAATAATTCTTTAGATCATCTACCATTCTCTTGTATGGAAAAATATTTTCATCTTTAGTTTGGTACACATCATTGACTTGATGGATTACAAGTTGTGAGTCTCCATGAATGTGTAATTTTGTTACTCTCCACTCAATTGCTATTTTCATGCCATTAAAAAGGGATTCATATTCAAAAATATTGTTTGTGCAAGGAAACTTGATTCTAAATGCTTTTGGGATTGATTATCCTTGAGGATTTATGAACAATATGCCTGCTCCAGATCCATTCTATGTATAGGAGCCATCAAAGAATAACTGCCATTCTCTAGAAGAAAGATTCATGATAGAGGAATCTGGGAATTCCATTTGCATTGGTGTATCATCAAATAAAGGTGCATCTGCTAATTGATCAGCAATAACTTGGCCTTTAATAGATTTTCTTTCAACATATTCAATGCCAAATTCACTTAAGAGCATGACCCATTTGGCTAATCTACTCGTGAAGGCAGCTTTTCTTAGTAGGTACTTTAGTGGATCAATCTTAGATACTAAATGTGTAGTATGAGCCAACATATAATGTCTCAGTTTCTATGATGCAAAGACAACAACTAGACAAGTTTTCTCAATCATTGAATAGTTCTTTTCGTATGCCACCAATGTTCTATTGATATAGTATATAGGTCTCTCCTTCTTGTTCTCATCATGTTGTGCAAGCAATGCCCCCAGTGATGTATCTGTAGCAGAGACATATAAGATCAAAGGCTTCCCTTGAATGGGAGGCATCAAGATAGGAGGATTTGATAGATATTTCTTGATATGATTAAAGTTCTTTTCACATTCCTCACTCCATGCAAAGGTCACACCTTTATGTAATGTCTTTGTAAAAGGTTGTGATATGTCTGCTATCTAAGATATGAAGTGTCTAATAGATTGAACTCTACCTTGCAATGTCCTCATTTGACTGATGTTATTGGGAGGTTTCATCTCCATTATAGCCTTTACTTTAGTTGGATCAACTTCAATGCCCTTCTTTGAAACTATGTATCCTAAGAGCTTTCCAGAAGTGACACCAAAAGCACACTTCTTAGGATTTAGTCTGAGACTAAATTTTTTCATTCTGTCTAGTATCTTGCTCAAGTCATTTAGATGTTCAGCTCCAATCATATATTTTGCTAAAGTATCATCAACATAATCCTCCATAGTCCTATGCATCATGTCATGAAAAATAGAAGTCATAGCTCTCTGATATGTAGCACCGGAATTCCTAAGCCCAAATGGCATGACATTCTAGCAGAAGGTACCCCGTGCACATGTAAAAGCAATTTTCTCTTGATCCTCTGGAGCAATTTTTATTTGATTATATCGAGAAAAACCATCCATTAAAGAATAAATCTCAAAGCCGGCAGTCATGTCTACTATCATATCAATGTTAGGTAATGGAAAATCATCCTTAGGGCATGCTTTGTTTATATCTCTGAAATTAGTGCACACTCTTATTGATTTGTCTGGTTTAGAAATAGGTACAATGTTAGAGATCCATTCCGCATAATCAATAACTCAGATAAATCCAGCTTTTAGGACCTTCTCTAATTTAGCTTTTACCAAGAGTGCAACATGTGGATGCATCTTTCTCAATTTTTGCTTAACAGGTTTAACGTTTGGATCTATAGATAAATGGTGCATTATAAGATCAGGATCCAACCCAAGAATATCTGAATATTTCCATGAAAAGTTGATCTTCTTCTCTGTTAGGAATGTTGTAAATTTTTTCTTTTCTTCCTCTGATAAAGATTGTGCTACATGGATCAACTATGGTTCTTCTACTATTCCCAAATTGATAGATTGAGTGGGCTCAATTAGAACTGGAGATCTGTCCTATAAATGACTCAGAAGTACATCAAATATCTCATCCTTAGGCACCTCAGAGAGGTTTTCACCTTCGGATACATCTTTTATTTTTACTTTTTTAGGTTCTGAGACTGCCACCAAGTGGTTTTCACCCTCAGAACTCCTTTTCTTTTTATTCTTATTCTTATTTTTCTGACTAAGATACTTGATGTCTGACTCCATCATGCTAACGCTCGGTTCACTAATGGAAGTCCTCATAGGCTCAACTACATTTAGGTAGAAAGCAAGGGCATAGTCATTGGGAAAGGTATAAATACCTTGGTTCAAGTTGGTGGATGTTATGTCAAGAAGGTCAGGGCATTGGATAGTCAAAGTGGTGAAAGATTGGGAAAGAGTGTTTACAAATATGGATCTGTCATCATTGGTCCTAACCCGACGCTCGAGTTCAAAGGTGATATTACAAATCAAGACATTCAATTCATGAATAGGCTCAATGTCATTGTGGAAATCTACTTCAACCATTGGTGGATCAGACTCGATAAGTTCATCATTTCACTCCAGACTTACGTTAGGTTGAGGTGCATATTGGTGAATAACATCAACATGCTTTTCTGTAACAAGTTCATCTGGCTCTAGAATGACTCCCCATTCATAGTCATTTGATTCATCTTCTATTTCTTCATCTAGACCTCTAGGAAATCTAAGAACATGAGTAAAGTTAGGATGAATACCCTAAAAATGGCTATCCTCAGATTCTGATTAGAATTCATACTCGTAGGAATCTATCTCAAAATAACTACCACCTTCCTCTTTTTGATTTCCTTCGAGATTAGTTGGTTCTTGTGTTGCAACTATCTCTTGCTCTATAGTAGGTTCTTACGTTTCTACTACATTAATTCTTTTTATTGGATCATCTTCAGCTTCAAGGAGGTCTTTTATTTCTTTAGGAAAATGCTCATAAGGAATGAGCTCATCAGTGGTGTCTAAATCATCACTATCAGATTGTTCAGTTATTTCTCCCTTTAGTTGATTTTCTATGGAAGGCTCAATCTATTCTAATACATGCAGGGAGTTCTTGCTAAGACAGAAAGGCTTCTTCGTGGATCCTAGACCTGTTGCATTCTTGTTTTCTCAGCCATGATGATCAAGAGGTGACATAAGACCTCTACCCTGTAGTCCTAGAGGTCCTTTTCCTTTATATCCCATCTTTGTAATCAATTTATCCCCTGGGCCATATGACTTAGATGGGATATTTGGTATTTTAGCATCACATTTTTGGACAACTTGAGATTTAGGTTCATCTTTGTATAGCCATGCAAGCACAACTTCATCCTCTTCAAACTCCTATTTAGATACTTGTCCTGCAACAAAATTTCCTTTATATGCTTCAAGAGGTTCTTTAAATTTGAGCTTGGACTATTTTAGAGTTTGTCCATAAGACTTAGGAGAGACAGGGAGAGATGTCAAAGATAAGACTAGCTCTATAGTATATTCTCCCATAGCATTTTCTTTGATTTTAACCTCTTTAGCAATGTCTTCCATCTTGGAGGTTGAAGCAGCATCTAGCTGCTTAGTGGAAGATTCTCTATTATTGGGAACAAGTTTATCTGCACCCTCTTTCAAGGTATTGCAAGTTGTATATAGATCAGATGGAATCCTCACCTCAACTCCTTCATAAGGAAATTTCAAACTTTGATGGAATGTAGAGGGAATGGCTTTCATGTCATGTATCTAGGGTCTTCCTAGGAGGATATTGTAAACCAAAGGTAGATCAAGAACTTGACATATAGTATTTTTGATGACAGGACCTGCTCTGATAGGTAGGACAATAGTTCCCTTAGAAGATCTTTCTTGCTCATCATATGCTTTGATAGTTATCTTCTTCCTAGGATAATGGCCATTTCTAAAAATCCCAATTGTGTAATCAAGCTAAAAGAACAAATATTTAGGCCAACACCTCCATCTATCAACACACGTTTGACACGATGGTTTTGGATCAAGACTTCAATATGAAAAGGCTGGTTATGTGGATGACTCAAGGAGTTATCATCTTCCTCTGAAAAGGAAATGTACTATGGAGACGTAAGATGACCAACCATAGTCTGGAATCTGTCTAAATCAAGGTTATCAGGAACATTGGATCTGAGCAGAGCTTTGTCTAGAATGGCTCTATGAGCTAGAGATATCTAAAGCAACTCAAACATGGAGATTTTAGCATTTGTGTGCTGGAGTTGTTGGACAATACTATATGAAGTAGGTCTCATGTCTTTAGGATTTGAAGATTTAGATGTAGCCTTCTATTTAGCAACAGATGAAAGATTGAAAGGCACCTTAGGGACATTTGATGAATCTAGTATTTGTCCTTGTAGGTGTGCCTGAGCTTGTCATAAAGTAATTGCATTAGCTAATTGATTATCTCTATCTCTTCTTACAAATGTGATGACATTGCAATGCTAAGATAGGCATGGTTCAACCATATTGATAACAACATTGTTTCTTGAGTAGGCATAATTGACTTTAGCACCCATATTAGGTTGCGAAGAAGAATCTTCTTAACCATGTTTAGGAAATGGTTCTGTGAATGTTGTATGATCATTATTGCTCTTATGATTGTCAATCGTGATGTCGCCATTATTAATTTTGTCTTGTATAATGTGCTTCAAGCGAATATAGTTATTAGTCTTATGACCTTTATTGCGATGGATATCACATAAATCATTCTCTCTCCACCATTTTGGTTTAGGTTCTAGATCAAAGACTTTCATCTTAGGCAAGTAAATGATTTTGTTTTCCAATAGAGTTTTCATGGCAGATTCCAAGGATTCTCCAAGAGGAGTGAATTTGCGATTAGGATCTGTATCCCAAGGTTTGTAATCATATGAATTTTTGTTAGACTCTGTGGCTTTGGCTTTAGAAGCTTTGATGGCTTGGGTACCAACAGTAAGATTGAAAGCAGGTGCCTTAGATGGGGCATGAATATTATCAACAACGCCATCTATGGCAATGCCTTTATTCTTGTTCCAATTTTTGTTCTTGTCCTTAGAACTAGATCCAAATTCATACTTGTCTTTTTGAAGTGATATGTCTCCTTTTTGCACAAGTACTTTCTCAATTTTGATCGCATTATCTACCATCTTGTCAAAATATGTATGATTTTGCATTTGTAAAGGGTAGTTGATATCTGGAACAAGATTGTTGATGAAGATTTCCAGCTTCTTAGTTTCTGGAATAGGTCTAGCATATAGAGAAAATTTCTTCCTCCACCTCTTGAGAAATGTTAGGAATGGTTCCCCTGGATATTTTTTCATATTGCAAATGTCAATCATGGTGTCTAGATGTTGAATATTGTAGGAGTATTATTGATAGAATAGTTTGATTAACTCCTCAAAAGTTTTGATAGTAGGGGGCATTCTAGAGAACCAATGAATGGCTACTCCTCCCAGAGATTGAGGGAAAAGACCCATTAAGTAGGTTGGTTCATGCATAAACTCCATAGATTCAGTATAAAATTCTCTATCATGATCTTGAGGGTTAGAGTTTCCATCATACTTATCATATTTAGGCATCTCCACTCTTTTAGGGAATGGCAGCATGTACAAGTCTTTATCAAATGGAAAAGGACATAAAGCATCCATGGAGAACTCTTTAGGTTCCTTTTCTTCCTCAAGTTTGTTTAGTTTGACTTGCATGGCATGCATCTATTTCATCATAGCCGTGATAGGAGTTTCTTCCTCATGTGTAATGATATCTTCCAATTTAAAGTTTGGAGGAAGTTTAGCTCCTTGATGAGCTAGCTCTAGAAAGTATGCTTCTCTATCTTCCTTCAAGAAATGTGTCATCATTCTTTTGAAGTCATCATCATTTTGATATCGAACAATTTCAGAAGGTGTAGGTTCTCAATCGATACTGTGTTGAGATTGGTATCCTTGAGACCTGTGATGTGTCCCTCCATGAAACATGTTAGGATTTTTAGGGCTCATTGGATTAGATTGAGGTGGGGTTTGTTGATTACCTCCATGAGTTGATGGAGGGGGTACGTAACCAATTTTCAATCAAAAATTGCCAAGACCATCATCTTTGTAAAGACCAAAATTGTAGAGTTGTTCAAAAGTTGGGGCCTAGAGAGTATTCAGAGGTATTGTATGGGATACCTCTCCAAATTTCTTGTGTGATGAAGCTCTGGTTTCCACCATTAACCTTGGGTGAAGCCAAAGAATAAGATGAAGACAACTGAAGAATGAATTGATTCTAGAAGATCAAATGATGCAACCTTGTCAAGAAAAAAGTGATTAAAGAATAGATCAGATGTAAATGAAGGATACTGTGCCACAGTAGTGTGGGTAGACGCCCAATAGATGGCGGGCATGAGCTCACAACACTTAGTCATTTAGTAAAAAGATTGAATTTTGAAGATAATTTTGACAAGGTTTTGACACAAGATGAAAAAGACTCAAATCGATAAATCAGAAGGCTAAATCAGACTCAAGTGACCACTTTAGGAAAATGAATGTATTTGTTATAGGTTCTGCTCTATTCCTGACACAATGATTTATTTGACAAATTTTGGAAATAGGCTTAAAATTGGATTTCTAACAAATTTGACCAATCTCTGACAACTTTGACTTTGGCTTTGATATGAGTTTTGAAATTTTAGGATGAGTTTTGACACTAGAAAAGATTTTTGCTTCAGATTTGCAATTTTTCAATTTTCATTACTAGTTTGTTTGCAAATTTTTCTATCCAATTTTTGAAGATCTGTGAAAAAGTTTGTCTCAAGTAACCAAGAAGATATCAAGCACGCAAAATAGCAAGCAAGGGAAGCAAGCAAACATCTAAAAATAATGAACAAGGGAAAAAGAAACCTTGCGCATGAACAAGCAATAGTGACTTATTGTGCTAATCCCTAGAAGTGCTAATTATGCATGTTCCAAAAACTTTTTCAATAATGCACATATTCCTAGAAAAATGAAAAAATTTGGCCTCACTAGGGTTTGTAGTAATGGTCTGACTCTGCAACTTTTGTGATCTCAAGAGGGCGAACTCCAATCTAGGCGCACCGGTGTTTTGACACAATCTAAGAAATTAATCAATCAGGAGCTGCTAGGGAGATCTGACAGCCCAACAAGAGACCACACCTGTGAAGATTTCCTCCACAAGGACATTTACATAGCAGTTGCTGCTACCACAGTGAAAATGGCTATTACCGCTTGAGGTTCTATCCACATGGTTGACCCAATTAAGGGAATGTCCACTATGGTTAACCCTCTCTAAAGGTGACTCACAAAAGATACCATAGGGGGACTAGATCAGATTCAAGGATCTGGGTTTCTAGTACTATCCAAAAAGGAAGTAGAGCATAATCCCCTAACCTCTTCACTTCACCAAGACAAAGAAGATAGATTAATCCGACATGCTAAGACCAAGATTATCTCATAAAGATCTATGACATCAATCGCTTATGATCTATCAACCTCTCCAGAGAGAATGTATCAATCAAAAGTTGAAGACACATGAATCTAGTAGAACGTGAGACTTTCTCAGTACCTTCCCTACCTACAAGGGGATCCTTAGTCAAGAGGAGCTTCACATGAATAAAAAAGAGAAAGAAGCTCAATCTCTCAAGATCATCCACAAATAGTGTTCATAGGGCATATTTACTATATGTAACAAATATGCAAAAAGCAAATCTATGTTCATTTTATAGCCCAAAAATTGAAGTTCGATTTATGAAAGCAGGAAAGGCACTCAAGTTAGACACGTGAGATGTTAATTTTATGTCCAAATTGAAATGTTTTCAGATGTAGTAGAATACCTAAACTCCCTCGCAATGCGCTTAGTAGATTTTACCCAATTTTTTGCTTTGTTAAGCAATCTCGTGCAAGCAAGCCACAAACTCTCTGACAAGAAAATAAGCAAACAAGATATGCAATGTATATTCAACTTATGAAAACCCTAGGGTTAGATCTAAAAATCAATTATTAGGAGTAATAATAACCAGAAACTAATCCAAATGACAACTCATATCATTCATTGAACCATTGGAAAAATAAGTGCATACCCATCACAAAATTTTATTTTTTTTGTTGCATTTGACCTAGTCAACAAGATCTGATTTTTTTGATATGATTTCTGCCACAAAAATAGAAATACAAAATAGAGACCCTTGCTAAAAAATAGAGAGCTTTCCAAAAATGTAAAAATTTTAGAAAAATCTCTTCATTTGTGCCCTAGAGACCCATTTTACCAAAACAGACTAGTTTTTTATAAATTGACTATTTGAGCTATTCTATTGCATCCAAATTTAAAATAAAGAGAATGGACCCCCTGTAGAATTTAAAGATCTTTCTGAAAATGTAAAAATTTCCAAAAAGTATGCTGATTTGTGTCATAAATTAATTTTTTCAAGAAAATTAAGAAAAAATTATTAAAATTTTAAAACATCTCAAAAAATTCTAAATTTTTTATTGAAGCTTTCCTGATATGTCTCCAACCTGCAAAACAAATTTTAGACCAAAAATCTAATCCGTTTGGGAGATAAAACTAAGTCTTTGAAACTTTAGGGTTTTAGCTCGAAAAAAATAAAAATAAAACCAGCATGTAAAGGTGGGTTGCCCCACGGTGGGTGCCAGAAATGTGTGTGTGAATTTTGTACCTAGCTATAGAAACAACACTTCAGTAAAACATTAGAGGTTAGCAAAAATCAAAATATGCAAATAAGAACAATATAGCTAACCAGGCGATTTACTGTCTTCTAGTAGGTGCGAGTATGGTATTCTCAGATTAGACTGAGATCAGTGACAATGCAACACCTAAACAAAGGATTTAAATGATGAAAGCAATAAAATATGAATGCAAATTAATCTATTTTTTATTTATTTTTGATGCAATAAGATGAGAAAAATTGATAATAAATTAATCTAAATGGATTGAAATGATATGCAAATTAAGCTAACAATGATATGAAATATGAAACTAGAATGAATTGAAAACAAGATTGATCTCACAAAACACTGATTTGCAAGAAGCTTGATGATTCGTCTGATGTCAATTCGCCAAAGTAAGTATGCAAATTCTGTGGATGATTTGTAAAGAGCTGGGCCTTGATTTTGCTTGAGGGTGCATGGAAAAAGTCATAAATCACTCTTGATGAACTTAGGTTGATTTTTGAGTTAACAAGAAATTAGAAATAGATAACTCATAAAATCATGCAAAATCATGCAAGAACAACTTTTTAACTCAAATTAGAAGTTTAGATTAACTTTGAACTCAAAATAAATGTCGAGTTTTAAAAAGATAACAACTTGAATTGATTTTCTGATTTAAAGTTTAACTGCTCTTTGAATGTGCAAAAATAATCATGAATTAATTAAATAAATAAAGTGATTTATCTTCAACTTAACTGATTTTAAATTTAAAAATAACTGATTTGTGGGTTAATCAATTATTTTAATCAAACTTTTATTCAAAACTATATTATTAAATATTGACAACTTGGATTTAATCAATTATTTGTAGGAGATTTGATTTATTGTCAAAATTAAATAATATAATTAAAAATTAATAGAATTAAATCTAATTAAATAATTAAGTGGCAGAATTAAATTAATTAATTAAATATTCATCATATTCAATTAATCAAGTTTAGGATAAATATGATTTATCGTCAAATAATATTTAAAATATATTTAAAATAACTGATTTATGGGTTAATCAATTATTTTAATCAAATTTTATTCCAAAACTATATTATTAAATTTGATAATTTAATTTAATCAATTAAATAAGAATTTGACAACTGATTATTTTTAGCAAATTTGATTTATTGTCAAATAAAACAATATTAATTAGGAATAAATAGAATTAAATCTAATTAAATAATTAAGTGGCAGTATTAATCTAATTAATTAAATATTCAAAATATTTAATTAATCAAACTTTAGGATAAATAGGATTCATCGCCAAATAATAATTAAATTAAACATAATTAAATTAGGATAAAATAGGAATATTTGAAGGAATATTCTCTGATGCAGAATTAAGATCAAATCAATTAGGATTTCGATGACTTGATGTGTAGATGTGCTTTAGGTCAGGACTTTTATTTCAATTTCGATTGATTTGTCGATTTAAGAGGTTAATGAACCTATAGCCTATTTTTGGGGTATTACATTAACCAAAGCAAGGGTTTTATCACGACCAAAATATCTAGCCAATCCTCCGCTATGCTTCTCCTTAATGAGATTCTCCCTCATAGAACTTCATGGAATGCATGACTGGCTCCCTTTGAATAGCATATCATCTTGAATGATGAAATCCAACCACTTCATTCTATCTAGAGTAACAGGTTTCGTGCAAGCTTTCCAAGCTTCACCAAAATCAGGATCCTTTGGATATAATTTCTTGAGTTCCTTCAACCCAACCACCTCAATCTGCATTTCTGTCAACAATAGTTGCCTTCTGCTAAGCGCATCTGCAACCCTATTAGACTTTCCACTCCTGTGCTTCAAAACAAATGTATAACTTTGCAAAAACTCAACCCATTTCAAATGCCTGTTATTCAACTTTCCTTGACTATTCAAATATTGCAAAGCTTGATGATCAGTATACAAAAAAAACTCCTTAGGAAGCAAATAGTGTCTCCACTTCTTCAATGCCTGAACTATAGCATAAAATTCTTGATCATAAACATAATATTTTCTCTTGGCATCATTTAACTTTTCACTGATATAAGCAATAGGTTTACCTTCTTGACTCATAATAGCTCCTATTGCAGTACCACTAGCATCATAGTCTACTTGAAACACCTTATTAAAATTTGGAAGTGCTAAAATAGGCTATTCTGTAACTTTCTGTTTCAACAGTTTAAAACTCTTATTTGCCCCATTAGTCCACTTGAACTCTTTTCTACCCGCTCTCATTGTTTTAGTCAAGGGTTCACAAATACTGCTAAAATTTTTGATAAACTTTTTGTAAAAACTAGCCAAACCATGAAAAGATCTTACCTCCATAGCACTCCTTGGAGTAGGCCATTCAAGGATAGCCTGTACTTTCTCTGGGTCCATTTTTAGACCTTCTGCTGAAACTACAAATCCCAAATACACTAACTCTTTCTTCACAAAACTTCACTTCTTCAAATCTATCAATAATTTCTCTTCTCTCAGCTTCTCAAACACCATACGAATATCCATATGTTCCTCCAATGTTTTACTAAAGATCAAAATATCATCTAGGTAAAAAATGACAAACTTACCCATAAATTCTTTCAGAACCTCATTCATGAGCCGCAAGAAAGTGATTGGTGCATTGGTTAGCCCAAAAGGCATGACTAACCACTCATATAGTCATTCCTTTGTTTTGAAAGCATTCTTCCATCATCTCCTTCTCTGATCCGAATCTGATGATATCCACTGTTCATATCTATCTTTGAGAAATACACAACTCCACTCAAACAGTCCATAATATCATCCATTCATGGCAATGGAAATTTGTACTTGATTGTGATCTTGTTTATTGCCCTGGAGTCTGTACACATCCTCCATTCTCCATTCTTCTTTGGTGCTAATACTCCTGGTACAACACATGGACTCAGGCTCTCTCGAATCAACCCCTTTTATAATAACTCATGTACTTGTCTATTCAACTCCTGACTTTCTATAGCGTCATTCTGTGTGCTGTCTTATTTGGCAAACTAGCTCCTAGAATCAGGTCCATCTGATGACTGATCTTCCTTATTGGTGGTAACCCATCAGGTACATTATCGGATACAATATCCTGAAACTCATTCAACAAATCTGCAACTTCTATAGGTACATTTTCTACCTCCTCTTTAGTAGCTTTTCGAATTAAAGAAAAACACACATGCTCATGCCTCATATCATCTAGGAACTTTCTTCAATCACAAAAAGTTATTCTTGCTTTACCACATACCTTTTCTTCTGTGTCATTCAATGGCTTTAGCTTATGTCGCACTCCATCCTTTGTCATGGAATAGGTATTCACATGACCATCATGTACAGAACACCTATCAAGCTTCCATGGTCTACCCAACAAAATATGACATGCATCCATAGATATGATATCACATAGTACCTCATCATGGTATCCGCCAATCTTGAACTTCACTAGGCATTGTTTATTGACCATGACCTTGTGGTCATCCTACACCCAAACAATCCGATATGGATGTGGGTGTTTCTATCTCTTGAGCTTCAACTTTGTCACCATCTCTTCTGACACCAAATTATCAGTGCTTCCACTATCGATAATCACATCACAACATTTACCTTCACACTTGCACCTAGTGTGAAACAGGCTCCTCCTTTGCTTAGGTTCATTATCACCACTTAGGAGGACTCTTAAGTTTATTAGCATTTCTCCTCTTTCAGCATCTTTAGAAAGTGATGATCTGGCATCTTCATCTACATGTGCAACTCTAGCCTGGCCTTCATTTCTCTTATCTATCCTTGCTTGGCATTGAAGATATTCAAATGCCCTATGACCTTATTCTCCACAGTAAAAATATGTTCCATGGTAGCTACCTCTTCCGGATCCTTGTCCTCTTCCTCTTCCTCTTTGATCTCTATTATTCTAATCTTGGAAATGATTTGGAATTGTTTCCTCTATGATTCTGACTGCTACTGGCCTCATCCTTCTTTTTCAGATCTTCATTTTGGCCTCCATATGACCATCCACCAGATCTTCCACCACGACCTCTTCCATTTTTTCTGCTCTCAAACTTCTTGTTCAACTTTTTCTCTAATTTTAGGGTAAACTCATATGCCTCTTCAATATTGTTCATTCAAACCAAATTCAACTCCTCTTGAATGCTCAGCCTCAACCCATTAAGGTAATGAGAAACTTTCTCCTTATCAGCTTCCGCATGGCCTATTTTGATGAGGATTCGATAGAACTCATCTATATACTCTTGAACAGATCTTCCTGCTTGCTTCAGACTTTGCATTTTCTTCATTAGGTCAAGCTCATAATCAACAGGAATGAACTGTCACTTAAATTTATCCACCATTCGATCCCATCTTGTGATTTTATCTTTCCCTCTTCTATTTCGCTCTAATTGAATCTCTTGCCACCAGATCTTCTCATGAGCTTTCAGTCTGGCCTTCACAAATTTGACCCTATCAGGATCCTTAATATCTTCATACTCAAAATATTCTTCACATTCATTGATCTAGTCGATCAACTCCTCTTGGTTAAGATTTCCTGAAAATGTAGGAACCTTAATCTTAGGTCTTTTCCCGATCTTGGAAATGGCCCAAAAAAGCCTTTCTTCCTCTTGGTTCATAATTTCATCTTCTGCTTCTTGATCAAAATTTTCTCCTTCAGCTTCATCCTCGCTTTCGTCTCTGACATTAAGATTCATTCCTCTACAAATCTCTTCTTGCAATGCTCGCACTTATCTCTGGAGCTCTCTAACCTTAGTTGTCACACCACCAGCTCTTCCGCAACGTTCCCTTCGTGGAGGCATTTTTGTGCTTATCATTGAAACCCTAACTACAGTCCTCGTGGAAACTACCTCATAGTCAATGATCTATTTACACACTCAGGAATTCCTACTCTGATACCACTTGATGAAGGGTGCTCCCCTTAATACCACAAACACATAACAGAAACAGAGAAACAACAACAATTTGCAAGAACAAAAAATGGGCTTCTTATTATCTCCACAAATGTGAAATTACAAATTTTAGAATTACAATATGCAAAGCCACATGGGCATTTCCCTTACAATATTCTATAGGACAAAGCCTCAAATTATTACCCAAAACTACTCTGAACTGCTCCCCACTGCCTAAGACAACACTACAGTCATCCTTATATAGGCAATTTTCCCCTGCTTGGGAAGGTTCCAGAATTTTATCCAATAAGGCCAACCAAACTTAGAATTATTTTATTTTACAATTTATTACATCAGAGTCGTCTCAAAACCACTTTTGAAACCCAAAAAAATTTTTTGAAGAAAAATTATTTTTCGCCATTTTAGGTGACCCAACTTTCGAAGACCATAAGTCACCACCCATTGACCCGATTGACTATTATGACCCCATTTCGGAAAGGGCACAAAGCACTCTACAATAATTGAACTAAGTGAGCTTCATTCAACCAAAGTTTTGACCTCATCTGGGGCCTCTAAAGCCTTCAAAACTGAGTTCAAAGTTTCTGTACCCTTCTGCCAATACCAAAAAATTTCAATATCTTCAAAACTAGACTTGATTTGGCAATGAAACTTTACTGGCAGACTAATATGACCAAAATCAACCTCCAGGAAAGAAAATTGACCATTCTGAGCTCTAATGGAAAAAATTACTAAAAATAATAACTTTCCAAAAATAGCAGCTTTACACAAGATAGCCCTTATTGAAAAGAAACCAGAAATATTTTTCGGTGATGTAAGATTGCGTTTACACCCAGGATGCTCCTACATCACATATTGTAGTGAATTTGTGTCAACCTCAGTATCTCTCCATCTTTCTCATTTATCCTTGCATTCACTTATCTTCTTTCATCTTCAACCATTCTTTTATCATCCTCAAATTTTCCTTTTTATTCTAGGACTTCACACATCCGTACTAACTGAGATTCTTGTTCTCTTTTTAGTGCTTTTACCTGATCAATTAGGTTTTTATTCTTCTCATTGAATTATGATATTACAACTTTAGATTCATCAGACATACTTCCTTCTGATTGTTCTTCAACCTGATCTTGTGTATCCTTCAATTTATGTGCTAGCTCCTTTCTCTTGTTCAGTGAATGCTTTAGTTTCCTCCTCAATTCATCAATATGGTCATTACCCATCCTCAGTTCCATGTTCATATTATCAATCGCCTTTTCATACCAATAGCTTTCCATCTCTTCAAATCTTTCCTCTCAAGTGGTTAAACTTCTGAATAAGAGGCTTTTCTCTGATACCAATTGTTGGATTAATAATGGAAATTTAATTACTGAGAGGGGATGGGTGAATCCGTACTCAAAACATTTTTAACTAACTTTCTTAACCATTCACCGAATTCATAACTTTACATATAAAACATAAAAATTATAATGTAATATTGTGAAACACAACTCATAACACAATGATTTTGGTGTCGTAGAAATCCTAGTTAAAGGAAAAACTTGCGATGGGGATGACACCCACAAAACTTCACTAATGCAATAAAAGGTCTACTCAGTTAAAGCTACAATGCTAGCTATTTTTTATAGCTTACCCTGTTAAGAGTATTAACCCTATTAAGAGTCTAAAGATCAATTAATTTTACCTTGCTAAAGGATTTTACAACTCTAATATAAGAGGTGTGCCCTGTTAAAGGATTTACAATATAAGACCTGTTAGGATCCACTTGATTAACAACTTTTACAATTATGATTACACACTTAATTAGTAATAAATTTGTCGATAATACCTGCATCAAATCATGCTTTTTAGACTCAATATGCTCAAAAACAATTTACTTCATATTGTTCTTCACTCACAATATCAATTCTATACTTGGTAGATTCAACTCTGTATCACATTCACACTCTGCTCTTTATTTCTCTATTACTCGTTGGCTTCTCTGCTCATCACCTTCAAACTTATCTTTGAATGATCATCACCTTCTCAATGAAACTTCTCCTTCGTATCATACACTCTCTCTCTCTCATTTTCACACTATGATCTATTTTATACTTAATTCTTGAAGTGTTGGAAACAATCTAGAGTCTTCTCCTTAAGTGGTGCTAGCAATGGTTACTTCTCCAATGCATATATCACATTTAATGACCATTGGCGAATCTCACCTTGTAATCATACACAATCATTATATTTAAATCTCCAATGTTTTTTCAAACAAACTCCTCAAGATTTGTAAACCATTTTTTGCTTGGTATCTGGATTCAATGTATCTATACATTTTCCTTGTGTCAGCCTGTGATGCTCGGTAATACATTTTTCTCTTACTCGGTAACATGTATCTTCTCTCGGTTCAGTAGATGTCAGGGCTTATTTTTCCTTTCTCTTCCTTGATCGGTGTCTCCACTTCCTTTTCCTTTACCAAGACTGTCTTTCCTTAATTTCCTTTTACCGACTTGACTTTCCTTCTTTACCAAATGACTTTGGAAATCTATATGACTTAATCATAACTAATGACAACAAAATAACTCTATAGGAGTATCACTTAGAACCTCCACACACAAAGAACACAAAGATATTTCAAGTTGTCTAGGGGATTATTTCACGCAAACCCCCAATCTGGTCATCTAACCTTTTTGACAACCAAGAGTATAAGATGCCAAAATGATAAATAAATAATTTTAAATTCTAGTGATATTAGGAATTTAAAACTAGAGGTAGATAAAGATAAAATATAAACATGGTGTCAACCTTTGTCTATAAGAAAGACCATCACGGGATTTGATAAATAATAAATAATAAATTGGTATACCAAGATTTAACTATTTATCATACTAAAGAACAATAGTAAGTAAACAAGGAGAATTACCATAGAAAGTTTCCTTTATGTAGAGAGCTTTAGGGCATAAAGTTGAAATATATTGATGAAACTAAGAAGAGAGATAGTTTATGGTCGAATGTATGCTAAAGGTTGTTACTTTCCCATTTGAGCATTATCATGTACACAACTTAAACAAGTCATGAAAAAAGTACAAATTTGAATGTTGAAAATTCAATGGATAGTAGTGTGTTGTATGAATGTTCATGCATAGAATTTGAATCCAAGGTAATTTTGTGAAATTTGAAATTATAAGATGGTAAAAAGGTGTTTTATTATTTATTGGATTAAATATTTAAAATCAAAGTATAAAATTTGACAAATAATTTTCAAACATAATTGATTGTGTTCTATGAGTGTGAAATCACATCAGCATGTAATTTTTTACACTACAAGATTCAAATTAATAATTCATAATTTTTTGTATACGTTTCCTTTATTCCTCATAATTCGTTGTGTTTTATGTCTTTGATGGATATTTCATGGGATAATTGAATTGAAAAAGACTAAAAATCCTCATTTGATTTATTATTTTTAAAAAGTTGACCCATTCATTCTTCTTCCATATCATTATCAACTTGATGCTCCTTTGGTGTTTGATTTTTAGGTAATTTCTTTAACATGATCTTGATTTGTATAATAATTTAATATAATTAGTCAAGATAAGGAGAGAAATAATAAATAAATATCAAATTAAAATATAAATTATGAATGTATTGATTCAAATCCCTAAAAAAAAATTGTTATTCAAATTTAAAGTACATAAAAATAATTTGATAACCTAAGACACATATATGAAATGGAAAAATCTTATCAACCAACTAGAGATACATCTCAAAGTTGTGTATATTTAGGATTCAACATCAAGGCTCTTAAAGAGAAATTTTAAACACATATCTAATTAGATTTGACCTGCAAGACATACACGTAGCCATGTTAAAAGAAAGAAGAAATTACTAGAAAAAGAGATTCACCTTGAATCATTTGAGTTTGAACTAGTAAGAAAAAATATGTCATGCCCTTATTACTGCAAACAAGAAAAGACATCTAAAGTTATGGAAAAACCAACCACTAAGCACATCAACATTAAACTTTTCGCCATAACAAGGAGGGAATTTGAAATGAGAAATCCAACCAAAATAATATTCAAGATGAACATTTGAATCATGCTCTATCATGGAAAACATATAAATAACCCTAAGGGAAACGTCAAGGTTAAGAAGAAATTCCAACCAACTATAACAACTTAACATTCAAGTGCATTGAAATGGTGGAAAGTAAACAATGTTTAATAGATATGAATAATATTTGAACTCTATTTGAATGTATGTCATCTATGTGGAAGTAGAGTACATTGGTCCAATCATCCTTGTGGACAAAACTAAACTATAATTGAATAAAAATATAATGCATAATGATTACAATTTCCCACATCTAGATATTCATAAAGCATAGACTATCATTCTTTATATAGTTATTTTTTTGCTATCATACCTTGCCAATTTAAATGACTCTCTACCACATGGAGATCATTATTATCATTCACATGATACTAAATGTGATTCTCCCATCACAAACAAGTTTTCTCTTTTGCATACATATCTTGTGAAAAAAAAAGAAAAAATAGAAAAAGATTACATACTTTACAAATTGGGAGCGCTTATAGATGATTACTCTACCTACTCACATAACCTTAATTAGTTAGGTACTTTTTAGTTCATGACTTCCACTTAAAAGTGGAAGTACCATTCCACCCACTTCATATAGACACATTTAAAAACGACTATTCATTATTAAATACATATTATTGATATTAAAAAGCGTCAACATTAAAAAAGATCAAAGTACTTTACATCAGTGCCATTCAATCCCATTAAGTATAAATTAAATACATTGCTGCCAACCATTGTACACTTCTGGTTTACTAGTCAATTGAGCCATCGTAGGGATTTCTCTTTAGCAAGAGATATTTTGGCAATTATTACCCCAAGCAAGGGGACAATATAGATAGCAGATTCATTCCGCTGGGCTAGGGTGGATGCATACTTCTATAGGAAATTTCAGATAATAAAAGTTTTTGTATGGGAATATGGGTATGTCCATATACTTACCGACAGCATACGTCACTAATATCTAATCAACCCTAACTTTGATTCTGTGGAGAATTTGAGGCGAGGAATGAGTTGAGAGACCAGCGGAAAACTGTTTAAAAATGTGACAGGTCTTTAACCATGAGATAAAATACTCGAAAAAAGAAGATGAAAGTAAAATTGAAATGGGTAATGCACTAGAATTGTTTATTTGGTTCCAAAGGGCGTAAATGTTAACAAAGAAGAAGGTTTTTGACATAAAAATTCTCTGAAATTGTTGTGGGTTTAGTTGGGGAGATGGAAGATAAATACGTGGAAGAGAAAATATGCAGGAAAGAAGAAGAAACGGCTGGGTGTAAGATGTACAAAGGAGTTCGTCAGAGGAGGTGGGGAAAATGGGTATCTGAAATTCGACAGCCAAGGAATAAACGCAGAATATGGCTTGGGACTTACGATACTCCACACATGGCGGCTCGAGCTTACGACGTAGCAGCTTTTACCCTCAAAGGAAGCAGTGCTTTGCTTAATTTTCCTGAGCTGGTGACAACTTTTCCCAAGCCATGTTCTTCAGATCCTCGTGACATACAGTCTGCTGCTTCTCAAGCCGCTCGTTCCTGCTGTTTTCACAATCTCAAGGAATCTTCTTCTTTGCAAAAAAGAGTAGATATAATCAGTCCAGCCTTATCAGATCAGGAAGGGATGGGGAAAATCCCCACTAATTCCACCGGTTGCACGGATTTGGAACTAAGGTTAGCATTGTGTGGTGAATAATCATACACACTGGTGCGTATGATTTTGATTAAAGGATAAAAGTATGTTTTTAAGAGATGTGCATGATTTTGATTAGAGGATAAAAGCGGGTTTCGAATGGACCCGTAATTATCCTCTTTACAAAATGACTGGTGCGTATGTTGTTAATGGTTGTGAAATACAGTGATCTATTTGTTAGATAGACAATAGTTCTTCATTTGGTAATTTAATACTCTAATTTTAGGTTTTCTGTCCTGGGTTTAACTTTCATGGTTTTCTCTAGAATTATTTTCATGCAATTCCACCAATTCCCAAACACCTCTGCAAAATTCGAGACAAGAAAATTTCTCAGAACCCATTTACAGAATCATAGTTTTCATGGGTAGTCTTAGGTTAATGAGAATATGTATACAGTATGTTAGGCGGGAGGGTAGATTCAGAGAGAATTTGATATTTGATAAGTAGGAGAATTTGATATTTGTTTGGTTATTGAAAACTTTGTTATAATCTTTTGAATTGAATAACTCTATTAAGGACATCAATCTATAAGATATGGAAGATGGTTTTTAGTTAAGGACATCAATTTATAAGATTTAGAAGAGTGGTTTTTAATTAGATTGTGTGATATTTTTATATTAAGGTTTTAGATAAAATTTTATGACCTCAAGACTGCATGATATATCACCATAATGATAGTCTAATTAGATGGATGATATAATTGTAAAACAATTGAAAAGTTAATATTATAAAATGTTTGGTTAATTTTTATTTAGGTGAGGCCAGGTCCTTCAGTGAAACTTAGAGCATCATATTCATTTGGACATGAGGCTTTTCCAGATTATTTTAATTGCAGTTAATTTCACTTTATAAGTTAACATGAATTTCACTTTATAAATTAACATGAAAACAATAAAAGGTAGGTGCATGTACCAGTTCAGACAAGCTTACAGGCCTAGGTTCTTTGAAGATATTGACAAACAAAGCATTAATATAAGTCTGAATTCTGAAATTTAAAATAATCGTAGACAACCACGAATAGCGGTGGTTATTCAATGCTATTATCTGTTCTTAGTACATGATAATTTATTTTGGTCCTGCTATTGTTTGTTACCTTTCGTTCCCTTCAGAATTTACTTTCGCTTCTAACTCTTCTCGTAATAGTTTTCTATAGTAACCTTTTACTCGAAACTCTTTTACTATTGGAATGGTGTAATTTTCGTGGAAGGAATTGATTCAAGGTTGTTTTTATGTAATGAGAGTGTGTAAGTGGTATAATTTCAGTTTGAAGTTGACACAATCTTGGTCTATTTGATTTCATTTAAATTCATATTAATAGATGAATTATGATTCTAAATTTGTTTGTTTGTTGTTTAATTTTAAATATATAATTTGTTGTATTGATGTGAGATGATTCTATTATTTAAAAGAAAAAAATGTTGATCTTTTAAATTTCAAATTTAAATTGAAGGACAATCTAAGGTTTCCTTTTAGTCATCACGTGTCTACTTAATGCCTTTAATTTTGTATTTAATAGCTAGCATTACATTTGAATAATCATTGCATTGGTTACTACACTAGCTACATATATAAACTTATAGAAAAAATTTACACATTTCTTAAATAAAGTTTATTTTTTTTTAAATTATTAAATTGGTATCTACGTATTTTGATGAAGAGTGAGAAAATCCTATGTAGAAAACCACTCAAATGTCTTAGTAAGAAAACAAATATCAAACATCCAAACAATCTACAAAGCAAGCATTAATATTTAGCAAACATCAAATTTCCAAATAGATGCTCAAATCCATTGATTTAGATCTTCCATTGGTGCTAATTAGTTATATACTCGTGGAAGTGACCCACACCAATATGCAATAAAAATTTTAGTTTTTTTTTTTATTAGAGGAAAACTAGTTTTACAGGGACTAGTAACACAAGTTTATATAAAATGAACAAACATCATGCCAACAAGATGAACCAGAATAGAACCAGACACGACCCAAATGAAAAAAAGAAGCAAAAAATAGGAAACCACTAGCCCCTAACAAGACTACACAATCTTAACTAACTTTTCATTTTTCGTAATGGTACCATCATAGATATCCTTGACCTTCCTAACAATATTATCTAGAGGGGTGGAGCCCTTATATTTTCTCCTCAATCTTGTAGAAGTCTCCACATGGTAGAGTGAGTCTCAAGTTCAATGTGTGCATCCTACTCTTTATTCATTGTTCAGCTTCTTTTCCTTGTGTATCCTCCATGTCACACATAATGGTTCTGAAAAATAATTAAGTTTTTGGAAATCATTGATTTAATGAAATTTTACTATTTTGCATAGTAACAATGACTTATAACCATTTTTCACAATATAGTTGCATCATGTTTAGAGAAAACTATTAGTATTTATTTAGTTTATACATTTATTTGATTGATTTAGTTGAGGTAATTTCTAATGGTAGCTAAACATATTGTAGAGCAATTTGCACTAGGATAATGTGTAGGTGGCATTTTATTGTCTCTTTTTATTTTAATAAATTCATTTGTACTCTTTCGACCACTTTATGTTTTCCATTAAGATAACTTAAATTTCAAAATTTAATAAATTCTTTTATTTATTTATTGAGACTAGCTATACTTCTAAGGTTCATATTTCACTATTCTTTATCTTTCCAGGATTTCTTTTCTGAAAACATCTAACTAAATTTCTTATATTACATAATGGAGTACTCACTTCAACTAATGGACCAGTCTTTTATTATTTTTAATATTGATCTATTGGTTTAATATGTTGACTCTTAAAGACTATGGATTTTATTTTATATAAGACACATAATCTAAAGTAAAATAGAATAAGATTAGCATTATAAAAAAGGAAAATTTCATAATGAATGATAGGATAATATTAGTTCAATTGGTACATAAGACTTAAGGACATATTGTTTAGGCTCTATAAAACCTAGGATGTTTTGATATGAATTTTGACACTTCCCAATCTAAATGAAAATTCTCAATGAACTTATAGTTATCTTTAAAGAAAATATAATTTCAAATTAATAGACCTTGACCAAATGAGAACTAATCTTGACTCTAGCTTAGTTCCCCTCCCTCTTGGACCAATCTATTGATGATGAAGGGTACTCACTTTGCAAAACCAAATGCACAAAAATGATAGAGAAATAAATATAAAGTACTAGAAAGAAACAATTATTTTCTATTAATCCAATGAAATGAAAACTAAAACATTTAAAAATAACATGCTAAAGATACATGGGGTTTATCATTACAATGTTTTTCTAGGATAGAGCCACAATCTACACTACTCAAACTATCTTATTTAACCAAGCCATTGACCTCTTCATCTAGCACCAAAAACTACACTAGAATATTATAGGAAGTGTAAATTTTATTATTTGGTCCAGTTGATCATTTCCATGACTAGGTGGATTTCTCAGTGAAACTTGAGTTTTGGTAGTACAACTTCAAGGAGCCATAACTTTTAAATCACTTGTGTCTAATTCACTATTATAACACATCATTAGAAATCTTGTGAATATATCTAAAGAATCTTGGTTATTTCAGTATCATTTCATCCATTCTCAACCTTTTAAATGCTTATAATTTCTTCAAAATTTAATTTTCAAGTCCTAAGAAATATTTCTTGCAAAAAAAATTAACATCTGCCAAACTGTACAAGATATTTAGGTGATTCTTTAACTAATTATTGTAATTTTTTAATTTCTCTCCATAGGGTAAATTTTTCATGTCTATATACATGCTTGAATAGGTTGACTTAATAAAAATAACAATAATTTTTTGTCTTTCTCAATTATATATCTCCATACAGACCACCTAAGCTGACAAGTGTTTTCATAGGCTTCTTTTGAGGTCAGAGTTTTTTTTACCATGGCCCACCTTCCTTCCTTGACCGTGAACTTATAATGTGCTTGAAACATGTCATGTCCACGTAATTCAGGAGAGGCCACAGGGATTTTCTCTTGCTAGAAACTTTACCTTGTTGAAATGTTTCCCAGACCTTGTTCAAACAAGGTTGTTACACCATGAAGATTGAAGAATGATGATAGTTTTTGGTGTTTTATTCCTTTGGAACATAGGTCAAGTGGATTGAGGCTGTTATACGAAAACGTGTAAACACTGACTCCTTTAACAACCATGGTAATGATTTTCTTGGGTGGTGTCCCCATCTAGTGGGGCGAGATTTTGATTTGGAGGAATATTTTCTAGATATAGAGTTTCTTTAATAAGAGGAGGTTTTTATTGTTTGAGGGATTGTTAGATTTGCAATTCTTGCTAAGACTGGTAATTTTATCGAAGGATATGTGTTTCTATTATAATTCTCCAGGATTTCACATTTGCAGACTTTACCTCTAAATTATTTGAACTCTTAATTGAACTTTGGCTATGGTTAACTGAGCCTTCTAACAATTAATTGATACTGAATATAGTGCAGGATCATGGTATACCAAACTATGGCCTTAACTGGCAATGAAAAATCTGAAAAACAAGGTTAGTCAACTTGACGTAGAAAGTTGAACATCTTATGAACCTTATGTGAAAAAGTTGTAAGAATAGAATCTGTAGGAAATTCAATGTAGTTTCTAAACTATTAGCCCTTGTCTGAAATTTTTTTAATCTAATTGTTAAAAATTTTAGATTTCAATCTAATAGTACGAAAATTTTAGGGAAAAGATAAAAAGTACGTGTATGTTTGAACACCTTAATCACAATCAAATGATGATATATTTTCCCAAGATTCTAGATATAAGTAGTAGACTCATTCACGGATGTGACACATATTTTTTTTCCAAATAAATAATTAATTATGAATTTTCTGCTGCAAATTTATAAGAATAAAAAAACTCATGTCTGACCACCTTAACTAATTCTAAAATTTACAAAATTGAATTTTTATTTTCTTATAGTAGTCGAAACATAGAATGTGATGCATGTTTCAGATTTCAAAAAGGTTAAACGGTTTGAAAGTTATAGTTTCTTTTCAATCAGTATGTCAATTACGACTTTAAAGATAACTCAATTGAAAAATAAGTAATAATTACTTAGTGAACTCAAAATTTGATAATAATTATATTGATGGAAAGCTGATAATGTCTTTAAGAAACCCTTTTCGTTTCATTAATTTCAGGCAAAAAAATAGTCACCAGCTACATGGTCATAGTCTCGATATAAAAAATAATCTCCTAAACACGCCTAAAGGGTTGACCATCCATGGTTGGTATTCCCGAAGCAAATACCAAGCCTAATCGGATGTCCAAAAATTTTGGACATCCGATAATATCGAATATCTGAAACTTCCTGCCAAATTTAAAATTACAATTACACTAGTTTTCTCAATTTGAAGTTTCATTTTAAATTATATTTTTTTATGTTAATATTAATTGAGTTAAGTATTTTTTTCAATTTTAAAATATATATTACAAATTATTTTTTTGAATATTAATATTAGATATTAATAGCATAGCATTAATATTATAATATATTTTTTTATATTAGTATGTACTATAATATTATTATTATTTATTTTTGTATTGTATAATAATATAATATTAACTTATTAAATATTTATATTACATGTTCAATATTATACCTAAGAGAGAGAGAGAGAGAGAGAGAGAGATATCGATGATTCGTGAGATGCTACAAGACCACATTTCTGAGGCTAACAATAACCTCTCTCAGTTCTAGGAGATTTAAATTTATTTGAATTTGGCACTCTAGTTTTTCTTGATGCCAAAACTTGTTGTGAGGGTCAGTTGAAAGTTGCACCACTGGGTTTCTTCCAAACTGTTTATCCTAACACCGAGTGGACTCCGTCATTAGCTTCGATTGGGCAGGTAAATGCTAGTGAAAACCCCATTTTGACTACTGAGTCACTAGAACGTTCTGAACCATGCCGGACCAAAGTGTCCCCAAGGTGCATTAAGCACGAATGGGAAGCAAAATCTTGAGGGTCATATCTCGAACCTCATGAGAGGTATCAAGGATCTATGAGATGCTACGAGACCATGTTTATGAGGCCTACAATAACCTCTCTCTATTCTGGGAGATTCAAATTTGTTTGAATTTGGCATGTCAGTCTTGCTTGATGCCAAAACTTGCAGTGAGGGTCAGCTAAAAGTTGCACCATTAGATTTCTTCCAAACCGTTCATCCCAACATCTAATGGACTACGCCATTAGCTCTGGTTGGGCAGGTAAGCACTAGAAACAACCCCATCGACCATTGAGTCACTAGAACGTTCCAAACCATGCCGGACCAAAGTATCCCCAAGGTGCACAAAGCACGATTGGGCAGTGAAATTGTGAAGCTCGTATATCAGACCTCATGAGAGGTATCAGCAATCTGTGAGATGCTACAAGACCACATTTTTGAGGCCTACAATAACCTCTCTCCATTCTGGGAGATTCAAATTTTTTAAAATTTGGCACTCCAGTCTTGATTGATGCCAAAACTTATTGTGAGGGTCAGTTGAAAGTTGCACCACTAGGTTTCTTGCAAACCATTTATCCCGACACTAAATGAACTGTGCCATTGCATATGTTGGTAAGTGTTCTAGTGTGTCAAGAGGCAAAGTAAGTGGTGCAGGAGCACCAAGGTTAAAGGCAGGAGCCATGGAGTGCCCTAGGGTCACTAATGGATCCTTGGGAGGAGTGGAAGACAAATGGCCTTCAAAGGTCATTATATCATGTAATAAGAATATTCATGGTCATGTAATATTGTTTTGATCATATATTGATCTCATTGTAATCACATATTTTAGTGTTTTTAGGGCTACTAGAAAGGCTATATAAGAGAAATGGTTGAAGTTGATGTGATTGGAGTGAATGGGAAGTTGGAACATGGTAAATAGACCATGATAAGATGATCTATGGTGTTGGGATCAAGGTGAGAGGTCTAGTTGGAGATTTGATATGGTGGAGGCACTAGGTGTACTAGGTAGCACTCTATTTGACCCTTTCATTGAGACTAACTCCTTGAGTAGATTCCGAGATGCTTGTAGAATCCTCAAGTTGAGTTGAGTTCCATGAGGGGATAGTAGAGGGCTCTACATCAGATTTTCTTGATTGAGAGCATCATATACAGATGAATACAATGTAGCACATAAATTTTGAATTCACTTAAATAATGAATTACACATGTGAACACATGTAGCACATAAAGCGTACACATAAATTTGATTAAGTCATGAAGAATACATGTAGCACATATTTTATAAAGCATACCATGTGAATTCACTTAAGTCATGCACATAGCCCATACACATGAATTTAGGTTATGAAGAATGTACTTGAATATACATGAATATACTTAAGGCATAAATCATACACATGAGTACATACACACAAGCATATTTACATACTACTAATGAATAAATGAACACGCAATTAACCAATTCGATCGAATATGAAGTTTCATATATATCAAAATGAACGATAATTCTGTACATATTTACATGTCAACATATCTAGATACAATGTGGCATACATCATCTCAAAATGTGTCATATGACATCTCAAAATAAGAAGTTCAACTACAAAAGGTTCTAAGACATCCTATTCTATTGGTGGATCATCAAAATGCAGCCTCTCTGAAGTACTATTTGGCTCTGATGGATCCTACATTCAAACACAAAAGTGAAACCCCAAGTTAGATTAAAATTCAGAATCATAGTCAACAATAATAAATAAAATTTAAACTAAAATTGAACTCTCTTATACCTCGCCTCTCTGTCTCCTCTTGCGGATAGGAGACCTAATATATATCCTTGGTAGTGCAAGAACAATGCCACAAGTGTCGAATCTAACCTGTATATGTTTGCGAACATGAGATTGATCTACAAGCTATACTATTTAATGTTAAATACTTGGTAGGAAATATATGTTTACAAAATAATTAAATTAATATTAAAACTTACCCATGTTGAACTTTCTTCAAGAAATATTGGCTGAGTCATCAACGATACAAACCCTTGGCGTTTTACCTCCCTCAAATTAGGAGTGACCTACAAAACTCAAACAAATACTTCATACTATCATAACTTGATCATATTATATATACTTGATAGTAAAATACACACAAATAACTTTATAAATATACATACCATGGGGCTATCACTATGAATGGATATATCTGTGACTCTATCGTGATGATAGGGTCTCACTACATCATCAGATGCCACTCTCTATCAAATAAACCATGTAAATTAAACATGAGTACACACAACTGACAAGTATGCATGTATACATAAACAAACTAAATTACTTAATTACCTTTCCCTTGTCAATGCCTGACACCTACACCCGCTCACATTGCCCCTAGGTGGCAACTAGTGACACCTACATCAGTATGTAATAAGATGATCATAAAAATTAGAAAACAATGTACATATACTATTATAATAGTTTAAGGAAACTGAAGAGTACATTAAAACATATGTACCATGGAACTGTCAAGGCCAAATGATTTTGTCAAAAGCGTGGACCCCTCCACTTGTTCCATCTCCTCCTCTGTCATCAACTGAACATAAATGTAACACATAAAACAAATAAGTGGAAAATTATTATAAGAAAATTCTACTAAAAATATGAATGATAAAATTTAAATACAATGTAAAAAGTGAACTATTTACCCTTACTATAACAGTAGGAGTCCATGGCTCTATATGCCCCTGATGCACATCTTCATGAGGTGCTTCAGTGCCTGTAGTGTGTTGTGTAGAATCATCCACCTCGAAGATGTAATTATATGCATCACTATCATTCAGGGGACCTAAGCATAGATTCTTGCACATAATGCAAGTGTGGGACACACAAACATGTGAGCTCATGGAGGATGTGGAAGGGCCAGAAGCATCAACATAAGAAGGCAACAATGACGTGCTCTGCATAACTAGCAGATCACTCAAGGTGTGAATGGCTCGAATAGTCTGTGAGCCAACCTCAGCAATAATGTCAGGATGTTGCACTATGGGAGGTGGTGAAATCTCAAGAGAGGGGACATATGTGTGGGATTTCACCCGTTGTGCCCATGGCCTGTCCAGAGGAGCGCCTAAACCTACACCCTAGTTCGGTCTCATACTCCAATAATTGACCTTGTGATCAAGCACAAATTCAGCATATAATTTTTTAGTAAAATAAAATGGGACACCCAAATTGTTGTGAGGTGGTCTATCAAAAACCATCCACCAGCGGTCCCAAAATTCATCACGTATTGCACTATTTCTGCACAATTTAATTGACAAGTTAGTTTTTTTAGGGTCCACTTTTAGACCGGTTTTAGGATATACAAAAAGATTACATATGTCATGTTTTGTTATTTTTAGGTTCATGACTTGATCATAGTCAAGCCCATTGTCAAACTGGGTGTGCATGGAATCACACCAAAGAAGTGCAACACTATGTTTCTTTGTAAGTTTGTCCATGTTTTCAATAATTGAGGTCAATGTCTTAAACATGGGGTGCAATGTGGGGATATTGGTATAGGTGGTTTGAAATCCTCTAAGTTCATTTAGATTATATCCTATTAGATCCTCTAAATGGCGAGGGTTTGTGACAAGTACATCTTCTAGAAGTAGGGGATTGTTGGGAGGTGGTTTTGGATTGTTTGCAGGATTATTAGGAGGGTTTTATGATTCCATTTCTGATTACAATTAAAAAACAAATAGATAATTACAATGAATTTAAAAAATAATACAAAAACTCATTTAAACGGGCTAATTTTTATATAAAAAATTATAAATTTATATTAAAAATAATAAAAACAATAAAAATTTGAATATTGGACTTACCTTAGATTAAAAAAAAATTGAATAGGGGATTCCAAACCAGATATCTGAAAGCCCTAGCCATGTTCACATTTTCACAGTGAAAATGTTGAAAGCGGCTGGGGTATACAAATTTATAATTACTGGCAAATATTGGATATCTGATATTATCGAATATCTGATAATATCGGATATCCAATTAAGCCTTTGCTCTGTCTTTTGGCTTGGCCAGGTGTACTGACACCTAGGCCTACTAAAAAGTCAACAAATGCATTTGTGTTCTTTTGGACGAGTGAAAATAGGTTTTTTTCACATCGCCACTTTTTGGCATACCATGATCCTGCACGTACCCTATACCTAAAGTGTATGTCAATCTAAATAGTGATTATCTTATAAGACTCTATTATTAATGTGTATGAGATTGATTTTAGTGATGGACCATGTTTCAAACTAACTCTTCAAGTTGAAAGTAGTTGAATGGTAAAGACACTCTATGTTTGTGATGTTATCAGATTCAGATAGATGAATAGGTGATTTTGAATGCAATTATTGGTCTTGAATTTAATAGATGCACCCATGAGATGATATGAATGTTTTAACCTATGTCAAGGATCTTGGTTCTATGTTCTCATCTTGACTATGAAAGGATTGTGGTATCTTATGAAAATTTATGCAACAATATTTAAATTCTCATGTTATGGTTATGTCTTTTCACTTATGAAAGATTGTGAGTTAATAGTGAAATGATTTGGTGCATCGCCTTTATTTTAGTTTCATTTTCAATATTCTTCTCTTTCCATCTCCTCATATTCACAGAGAGTTAGATCCTCAATCTCAAAGATTGTTTTAAATGTTAGAATTTTGGTCCCACAATACTCAAACTTTCCATAAGGCATGTTACTTTTCTGAGTTATAAAATTTAGAATCAACAGATCCTTTTTCTAGCATGATTAGTGGGACCAAACCATCATTGAACCTGATTTAGAGGAAGTATATGAGCCACATATTGAGTCAAAACATCCATATCCACTCGTTATTTTGGATTATTAATCCCTCCCCTAGTTTCTATAGCTAGATCCATAGCCTTAGCCTCCTCATTAAGTGCATTACCAACACCACCCCTTACAACACCCACTATTGTACAAAAGTTTTTTACTTGGAATGGTGGGAGCCTCCTTATTCCATGAACTACTGGTATAAATTGGGATGCTATCCTTGTTAATTATCTAAAGTCTTTCCCTAAGTTTAATGACAAAGATGAGAAGACTCATACCAAGCACATGACAGATATGGATAATAGCTACACACTACATCACATTACAAAGTATAATGTGGCCTTTAGAGTTTTAGTTACATCTTTCAAGGGGAAGGCACTACATTATCATAGATCCTTGACACCAAATAGAATAGCCACTTAGCATGACTTGGAAAACCTATTTTATAACTATTTCTATGAAAAGGGTGACTGGTCTTCGCTACTCCAATAGCATATCAATATCAAAAGAGCTCCCCAAGAAGTCATAGTGGAATTTAATACTAAATTTTGTAGAACATGGAATATAATCCATACAGATGCATATCCTCTAGCACCCATGGCCTTTGTCTTCTACCTAAAATCTTTCAATGTAGACACAACTTGGACGATTAAAAACCTAGAAGGCATAAGCTTTCTAGCTACTTATGAAATAGCCATAAGAGATGAAAATAACCTAATTAATACAAGCAATATTCCATCAAGATCACCATTTATAGTATTCCCTGAATTCTCCATTCAAGTCCCAGAGCACATCCAAAGTGATACCTCTACTAGCTCTACCATTTCCTTATAGTCTACGTATGTCTACCCAAACGTTCAAGCCTCGTAGTCAGTTCCTCCTTCCCTATTAGTAGAGATGAGCTCTTTGAAAATTATTTTGAGAATGGTGTTGAATGAGATTACTACCTTAAAGAGGAAACATGGTGTACCCTAGTAGCCTCCATATCAAATTTCTAGAATCAACAAAACAGGAGACCCCCATATCAACCAAATCAATCTCAGAACTAGAATAGGAACAACCAATAGAATAATAATCAGAACAACAATATTCAAAGCCATAATTCCAAGTAGTTGGTTTTTTTTCCACCTTCATTGAAGCTACTATAGTTCGTTCTTCCTAATTCTAATAGAGAATTAGTGGCTACTTAGAAAAAAATTGTGAAAGACTTAAATGCATGGTGTTTACCATGTAATGATGCCCATATGCCTCAAGATTATCTGAGGGGAAATATGTAAAAATAGATAGCGAAGAAAAGAACCCAATGGGTGATCCTTGAGGTTGATAATTACTATTACTCTTCCATAGGGATGGAGAATTTTATTATGATGGCTTAGATGCAGAGGATGTCTGTAGAAGAAGAGTCAACAATTACTCTTGACCATGTGCTCTTTTCTCATGAATAGAGAATGAGTATGATTTAGTTTTCAGAAACTAAATGTTCATATCAAGAATTTCATAAGTCTAATTAGACTACAACAACCATTTAAAATGAAGATTCATGAAAGAAGCACCTCCAAGTATTACCGAGTAGAAATATTTCACTGCCACAACCAAGATTTGAAATAAATATTCTCTAGAGGTTCTAGCAAAGCTAATCCAAAAAAAAAAGGAAGTCATCTACTAGAAGCCAAAAGATCCTAAGGTCATTATGGAGGTGAATGTGGATCATGTGTTAGAGCAAATAAAGAAAGATCCTATAAATTTATCCATCTAGGATGTCCTTGAGATACCTGAGAAAAATAAAAAAATTGAATGACACTCTTGACAACTGGGATAAACAAGCTAGGGTTAAGGCTATTTTTTCCTAAGGAAGGTTGAAAGTGAAGACGCATGTCAAACGATCAAAGGTTCTACAAATCTAGTAGTCAAATGTGCTAGTCAATTCTTACAATGTGATAAGTGAAAAGGAAAAAGGTAAGTCTAAATCCACACCTTTCTTTTTGCTAGTCAATTTTCATATCAGTGCAAATTTATGTTGAAAGTTTCCTAGGTTGAAGAAATAGGGTTTATCATGTGCAAAGGGTTTCAAAATAAATTTGTTTAAGTCCAAAAACCCTACTTTATTGTATTTCTTTGTTACATTTTTTTTCACTTAAGCCATTTTATGTCATGTGTTTTAAGTCATTGGGCGGGTCCAAGTCTTTTAAAAAGTTATAAAACCTAGCGGGCCCATTTTAATATTTTCCTATGTCCTAAGTTGCCGGTTGATTTTATTTTTCCTAAGTCCCACATGTGAATAAACTAAGCTTGATTCTTTTTAATCCTATGGTGTGTGTGATCCCGCAATGAAGAGATGCAAAGCCTTTATCTTCATAGCATCATGACTGTGTGACACCTGGAAGATGGTGGACCCTGGTTGGAGGTCAAAACAAATGATAGATTCTAGTCAGATCAAAGTCAATCTAATGACTAGTGCATTTTGGCAATGAAAAGATGCTCAAAGGCACCAGAACCAAGACATCAAGACCTTGTGACAGGTGTCCAGATGGCACCAGAACCAAGACAAGGATGGTGCTCCTTTTTCATCACTTTCATGCTTTTTGTTGGAGAAAAGTTGATGGTGACTTTTTTGTCATATTGTAGCAAACAATATGTATCCTATTACAATGTGACATGTGTTACCTTCCCAGTTCTTAATCTTGTTGCAATCCTATGTCTATAAAGGGTTTTCAAGACTGGGAAGAAGGGTCTGAGATTCTTTTTGTGATAGTACTTTTGTGTCATAGACAGTCCATCTAGACAATGTACAGTGGTAGAATGTTTTCATATCTGTATTTTGAATTCAAGATTTAATCAAGAAAGATGATAGTTCTTATTTACTGAGTTATTTTGTCAAGTTATTGCAAAACAATACAGTGAATGTACTTTTCTCAAGGAGATTAATACAAAGCATTGCAGGAATATTTATGTCTAAAATCTTGTCTCCTATTATGGTTTTAGTTGATTTTATTAATATTTTAGCAAGTCTTAAATTTCATTTGCAACTCTTTTAGGTTGTATATCTTTTCATTACTATTATTGGTTCAACGAACTGAGTAAATGCTTCTATGATTTGATAAAATAATTAAAATATAATAAAGGATATTATAAGAATGAGGTTTTATGATAACAATTGATACATTTGTTTACAAAGTGAAGGAATAGATCATAGTCTTTGTTGTGGTTTGGTGACTCTGTAAAAATAATAAATGGATAAGGTGCTAGTTAGTATTTAAGTAGTTAGGCAAATGTTCTTATTCTGTTCATGGTTATAATCAATATCAAAATTTAATTTAATCATTTCTTACAAGAAAAAGGGGTTTAAAAGATGGTCTTCTCTTAATACTGTGATCTAATAGATGCATTACTTTCTTCTCTCAAATCTATTTAGAATCATTCAGTAAACGAAGTTTTAATGACCAGATCTTCTTAAAGGGATTATAAAGTTGTGGAGAAAAGGTGTCAAGTCCCAGGTGTACCCACCTTGGTTCTGCAGAGCCATAAGTGTAGAAGGAATTGTTACCTTGTTACTTGGCCCAAGGTAAAATAAATTATGTTAAATATGGGAAATAGTTGACCCTTAGGTGTACTTTGATTGTTGTCTCTTGTTTATTTAAAATCTATTGACTCAAAAGCCAAAAAAATGGTGACTCCGCTGGGGACTGTACTATGGGGTTGTCTATAGGTAGTGCAACACTTGTCAGATTGGTGTCTGTTGGATGAGTAAAAAGTGTTCTCATAGGTCATTTTATTCACATGTGTTTCAATTTATTTTGGACTCCGTATTTTTCTTATATTGTTTGAATTTTCTTTAGATTCTCAAGGTTTATCTATTGAAAATTCTCATTTAACATGGGTGGCGACTCAAAGGGTTATAACTAGTGTGTATTTATAAATTATAAACTATGGATAAAAGAAAAAATAAGAGGGATTTTATTAGGAAACACCTAAAAATAAATTTGGAGGAGTTACCTCGGTCAAGAAAGAAGATCTGACTAAGGAAAGGTGGTGAATCTACGAGTGCACCTGCGAGGGAATATAATAGTCTAGGATATTGGATATTACACACATCTACTAATGAAAATGAATCCTTATACAAAATTTCAAAATCTGACAGTGGTCTCTCTCTCGATAATTTCTATGATACTCAGAGGTATTATATCAAGACAAGGTCATACCTCTTGTAGATCAAAATGCAAAGTTGAGGAGTAGAAGCCATATGTCAGGGGCACATCAATATGAAGTTATTTCTAATGTACAACCTGTGGAATCAAGATGTGTCCATTTCCCTTATCAAAACATCACAGATATGGATGTATCTTCAAGCTCTGATGATACTATGATTAGCTCAACTAATTTAGGTGTGTTAAGATTATAGCTAGTAGAGCAAGATGCCATATACAAACATTTAAAGAAGGAGAGAGAGGAAGAGACCATAAATGCTTTGGTGGAAATAGATTCTTTTCTTAGAAAAATTGATGAGTTAAAGGAAAGGAATAGAATATTTTCTTCTGCTCCTAGAGCTTTACAACCAAACCTTTTTGGTTACCTTGATGCCTTAAGAAGTGAGAACGAATGTCTATTTAAGGGTAATGAATTTCAAGATAAAAGTCCCATGATTAGGCAAGTGAAAAGTTATGTGACTCTACCTAATTGAAAGGAAGAAAATAAGTTTACTAAGCCTACTATTGTTGACAAAAATAAGGGTAAGAAAAAGGTGGTCGAAATCAAGATAAATGAACCTATAATGAAATCAAAGATTCCACTACCTATGTCAAATTTTGATTAAGAGATGGAAAAAAGAAGAAAATAAAGAGATGAATTAGCAAGGTAATTACAAAAATATGAGGTTGAAGCATCTATTGAAGAGACATGAAAGAAGATACAATCCCTGAAGTCTTCATCTACATATACTTTTGGACCATATACAAATGAAATAGGTATGCCATCTAGAACCAATCATGCTACCATACTTGGTAAACCTAATGTTCTTAATACCCCTTCTTCATCTGCCAAGGTAAATGTTGAAGTCTAAACAATAGTTAAATGTTCATATAGGTGGGGGTATGATAGATAGTACTAGTCCTAGTGGAAATACTCGACTAGGTTTCCAAAGAAGACCTATACAATTAGGAGGGTAAAGGAAAATTTGTTTTGATGGGATGCTTGGTTATCCCAATAGTATCCCAACTGAGCTAAGAGATAAGAAAAATAATTTTTATAGAAATAATGTTATTAGTTGTGAGGCAAACCTAGGGTTGTTTGTTGATATGTTGAATGATTATGAGGAACAACATGAAGATGTAGTTATGAAGTTATTTGTTCAATCCTTAGTTGAAGATGTAAGGGATTGGTTCAAAAGGATCCCAGATCATAGAATTGACTCATGGGATACATTTGAGAAATGTTTTAAGGAGTAGTATGGTGATAGGCCAAATGCTAGTTTCATGTTGAATGAATTTAATAACATAAGGAAAAATCAAAATGAGTCTGTAGCTAAATTCAATATGAGATACCAGAAAGGTATGCACAAATTATTCCAAGTAATAAAGTTAGATGATAATGTTTTCCTAACTACATATTTTAATGCCTTTCGTGGAAAGATTGTGTATCTTTTAAGAGATAAGAAACCGACTTTGAGGGATTCTTTCAAGATTTCTGTTAATATTAAAAACAACATGAAAATATCTAGCAAACTGGGAGGAAAAAGAGATGACCCTAAATTGTTTGGGAGTAGGGGAAATAAGAAGGATAGTGAAAGAATTGTGGGAAACAAAAGGAAAGAGGAGGACAAGTTGGATAAGGTGTTGAATGCCCTTAAAGACTTGAAACCACCCAGCAATAGAAATGATAAGGGCTCTATTGTAGAGAAGCCACAATTCAATATTAACTTAAATAGACAGAATATATTGCATAATTTTCCTTATAATACCCAGTGGAAAGATGGTAAGCCCATTATCCCTCCTATAAAAATTAATAATGATAAAAATGCTCCTGATCCATTACAAAACTCCTCTGTGAATATTGTAGAATAGATACCCTGGTGTATGGTTTGTCAATCTCCCCATTCTTTAGAGCATTGTGTAGTTACACAATTTATATCTTCTTACGAGGATGAGGATCTTGAAAAATTAGACCAAGAAGAAAATAATGATGACATTGGGTGTAATCTTGTTGATTCATATATTGAAAATGAAGATGCTTCAGATTATGATGAAGAGACTGATGTGTGTTTGACAAGGCAAAATAAAGCATTGTTCCATCAACAATTTTTCTCTGATGATGACAATGTTGATGACAGAGCATGTAACATGGAATCTATCCCAGAGGGGGTGAACTTGAGAAGACTCTGAAAGGAGGAAATCACTAGGATTACTGCAAAAATAGTTGCATAGGTGCAAACCAGGGGCATGACATCCAATGATAATACTGGTAAACCTACTTGTATATTCATTAAAAGTACCAATCCCAAGGATCCCATTGGAAGTTAACCAAAGGGAGATTACATTGTAAAGGTCAAGAATGTCAAAGGAAATAAATGGGAGCCAAAAAAGGTTGATACTGCTAAGATATATGTAGTACAAAAAATTGATAAGAAAAAGAAGGATGAGAAGGTAGTTAGCCTAGTGGCTAAGACTGAAAAAATTGAAGGTTGTGACTGTAATTGATACATCTAAGAAGCATTAAGATTCAAAAGGTATGCAGATTGATTTTCCTTATTCCACCCCTATTAATATGTTGTCATTATTATTCCAAATCACAGTTAAGTTTCCTTTGTCAGAATTGTTAAGAACTCTTGAACACAAGGATAGAGCTTTGGTATTGGTTGATAATGTGCAAGATAGCACTAGTATTTGTTGTAACAAAAATGAGCCCCCAAGGGAGACAAAAAAAATAATGAAAGTTCAAGGAGTTATATCTCAAATACCACCTATCTATCTTGATAGTTCTATAAATGCTTTCCTTGAAAATATTAATGCTTTCTTTTTAAGTATTGTAATAAATGGAAAGAGAGTAATTTTTTTTATGATAGATTCTGGAGCATCTAACACTGTTATGCCATTTAAAATCATGGAGAGATTGGGTTTTAAGGTTGGCACTATTAAAGGTAGGTGTTGTGTAATGGATCAGGGAGAAGTACCAGTCATTGGTATTATTAATGCATTACCTTATAGGATTGAAACTTACCTTGATAAAGACCTGACTATGAGTGTCTTAGTTGTAGATATACCACCCCATTATGGAATGATACTATCTAGAAAGTGGATTTATGCTATGGGTGGAAGTATACAATGTGATTTGTCTTATACCAATTTTAAAATTGATGATAAATCTATCAAAATTGAAAGGGAGCCTAGAGTTACTCATATGATAGAACATGACATTGATAATGAGACCACTTGTTTTGTAGATACTGATATTAATGGCTTTAGGGCTAAGGTTATTGTACTTGAAAAGGAAGTTTTTTTTCCTCCTATCACTATAGAGGTTAATACCAATTCAGAGAAAGGTGATCTATGGATATTGTATTTTGATGGTAAAAATTGTAAAGATGGTTCAGGAGTACGTATTTTGCTTATTTCTCCTAATAAGAATACTTATAAATTTTATTTCACACTAAGTTTCCCTTGCAACAATAATATAGCTTAATATGATGCATTATTGATAGGATTGAAGTTGTCTCACAAACATGGAATCAATTTCTTAAATGTGGTTGGTGATTCTAAACTAGTGGTATCTCAAATAAGATTAGTTTATGCTTCCAAAAATAAGAGATTGAAACAATATAGGAATGTTGTTTGGGATACAATTGAAAGCTTTGATGCATTTAATATTGTTTGGAAGGATAGAAGTAATAATAAAATGGCTAACTTGTTAGCCAATATTACTATCAATCCAAGTGATGCAACTTTTGCAAGAGTTTCTAAAGTTGAGAACCAAACCAGACCTAGTGTACAAGATAATGTTGAAAATTGGCAGGTTTTTTAAGATAACTGGGATATTTTAAGATTTCTAAATTGTGAAGATCAATATTATGGTCAGGAGCTTGATTGTGCGACTTTGGTAGATACTATTGATAGGAAGGAAACTATCTTTGGGAATGAGGTCCTACAACTTAAGACAAAAAAGGTTCCTAAGGGATTGTTTGTTTTGGAAACTATCTTTGATAGTCATGATAAAGTCCAAATGGACACAAAAAAGAGAGACCAAATGGACTTGGAAGAAATTAGCCTTGGAACAAAAGAAGCACCTAAGAATGTGTATATTCAAAATGAGATATCTCCAAAGGTAAGGAGATCTATGATTGAATTATTAAGAAAATAAAAGCATGTTTTTACATGGTCCTATGATGATTTTAAGGTTTATAGAGAAGATATTTTTCAACATGTCATTCCTTTGAAGATGGATGCTAAACCTTTTAGGCAAAAACAAAGACCAATCAATCCCACCTTGCCACCTAAGATGAAAGAAGAATTGATGAAGCTGAGAGATGTTGTAATCATAAAACCTATAAGGCATTCTTCTAGGGTATCAAACTTAGTGCTTGCCAAGAAGAAAAATGGAGATATTAGGTTGTGTGTGGATTTCAGAAATTTAAATATTTCTTCTTTGAAAGACAATTATTGTTTTCCTAATATGGAGGCCATGTTGCAAAGGGTGACTGGTTCTAATTTGATGTCCATGATGGATGATTTTTCTAGCTACAATCAAGTAATTGTAAAAGAGTCATAACAATTGAAAACTACTTTCACAACACCTTGGGACACATATGTGTATGTTAGGATGTTGTTTGGTCTTACAAATGTCGGTGCCACTTTTTAAAGGGCGATGGATGTTGCATTTTCTAATTTCATTAATGATTTTCTTGTAGTATATCAAGATGATTTGACTGCATATTCCAAGAAGGAGGAAGATAATTTCTTGCACCTTGAAAAGATGTTTGTAAGGGCCCTAGAGTATGGCATTTCTTTGAACCCAAGGAAATTTGCATTTGGTGTGATTGAGGGAAAGCTATTGGGGCATTTAGTTGGAAATCAAGGAGTGAGAATTTATCTTGAGAGGGTAATTTCTATTGACAAAATTCAGAGGCCAAAAAATGTAAAAGGTATTCAATCTTTCTTTGGCTAAGGAAATTTCTTGAGAAGGTTTGTTACAAATTTTGTCAAAATCAGTAGACCTATTTCAAAGATGTTGAAGAAAGGATCTGAAATTAAGTGGGATGGTGAACCTACTGATGCATTTAAAAACATCAAGCAGGCTATTAAAGATGTGCCTATACTCAAGGCACCAGATTACACTATGCCCATGCATATTTTTTCTTTTGCATATTTTCACACTGTTGCCGTAGTATTGTTATAGAAAAATATTGAAGGTTTTGAACAACCCATTGCATTTTTTAATAAGTCATTAGAAGTTTTTGAATTGAATTATGATATAAATAAAAAATAGATATATGCACTTGTAAAGGTTGTTAAATATTTTAGATGTTATCCTATGAGAGAAATAGTGATTACTTTGTACCAAGTGCTGTAATCAAAGATATTTTCTCACAACAAGAAGTATTTGGAAGGAGATGCAAATGGAGAAATAGGATCCAGGAATTTAATAATAACATTCAAATTACCAAGTTGGTTAGAGGTCAGGGATTAGAAAAGTTGATGGCCCAATCTAATTTAGACGCTAATCAGATTAATCAAATGGAAATTGATTATACTTGTGATATGGATGGATGCATATGGTATCAAGATGTCATTTACCACTTGAAGAAAATGAAATGTCCACCAGGACTAGATAAAAATAAATCAAGGGCCTTGAAGTTATAAGCTATCAAGTATGTCATCATCAAGTCTAAATTATGGTGATGGAATCTAGATTGTGTTTTACTAAAATTTGTTAGTGAAGATCAAGCTGATAACTTATTGAAAGAAATGCATCAAGGAATTTGTAGCAGGTATAATATGGGTAAAAATATTGCTCATAAGGTTTTGAGAGAAAGATTTTTGTAGCCTACAATATTCAAGGATGCTAAAAGATTAGTAAGAAATTGTGATACATGTCAAAGATTCTCTGGCAAGCTAAAGTTCTCAGTAAATGTACCATTAAAACTAGTGGAGGTGCAAGCTCCTTTCCAACAGTGAGCAATGGATTTCATAGGTGAGATAGAAAATAAATCAAGTGGAGGGCACTCTTGGATTCTAGTTTCCATTGATTACTTCACAAAGTGGGTATAAGATATTCCCACAAGGAATGCAACTAGCAAAGTGGTAACTGACTTCTTGCTAAATAATATTGTCACTAGATTTGGCTACATTGAAAGGATAGTATGCAAGAATGCAATGAGTTTTAGATCTAATGAGTATAAGGAAATTTGTGAAAATTTGGGAATTCAAATGTCATATTCATATCCTTACCATACACAAGGTCATGGATAGGAAAACTCTACAAATAAAATTTTGATAAAAATTCTTAAAAGGATCCTTGAGAAAAATAAAAGGGCATGGAATTCAAAGTTTCCATTGGTTGTGTGGGCTGATAGGGCAACTGTTAAGAAGGATATTGGATGTGCACCTTTTGACTTGGTGTATGGAATACAAGCAAGGATGCCACAAAATAATTTGTTGGAGATGTACAAATTTTCCCAAATATACAATGAGGATTTAAAAGATGAAATGCAATTGAGAATTGAGGATCTAGTCCAATTGGATGAAAGCAGAAGAGAATCAACTGCAAAAAATACAAAGTTGCAGTTGCAAGTTAAAAACTTGTATGATAAAAGAGCTATGGAAATGAAGTTTGAAATAAATGATTTGGTGTTGCTATGGAATGCTAGATTGGAAGACAAAGGAAAGTATGGAAAGTTTGATCCAATTTGGCTAGGACCTTATCTGATTCACGATAAATGGGGTCAAGATTCATACATCATCAAGGAATTTTTTTGTGATATTCAAGAATTGCTTGTTCATGGAAAATTTCTGAAGAAATACTTATGTTGAAAGTATCTTTTTCCATGAACAGTAGTTAAATTCTGTACATTTTGTAAATTTTTGTTAATAGTGTGGTGTGTTTGTTTTTGTCTAGTTTTCCCCTGTAAATATGTTTTTCTTAGTGCTCTCTGCAGTTGTCATGTTGTCAATTTTGTGGTCTTTTCACCCAGTGATTCTAAGTTTTTGCATGGACACAAGTTTCCGATTGTCCCCAGACAGAGCCATTGTTAGTCAATTTTCATGTCAGTGCAAATTTTTGATGAAAATTGCCTAGGTTGAAGAAATGGGGTTTATCATGTGCAAATGGTTTCAAAATAAAAAATTTGAAGTCCCAAAAACCCTACTTTATTCTATTTATTCATTACTTTTTGTTTCACTTAAGCCATTTTATGTCATGTGTTTTAAGTCATTAGGTGGAGCCAAGTCTTTTAAAAAGTTATAACTAAACCTAGTGGGCCCCTTTTAATCTTTTTCTAAGTCCTAAGTTCCCGATTGATTTTATTTTTCCTAAGTCCCACATATGAATAAACCAAGTTCGATCCTTTTTAATTTTATGGTATGCGTGATCCCACAATGAAGAGATGTGAATCCTATATTCTTTGTAGCATCACAACTGTGTGACACCTAGAAGATAGTGGAGCTTGGTCAGAGCTCAAAAAGAATGATACATGTTAGACAGATCAAAGTCAATCTAACTACTGACATATTTTTTGCAATGAAAAGATGCTCAAAGGTTATTCTTCATGACATCTTGACCTTGTGACAGGTGTCTAGATGGAGCCAGAACCAAGGCAAGGATGATGCTCCTTTTTCATCAGCTTCCATTCTTTTTGTTGGAGAAAATTTTATTGCGACCTTTTTGTCTTATTATAGAAAACATTGTTTATCCTATTACAATGTGACATGTGTTACCTTCGCAGTTCTAAATCCTGTTGCAATTTAAAATCTATGTCTATAAAGGGTTTCCAAGACTGGGAAGAAGCATTCAAGATTCTTTTTATGATAGTACTTTTGTGTCATAGATAGATGGTCTAGACAATGTACGTACAACGGTAGAATGTTTTCATGTCTATATTTTGAATTCAAGCTTTAATCAAGAAAGATGATAGTTCTTATTTTCTAAGTTATTGCAGAACAATATGGTGAATGTACTTTTCTTAAGGATATTAATACAAAGCTCATTGTAGGAATATTTATATCTAAAATCATGTAACCTCCTATTATGGTTTTGGTTTTTTTTATGAATATTTGAGCAAGTATTAAATTTCATTTGTAACTCTTTTAGGTTGTATATCTTTTCATTGTTGCTATTGGTTCAAGGAAATGAGTAAATGCTTCTATGATTTGATAAAATCACTAAAATATAATAAATAATATTATAAGATTGGGGTTTTATGATAACAATTGATACATTTGTTTACAAAGTGAATAAATATATCATAATCTTCATTATGGTTCTATGACTCCATGAAAATAATAAATGGAGAAGGCACTAGTCAGTGTTTAAGCAGTCAGGAAAATGTTCTTATGTTGTTCATTGTTAAAATCAATATCAAAATTCAATTTAATCATTTCCTACAAGAAAATAGGGTTTAAAATAAGGTCTTCTCTTAATACTGTGATCTAATAGTTGCATTGTTGGCTCCTCTCAAATCTATTTAGTATCATTCAGTAAAAGAAGTTTAAATGACCAAGTATGCTTAAAGGGATTATAAAATTTTGGAGAAAAATGTCAAATCCCAGGTGTACCTACCTTGGTTCTACAGAGCGAGAAATGTAGAAGGAATTGTCAACTTGTTAGTTGGCCCAAGGTCAAATAAAGTATGTTGAATATGGGAAATAGATAACTCTTAGGTGTACTTTATTTATTGTCTCTTGGTTATTTAAAATCTATTGAATCAAAATCAAACACTTTCTTACCTTAATGATAGTAGGATATAAACTACTGCATAATTCAATGATAGAATCAAGGGCTAGTCACAGTGTCATGTCCAAAAAATAGCTGAGGCCCTCCCTATTAAGTATGAACCCTTTGATAGGAGAATTATGTAGCTTGGTGGGAAAAGAGTGTACTCTATAGGAATAATAAAGGAGCTTACCTTCACCCTCTTTTCCTATTGAAATATCATGGTCCCAAATGAGGTTGTGTTCATTAACATCCCCACTATTTTTGTTATTTTCTTTTCAAGAGATTTTACTGCTAAAATATGAGGTTATATGTCATTTGACTAGTCCTACTTGATCCTAGGCACTAAAAATAGATTACAACTGAAGGTATTGTCATAACCTATGCATAATAATCATGTAGAAGAGGAACTCTTACTCAAGTTTGAGCCTACACATGCCTCTATTTCTAAGGAGGAAATGTACAATATTGAAATTTTGGAAGATGAGGAAGTAATTGGGGTTAGGATTGAAGAAGAAGAAGAAGTCTTACTGAATAATTTCTTTGAGGATGATCCCTACATAAATTTCTATTCTACTAGATTGGGCACTTATATAATATTATATGATAATCACCCAATGCCAGGAGTCACAAATGAAGAAGAAAAGAAAGAAATTAACCACCAGTCATCTAAACCATGAACTATGTATTTTAATGGAGCTAGATCTTAGATTGGTTCAGGCACTAGTATTTATTTGACTTCTCTCTCAATAGAATAAGGAAAGAAGGATTTTCTTTTTTAGTTCAGTTAAATAAACAATGAGGTAGAGTATGAAGACTAGATTTAGCTAAAATATTATGAATCAAGAACTTTAAAATGTTTGGTGAATCTAATTTAATAGTTAAAAATTTTTCAATACTTCTACAACCAAGAACCCCTAGATGAGATCTTATGACCAGAGGGTATGAGACCTTCTTGAAATTTTTTATGCTTTTAATATCCAAGTCATTCTAGGGAAGTAGAATAGTGAAGTTGACCAATTATCCACAATAGGTTCACATTTAAAACCTATCATTGATCTATTTACAAATGAACATTCAGTCTATGTAATAGTAAGACCCTCCATACATGAAAATGATAATCAATAGCAAGTGTTTAAAAATGATGACTACATTTCCTTATTTATCCAGCAAGCTGCAAAATTTTCCAACCAATCACAACCTAAAATAGAAGAATCATATGAGGATCAGGTCATCCAACTCAAAGGAAATAAGCTTCCCCATGGCCTCATAACCTTGGAGAGTTTATTCAACTGTGATGATGTCAGAAGGGACAATTGCAAGTTTGTCAAAGATTAGAAGGATTATGAAGAGCTATATGTCAGAGATAGTAGGAAGTTGAAGGTGGTAAGAGAAGTGACCAATATAGGTAGAGAATGTCTCAAATCCATGTGCCAAAAGTATAAAGGTGTCAGAATATGGACCTATCAGGACAGGAAAATCAAAGCTTCTTATTGAAATTTTCCTTCCAAGTTCACAAGTAACCTCACCTTGTGTTCCTAAGGCCTTGTTTATACATTTACATAAATTTAACATTGGTCATAACCATAATTTTAATTTGGTTACACATTGGAATAAAAATTTCCAATCTTGCATGACAACTTGTAAAAGTTGTGAAGCGACGTTTACAACTTCTTAACAACTTTTGTAGTTTTTATGCATATGACCTCAAACCATCATAAAAGTTTTAAAACATGCCAAAAGTTACTCTTGGATGTGAATTAAATAATTTCCACCTCATTTTGATACATTTGGAGGTGTTGACTAAATTTAACCACTCCAGACCAAAGTGACCCTAAAGGTGCACATAGTAAAGTAGAATTTTTTGGCAGACTATTCCTTAAAGCTCATGAAACATATCAATGTTTTTCTAAGTAATAAAAGATGGTGTTTCATCTTCCCACAAAACCTATCTTGGTTTTGGGAGATTCAAAATTGTTTGAAATTAACAATCCAATCTCCGTCATTGCCAAATCTTAGAATGTCTCTTAGTTAAAAATTACAACATTTTGCATCTTTGAAATAAATCATTGTGGACTTGAACCATCTACACTAGTAGCTTCGATCAGGTAGGTGAATACTAGAAAATACCTCATTTCTCTCCTCAAATTGCTTGAACATTCCAGACCACTTCGTACCAAAGTGACCCTTAAGGTGCACATAATACAAAAAAACAACAATCTTTGTCAGGTCATTTCTCAGAGCTTGTGTGACATATCAAAAATTTGGTAGGTGCTATAAGATGGTGTTTATTATTCCCAAAGAAACCTATCTTGGTTTTTGAAGATTCGAGCTTGTTTGAAATTGGCAACCCAATCTCGGTCATTGCTAAATCTTGCAATTTACCTTAGTTAAAAATTGCAACATTGTGTATCTTTTAAATGGCTCATCGTGGCCTTGAATCATCTACACCAATAGCTCTATTTTGGTGGGTAAACCATAGGAACAACATCATTTCACTCCCCAACTCACTCAAACATTCTAGACCACTCTTGATCAAAGTGAACTTTAATGTGTACATAGTAAAAAAGGAGAAATCTTTGTCAAATTATTTATTAGAGCTCATGTGATGTATTAATGATCTATTAGGTGATAAAATATGGTGTTTTTTATACCCAAAAAAACCTATCTTAGTTTTGGGAGATTTGTACTTGTTTGAAATTGGCAACCTAATCTTGGCCATTATCGAATCTTGCAATGTGCCTTAGTTGAAAGTTGCAACATTGTGTATCTTTGAAATGTATCATCATAGCCTCAAATCATCTATGTAAATAGATTTTATTTGGTGGGTAGAAATAGGAACAACCTCATTTTTCTCCCCATGTTTCTCAAACATTCCAGACTAGTCTAGACCGAAGTTACCCTTAAGGTGCACATAGTACAAAAAGAAGTAATCTTTGCCAAGCCATTTATTGGAGCTCGTGTGACTTATCAATGATATGTCAAGTGCTCTAGGATGGTGTTTTTGTTTCCTATAAAAACCTATCTCTATTTTATAAGATTTGACCTCATTTGAAATCAGCAACCCAATCTCAATCATTGTCAAATCTTGTAATGTGCCTTACTTGAAAGTTGAAACATTATGTATCTTCAAAATAGTTCATCATGGCCTTAAACCATCTACCCCAATAGGTCTAGTTGTGATGCAATCAAGGATGTTGGCCAATGAAGGATAGTCCAAACCTTGCAGCTAACCGAATTACATAGCGGAATACTCAACACAACATATAACACAACAATTGTTTCAAGCAACTTACATTAACATGCCCGGTTGTAAGTCCTTCTGAGTTAGGGTCAATTACAATTAGAAACAATTCTGCAAGATCCACATTAGATCCAATACAATGTTAGCTAGCTCAACTCTGAAGACAATTAGAGGCTGATGGAAACCCTAAGGTAGATCTAAACTTGAGCTCGCAAGCCTCTAAGAAATCTCCTTGTCTACAAGTGTGCAAACCACTAGCTCTGCTACAAATAACTATCAGATAACTATATGATCTACAAGATCATGCAAGATCTTTTCCACAACTTCACCAACTTCAGCTTTCAGAACCTCAGATCAGATTCCCTAAGTCTTCCAAGTCATGAACTTCTTTGATCTCCTAGTGATCTATCCCAAACCTCTACCCAAACATCCTATAAATAGTAATCATCAACCACAAGTTGGCTGGATGAAACCATTAACTCTCCAAATAAATAATTAAATTCCATACAAGTCATCTTACAAATGTATACAAACATTTAATTCAGCATGTTAGCCTATAACAATAGCTACCAACAATAAATGCACCAAGTCAGCTCAACAAATCACACAAAACTCCAGTCCGTAAGCCAGAACTACTGAGCAATAGTGAATTAACTAAGCACGCTAGGCATCACCAAGCACCAGTGTTGACTGAGCATCATAGACATGACCGAGTAACACTTTCACCAAGTGCCAGAGACTACCAAGTTCCTTCAGTGACTGAGCTTCCTTCAATGACCGAGGTCATCAGTCAAGGCTGCAATCGAGTAACACCAGCCAAAAAACCAAAACCCCATGGAGTTTCACTGAGGACAAAGAATTTCTTTTCCTTAACCTTGGATGCCCCTGCCTCAAACACCCCAGGTTCCAAAAGATGTTCATATGTGAGAAGAACATCTTCCAAGGTTGAGAACATAAATCCTGAACTGGTTCTTCACATACAAGTCCTCCACCTTTTCTGCTTGCAAATTCTACCACTTTTATTTCCTTTGTCTCTTAAAGTCTTTTCTTGACAACATACAGGTCGGTTCTCCATACAGATCATTCATTTTATCTGGATCCACAATCTCAACTCAGCTACCAATACTCAGGCTTCTCCTACCGAGTGTTGTATCTAGAAAAGGCATCAGTGAAAACTTCCTATCATCATTCTCAATAGTAAACACATTCTTGACACATCATAAATAGCTCTGCAATCATATTGCCAAGGTCTACGAAGCAATATATGACAACTATTCATCTTCACAATGTCACATAACACAAGATCCTTGTGCTGGCCAATCTAAACATCAATGAAGCACTGTTCTCTTACTTCCAAAGCATGAACATCTTGCAACCAACCAATCCTATAAGGACAAGGATACTTCATTCTATTCAAACCAATTTTTTGAACTAGGTCCTCAGCAACAAGGTTATCAGTACTACCACTATCAACAATAACATCACAAAGTTTACCTTTAGACTTGCATCAGGTTCTAAACAAGTTACTCCTCTGGAAAGGTTCCTCCTTTGTACTGAGCAATGTTCACTGAAGTAGAAAGTTCTCTGATTTAGGTTTATTTTGAATGTTCTCATTCATCACAGTAGTTCGTCAGTCAACCTTCTTTTGTGTACACTCAAAAGAATGATGTCCTTCCTCTCCACAGTTATAGAAAGTACCCTTAAAGATAACTCTACCTATCTTCTTCTTCAGTTCCATAGGTTTATGTTCATCTTCTACATCAGTTGGTTTATCCTTCACCAAATGATCAATCTTTTCCTTCCCTCAGGGATTACTAGGTTGTTTCCTCTTCAACTTATCTTCTACCTATAGAGCATCCTGATAAATATCTTCAGTAGAATCAATCTTTAGCATACCAAGCTCATCCTGAATATTTAATCTTAGACCATTCACATACTGAGCTACCTTTTCCTTACCAAGCTCTCGGTGTCTATTCTGAATAGTAAGTTTGTAGAACTCCTCGGTATAATCTTCAACAGAAAAATCCTTCTATTTCATATTCTACAACTTCTTAAACAAGTCAAGCACATAGTCAGAAGGTATGAACTTAGCTTTCAATTTAGTCACCATCAACCTCCACTGATTGATCTTTGTTTCACCTTCATCTTCTCTATCTCTTTGTAGTTCCTTCCACCAAAGAGAAGCATGTCCTTTCAACTTTGTCTGTTCTAATCTCACTCGAAGAGGATCTTCAATTTCTTCCAACTTAAAGAAATCTTCAATTTCACCAATCTTGTCAATCAGATTATCAGGCTTCAATGTACCAAAGAAAGTAGAAACTTCCATTCGGTAACTACTGCTAAACCAAGGTCCAGATCTATGCAACCAAGTAGTCCTATCTTCACTAGATTCATTCCTCTGATCATCACCACTAGATCTAGCAGTTTCAAATTCTTCAGCAGCTTCTTCATAGCCATCTTCAGTACCAGCATTCTGAGGTACACCGGCAACAAATCTCATGATCTCAGTGACCATGTCATTCTTCATCAATTATATCTCAGATCTGACATCCAATCTGACTTTATCATAAATCTTTGATTCTACAGCATCACAAAGATCTACAATAGCTCTAGGGTCCAATCTTCTCAGAGGCATCCTGGAAGATATGCAAAATAACCATCTGCAACAAACCCTCACTGACCACCTTGTGGAAATCTCCAAGTTGTGTACAAGTCAGATCTCAACCTACCACCTTGAACAAACAAATAAGGCAAGATTTCACAAGTTTAGTGCTTTGAATCTGCAATCTAGATTGCACACAATCTCTGCTCCAACGGGATCAACTTTGCAAGATCAGCCTTGCTAGGTCAACCTTCTCTTCATAAGATCAACTATCAGCTCCCACATGAAAAAAATTTAGCTCTGATACCACTTGATGTAGTCAAGGATGGTGGATCCAATGAAGGATAGTCCAAACCTTGTAGCCAATAGAATTACACAGTGGAATACTCAATAAAATAGATAACACAATAATTGTTTCAAGCAACTTGCATTAACATGCAAGGCTTTAAGGCCTTCTGGGTTAGGGCCAATTACAATTAGATACAATGCTACAAGATCCACAACAAATCCAATACAATCTTAGCTAGCTCAACTCTGAAGACAATCAGAGGCTAATGGAAACCCTAAGGAAGATCTAAACTTGAGCTCGCAAGCCTCCAAGAAATCTCCTTGTCTCCATGTGTGCAAACCACTAGCTCTACTAGAAACAACTATCAGATAACAATCTGATCTACAAGATCATGCAAGTTCCTTTCCAAAACTTCACCAACTTCAGCTTTCAAAACCTCAGATTTGATTCCCTAAGTCTTCCAAGTCATGAACTTCTTTGATCTCCTAATGATGTTTCCATAAACCTCTACCCAAACATCCTATAAATACTAATCATTAGCCACAAGTCGGCTAGATGAAACCATTAACTCCCCAAACAAATAATTAAATGCCATACAAGTCAGCTTACAAATATATACAAACATTTAATTCAGCATGTCGGCCTATAAAAATAGCTACCAACAAGAAATGCACCAAGTCGGCTCAACAAATCACACAAAACTCTAGAGGGTAAGCTAGAACAACCAAGCAATACTAAATTAACCGAGCACGCTAGGCATCGCTGAGCACTAGTGTTGACCAAGCACCGCAAGCATGACCGAGTAACACTTTTACCGAGCACCAGAGACTACCGAGTTCCTTCAATGACCATTGCCATTGGTCAAGGCTACAACCGAATAACACCGGCCAAAATACAAACACCTCATGCAGTTCCATCAAGGACAAAGAATGCCCTTGCCTTAACCTTGGATGGCTCTGCATCAAGTTGGGTGGGTAAACCCCAGGAACAATGTGATTTTTCTCCCCAACTCACTCATACATTCTAGACCACTTCAGATCGAAGTGATCCTTAAGGTGCAAATAGTACAAAAAGGAGAAATTAAATCTAGGGCTATTTCTCAGAGCTCATATGACATATCAATAATCCATTAGGCTCTATAAGATTTTTTTTCTTTGGCCATAAAATCCTATCTCATTTTTGGAAGATTTGACATCATTTGGATTTGGAAACCAATCTCATCATTGCCAAATCTTGCAATGTGCCTTAATTGAAATTTACAACATTTTATATCTTTAAAATGGCTCATTGTGTCCTTAAAACATTTTCTCCAATATCTCTATTTGGGTGGTTAAACCCTAGGAGTAACTTTGTTTCTCTCCCCAAGTCACTCGAACATTCCAAACTACTCTAGAGCGAAGTATTTCTTAAGGTGCACATAGTAAAAAAATAAAAAATCTTTTCCAGGTTGTTTATTGGGGCTTGTGAAACATTGCAATGATTCATTAGGTTCTACAAGATCATGTTTCCTCTACCCACAAAAACTATCTTAGTTTTGGGAGATTTGACCTCATTTGAAATTAGCAACCTAATCTTGGTTGTTGCTAAACCTTGCAATATACCTTGCTTGAAAATTTCAACATTGTGTATCTTTGAAATGACTCTTTGTGACCTCATGCCATCTATGCCAATAGCTCTATTTGGGTACGTGAACCCTAGTAACAACCTCATTTCTCTCTCCATCTTTCTTGAACATTCCTGACCACTCCAAATCGAAGTGACCCTTAAGGTTCACATAGAAAAAAAATAAAAAAATTTCAGGCCATTAAAGGAAGCTTATGGGATGTATTAATTATCTGTTAGGTGCTACATTATATTTTTTGGCTTCCCACAAAAAAAATATCTCATCTTTGGGAGATTTGACCTCATTATAAATTGGCAACCCAATCTCAATTGTTGCCAAATCTTACAATGTACTTTAGTTTAAAGTTACAATATTTTGTATCATTCAAATGGATTTCCATGACCTCAAACCATCTATTCCAACATCTCTAGATGGATAGGTAAACTCCATGAATAATCTCCTTTCACTCCCCAACTCGGTTGAACATTCTAGATCACTCCAAACCAAAGTTACCCTCAAGGTGTACATAGTGCCAAAACTGTCAAACTTTGACAGAGCATTTATCGAAAATCATGCAATGTATCAATGATCTATCTAATGCTACAACATCATATTATTAATTCCTAAAAAATAATCTATCAATTTAATGAGATTCCACCTCATTTAAAACTAGTTATGATGTCTCACTTCTTGCCAAATCTAGCAATGTCACTTAGTTGAAAGTTTTTACATTTCTTATCTTTAAAACTATTTATCATGGACTTGAATCATATATGGAAATGCCTTTTATTGGGTGGTTAAACACAAGGAATGACCTTTTTCAACTCTCTCACTTGCTCAAATGTTCCAGAACATAATGTATCGCTTCGTCCCTTAATCTGCAAATAGTGTCAAAATTGTCAATCTTTGACAAAACATTTCTTAGCACTTGTGCAAAGTATCAATGATATTTATGATGTTGCATGATTGAGTTACCAACACACACAAAATACTATCTCAGTTTCATGATATTCTACCTCATTCAAAAGTGGCAACCCCATCTCATTTTTTGCCATATCAAGTACAATGTTGTTAAGATGAAAGTGGCTACATTGCTTATCTTTGAAATGGTTCATCATGGCCCCAAACCGTTTGTGCCAACAAATTTTATTGGGGGATCAAATTATAGGAACAACATTGTTGGGCTTCACAAATCATTTGAATTTTCTATACTACATCGTATTAGTGTGTCCCTTGAGGTGTGTCTTACATATTTTCCGGTTATAGGTCAAAATAATCCACTTAGGTCCTCGTTGGTCTAACTCCTTGTATTAGAAAGGTTAATTTTATGTCCTTGATGATTCAAATGTTTATTAAAGGCATATTAAATTAATTGAGTCTTCTATTACTAGTATAGATCTACATCAACCACAAGATTGTCCAATAATTTTCTTGACAAACAATGAACTAAAAAGCCAAAAAAGAATAATATATTATGTTAGATAGACATATATTGATGTACATTTAATCACCTTCTGCATAAACTATTTGACTTAAAAGTATTGGTACTAAAGTTGTATGAAATGAAACATACATATTGTCATAAAGTATGAACCATATAGTAAAAATATACATACATATGTGCAAGAATAAATATAAGATATTATAAATGTACAAAGAATATGAAATCCACATAAGCATGAAGTAGTGTACATTAATATACATGAGACATGAATTATATACTTAAAAAATTAACTATAAATATTTGTAGGCAATGAATCTAGCTATATATGTCCAATAATTTCATTCATGTAATATATCCACTATAGTTAAATTGGATTCCTAGAAGACAAATGGATGTAGAATGTATCACATATACAATATACAAAAAATATATCCAATAATTCCATATAGGTATTGAATATATATCCTTAATCTAGTCCTTTCCCATGAGGGGAAGAAAAAAATCTTGAGCTTCCTTTGACTGTTTTGTGGATGGAGATGTAGTGGATGTTGGATTCTTCCAAGTGTGCTCACTTGTCCTTGTCTCTAGACTCTTCTAGATCTCCAACTAATAAAATTAAAAATATAAACATCAATAACTAATATACATTAAAATTTAATTATAAGATGGCATACAATAGAATATTCACTTACTGATAACAAATAGTCACTATCTTCATCCAGGGGATGAGGACATTGACATTATGGAGTAACAAGTCCCTACAATGACAATAAAAAAATAATAATTAAAATATATAGATAATATCATTTAAAAATTCAATATAAACCATTCAAACAACAATTAAAATTAAGGAATATCTTTCATACCTCTATCAATACTTTAGAACTTGCTATAGCTACAACAACCCCACAATCCAAAGAGTCACAAATAGTAGGAGTATATGATGTCAACAACTAAAAATGAAACAATAAGAGTATTATGTAGTTATCAAGAATACCTCTATTTTTAATTGTACCTCTGTGAAAGTGCCACTACATCCTTTAGTGAGTGCTGTGAACATGGAGGGTCTAGCAATAAAATAATGCACATGTGCACTAAGTTATAAGACAACCTTTCATATAATAACGTACTACTCATGTGTAATAATTATAGTTCTTTATTAGGTATATACCTATGGACTTGATGATGTTGTGAAAAAGGTGGGTGAAGGAATATGACCACTACCATGAAGACTTCAAATGACTCTAAATTTTTATTATAATATTTATACTATTTTAGTTATTCATTCATTTATCAATTAAATATAATCAAGTAAATCAAATTAACATGAAAATAAAGCACCTCCATGAAAGTGCCATGACATCCTTCTCTCTATGGTGTGAACATTGATTGTACAATAGTAAAATAATGCACATGCACAATAAGTTATGGGATAATCATTCATATAATTACATACTACTCGTGTATAATAATTATAATTATTTATTAGATACATACCTGTGGACTCAATGATTTTGTGGAAAAGGGGGTTGGGGGAACACTGCCACTATTATAAACACTTTGACCTTGAATTTTGATTATAATCATTAGATACTAATTAAGTCATTCATTCATTCATTCATATGAATTAAATATAATTAAATGAATTAAATGACTTGGAAATATTACCTCTATATCAATGCCTATTGTCCCATTAAGAAATTCATCAATCATTAAACTATCATCATTTGGATGTCCGTTAGCATCACCATATGTGGATAGGGATCCACATGATAAAAAAAAATGGGCTCTTAAAGACTAACCATGCTCACTCTGGACTAAATGAGTGGTACATTGTATAAGATTATGTGTGAACATACTAATCGTGCCTAGTCTATCCACCTCAACATGTTCCTTCACATTGTAAGGATGTAACACGCTTGACATGTGGTTTTCTAGAGGGCCTCCTAACTACATTAGGGTTGTGTTGTGCCCCTTGTCTGTCATGTGATGACCCCATGCATCTACCCTAAAATTCTAGAAAGTCAAAATAATTTTGGACCTCATTGAGGACAACCTCATAATAGAGATTCCTCAAAATCTATAATGGAACTTTGTGATTGTTAAAGGGATTGCTATCAAAAAACATCCACCACATTTCCCAAAAATTCCTTTTTATTTATTCATGCTTGCAGCAATGGATTAGAAACTTGCTACAAGTAATTCTAAGAGCTGCGATCAATTTAGGATTTATAGAGAATTTGCAAATGTCATCTTTGGTTAGTTTTTTTTTTTTTATATCCTCATATGATAATTTGTCTACATAATACTTTTTTTCTCCTCTCCTTTGTTTGGTCATATATTAAGTTTCTCACTAATATCACCTATGTGGGTCAAAATTTATTCTAGTTAGGTTGCAAGTGATACCCTTGTAGGATTTATTCCTATAATTTGTTTCAGCCTTCCAATCCATCACTCTAATTGAGTTTTGTTGTTTTCTATTTGATTTAATAGATTTTGGTGAGTCTCTAGTGGATTTTTTCAATAGATGGAGGAGCTTGAGGTGGATTTTCCTCATTATATTCATCATGAGGAGGTGGAGAATTTTCTGGAGGAGGTTAAGGAATTTTTCCAGGTGGATTTACATTTTCTAAAAGTATAAACAAAAAATAATTTAAAACCTTATTTAAATATATATTTTAACAAAACAAAAAGTTGATAATGTAAAATAACTCATCTCATCGACCTCCTCTGATGCAGGAGCATCTCGGGTCCTTGGAAATCTTGTGTCACCAAAAACATATTTGAGTTTTTCTATGTTGCTCAGTTTCCTTTGTCCGCCGGTGTTGGTCGGTTATCTCTCTGGCATTCAGTGAATTTCCCTGGTGCTAGGAGATGCTTGTCTAGCACTCAGTTCCCATGCTTACTGAGTTTTTTTGTTTTGGATTTATTTTGAGGCCATCTTGTGCATTTAATTTGGGTCATGGATTTAATGTTGGTATCCATCATTGGGAAGCGCATGGACCTAGATCTGGTTATTCCTTCTATTGATTATGGATCTAAAGGTTGAATTGGCTCGGTAGCCTCTTGTATAAATATAGTTGTTTGGTTAGAGTTTAGGGAGTCAGTTCTGGATAGAAGATAGAAGATAGAAGATAGAAAATTAGACATTGTTGGTAGATCCTCACATGTTGGAGGACTTATGGACTTGATTGTAATATTTGGTCTAAACTGGGAAGGCCTTACAATATGGCATGTATGAATCAATTTAAAGATAATATATCAAAGTATCTGCATTGTCTCTCTCACTGTTTGTGTTTTTTTTCTTCCGCGTGTTGTTCTGCAAGGTGGATCTGGTTAGGGCATGCCTTTGGCCCCTCACTATATCCTCCCTTGCATCAAGTGGTATTAGAGTGAGGTTAGATCTGGATCTAGGTGTGCGAATATAGATTTGAAGGCTCCTTCTTGTGAAGCCCTAGTTGAATTGTTGTGGGGTAGCAGATTGAGATTAACTGATCTTGAAAGATTAATTGATTTTGAGATAGAAACTGATTGATAGATTTGAAGATGTTTGATTTAGGTCCTGATCGACCAAAGAATTGAGATGATGCTAACTATATCAACAATGAATTGATGATTACGAAGAAGTGCCAAAACACCTGATTTTGAACCTATGATTATGAAGAAGTGACAATCCTGACTCCAGACCTGATTGTCCAAAGGATTCGTGCAGATGCAAAATTCGAACCCTTCAATTATGAATAATCAAGGAAATAACACAACTGAATCAATGGTTATAAAGAGCTAATACAGTTCACAAGATAAAGAGAATATCAGATTGATATGGATCTCGATGAATCTGATATGCCCCAAGTGATGTGCCCTAAGCAACGAGGACTTCTAATGAATCAACAACTAGATGTGGTTGTTGTCTTGATTACTAAGGAAAGATTTGATTTATAGATTTGATTGAGATGCAATACCATGCCCCCTTCAGGATAAAAGTCAAAATCTGACAAGAAAAGTTAGCATTGAATGGTTTAGAAGCATGTTAATTGATTGTACAAGTGGTTATACACGTTCGAGAATGCATTCTACATCGTTCAGTGGTCCGAAAGACCAAGTCTGACTAGGTTTGACCATGAGTTGACCAAGTTGAAATTTTGATAGTTTGGTGTAAGATAATCAGTTAAGTTTAAAATAGGATTTCTATGATGATTGAAGGTTGATTATGCAAGTAGTTGGCCATCCTGGGTCCAAAAATTTTAAATCATGATTTTGACAATGTAAATGATCTTAGATTTTTATTTTGATCCCGAAAATCGATTCAAAACGTCAAAATTAGCTAGGGGTACAATTTTCGTGGAAAATGTAGCACTTTTATAAATTAGGTCAAAACCTATATAAGGCCCAAAAGGGTCATTTTCATTTCATTATTCAGTTTTGTCTTCTGTGAGCCTTGTGGAGCCCTCTGAGAAAATGGACAAGGTACCTATCTCCTCTCACCGATTCAAGCATAGCCGACAATACCAGCAACCTCCCCAGCATGGGAACCTGGTAAGTGGACCTTTGTGCCTCTCCATGAATTCAAATTTTGCATGTTTTTAGCATTTTAGGATCATTTTCATACGTTTTTAGCTTTTTGAATTTTTGCACCATGAAAAGTCATACGATAGTCCACTTGGGCTCGTACGAGTTTTTAATTTCATTTTGATAGTCATCCTGAAACTACCTGAAACTCATATAAGAGGGACCCATGTGTTGTACGACATTTTGTTAGGTCCCTTAATTATCGTACGGGAACCTATATATTGTCATGTACTCACAAAATGTCATGCGGGAACTTGTAGAAACTCATATGAGTTTTGACACCAGTCTAAAACTCATATGGAAAACAACGAGTGTTTTTCACATCCTTAGGTCAAATTTTTTATTTTTTTGATTTCATAGGCTGATTCCTTAGCATTTAATGTACCTTCTGAAGTATTTAACTTTTCAATTTCTATATGTATAGCCTAATTTTTTACCAAGTTACTGATAGGGTACTCTATTTCTATGTTGTGTAGGTCATCTATCCTGATGTTCATGTCTGGATTTCTCACCCAGTGACCCAGAGACTGTGCATGTTATTGCCTAATCTAATGAGAGTGCATCTTGCTTCATGTGGATTTGAGTATCTTATATAGTTGCCTGAGATTCAAGTGAACCATGGATTACTGACTACACTGATAGATCAATTTCATTTTGAGACACACTTTCCACCTACCCACTGGAGATATTACAATTACACCTGAGGATGTGTATAAGATATTGCAGATTCCATTTCATGGCCCTCATCCTGATTATGTTAGTTCAGGGAATGTTGAACTTCTTGCCTTTCAGAGAGTTTTCGGTGATGATACTCAGTTGACTCAGTCTATCTCATGGGAGACTTTAGTTTAGAGATATGGGCAGACCCATAAATTAGAGTGCATCGTAGTAGGGATGATCAATGGGATCATCATGTCTGATAGTCAGCAAAATGGTCTTCTAATGGGTTGGGCCCCTATGGTAGCTCTATTGATGGCTCATCCTTTTGAGCTTGAATGGGGACAGTGTATGCTTGCACACATGTTCTTTGAGATGCATGACATAGTGTATCAGGACAGAAAATATTTTTCTTTTGGTGCATTGGTTCTACAGATTTAGGCATGGGAGCACATCCTAATATGTTAATCAGTATGTCAGACATAGAGACAGCTGTAGGTGCCCATGATTTATGTATATTCTGGATATGTGACACAGGTTCGTATGGGGATTACTGAGTATTGGAGGAATGTTGCTCAGGATTAAATTTGTAATTTTTCAAATTTTACTATGTTTTAGTAAACTGCATTTTTTAGGGTCTTGGGAGCATTTCTGGGCTTGGATGATGTGTGAAAGTAGCAACGAAGCATCACTCCTTTCAAAATTTAGTTCTATATAATTTGAATACCTTTCCAATGGATCAAACGGTTCTCAAATCGGAGCTAGGACTAGAAAGTTATGCCTTCTCCAAGTTGACCTAATTTTTATATATAGTTTTTTGATAATTTTTTATAGTTTGAATAGTTTATTTTAATAAATATTATGATGGCTCTTCATTTCATTTCCAAGGGACTTTGATGACCCTGGGATCCATCAGACTTGTATAAACTCAAATATTTGAATAGAATGGATCAATTTTTTTGGTTTGAAATCTTATTGTTCTCCATTTTCATGTTGAATTCTAAAATACTGCAGGTATCACACCAGGTATTGTAATCTAGTTTTCATAAATCAGCATGTGTCCTGGATGACATGACCTTTTTCATTTGAAGACCATATTTACAAGTTAAGGCATGGCTGACTGCGTGTGCTTAGTTCAGTTACTTCTTTCATAGTCGGGTATTGATAGATAGATCCACCATAGTTCTTGAGTATTTTCTTATTACACAAGTGTGGAGACAGTATGGCCTTATTCAGGATGCACCACATGAGTATGCTACATATGCAGGGTTAGTCTAAGATCTAGGATTGGGATGGAGTGCTTGATTATCTTATGCTCTTTGTGCTCAGGAGTATATAGGATATGTTCCCAGAGATTGGGATTGTAGGCCACAGGTAGTTGATGTTGTGGTTACTGATGCTTTCATTGCTTGGTTGGCAGAGCATCCCATGCATAGATTCTCTGATCCTACAAAGCTGATCCCCACTATGGAGGAGGTCATAGATGTTATAGGTTCACCAATGGATAAAGGCCAAAGGCATCGAGATGTGAAGATTCCTATTGTGAAACCTACACCTTCAAGGCCTAGAGCAATTTCCCCTAGATAGAGACCAGCTAGACAGATGATACCACCTCATCCTCCTCGTCCTATAGCAGGCAGGCCTGCAATTTTGTAGAGGAGATCTTCTAGAGGAGAGCATGGTACTTTGGGTAGCATAGGTACTACAGATGAAGTACTGGGTGCACAACAAGATGTAGGTTGTGATACTGATTCCACACATGCTGATGTTGATTTTGATCTGGGAGCTAAGGTTAGACACCGCAAGGCATGCAGAGCAGAGGCTGTTGATCAACCTATTGAGGACATAGATATACCAACTACAGATGTAGATCCTAGATTGGCTTAGACTCCTCAGGAGGTTATTAGGAAACTTAGGTTACAAATCAGAGACCTAAGATTGCAGAGTGCAAGACTTGAGGTATAACTCAAGGAGTCTGAGAGGAAACATTTAGAGCAGCAGGTAGAGAACAGCTGATTGTAGGCAAAGGTTACTCATCAGACTGCATGGAGTGCCTACTATGTCTCTACATACTATGATTTTGTTCCTTCCACACAAAGAGTACCTACATACTCTCATTATCTGATTGCTTCAGAGGGAGTGTGAGCATCATGGGCTAAGAAACCACCAAATGCACCAGCACCATCCCCACTAGATGCGGAGGAGTAGGTAGAAAGCTGATCTGTCTTAGCTTTTTGATTGTTTTCATCATTTTGTCCATAGATATTGATCTGATCTAATAGCTCACATGAGCTCATTCTTTTGTATACTGTGCCATTAGTGCACCCCTTACTATTATGAGGTTTTATGATATATATAAGATCAATTTTTGGTTATGACTTCATTTGTCCTTGTCAATTTGTGTATGATGTTATATCATGTGATGTAAATGCTTTGAGTAGTGTAGAATGTATTGAATATGCAATGTAATTGATTTCTTTCAAATGTATGGATTATGCAATGCAATTGATTATGGATTATGGATTATGGAAACATATGAATTGCTTATTCTTTATGGATGTACATGTATGTAATGTAATGAGTTGAATGATTATGAAATATGCAATGTAAATGCAATGATACACATGATATATTTTGCAGGTATGGATGAAGACAAATACTCGGTCATTTGTCAAAAAGGATGTTTAACCTAGGATGGTGATAGCTTGTGGATCTATGAAAAAACCTTCATTTGAGACTCAGCTCTTGTGAGATGTTTTGAAATAGGTTTGAAGAATTTTTTAAGCATTTTAGTTTGATTTGGCAATCGTGAGATCATGCAATCATGTAACGTGTGGAATAAAATGCAAACCTAAGACCTAGGACCTAGTCACTGATCATGTGTCGGTCATTTTCATCACTAAATTTTTAGGTAACTGGATAAATCAATACAACATCCACTAGTTATGAAACCATAGACATATGAATATTGATTCGTATGCTCAAACCTTAATACAATGTCCACTGGCTAGACAACCATGGACATATGAATATTGATTTTGTTTTCAGAATGTTGGATTAGATATAAGCACGAAGGCACAAATACTAGGATGACTTGAATATCATGTCCATTTTGATATAGCAATTTGTATAAGCATCAAAACATAAATGTCATGATGACCTGAATATGCCTTGTAGTGCAAAAACATCAAGCAATCAAGAGATCATTCTAAATCCAATGTGAATTACCTGTAGTGACCCTTTATCATCCACATCCTTAGGTAAGATCACATTTCACAGTAAGAGTAAGAACTCACTCAAAAGGCAATAGTTAGATCAAATGTCCTTGAATTTTCTGGGTATCAATGGTTGAGGTACTCATGGCCATCCAATACGAGATGGAGGATCTTATAGATGGACATCATTTCAATCCAGATTTTCCAAAGTTGTTAGATTTTCTCATACAAGCAGAAGAAAAAGAAAAGATTATGCCCATAGTCATCACTATCTAAATCTAATAAAGGACATCATTGAAGAGCTCGAGGAGACAAAATATGTAGAAATATCAATGTGAATCAATAAGCATACAAGGAGATAAAAGCATGTGAGCATAGATTGTTTTCATTTTGTTTTGATGTTTGTTTGTGTTTGATTGCAAAATCCTTTTAGGTAAGGAGATAGATAGATAGACTCAGAAGTATCTTCGAAGGACCCTAACTAGATATGACTCATTTGAGGTATACTAGAGACCAGAGGATATGACATTGATTACCCCCAAGTTTGAACATTGATAGGATACCAATGCTTGAGCTGATTGGTGTAGAGACCGACTTTATTGAAAATAGGAATGCAGAAACAAACCAAGTGATATGTACAAACTAAAGAAAGATTGAAAGCTGGGAAAGACCAAGATTGCAATGATAGATGGAGCATTTTGGAACAAGTGGTGTCTATTTGCTAGGTTTTCACCATCTTCACAGAGATTCTATTTTTTCTACCAAGGGGCCTATTTCCAGGTTTTCACCAAGGCACTTTTTCTTTTTCTTCTTTTTTTTTATTTTTATCTTTTCAATTTTTTTTTTGTATTTTTCATTTTTTATTTTTTTTTGTGAATCATCAAGGCGCCTATTGCTAGGTTTTCACCAAGATGTTCATTTTTTCAGGACTTTTTCTGATTTTTCTAATTTTTTTTAGGACATTTTTGATATATTGAATTCTTTAGGTGTAGAATTTCTTTAGATGGAGAATGTTGATTGGTTCTCGGAGCTGTTCTCCTTCAATCATTGAGAGTTGATAGGCTCCAGAGCCAAAAGTAGTAGTGATAACAAAGGGACCTAGCTAGTTGGGTTCAAACTTCCCCTTGTGTTCTCTATGTGATTGATTTTTAGGATTTTCTCTCAAGACTAGATTGCCAACCTGAAATTCTTTGTGTTTGACTTTCTTGTTGTAGCCTCTAGACATTCTTTTCTAATATACTTTGAGATGATCATATGCTTCTTGTCTGCGCTCATCTAGTAGTTCAAGTTCTTGCAACCTAGACACTCTGTAGTCATCATCAGTTACTAGACCATGTATACTGATTCTTAATGATGTGATTTCAACCTCAATAGGTAGTACCACTTCTGACCCATAAACTAAAGAAAATGTTGTAGCCCTAGTGGGCGTTCTGATACTTGTTTTGTAGCCCCAAAGAGCTAGATTGATCATGAGATGCCAGTCTCTTCCTATTTTATTAACTGTGTGATGCAAGATTTTCAACAAATTTTTGTTTGATGCCTCTGCTTATCCATTCCCTTGAGGATAATATATGGATGACCAATATTGTGTAATCTTGAATTTAGAGCATAAGGAATCTAGGTCCTTGTTTTCAAATTGGCCACCATTATTTGTGACTATATAATGTGGAATACCATACCGACATATCATGTAGTTCAGAATGAACATAGAGATTTGCTTGTCAGTTGCTTGATTCAAAGGAACTACTTCTACCCATTTTGTGAAATAGTCTGTAGCTGTAATGATATGGGTATGTCCATTAGAAATGTGGATAAATGGCTCCAATCAGATCAAATGCCTATTGTTGAAAAGGCCATTGTGTAGTAAAGGGAATAATATCTCTCCCTCATGCATGAATCAAGTTACCATGGACTTGACACTTTTGACAGTTCTTAGAAAATTTGATAGCCTCTTTCTCCATTTCAGGCCAATAATACCCAGCCCTAATAAGTTTTCAAGCTAGTGTTAAACCATTGGAATGTGATCCACATAAACCTTCTTGTAATTCATCTAATGTACATTGAGACTCTTCTCATTCTAAACACCTACGTAGCGTACCATCTAGACTCCATTTGTATAGATCATTACAATTGATGACATACCGGGATGCATTTTGGATAAAGTATCATTTCTCATGGCAGTTGAAGGAATCAAGAATGATTTAATCTTGAAGGTAGGAGAAAAGGTTTTTGTATCTGGAAGAATCATGACCAACAATAGTACAGATCATGTAGGTTTCAGAGGAATCATATGTAGGAAATGACAATGCTTCCACTAGGAACTCATAACGTAGCTCATGTTCGGGCTGCTGTAGTAGAGATGATAGTGTTTCCATAGCATCAGCAACCTTGTTCTCCATTTTGGGAATTTTCTCAAATGTGATAGATATGAAATATTTCTTTAAGTCATCTACCATGCGTTTGTATGGAATAAGTTTCTCATCTTTTGTCTGGTACACATCATTGACTTGGTGAATGACTAGCTGTGAGTCTCCATGAATGTGTAACTCTATCACTTGCCATTCTATTGCTATCTTCATACCATTAAGTAGAGCTTCATATTTAACAATATTGTTTGTGCAAGGAAATTTTAGTCGGAATGCTTTAGATATTGAGTAACCTTGTGGTGTTATGAATAATATGCCTACTCCAGATCCATTATGTGTATAAGATCCATCAAAGAAAAGATGCCAAGTCCTAGAAGATATGTTCATGATGGATGAATCAGGAAATTCCATATGTAATGGTGTATCATCAAACATTGGGGCATCACCCATTTGATTTGTAATGACTTGGCCTTTGATAGCTTTCCTTTCAACATATTCTATGTCAAATTCACTCAATAGCATTACCCATTTAGCCAATCTACTTGTGAGGGAAGCTTTTCTTAGTAGGTACTTTAGTGGATCAATCTTAGCTATCAATTGTGTTGTATGAGCTAACATCTAGTGTCTCAGTTTCTGTGATGCAAAGATCACAGCTAGACAAGCTTTCTCAATCATGGAATAGTTCTTCTCGTAAGCTACCAATGTTCTATTGATGTAATATATAGATCTCTCTTTCTTATTTTCCTCATGTTGTGCTATTAATTCCCCCAGTGATGTATCTGTAGTAGAGACATATATGATCAATGGCTTCCCTTGAATAGGAGGCATCAAAATAGGAGGATTTGATAGATACTGTTTGATATGATTGAAATTATTTTCACATTCCTCCTTCCATGAGAAGATCACACCTTTATGTAATGTCTTTGTGAAAGGTTGTGATATGTCAGCTAGCTGAGATATGAAATGATTGATCAATTGCACTCTTCCTTGTAAGGTTCTCATTTGATTGATATTCTTAGGAGGTTTCATCTCTATGATAGCTTTGACCTTAGCAGGATCTACTTCAATGCCTTTCTTTGAAACAATGTAGCCTAGGAGCTTTCAAGAAGTGACACCAAAAGCGCACTTCTTAGGGTTCAATTTGAGACTAAACTTATCCATTGTATTTAGTATTTTGCTTAAGTCACTCAAATGTTCAAATATTATTATTGATTTAGCTAAGGTCTCAGTCTTCCATAGTTTGATGCATCATATCATGAAAGATAGATGTCATAGCTCATTGATATTAGCACCAGCATTCTTAAGACCAAATGGCATGAAATTCCAGCAAAAGGTACCCCATGCACATGTGAAAGTTGTTTTCTTTTCATCTTCTGGAGAAATTTTGATTTGGTTGTATCTAGAGAAACCATCCATTAAAGAATACATCTCAAAGCCCGCAGTCATATCCACTATCATGTTAATGTTAGGTAGTGGAAAGTCATCCTTAGGGCATGCTTTGTTTACATCTCTGAAATCCATGACACTCTAATTGATTTATCTGGTTTTGAAATAGGAAAAATGTTGGAGATCCACTCTACATAATCTATAACTCAGATAAATCTAGCTTTTAGTAACTTTTTTAACTCAGCTTTAACAAGGAGGGCAACATGTGGATGCATCTTTCGCAACTTCTGTTTAATAGGTTTGACTACTGGAATGATAGAAAGATGATGCATTATCAAATTTGGATCTAACCCTAGCATATCTAAATGTTTCCATGGAAATTTGATCTTCTTCTCTGTTAAGAAAGTAGTGAATGCATATTTTTCTTCTTCTCAAAGAGATTGTGCTACATGAATCAGTTGTGGTTCCTCTGTTGTACCCAAGTTGATAGATTGAGTGGGCTCTATCAATACTAGAGATCTGTCCTATAAATGACTTAGAAGGACATCAAATACCTCATCCTTAGGCTCCTCAAAGAGGTTTTCACCTTAGGATATGTCTTTTATTTTTACTATTTTAGGTTCTGAGACTACCACAAAGTGGTTTTCACCCTCAAAACTCCTTTTTTTAAAAAAAAAAATTCTTTTGACTAAGATACTTGATATCTGACTCAGTCATGCTAATGCTCAGTTCACTGATGGAAGTCATCATAGGTTCCACTGCATTGATGTAGCAAGCAAGGGCATAGTCATTTAGAAAGGTATAGATATGTTGGCTCAGATCAGTAGAAGTTCAGTCAATAAGTTCTAGATGTTGGATAGTCATTGTAGGGAAGGATTGGGAAATGGTGTTTACATATATGGTGTTATCATCATTGGTCCTAACCTGACTCTCGAATTCAAAGGTGATATTACTACTCAGAATGTTCAATTCACGAATAGTCTCAATGTCATTATTGGATTCCACTTCAGCTGTAGGTGGATCAAATTCATTAACTTCATCATTTTGATCTAGAATTACATTAGATTTAGGTGAATATAGGTGAATCACATTAATATGTTTTTTAGTGATAAGTTCAACTTCTTCTGGAATAGCTCCCCATTCATAATCATTTGATTCATCCTCTATTTCTTCATCTAGACCTTTGGGAAATCTGAGAACATGTGTAAAGTCAGGATGGATACCCAAAGAAGGGTTACCTTTAGATTCTAATTTGAATTCATACTCATGGGAATCTATCTCAAAATAGCTACCACCTTCCTTCTTGTCTATTTGGTTTTCTTCAAGATCAGTCGGTTCTTGTGGTGTAATTACCTTTTGTCCCATAGTAGGTTCTTGTGTGTCTACTACATTGATATTTTCCTTCAGTTTCTCTTCATCTTTAAGGAGGTCTAGTATTTCTTTAGGCAAGCACTCATAAGGAATAAGCTCATCAATGGTGTCTGAATCATTACTATCATATTGTTGTGTTTCTTCCTTTAGCTGAGTTTCTTCAGGAGTTATCTGTTCTAGGACGTGGAGATTTTTTGTTGAGACAAAAAGGCTTCTTTTGATATCCCAAGCCTATAGTATCTTTGGTCATCCTTCCACAATTTTCAAATGGTTTTACATTTCCTTTTCCTCTTGTTCCTCAAGGTCCTTTTCCAGTGTACCCCATTTTAGACATGAGTTTATGACCTGGTCCATAAGATTTGATAGGGATTTTAGGTGTTTTAGAGTCACATTTTTGAATTGTCTTGGATTGAGACTTATCTTTGTATAACCATGCTAGTATAGCTTGTTCTTCATCAGATTCTTTCTTGGACACTTTTTTTTTGACAAAAAATCCATTAAATATGACTTGGGATTCTTTAGCTATAGGTTTCACTTTGTCTGATGGTTGTCTGTAAGATTTTGGGGACAACGAGAGATATGTGAGAGATAAGACTAGTTCCATTGTGTATTATCCCATACCTATGTCCATAATTTTGACTTCTTGGGAAATTAACTCCATCTTGGATGTAGATACAATGTCTGTTTGCTTGGTGAAAGATTCTCTATTATGTGGAACAAGTTTGTCAACACTTTCTTTCAAGGCATTGCAAGATGTTGATATGTCAGCTGGAATTGTAACCTCTAATCCATCATAAGGAAAATTCACATATTGATGGTATGTTGATGGAATATCTTACATTTCATGTATCTAAGGCCTCCCTAGAAGAATATTGTAAGCCAAAGGAAGATCTAGAGCTTGACAGGTGATTTCTTTGATAACTGGTCCTGTTCTGATAGCCAGGACAATTGTTCCTTTAGAAGATCTTTCTTGCTCATCATATGATTTTATGCTTATCATCTTTTTAGGATCAATAGCATCTTTTGATAATCCCAATTGTGTGATCAATTTGTAAGAATAGATGTTTAGACCAGTGCCTCCATCTATCAGCACGCATTTGACATGATAGTTTTGGATCAAGACTTCAATGTGCAAGGGCTAGTTATGCGGATGACTCGGTGAATTGTCATATTCCTTTGAGAAGGAGATATACTGGGGGGATGTCAGATGACCAACCATAGTCTAGAATCTATCTAGATCAAGATTGTCAAGAACATTGGAACTGAGTAGAGCTTTATCTAGAATGGCTCTATTGCAGGAGATATTCGAAGCAACTCAAACATGGATTTTTTTGGATTGGTATGTTGGAGTTATTGGACAATACTATATGATGTTGGTCTAGTCTCTTTAGGAGTTGATGATTTTGAGGCAGCCCTCTATTTAGAAGTAGATGAAAGATTGAAAGGCACCTTAGGGGTATTGGATGAATTTGAGTTTTGTCCTTGTAGATGTGCCTGGGCTTTTGATCAAGTTACTACATTTTCTAATTGATTATCTCTATCCTTTCTTACAATTATGATGACATTGCAATGTTTAGATAGGTATGGTTCAACCATATTTATGAAAACATTATTTCCAGAGTAGGTTTAATTGACTTTAGCACCCATGTTAGGCTGAGAAGATGAATCTCATTGACCATGTTTTTGAAATGGTTCTGTGAATGTCATATGATCATTGTTGGTTTTGTGATTGTCAATTACAATTTCTCCATTATCAATTTTGTCTTGTATGAGATGTTTCAAGCATATGTAGTTATTGGCTTTATGACCCTTGTTTCTATGGAAGTCATAGAAATCGGTCTCTTTCCACCATTTTGGTTTAGGTTTAGGATCAAATACTTTTATCTCAGGCAATGAGATGATTTTGTTCACCAAGAGAGTTTTCATGGAAAATTCTAAGGACTCACCCAAAGGAGTAAACTCATGTTTTGGTGTTGTAACCTAAGGTTTATAGTCTTTTGAATTTTGAGAAGATTTAGATGGATTTTGTTCAGAAGCTTTTATGGCTTGAGTGCCCATGGTGAGATTGAATGCTGGTGTCTTTGATGGGATACTGACATGATCAACAATGCCATCTGTTACAAAATTCTTGTTCTTGTTCCATAATTTACCTTTGTCTTTGTTTTTGGAACTAGAACTAGATTCGTACTTGTTTTCCTTATGAAGTGATATGTCTCCTTTTTTGACAAGTACATTCTCAATCTTGATGGTATTCTCTACCATTTTATCGAAGGATGTATGATTTTGCATTTGCAAGTGATAATTGAGTTCCAAAATCAAATTTTTTATGAAGATTTTGAACTTTTTAAATTCTGGAATAGGTCGAGCATAGATTGAAAACTTCTTCCTCCATCGTTTGAGGAATGTTAGGAAGGCTTCTCCTGAGTTTTGCTTCAGATATTAGATATCAATCATGGGGACCAGATGTTGAATGTTGTAGGAGTATTGTTGATAAAATAGTTTGATTAACTCCTCAAAGGTTTTGACTGTTGAAGGCATTTGAGAGAACTAATGAATGGCTGACCCTCCTAGAGATTGAGGGAAAAGACACTTTGGATAGGTTGGTTCATGCATGAACTCCATAGATTGAGTACAAAATTCTCTGACATGATCTTGGGGATCAGAGTTTCCATCATACTTATCATATTTTGGTATCTCCACTCTTTTTGGGAATGGTGGCATGTACAAGTCTTTATCAAATGGAAAAGCGCATAGAGCCTCCATGGAGAACTCCTTAGGTTCCTTCTCTTTTTCTAGTTTGTTGAGCTTGACTTGCATAACATGCATTTGTTTCATCATAGCTGTGATGGGAGTTTCTTCCTCTTGAGTGAAAATATCTTCAACATTAAATTTTGGAGGAATTTTGGCTCCTTGTCAAGCTAGATCTAGGAAATATGCCTCTTTCTCTTCATGCAAGAAATGCCTCATCATTTTCTTGAAGTTATCATCATTTTGATATTTAGAAATTTTAGAAGTTGTGGGTTCTTGATTTGCACCATGTTGAGACTGATTTCCTTGGGAGCCTTGGTTTTCTCCTCCTTGAGACATTGTATTGTGATGAGAACTACTAGGGATTTATTGATGTGGAGTTTGTTGAAAAATTGCATGAACTGATGTAGGAGGGGTGACGTAACCACCTTTCAAAAAAAGATTACCAAGAGCATCTTCTCCAAATATATTAGTGTTGTGGTGTTGATGAAATGTCTCAGCAAGCATAGATGATGCTACTCAAGAGAATTTGGGTTTTTCTCCTTGCTTTCATTGTGATGAAGCTCTAGTTTCCACCATTAACCTTGGGTGAAGCAAAAGAGCAAGATTAAGACAACCGAAGAATGACTTCATTCAAGAAGATCAAATGATGCAACCTTGTCAAGATTGGATTGATTGAAGATTGATTTGGACATAAATGAAGGATATTATGCCCTAGTTGTATGGGTAGATGCCCAAAAGATGGCTGACAGGAGCTCCAACACTTAGCCATTTTTGTTGAAGGTTGAATTGAAGATGATTTTGACAAGGTTTTGACACAAGATGAATGAGATTCAAATTGATAGATCAAAAGGATGGATTAAAACTCAAGAGACCACTTTTGGAAAATGATTGGATTCTTTCTGGTATTTTCTATGTTCCTGACACAGTGAATTTGTTTACAAAATCTGGAAGTAGGTTGTAAAATTTGGATTTTTGACAAATTCTAGAGATTTCTAGCAACTTTGCAAAATTTTGATATGAGTTTCTCCAAGCTCGTATCAAAATTAACACCAGGGATTTGTTTTTTGCTTCATTTTTGAGACAAAACATGTACGACAATATACAGTTTCCCGTACAATAATCTAGGGGTTTTGATATGACTCTTAGGTAAAACTTGTACGATAATTGAGACTGCAGAACAAATTTTGAATCCAAAAAGGATTTTTGCTTCAGATTTGCAATTTTTTAATTTTTTAGTTTCAAATTGTTGGTAAAAAATTTTGTCCAGGTTTGAATAGCTATGTAATAGTTTGTCTCGGGCTCATTTGTTTTCAATAACCAAGAAGATAACAAGCACGTAGAACAACAAGTAAGGGAATTCAAGCACGTTTGAAAATAATGAGGAAGGGACAAAGAAACCTTGCACATCAACAAGCAATAGTGAATTATTGTGCTAATCCCTAGGAATGCTACTTGTGTATGTTCTCAAAAGTTTTTCAATAATGCACATAGTCCTAGAAAATGAAAAATTTGGCCTCACTAGGGTTTTTAGTAATGGTTTGACTCTGCAACTTTTGTGATCTCAAGAGGGAAAAATCTAATCTAGGTGCACCAGGGTTTTGACATAGTCCAAGAATTTAATCAATCAAGAGCTGCTAGGGAGATCTGACAACCCAACAAGAGACCACACTTGTGGAGATTTCTTCCACAAAGACATTTATATAGCGGTTGTTGCTACCACAGTGAAAATGGCTATTACCGCTTGAGGTTTCATCCACGTGGTTGACAAAATAAAGAGAATGTTCATTATGGTTAACCCTCTCTAAAGGTGACTCACATGATATACCATATGGGGACTTGGTCCAGATTCAAGGATCTAAGTTTCTGATACTACCCAAAAAGGCAGTAGAGCATAGTACTCTAGCCTTTTCACTTTTACCCAAACATGGTAGACACATTCTTTAACACACTAAGACTGAAATTACCTCACCAAGATTTGTGATGTCAACAATAATGTCTACTGAGCTCTCTAATTGGGACCAAGAGAGAACGTACCGATCAAATTTGAGGACCAAACCAAGTGAACGTGAGATAACAACAATATCCTCCCTACCTACAAGGGGATCTATCATTGAGAAGGACTTCTCATGCAAAGCTAGTGAAGGAAGCCCAATCTCTCAAGAACTCCACAAATAGTGTCCATAGCCTATTTACTATGTGTAACAGATATGCAAAAAGTGAATCTATGTTCATTTTATAGCCCAAAACTAAAGTGTGAATTATGAAAATTGGAAAGGCACTCAAGCTAGACATGTGAGAGGTTCATTTTACTTCCCAAATCGAAATGTTATCAGATCGTAGTAGATTACCTGAATTCCCACACAATGTGCTTAGTAGATTTTTACGTAATTTTTAGCTTTGTTGAGCAATCTCATGAGCAAAAGAGATCAGAAACAATAGATATCAATTGTTAGGGTTAGCTGTCAAAATCTGAAATGACTATTTTTTTTGCAATTATGTTATGAAAATTGAAATTTTGGCACCAAAACTCATACAATAGTGGACTATTTCTCGTACAACAATTCAGACACAAAATGACTATGGGTCAGTAAACACACGACTATTCAAAAACTCGTACGAAAGTTCGCATATAGTCGGCACGACAGTGCAAATTGTCACCTGTTGTATCACAATCTGGCAAATGTCATACGAAAAAAGTATGGATAGAATATAAAAATCATAGTTTTGATAGAAAATAATAGAAAATTGATTAGAAAGAGTGGAAACCCATTTCAGGATCCCACGGTGGGTGCCAAAAATATGTGTGTGAAAATTGTACCTAGTTGTGGACACAACACTTTAGTAAAACATTAGAGGTTAGCAAAATCCAAATCTGCAATATAAATGAAACTAGCTAACTAGGCAATTTACTACCTTCTAGTAGGTGCAATTATGGTATTCTCAGATTCAGACCAAGATCAGTGACAATACAACACCTAAATGAAGGATTTGAATGCAAATGATAATGAATGCAGATTAATTTATTTTTTGAATTTTTGTATGCAATAAGATAAAAAAAATCTATGATTCTAGTCTAGAATGTATGGAATTGATATGGAGATTATTCTAACAATGCTATGAATTGATATGAAAATGGATGCAAAGCTATAAAAAATAATGAAAGATCTCACAAATCGCCTATTCGCAAGAGCTTGATTCTTCATATGTAATTTTACCAGAGTATTGTGAAAATTCAAGAGATGATCTTTGAGAAGAGTTGAGCCTTGATTTTATAGAAATCCAGGGCTTGAGGATACATTGAGAAAAGCCATAAATCACTCTTGATAAACTTAGGTTGATTTTTGAGTGAACAAGAAATCAGAATTAATTTACTCATAAAAATCATTCAAAAGAACTTTTTATCTCAAAATAGAGTTTAGTTCACCTTTTCAACTCATAATTAGATGTTGAGTTTAGAAAGTTAACAAATTGAATTTGAAAATTGATTTAAAGTTGACTGCTTTTCTGATTGTGCATGCTTTAATATGAATTAATTTAAAAATAAAGTGATTTATTCTCAACTTAACTGATTTTTGAATTAAAACAATTGATTTATGGGTTAATCAATTATTTAATCAAACTTTTATTCAAAACTATATTATTAAATATTGACAATTGGATTTAATCAATTAAAAAAGAATTTTACTAATTATTCATAGGATTTTTTATTTATTGTGAAAATTAAATAATATAATTAGGAATAAATATAATTAAATTTAATTAAATAATCAAGTGGTAGAATTAATCTAATTAATTAAATATTCAGAATATTCAATTAATCAAATTTCTTGGATAAATATGATTTATTGCCAAATAATATTTAACTAAAGATAATTAGGATAAATAGGAATATTCAAGGAATATTCCTTGATGCAGAATTAAGATAATCAATTTTTGATAAACTAATGCGTAGATGTGCCTTAGGTTAGGACTTTGGTGTCGATTTCATTTCATTTGATGATGTAAGAGGTTAATGAACCTATAGCCCATTTTTGGGATATTACAGCTACTAGATTAGAAGCTATTGAAATATCCCAGAGAAGAGGAAGACATCTTGAAGATGTTAGTAATGATGAAATTTAGGTGGAACAAGGTGATGTAGAACCTGCACCTGTGATGGATCAGGGTGAGGAAAGATTCTTGAAGGCTTTGACAAGCCTGAAGTCTACACCACACTTTAATCCTCCTGAGTATAGTGGAAAATTGGATTTTGATGAATTGGTGGACTATATCACTGAGACGGAAAAGTACTTTGAGTATGAAAATGTACCTGAGGAAAAGAAGGTGAAAATTGCAAGCACAAAGTTGAAAATTCATGCATCCTTGTGGTGGGAACATCTGCAGCTGGACAGAAAGAGGAAAGGAAAAGACAAAATAAAGGTATGGAGTAAAATGGTGAATAAATTGAAAGGAAAGTTCTTACTTTATGATTATCAGATTAACCTAGTTAGGCAAATGCAAATTTTAATGCAAAAAGATAGCTTGGTAAAAGAATATATTGAGGAATTCTATAGATTAGATATCAGATCTAGACATGATGAAGATGATGTGGAAAGAATTGCTTGATATCTAAATGGTTTGAGAGTTTCCATCAAAGAAGAAATCAGTTTGGTCAAATTGGAGAACATTGAAGAGGCTTATCAATTTGCATTGAAAGCTAAGGAGAAATTGAACAAGAGACATGAGCAAAGACAAAAAGGTAGAGGTGGTAGATTCTATAGAGGAAGAGGTAGATCTCATGGTGAAAATAGTAGATCTAAACTTGAAAAGATAACTTTGGATAAAGGAAAGAGTGAGTGGAAAGGTAAAAATTCATCTAGAGGTAGAGGCAGTAACTATTGAGGTGGTTATAATAGAGGTGGTTTCCAAGGAACTTGTTACAATTGTGGAGAAGAAGGACATAGATCATTTGAGTGTACACATGCAAGTAAGAAGGCTGGTAGTAGTAGAAATGCTTTAGTGCAAGAAGAGTCACTGAATGAACCTGAGAAGGAAAATAACTTGATGGTAAGGAGAGCACTTCAGAATGAAGGTAAAAAGGAAGATCCGGTAAGGAAAAGTTTGTTCAAGACCAGATGTAGAGTTTCTGACATAGTTTGGAAGGTAATCATTGACAGTGGTAGCTCGAAGAAACTAGCATCTAAGGAGATGGTCACAAAGTTGCGGCTGAAAAGGTTGGAACATCTGAAGCCCTATCATATTTCATGGATAAAAGATGAGCATACATTCTTGGTAAGTGAACAATGTTATGTGAATTTGAAAATTGGAAAGTACATGATAAGGTATTATGTGATATCATGCCTATGGATTGTTGTCATATTTTGTTGGGTAGACCTTGGAAATATGATAGACATGCTATATATGATGGGAGATTGCATAGATATACTATTTGGGATAACGGGAGAAGATAAATCTTCTTACCTTTGATTGAAGAACCTGTTAGTAATGTTTTCACATCTGTGAAAGTTTTCTTAATGGAATGAAGAAAGTTTGTTAAGGATTTAAAGAAGAATGATGTATGTTTTGTTGTGATTCCTAACAAACTAAGTAAGAAAACAAAAGATAATGTCCTTGAGGAGATTGATAAGTTGCTCACCAAGTACAGTTAAATTATATCTGATAATGTACTTGATGGTTTTCCACCAAAGAGAAGCATTGATCATTGCATGGATCTAATCCGTGGAACTAGTTTATTGAATAAGGCACCTCATCGGTTGACACCTACCAAGAATCAGGAATTAAACTAACAGATTCAAGAATTATTGTAGAAAGGTTTGATTAGAGAAATTTTGAGTCCTTGTGAAGTACCTATGGTATTGGCACCTAAGTGTGTGTGTGAAAATTGTACCTAGCTATGGACACAACACTTTGGTAAAATATCAGAGGTTAGAAAATCAAAGAAATTTGTAAATAAATGAAACTAAGCTAACCAGGCAATTTACTGTCTTCTAGTAGGTGCAAGTATGGTATTCTCAAATGCAAATTAATCTATTTTTTTGGATTTTGTATGCAATAATGATGAAAAACTTGATATGAAACTAATCTAGAATAAATTGGAATGATATGAAAATTGATCTAACAATGATATGCTATGAATGGATGCTATGAACCCTATTCGCCTTCTAGTAGGTGCGAGTATGGTATTCTCAAATGCAAATTAATCTATTTTTTTGGATTTTGTATGCAATAATGATGAAAAACTTGATATGAAACTAATCTAGAATGAATTGTAATGATATGCAAATTGATCTAACAATCATATGCTATGAATGGATGCTATGAACCCTAAAAAACAATAATAAACATCTCACAATCACCTTGTGTGCAAGAGGTTGATTCTTCTGATGTCAATTCGCCAGTGTAAGTATGCAAATTCGAGGGATATATTATGAAGAGTTGAGCCTTGATTTTATAGAAATCTAGGGCTTGAGGATGCATTGAGAAAAGCCATAAATCACTCTTGATAAACTTAGCCTGATTTTTGAGTTAACAAGAAATTAAGAATAAATAAACTCATTAAATCATGCAAAAGTAGTTTTTATCTCAAAACAGAGTTTAGTTCTCTTTTTCAACTCATCATCAAATGTTGAGTTTAGAAAGTTAGCAAATTAAAATTGAAAATTGATTTAAAGTTAACTTCTTTTTTGATTGTGCATGATTTAATATGAATTAATTTAATAAATAAAGTGATTTATTTTTCACTTAACTGATTTTGAATTAAAACAATTGATTTATGGGTCAATCAATTATTAAATCAAACTTTATTCTAATTAAATCATTAAATTTGACAACTTTGATTTTAAATAAATTAAATAAATATTCAATTGATTGTTTGCAGGAATTTTGATTTATTGTCAAAATAAAAGACAATATTAATTAGGAATAAATGTAATTAAATCTAATTAAATAATTAAGTGGCATAATTAAATTAATTAATTAAATATTCATCATATTCAATTAATCAACTTTAGGATAAATAATGACATTTATCGCCAAATAATATTCAATTAAAGATAATTATGATAAATTAGAATTAATCAAGGAATATTCCCTGATGCAAAATTAAGATAATCAATTAGGTTTTTGATAAATTGATGTGCAAATGTGCCTTAGGTTAGGACTTTGATGTCGATTTCGATCGAATTGTTGATGTAAGAGGTTAATATATGTATAGCCCATTTATGGGGTATTACATTTTGCCCCTCTTTGAATTACTATGTGAAGCGCGGTGGTTCAAAGATTAGTCTATTTTTTTTATGTTGAAACTACTTTGAGAGATGAACTGATTCTGAGACAGAAACCAATTGAAAGGTTGGAAAAAGCTGATTCTGGTCCTGGTTGACCAAGAATCATGATGATGTCAACTATAGCAATGATGAACCGGTGATTATGAAAAAGTATCAAGATGCCTAATTCTGAACCATATGATTATGAAGAAGTGAGTGACCTGATTCTAGACCTGATTGTCCAAAGGAATCCAAATGGTATCACATCTGAACCCTTTAGTTACGAAGAACCAAAGAAATAACACTAATGAATTGATGGTTATGAAAAGTTGATACAGTTTACAAGATTGATTAGGATACCAGGGTGATATTGATCTTAATGAATCTGATATGCCCCAAGCAACGAGGTCTTTTGAAGAATCAACAACTAGACATGGTTGTTGTCTTGATTATTGAGGAAGGAAAAAGATTGATTTACAAATTTGATTGATGTGCAATACCATGCCCCCTTTGGGATGAAAATTGAAATCTGGCAAGAAAAGCCAGCATTGAATGGTTTAGAAGTATGTTAATTGATTTGAGAAGTGGTTATACACGTTCGAGAATGCATTTTGCATTGTTTAGAGGTCTTCGAGACCAAGTTTGACTAGGTTTGACCATGAGTTGACCATGGTTGACCAAGTTAAAATTTTGATAGTTTGATGTAAGATAATCAGTTAAGTTGAATTTTGGATTTCTATGATGATTGAAGGTCGATTATGCAAGCAGTCGACCATCCTAGGTCCGAAAATTTTAAATCACGATTTTGACAATATAAATGATATCAGATTTTGATTTTGATCCCAAAAATAGATTCAAAATGTTGAAATTAAATAGGGGTTCCTGCTTGGTGATCTGTTAAGAAGGCCTTCGTGTGATCTACTCAGTCCTTATGATATGTTTAGCATAGTTTTGGAGAATTGTTTGAGTGTCAAGTTGATTTAGGAAATCGTGAGATAAATGCAATCATGCATAGTGCAAAACGAGATGCAAACCTGAGACCTAGGACCTAGTCACTGATCATGTGTCGGTCATTTTCATCATTGAATTTTTATTAGGTGTGTGTGAATGCTTTGTACCTTCATGAAATTAGGATTAATATCTAACAATCTTAGCAAATACAATGAAAATTTAAACTAAGAATTGCATATGAATCGATGACATCTCATGGCGCTCTAATTAGATGCGGTAAGTAGAGCTCTCAACTTAATCTCCACTAGTGAGACTTCTAAAATGAGAAATATGATACTAAAAATGCTTATTCTAGCTCACTAACTCTCAAATTGATATAAAGATAGTTCAAATTCTCTCAAATGCTCTCAATTGTTATGAAATTTTCTATAGTAATGATGCTTTGCAAATGAATTTCTAAGATGAATATTGCTCTCAAAATGCCTCATACTTATAGTAAAATCCCAAGGGTAGGGGGTAGAGTGAATTAACCATGATTTACCTTTGGTTGAGTCAAAAACTTTGCAATGTTCATAAATGGGGGGATAATTTAAATGCTTGTCTCAAAGCTTTAGACAAAAGGACAAAATTGAGTGGATGAGATTGAAACTTTGGAATGAGTGATTGAGATTCATTCTTTTTGAGTGATTTATGTCTTTTTCTCCTCAATTTTCATTGGTTGCTCAACTTTCTTGAAAGATATTAGGATTAATTCAATTCAATTAATTAATTCAATTCAATTAATTAATTAAATTTAATGTCATCATTTGATTTTTCCTTTACTTTTATTGATTTTGTCCACTTTGATTTAATAATGTCCATTTTTAATTAATGTGATCCTTTTTTATGAGATTTAATGCATTTTGATTAAGATTTTGCCATTTTATTTTCTTTTAAGGTACTTGTCCATTTTTGAGTGTCTACAAATGCCCCTCTTTGAATTGATGTGCGCATAACATTGATTCAAAGATTCTTTTAGTCCTGATCGCTTTTAGGTCCTGATTTATCGATTTGCTGATTTACCACTAATATGAGATTGATTACTAGGTCCTGATATGATATGCCTCTGATCTGATTTGATAAACTGATATGCCACTGATAATGATTCCAAAAATTTTGATGCCCCAAATTCCATTGATGTTTGATGCCACTTTGATACTCTGATGCCCCCTCAGAAATAAAACATATTGATTGCTTGATGTGAAAGATTTGATGATGTTGATTCATTTGGGATCCAATATGTTTTCATTTTTGAAAAACATTGATGATATGCCAAATTCAACAATTTGCCCCGATTGATTGATAGGTTAACATAGATCAAAGTCAAAATTTCACCTCCAAATTATGTCAAAATTAGCTTAAATAGGTTGAAAAGCCTTGATTTACTATTCATTTTCACTTTTGACTTCTGAGATTTTGTTCTGGTTCTACTTGGATTTTTGAGATGGTTGTGCCTATCAGAGAGCATTGGTTCAAGAGGAGTTGTTGGTATCAAAGACCACCTGACTATGGACCTCTAGTAAGTCATTGATAACTTCCTTTTTGCATTTATTACTCGTTTATAGAATTTATTGCACTTTTTTCATGTTCTTGCATTTTTTATTTTGCAAAATCATGTGTAGGAATAATTAAATGTCGCATTGTCTTGTAAAGTCACGCATCCACACTTTTTACTCATGCCTGTGTCTAGTAAAGTGTCATCTAACGAATAGTAAACTCTCACCTGCTACCAATTTGTTACGCATAGCAGTAGAATTTTTCTTCCAATTTCCATATAGTTTTCCACATAGGAAACCCTAGTTTTTAAGTGATGCCTAGGCTCTGTTAACTTCTGCCTAGTGTGATGAAGTGACGTGTGAATCATGAAATGATGCTTAGTAAAAATAAAGTACCGCTCGGTAATGGGAAAATGACGCCTGCAGTTTTTTCAAAAAATTTCAAATTTCCAACTTGATTTTCTGATTAAAAATTTGATGTCGTCGACTGATCATTTGAATTCCGAGATAGTTTAGGTATGTTGTAGTTTAGAAAAACAATTGATTAATGATATCATGATAGTGGTACCAATGAATGTTTGATTACGTCAATCTGATAGGATAGATCTAATAGGTAGGACTTGATTAATTAGTGTGAAAATTGATAATGATAGGTAGGATTAATGCTTCATTCTCATGACACAGAGACACAAACAAATGGTACCAGGTTTGATTACTTTTGATTCTGATTCTGATTAACTTATGATAACTCATTGATATGGTATATTGATAAGATTCCTTTGATTTGAAAAATAGGCACATTTTTGTAGGTTATATATACAAATGGTCACTTCTTGGGTGATCGATTTAGGTCAGGCTCTGACTCCTATAGAGTTCTAAGTTGTTGAGTTATGCGGTCTTAGTTTCCTCCTTGACATATCATGGTTTCAGCTGAACCATGGTTTACTTACCGCAGTGGCAGAGCAATGGCACTCTGACCATAATACCTTCCACCTTCCCTTCAGAGAGATGACTATTACTCTAGAGGATGTATATAGATTATTATGGATTCCTTGCCATGGTGAGATGGTATATTATGATTTCATCTATGATAGCATAGTCTTTTGATGAGTGTTTGGAGACAACACCATTGATCATGATACTATTACTTGGGCTTAGTTTGCTTCTTTCCCTACATTGCCAGTGGTACTTGGTGTTGTGATCAGTGGTTTACTACTTCACGACCATTAAGGTCATGGTTTCTTAGTTGGATGGGGTAGGATACTCGAGGATCTTTTGGCACAGCCTCAGAACTTTGATTGGGGCTCATGTGTATTAGCACAACTTTACCATGATTTACACAAGGTCCTCTATAGAGAGAGTGCTTCCTTATCAGCAGATGCAATGATTTTGCAGTTATGGGTATGGGAGCATCTTCCCATTACTAGGCGTATTTCAGATAGGATACACCAGCATGGTTTTCCTTATGCTTTTCTCTATGGTGGTATGGTTGTCCAACATCATCTGGGAAAGACTGAGTATTGGCATTGATAGATAGATGATCTTGATCAGGTTTAGTGGTGTCCATATATAGGACATGAACACTAGAGGGAGGATGATGATGTGCACCCCTATATGTTTGCACCTCGAAGGATGATCGGCAGGGCTATGACTGTATATTGAGCATTTTTGGTTTGGTTGAGTTTCTTGCTAGTATAATAGAGTATAGGATAGGCCTTAGGGTACAAAACTATATGCTAGAGTCAAGGCAGAGAGATCCATGTGGGGTCCTTAGGTTGATTATTAGTTTTCTTGTGATCAGATTGCTCAGTTGGGTTACTACAGATGGGATATGCTTGGGGGTATTGCTGATGTTGGTGTATCTCATGAGTTTTGAGACTAGTGGGCTTGGAACATATTTCCTGAATTTACAGATCCTGCAGAGCCTATCCCAAGTTGTGATGAGAGATCTAAGGATGATGATGATGATGGAGATGATGATGGAGATGGTGGAGGTGTTGGTAGGAGGAGATGTCAGAGGCAATGAGCACAAAGAGGACGAAGAGCTCCTTAGGTCATTGAGCAAGGATGAGATGGGCCCCAGGTGAGAGGTGGACATGTTAGGTATAGAGCTAGGGATGATCATGCAGCTAAGATTGTATGCCCTAGAGTAGCAGTAAGTGATAGGCAGCAAAGATGCTAGAGACATCAGAGAGAGGTTCATGTAGAGGCTGCTAGATAGATTGATGGGGGAATGGATCCATTGGTTCAGTTATAGAGAGTTTCCTTAGCACAATAGGATGAGGATCAGGTATAGTAGGATCAGGCTCTAGCACAACAGGTGCCTCCACAGGCTCATCAGTCACAGGATATGGACCAGAGTTCACAGGCTGCCCCTAGTATTGATAGTGTAGCACAGGATGTTCATTCATTGAGGATAGACATATATACTATTGTGGGTAGACTAGATCAGGTAGCTCTATTGATGCAGTAGTTTATGACTCATGTGATTCAGAGACCTAGCATAGTGAGCACTTCTTAGGCTCCTCCTTCAAAGGGTGGACAAGATGGTAGAGGTCTAGATGGATCAGGTGTTGTTATGGGCTCTTGATGATTTGATTATAGATTTGATCATTTGTTGATGTCTCTTGTATCATGTTTCATGTTTATTGATCAGAATATTGATGTACCATTTTCATGATGTTGTATCTTGATATACTAATGTACTGGATCATTTGATGTTGATGAACACTTTATATGATGATATACTTCCTTGATTTTTTTTGATGAGTTTGTTATGAGATTATCTTTATATGCAACTATATGATGTTCATGATGCATTTACTTGTGATTATGCTATGGATGCAATGTATCTCATTTTTGATATAGATAGATGGATGAATTGATGAATGAATTGTGATATGTTTTTCTCTTGTTTTTCAATGTATGGATGCAAACTATTTTATGGAAATATGAATATGAATGCCCCTATGTTTTTTATTTTTGTATGCAATTCTATCCTTAATTGTATGTATGCAAATGATGTATGAGTAATGAACTTTTCATTTTTCTCTTGATTTTCTGATATATGGATAATGAATAATGAATAATGCTATGCATGCATGTAAAAGATAGCCTCACTTTTCTTTGTTTGGAATCAAGGAAGAAGACATTTGATTTGAACCCCCCCATTTCTTATGTTTTGACTAATCAAGATTATTAATGTACCCCCTTGTCCTTGGAAAAATAACCATAAATAAATGCAATTAATATAACATGATAATGCAATGCAACTAAGTGTCACTAGCTTTTAGCAAAGAAATGCCATAGAGATAAATTTTCATCATTGAGCATTTTGGGACCGGAAAACAAGTACAACCATCACTGACCACATCATGATGATATGAATACCACTTTGTTTTTCAATTTTTGGTAACCTCTTTGGAAATGAGTACAACCCTCACTAGTTGGATGACCAAACTATGGGAGTATGAATACCGGTTTCAACGGATTCAATGTTGCAAGTGGATTTTGATATTAAGATATAGAAGATCTAAATAGCCAAGGTATCTATTTGCATAAACAAGCAAAGGTTGATCCTTCATCTTATGGGATAGTCCTCGATGGTTCTTTGATGACCATGTTGTTAGATGAATTTGCATAGGTTGATGAATCTTCCTTAAAACAATCACTCAAAGGAAAAAAATATCATGTCTCTATCATCGTGAATCCAGTCAAAACATCATCGATTTAGCTAAAAATATGTGATAAAAGTCAATTCTATCAAGATTATCAAAAAGAAAACTTAAAGTGTTTTGCAATGTTTCATGATTTTCAAAAGGTATTTCCAAGTATTTTGATCTTTAAAGTGTTTGTCAATTTTTAATCCTGAATAATAAAGTCAATGAAGGCTCAAGGATCAAGTTGTAGGGTCAAATACTTAGGTGTGAACAATGATATCCATCAAAGGTTCATGAAAATCTCTCTTCTGAAGCTCTGATAATTCTCTCTCTGATGTGACCGAATATAGCACTATTGAATCCATTTGGTACCAAATTTCCAATCCTCTTCTACCCCCAAGTGATAAATGTGATCATGCAATGAACTTAGGGCAAATAGGCAATGTAATGATGTGACTGAAAGGCTTTATTATGACTATGCACAAATGACAGATGTAATGAAGGTTTACAAGTGAGATGATGGAAATGCAATATGTACACATGTGACTAGGAAAAACTAAGGGAAAAAAATGTTCTTGATTACCAAGTTTTCACCTTTTGGGTCTTTTTCTCTTTTTTTGCTACCAAGGTGCCTATTGCTAGGTTTTCACCAAGGCACTTTTTCTTTTTTTCAATTTTTTTTTCTTTTTTTTTTTCAATTTTTTTGTATTTTTCAAGATCTCTTTGACTATGTACAATAAATATGATGCTCCTCATCTGATACTCTTTATACTCTTTCATACCTTATGTATAGAACCTTTTTAGATGTATGCTATTGATAGGCTCTTGTAATTCATCTCCTTCACAATCTGCTAACTTATAGGTTCCCGTTCCAAATGAAGACACAATGATGAACAAACTGAGCCAATTAGCCTCCCATTTTCCTTTCTTCTCTCTTTCAACTTGATTCTTTAGGTTTTTTCTTAACACTAAGTCTCCTACCTGAAAGACTCTCAGTTTGATATGCTTGTTGTAGTTCCTTGAGATTCTATTCTGATATACTTTCAGGTGCTCATAGGCTTGTGTTTAGTGTTCTTCTAGCAACTCTAATTGTTGAAGTCTAGAAACTCTATAGTCTTCATCTGTTATCAACCCTTGCAGTGACACTCGTAAAGATGGGATTTCAACCTCTAATGGTAGAACAACTTCGGCTCCATAGACTAATGAAAATGGTGTGGCTCTGGTAGGTGTCTGAATGCTAGTTCTATAGGCCCATGATGCCAGATTAATTTGCACATGCCAATCTCTTCATGATTTATTTACCGATCTCTTCAAAATTTTCAAAATGTTCTTATTTGTAGCTTCAGCTTGTCCATTTCCTTGAGGATAATAAATGGATGAAGAGTGATGGGTGATATGAAATGTGTCACAAAGTTCATCCACATCTTTTTTTTGAATTTCTTTCCATTTTCTATTATTATGGCATGAGGGATACCATATCTGCAAATGATGTGGTTCAAGATGAACACAGAAATCTATTTACCAGTGGTCATGATTAAAGGAATCGCTTCTACCCACTTAGTGAAATACTCCCTTGTGGTGATGATATACTTGTGCCCATTGGAAGATGGTGGATATATGACACCAATAAAGTCAAAACCCCACTGATAGAATGGCCATGGTGTAACAAATGGGTGCAATTCTTGTGCCGGTGCATGTATCATGTCACCATGATATTGACATTTACTGCATATTTTAACGAAGTGACAAGCATCTTTCTCTAAGGTTTTCCAGAAATACCCTAAGAGAAGAATCTTCTTGGCTAGGTTTAAACCGCTTGATGGTGACCCACAAATGCCCTTGTGAACCTCACTTAAAGCTAACTTAGACTCCTCTTCCTCTAGACATCTAAGTAATGTCCTATCAAGACCCTTGCGATACAATGTTTCAGAAAGGATTATGTAACGGGCTGATTGGCTTATGAAATTTCATTTTTGGGCTCAAGATTGGTCTAAAGGTAACACTTGATCTTTAAGATAGGTATATATAGGGCCGTAAAAAGGTGAGTCATGTCCATGAAGTAGGGCAACAATTTGGGTTTCGAAAAGGTCAAATGTTGGTTGTGCTAACTCTTCCACCAAGAATTTGTACTTCTCATTTTGATCTAGTTTTTGAAGTAAGGAAGCCAAGGTTGCCATTATGTCAGCTGCTCTATTCTTCTCTCTTGGAATCTGCTCAAATGTTATCTAAGAAAAATACTTTTTCCAAGCATCAATCATAGCCTTGTATGCCATTAATTTTTCATCTTTGGTATTGTATTCATCATTGACTTGATTGATTATTAGTTGAGAATCTCCATATACTTGTAGCTCGGTGATGTTCCATTCTAAATCCATCTTGATGCCAATGACTAAAGCCTCATATTCTACTATATTGTTTGTGCCTGGGAACAAAATCTTGTAGGACTTTTGAATAGTGTACCCTTGAGTGGTAATCAATAATATGCCGACCCTGGAACCTCCTTGTGTATATGAGCCATCAAAGTACAACTTCCATGTCTTTGCTTCTATGTTTACAATTGTGGAATCCAGAAATTCCACTTGAATGGTTTATGTAGAAGTCAATGAATTTTTAGCTAAGTGATTTTATATCACTTGTCCTTTTATTGCCTTCCTATCCACATACTCAATGTCAAAATCACTTAATATCATGACCCATTTTGCTATCCTACCCGTTAAGGCAGTTTTACTTAGAAAATACTTTAGAGGGTCAATTTTGGCAATTAGCTTTACCTTGTGCATCAAAATATAATGTCTCAATTTTTGAGATGCAAAGACAACTGCTAGACAAGCCCTTTCCATAAATATATAATTAAGTTCATATTTGATCAATGTCCTACTCAAATAGTAGATTGCTCTTTCTTTACCCTGCTCATCTTCTTGTGCCAAAAGCACTCCTAGAGACCTTTTGGTAGCGGATATGTATAGCAGCAATGGTTTCCACTTGATTGACGACATTAGGATAGGTGGATTTATTAGACAAGTCTTCAATAAAGTGAAGGATTGGTCATATTCTTCTTCCCACATGAAAATAGTATCTTTGTGTAGCAACCTTGTAAATGAATGACATTTTTCGGCCAATTGAGAAATGAACCTTCTTATGGATTGTATCTTTCCTTGGAGAGACCTCATTTGACTTATGTTCTGTGGAATTTCCATATCCATTATTGCTTGTACTTTTTTAGGATCCACCTCAATTCCTTTTGCTGAAACTATATAGCCTAACAATTTGCCAGATTGGACACCAAAGGCACATTTTTTTGGATTAAGCCTTACTTTAAATGGTTCCAACTAGATGAATATCTTTTTTAGAATTTGTAGGTGATCTTCTCTTTTGTGTGATTTTGCCAATATGTCATCCATGTAATCTTCTAGAAATGTGTGCATCATATCGTGGAAGATAGTTGTCATTTCCCTTTGATATGCGGCTCTGACATTTTTAAGGCCGAAGGGCATGACGTTCCAACAAAAGGTACCCCAAGGACATGTAAAGGTTGTCTTCTCTTAGTCTTCAAGTGCAATTTTTATTTGATTATATCCGCTGAAACCATCCATTAATGAGTACATGGAGTGACCCTCTATCAACTCAACTATTGCATCAATGCTTAGAAGTGGGAAGTCATCCTTAGGACATGCAAGATTCAAGTCTCAAAAATCTATGCATACACAAATGGATTTGTCATGCATAGTGACTGGTACAATATTAGATATCCATTCAGCATAGGCTATTGGTCTTATAAAACCCACTTTCAACAATTTTTCTAATTCTGCCTTGACTAAGAGAGCTATATGTGGGTGCATTTTTCTCAACTTTTTCTTGACGAGCTTTGTTGGTGTTCAAAATGGATGCTTATGCTCTTAGGCTGCCAATATACCCTCAAGCTGATTTTAGGAGTGGTTAGTTCCAAAATGTATAGGGATCTTAGGGTAACTGGACCAACTATAGGGACAAGACTTCCCTCTTCACTTCTGGCTCTGCAAAACCAAGGCAGGTGCACCTAACCCAGTGAAAATTGTACTTCACACACCAAAGACTGGGTCTAAACAATAGATTGATAGTAAGGAAGTACTAAATGCTAACCTCACATTCATTGACTCCCCATTACTATATGGTGACAAAACCACACAACCAACTACTTAAAAATTGAAAAGGTTATTGATTTTAAGATTTGGAATGTAATAGCTTCAATCAATGTATGTTAACAAGAGAAATACTCATTTAGGCCAGTGCCTCATCCATTGGGCAAGATTTCTTAGACACACAGACTTGAGAATATTTGAGAACTCAGCCATAAATACATTTATCCTAATCTTTACTACTTACAAGATATCCTTATATAGACAAGGGCAAACCCATATCCCACCTAGAGCATAGTTTAATCCAATCCTAGATTAGAACTCAAGAATGAAGATACATACATACAAACAATATGTAATGAGCTAGAAAACTCAAAGCTTACTTGACTTGACACAAAGGAGAGATAAGAATCAGATATTTGTATTAAGTATGATGAATTCCTTTTGTGTATACAATGAATCACATGACATCCTACTTGCAAATTACATCTTAGACCTAAAACTTTCTTTTTTCATTAACAAACACTGAGTCAAAAACTATTACAAAACCTTGGGACCAGAAACTCGGGACTGATTTTGAACTTCGAAACTGGAACCCCTACAAAATCAAAATTTCAACACTATATACCACTGGTTACCTTGGAATCCTACACAAGTTAGGATGCAACAAGCTATGGATAACCAGGGTAAGGGTTAGGGTTTCCACCCACCAAACAATTCAAATAGATCAGAAATTAATACATTGGAGGGAAAACCAAGCAACACTGAGCAATCAGATCCAAAATTCAATCTTCACTTATGGTAATTCTTTTGGAAATGTACTGAATATCATCCTACAAATTCATCTAATTTAACCCCTGCAACACACCTTGAGCTCCATTACTCATTCCCCCCATTGCATAAAACTCCCTACAGTCAATCATCATACTCACTGGACCACACTGCAACAATCGGCACCACCAAACAAATCAAATCCGGCAGCTAAAACATTAAAAACCAATCCTTTCTGTCACTGAGAAACCCTCAAAAATTTGAATTCAAATTACAATGGTCATTTCCATGGCACTACTGACATATCAACGGCCCACATTCAAATCTAAACTTGGTTTATATCATGACCGTTAGATGCTTTTCCTTTTCTTGGGTTATGTTTTTACTTTATAAGAATCTGGCGAATACGCAACCAAAAAACCCATGCCCATTCGTGAGAACTTTGAGAGCACCGCTAAATTATTTGGCTATTATGTGAACACTATTCACCAAATCTCTAAGTCTTTAGACCCTTCACCAAAACATCACACGAACCAGCAAACCAGGCAAGCATTTGTCAGAACTACCAAAACTTTATCCTAACTGCCAAAAAGACTGAGAATATTTACTGGGCCCACATCAAGAAGATCAATGGTTGTCTCATCTTCACATAGACCTCCAAGATTCCTCTAGATCATAAGACAACCATCAGATGAAGAATATTTTCCTGCTCTGATAACCTTCTGACATTGAATGAAATCAATGACTATCTTAAGTTCTCATGTGTCAGAAAAAACCCATCAGACTATACGCTGACCGTCGATGCTCTACCAGTGTCAGAACCCACTGAACCTCAAAAAAAATGGCCCCATTGACAACATGCCCAGTCACACAACGTGGACCAATCAGAAAATGCTGACTAAGCACACTTGGCATGTGGATGTATTACATTGAAAAACCTTTGTCGTGAAAGAGAATCAATGGCTGGTGCAACTTCGCAACCCTCTGACACATCCCATAATATCATACTCCCGTCATTGATCGACTGACAATGTTAGGACCCTCTGAAAAACTTGGAAACCAGGTCCCATTGACAACTGTCACCATAGATCCCCATGGACCAATCAGAGACTGCCATTTGTGCATACGTGTCACCTTGGACCCACCTGTCTAAAATGCTATGTCATAAAGAGAATGAACGGTCGACATAAGATCACAAGCCTCTGACAAAACCCTTGTGAACTTATGACAACCATAGGATTAAGATGGTGTTAGATAGCCTAGGCCCGGGAAACATCAAGCTGAAAATAGAGGAAATATTAAGGCATTGACTTAGGAAAAATTAAAGCACCGCTAGGCTTGTAGACTTAGAAAAAATTAACCTGGGAGACTTAGGAAAATTGACAATTATTAAAAGGGGTCTGAAAATAAAACCTTACTTGCAAGATCACATAACATGAAAAAGGTTCACGCGATCATGTGACAAAGGGGGGGGAACAATTTAGCACATGTGCTATAGGACTTTTAAGTGGCTTGAATAAAGTAACACAAAATTAGAACAAGGCTAAGGCATTTTAGGGCTTTTTAACTACAATGGCTAGATTTTCAAAAATTTCACCTAGGTTTAAACCAGAGACAAGGAAAAAGATGCAGAGGCTAGGAACAAGGGTATGTAGCCATGAAAATTTTTACCAGGTGCTAACAGGCTTAACCCTTGGTTTGACGTTCAAATGGTGCATAATGAAGTTGGGATCCAATCCAGGCATGTCGGCATAGGACCATGCAAAGTTCACTTGTTTTTCTTGGAAGAACTTGATGAAATCCTTTCTTTCTAAAGGTGTAAGTGATGCAGCCAAGTGTATAAATTTTTTATCCAATTCTGTCTCAATGCTGACCTTTTCTATTGGCTCTATGAGAATAGGTGGCCTTTCTTCCTCATGATCGGGTAGGGTATCCAATCTCTATTCCTTTGGTACCACAGTTGGGGTTTTCACCATAGGAAACATCCTTTATATTTACTTTGTTTGGTTTTAGTGCTGCCACATAGTGGTTTTCATCACTAGAACTTTTCAATTTTTTAATTTTTTTTCATTTTTTTCTTTGGATTAAGAGATTGGACCCCTGCTACTTCTATCAAGTTTGGTTCGAATTCATTGGTGAAATAGGGCTCAACCACATTAATGTATTGGTTCATTACTTGGTCATTTGGAAAATAGAATAAGCCACTTGGTTCATTTAGGTCCCAATCAATAAGGTCAGGGTTTATCAAGGATAAGGTTTCATTTGGCAAAGTGTCATCAATTGGGTTTATGGACATGACTTCATTGGAGGGTTCATACATTGTATTGTTTAGATCTATAATGTGAGCTTCCTCAAGATGGTCCATGGAAGAAGGATCAAAGTACTCTTCACTTGACTCCTCAATGACTTCTATGGGAAATAGCATGGGAAATACAACCCGCGGATTAATCCTAATGTTTGAATCATCTTCCCAAAAGTCCTCTATCCATGGTCGATTAACAAATGCTTGTCCTATATTAAGTTCTTGTATGATGGGCTCTTCACGCCTTGAAACTTGTTGCTTTGGAACCTTAGCATAAGTGTGTATGGTGACTACTTCTTTATCCTAACATGATTCATCATATAAAATATCCCATTCATAATCCTGGGAGTCATCACTATCTATATCAGATTCCAATGTGTTCACTTGAGGATATGAATCTTGCATTGGGCTGGAGCTTTCTCCTTTGTATTGGTAGCCCACTCCTGATCTTTCTTCTTTTTCCCTCCAAGAAGGTTCAATGGGCTCTAGTAAACCTCTATTTCTTCATCCTAAGGGTCCTCTTCCCCTGTACCCAATTTTCTGCATTATCTCAAATCCTTTCCCATATTGATCGGTTTGAATGTTAATATGTTGAATTATTTCTACGGGAGTACTTGAGGTATCATCTTTTTCATGATAAAGCCATTAAAGGACTTCATCTTCCTCTTATTTGAATGTTTCTTTGTCACTTTCTCTCACAAAGTAAGAGTTATACTTATGAGGTAGGTGTTGTTTTGATGGTTTCCCATGTGTTCTTGGAGATGTGGGCAAGTCAAATAAGGAAATGGAGTATTCCCCTAATCCTTTGGAACAAATTTTACATTGTTTTTCAAATGTATCCATCATCTCACTCATTTTTTCATAGTTATCATTTTTAGCTTTATCTTTTTCTTCTCTGGTGGATTTGTAAAGTACTATCTCTGATTTAGGTGCTTGATCTGAATCTTCATTTGGAGTTGGACCCTCGTAGCTCACTTTTTCCTTTCCTTTAGTTGATGTCATTGAATCAGATAAACCTAGGGATTTGACAAGACTCAATGTGCAGATGTTAAGACTAGCTCCCCCATCTATGATATTTCTTTTGACCCTATGTCATTCAATCAAGACCTCTATATGCAATGGTAGATTTTGGGGATGAGTAATAGACATGTCATCCTAGTCTGAAAATGAAAGGCAATGAGGTGCAATGAGATGACCTACCATATTTTTAAACTTCCCCTCATCTAAGTTAGTAGGAACATTCATCTCTACTAGAGCTTTCTCTAAAATTTCCTTATGGTTGGGAGATAGCTTTAATAGCTCCAAGATGGAGATTTGTGCTGGAGTCCTTTGTAGCTAATCTACCAAGCTATACTATTTTGTTGTTGTAGATGATTTCATGATCACAATGTTGTATTGTGGAGGGTTAATAGGTTTAGGATCAACCCCTTGTAGGGTAATCCTTGAAGTTTGGCCCCTAGTGATAACATTGGATGTCTCTTTTTGGGGCTGTTCTTTGATCACTATAGCATTCACAACATTAAAATAGGGTGGTGCAAAATTAATGTTATTTCTGCTTTGTTTCTTGCCATTGGATGATTCCCCTTTGTCATGTTTATAGAAGGGTTGTTTGAAAGCCTTGTGATCTTCATTTCTTTGAGGTCCATCAATGGTGATCATGCCACTATCAATCAAGTCTTGCACCACATTCTTTAGCTACAAGCAATCATTTTTCGTGTGCCCTCAAATTCTATGGTACTCATAATGGCTATTTGCACTCCACCAGCTAGGCTTGTTGTGTGGCTCATAAGGCTGAATGCTAGGTATATTAATGATGTTGTTAGCCATGAGAGTCTTTAATGATTTTTTGAGGGGTTCACCCAAAGATGTGAAGTTCCTTTGAGGAGTTGGTACCAACAATTTATTAGATTTGTTACTCTTTTGATTATTTCCTTGGTTGCCACTATTAGCATTATTATTGAAAGGTGTGTTGGAAGTTTGGTTTGCATTATTCACCTGATTAGGTGTTCTTGTAAGAGCAAATGGAGTCACCTTCAAATTACTAGAATCCATAACCCCATCATTGACTACTCCCTTATTGTTATTCTTCAATCCATACCGATTATAGCTATTGGACCAATTCTTATTCTGATTGTTGTTATTATTGGAGTTATTGTTGTTGGAGTTATTGTTGTTATCTTTATACAATTTCAACTCTCCACTCTTAACCAACACTTCTTCTATTGTTACTCCATTCTCTATGAGGTCTTGGAAGGTCTTGGGGCATTGCATTCTTAATCGGTAGTTCATCTTGTTGCTCAAGCTATTAATGAATATATCCATTTTCTCCTTTTTGGGCACACTCCTAGGATACCTAGCAAATACTATCCTCCACCTTTGTAAGAAAGTAAGGAATGCTTCTCCATCCTTTTGTTTAGTATTACATAACGTTATCATCATGACCTCATGCTTGATGTTGTATGAGTAATGGGCCACAAATTTTGAAGCTAGTTCTTCGAAGGTTTTTATGCCAGATGGTAACTTAGAAAACCACTCCATGGCCATACCTCCTAAGCTTCTTGGGAATAGTCTCATTAAATAGGTGGTATTGTGCATGAACTCCAAGCTCAATGCACAAAACTCCTATAAGTGATCTTGTGGATCCAACGTTCCTTCGTACTTGTCATACTTGGGAAACACTACATTGATCGGGAATGGTGCCATTACTAGACTTTTATCAAATGAGAATGGACAAAATGCTTCGATAGAAAAGGGTTTAGGAGCCCCACTTTGTTTGATTGTATCTAGTTGCATTTAAAATATCTTAAATTGTTTGTTCATAATGTCAATGGTACTCTCTTTAACTTTTGGTGGTTTAAGTTGATTCATGTCATAATCTCGTGGAAGCTTAAGACCTGCTAGGGCTAGGTCCATGAAATATTTCCCTTTATCTCTTGCCATTGATTTTTCCATGAGTCTTATGAAATAGGGGCACTAAATGGCTTCATCAACCTTGTCATTGGTTGCATCATTGACAGTTGGTTCGGTATTAGTTCTTTGGTGAGTGGTATCAATTCCTTGAGTGTTTTGATATGTCCCTCCACTATTGGTATTACCTTGATTATTCATGTCAATACCTCCATTATTTTCATCACCTTGGTTGTTTGGATCAATGCCACTATTACTGTTACTACCCAAGCTACCATAATACATCATGTTGTCTTCCACTTCTTGTTCTGGTGATTTTTGGGGTACTCTTGGGGTGGTAGAATCGTCACCTAGGTAAGGGAGCTCTTGCCTCAAATAAGTCCCGTATGCTTGCAAGGTTTTCTTGACGTAGTAGGATCTAGTAAAAGAAGGCATGAACAAACCTCTTGAAGAATAAGATTCGATATTACTTGTGGTCAAATCCTTGTGAAATTTATAAGAATTATGTAGAACCAAAATTTATGACTAGGCTAGATATTGGAATAGTAAAAACATGAAAAAGGGTATCTAAATATGTGATCAAAATTTTTTGAACCCCTTGGTAAGTAATCATTGTTTTCCCTTTTTTGTTTCTAGGTGTCACTTGCCTGAGTGTAGGCGTGACTTAAAATATTATACGTGTGAACTGGAATTTTGTTAGGTGGCACACTACAGGTATGTAGGCAGCACTTGACTATTGATAGGCATTTTTCCAGTGTTTTTAGGCGTCACTTGATATATCTAAGGCATGACTTTATAGTTGATATCCATTTTCTGAATAGTCATAGGCATGACTTTGTTGCTGACAGGTGTTATTTCTCTGTGCACATGCGGCACTTTGCTAACGAGGGTGTAAATTTTGGATTTTAAAAATTGCAAGATCAGTTTTCTAGAATTTTCTCGTTTGAAAATGGAACACAATCACAACACACACATCAATTTTTAACTGTGTCCCTAAAACACTAAAGTGTACATTATCAATCATTTTCCACAAGTATAGCACAAGAAAGAATTCCAAATAGCCTACCTATAGTCAATTTTGGCTTTTAACATTTTGGCTCTATGAGGTGGCTTTCTATTTATCAAGGATTTAATGTAGATTCTGTTCAAATAGATCTTAAACTTTCATCCCCCAAGTATGTTAAGGGGCTTCCCACATGCATAAAAATATGATTTGGTGCAATCTGTGAGGACTACTAGAGGAAGTTCAAAAAATTTAAAATCCATTTGTCACACACCCCATTAAGGATGCGTGTGTTTTGTTTTATAGTGGGCTGGATTCCTACAACAAAATTGAGTGTATCCCACTTTGAGCTATCCCTCTCACCGGCCTTGTTAAAGAAAACTTGGGAGGCGAGCTGACTAATTCTCTAGCATGTTCATTCAAAGAAAGGAAAGTGGAATTAAGGTCAAGCTTTTGAGAATTTGGTTCACCGAAAGGTGAAGAGCATATCCCTAACTTTTCTTTTAGTTCCCAAACATAATTAGCAATGTTCAATTGATTTCACCCACTAACTATAGGGATTTGATTATTTCTACTCTCTTCCACAAACAAGGGGCTTTGATTTTATGTGCTCAATTCCTCAATCCTTCTTAATTACTAGATTCTTGAAATGCATCAATGCCACAAGCTAAGGGAAAATATTGACTAGTTGAGGCTTACCTTTTCCTTGTAGCTAACCGAAGTTAGCGGCATTTTTAAGTGATTTTAGTGTTTTTATCCTTACTTTGGCAATAGCTCCTTCCAAGTGTGCTTTTCCACTAGCAAGTTAGTCAACACCAACAATCACAATGAGGGGAAACCAAATCGAAATTGATGAAGAAAAGAATTATGTACTAAACCTTAAGCACCTTATTTGCAAATTTTTAAGGAAAAACTTGAATTAAGGAGTAAAATTCCAATTTAGAGAAACAAATTTCATTTTGTAAGCTTCAATAGTTGTAAGATAGTTTTGGTATACCTAGTTTTCTTCCTCTTGTGATGTCTCAAGAATAGCCTTGATGTGTGCAATGTTTTCTTTCTTGATCCTCTTAGCCAATGCATTTTCTTCTTGATTAAACCTGCTTTCTGGCTTTTGGACCTTTCTGTGCTTACTCATTTACAGTCAAAATGTACAAACAAAGAGTTAGAAAATTGAATTGATCAATATGATAGAAAATTAAGATAACAGACAACAGGCGTCATTGTCCAGCTAATATGCATAACTAAAATGTTAGCAGGCGTAACTTTAATAATAGCGAGTGTCACTTTCCAGCGGCTCAAGCATTATTTAAAGTTACTCAGGCATGACAATTTATTTACTATGTGTGAAAATTAATGTAAAATGCGTAAGATAAGCTATTAAAAGTGGTAGTTCAAAAAATTAATCATCAGTTAGAAGATACTAGGCGTGACTTTGTGTGCAAATTGTGTCATAAAGCCTATGACAGGCGGTATAAGTCAGCTAACATGCGACACTTCTCTGTTAGTAGGCATTACTTTGGAGTCCTGAGCATGACACTTTATCTTCCAGGTGTAACACTTTATCTAGCAGGTGTCGGATGACTGCTACAAAGTGGCAGAACAGTAGGTACAGGCATCAGTTAATGCTTAGTAGGCATCATTTTACCTATTTCCTGCAAAATTTTCACATAAAAGTGAAGATACAACACACAAAGAAATGATAAAAATGTTAGAAATGAGGCTTAGAGGCCCACAGTGGGTGCCATTTGTGTGTGAATGCTTTGCACCTTTAGGAAATTAGGATTAATATCTAACAATCTTAGCAAATACAATGAAAATTTAAAATAAGAATTGCATATGAATCCATGACATCTCATGGCTCTCTAATTAGATGTGGTAAGTAGAGCTCTTAGCTTAATCTCCACTAGTGACACTTCTAAAATAAGAAATATGATACTACAAATGCTTATTCTAGCTCACTAACACTCAAATTGATACAAAGATAATTCAAATGCTCTCAATTGCTATGAAATTGTCTATAGTAATGATGCTTTGCAAATGAATTTCTAAGATGAATATTGCTCTCAAAATGCCTCATACTTATAGTAAAATCCCAAGGGTAGGGGGTAGAGTGAATTAACCATGATTTACCTTTGGTTGAGTCAAAAACTTTGCAATGTTCATAGGGGACAATTTAAATTCTTGTCTCAAAGCTTTGGACAAAAAGACAAAATTGAGTGGATGAGATTGAAACTTTGGAATGAGTGATTGAGATTCATTCTTTTTGAGTGATTTATGTATTTTTGTCCTCAATTTTTAGTGGTTGCTCAACTTTGTTGAATGATATTAGGATTAATTAAATTCAATTAATTAATTAAATTTAGCCATGTGAGGGAATAGGTTCATTTTGATTTTTTATTTAAACAACTATATAATTAATTGATTAAAATAAATTATGTAGTACTTTTCACCCCTTCAAGCTTTGATTTAATTATTTAATGTCATCTTTTGATTTTTCCTTTTCTTTTATTGATTTTGTCCACTTTGATTTTGTTAGGAATGAATGCTGGATGTTGATAGTCATTCTGTAGTAGTTGTTGTTGCATTCATGACTATGATTGTCATTGATGTCAACACAGTGATCTTCTTGAGACTAGTAGAGAAGCAGACAATGTTTTGATTAGCGCACGTGGGATATTGTAGTTGGAGCTATGCGATGTTGAGGTTATATTCTTTGATATGTTATTTTTCTATGGTTAAGAGCGCAGATAGTAATTCATTTATTCATAGAAGTTATGAGCATTTTGGTGGAAGAAGTATTTAGGTAGTGTTCCTGAGTAGCAGTTTGTGGAAATCAGATAATATCTCCTAATCGGGATGGAATCTAGTTTCATGCAGTTAAAGGGAAGGTTAAGAGACATTGATAGTGACGTATTTCACAATGCAAACTTCGAGGTCATATGAGTGAAGAGTTATTATATCTGGAAGCTGACAGTTTTGTGTAATTTTGATGTAGCGTGTGGAAACTTTTATTTTGTATTTGTGTGCTGACTCATTTGTAATTATTTGAGTATGGTATAAAGGAAGGAATTTTTTTCTTTATTGAAGTAGTGGTAGTAATGTGAAATAAGTGTGAGCATGGTATGGTTGAATGCGAATGTAAGCATGAAGTGAAGAAAAGAGCTAATGAAGTTGTGAAAGTGAAATTATGAAGGAAGACATGCGAAGTACAAAGATCTGGAATTTAGATCTGGTGTGGTAGTGAGTGCGGTTTGGCATAGTAAGGAGGTAACATATTTCATATTATTCTGCTAAATAATATTAAGGTCATTTCGATAGTGTGTTCAGTGATTTTACCCTGAAGCTGTTTGGGTAGTGGGTCCTTCTGTCTTCCATAACTCCTAACAGGGTTAGAATCTTTTAACAGGGATTCAAAATCTCCTAACAGGGATTCATATGTACTAAATGTATTTCATAAGAATCCTAACAAAGCCCATCATTTCACAAGGAATATTTATATTAGTGCATCTTTTGTGGGCATCATTCCCACTAGGGTTTACTCTTTGATCAAGAGGTTCCCTAGTCAACATATCTTGTGTTATTGTATCATTGTGTATGAATATCTTTCTATGGTTGGTAATTACATTACTTACATGGTTAAATGTTAATGAAGTTGATAAAGGTTATAATTATCTAATAACTAATTCACCCCACCCCCCTCTCAGTTATCTTGGTGGACTTTACTTTCTAACAATTGGTATCAGAGCAGTAGGTCCTTGAAAGAAAGTTTTAATAGCTTAAGGAGATCCATGGTGAATTTTAGGAAAGAAAGCCCCAAGTTTGATGGAGTAAATTTTGAAAACTAGAAAGAGAAGATGAAGACACATCTACTATGTTTAGGACCAAGTTAATGGTTGATTACAAAGAATGAGAAGACTATCATTGGAGAAGATAATCTTGAGATAGGATCTAAAGATGAGCTAGATCTATTCATGTGTAACATACTTGCAAGAGAAGCACTTTTGACAGCACTTCTGGAGAATGAATACAGTCAAGTAAAATGTTTAACAAAAGCCCATGAAATTTGGAAAGCTTTACACTCTACTTTTGAAGGTGATGAACATGCAAAGAAAGCTAGATTACATAATTGGATATGTGCATTTGAAGATATAAGAAGGATGGAAGAGGAATCTGTTAGAAGCTATATTGGTAGAATGTCAGAAATTGTTGTAGGAATAAAATATTATGGAGGAACAAAGACAAAGAATGACTTGATATGGAAAATTCTAAGGACATTGACTCTTGTATTTAAGTAGACAACATAGATGATTGAACAAGTTATACCTTGTACTACATACTTTACAAAAGAGACTCTTCTTGGAAGATTGGAAGCAGTAGAAATGAACCTGAGTGTACCAAGAGACTTACCTAGAATGGATACAACATTTAGTGCTCTTAGTATTCATCCTAATTTGTCAAGAAGTACCGGTGTGAGTGGAGATTATGCCAGCAACAACAAATCTAGAAATAAAGAAGATGAGAAGATTGAAGAAGGTATTGCCTTTCTTGTGAAAAGAGAACTAGACGGTAAGAAATTTTTTAAATGTTGGACTTGTCAAGAATATGGTCATTTTGCATCTAAGTGTCCTAAGAGAGTTAAGAAGTACAAAAATAATTTCAAGCCTAGAAGATCTAAGGAATGTTATTATGCTAATGATGAAGATCTTGAAGCTAGTATAGAAAGAACTTTGAGTGAAAGTGATACTGAGAATAATCATGAAATAGGATTTGTAGGAGTTAAAGAAGAAAATTTTGAATCTGATGTTAAGGAAGAAAAAGCATTAGTTTCCCAAGTTGAAAAGAAAGTTTATTGGATTACAGACAATGGTTGTTCACATCATATGACTGGTGACATGAAGAAGTTCATAAAGTTTAACAATTATGATGAAGGAATTGTTAGATTTGGTAACAATGCACCTTGTTTGATTAAAGGTATAGGATCTATTACTCTTGATGGAAAGACTAATACTGATGATGTTTACTTTGTTGATGGATTGAAACATAATATTTTGAGTGTTGGATAGTTAGTGGATAAGGGATATCAAGTTTGGTATACTGAGAAAACTTGTGTGATAAAGGATAAAGATGAAAATCTGATTGGAACTGGATCTAGAACTAGAGGTAATGTATTTTAGTTGAATCCTACTAAGATGACATGTTTGATTACTAAAATTGATGATAGTTGGCTATGGCATAGAAGGTTTTGTCATATAAACTTTGATAACATTGTGAAAGTGAGTACTACACTTGCAGTAAGGGATTTGCCTAAAATTATGAAGCCTACTAACATGATTTGCAAAGAATGTGTTATGGCTAAGCAAAAGAGAAGTTCATTTCCTAGTAAGAAGTTCACATCAGTAGAGAAGTTGGAGATTGTTCATACAGACTTAAGTGGTCCTACCAAGACTAGAGGATTCTATGGACAAAGGTATTTTATGATTCTTGTTGATGATTTTACAAGAATGATGTGGATTGCATTTCTGAAAGAAAAATTTGAAGCATTTGATAAGTTTAAGATCATTAAGAATAAAGTTGAGAATGAATCTAGAATGAAGATTAAATGTTTGAGATCTGATAGAGGTGGATAATTTACTTCTAGAGAGTTTAACACTTTTTGTGAAGTGAATGGTATTAAGAGACAGTTTTTAGCCCCTAGAACACCTAAACAAAATGGTATTGGAGAAAGAAGAAATAGGTCAGTGACTAAAGCAACAAGAGCTATGTTATTTGAGAATGATTTGGTGAAGACATTTTGGAGAGAAGCAGTGAATACAACAGTATATACAATGAACAGAGTACAAATTATAGCAGACACAAACAAGAAACCTTATGAATTATGCTTTGGACATGCACCCTCAGGTAAGTATTTTAGAATTTTTGGAAGAAAATGTTATATAAAGAGAGATGATGATATTGGAAAGTTTGATCCTAGAAGTGATGAAGGTATTTTTCTTGGATATTCTTTGAAAAGCAAAGCATATAGATGTTACAATAAGAGAACTAAAACTATTGTTGAAAGCGCAAATGTTAAAGTTGATGAGAAGTTTAAAATTTAGGAAAGAATGCTTGACTATGAATCTGATGAAGAAGCTCATCCTCAGCCTAACATTGAAAATACTGAATTATTCTATGAGACTGACAGTGAATTATTGAATGAGAGTCCTGTAGAAAAAACCAAAGAGGAATCTAGAGAAGAACCTATAGTTGAAGCAAGTTCTATAATTATGACACCGAACAGGTATATATCAAGACATTATCCTATTGAACAAGTTATTAGAAGTTTGGATAGTGGAGTTCTGACTCAGAATAAGGTACATTTATGTTTGATTTCTCAAATTGAACCTAAATCTACTAGTGAAGCTTGTGAAGATGAACATTGGATTAATGCTATGAAAGAAGAACTAGATCAAATTGAAAAGAATAAGACATGGGAATTTGTCCCTAGACCTAAAGACAAGAATGTGATTGGAACTAAATGGGTATTTAGAAACAAGATGAATGAACAAGGAGAAGTAATAAGAAAGAAAGAAAGATTAGTATGTAAAGGATACTCACAACAAGAAGGAATTGACTATGAAGAAATTTTGGCACATGTTGCAAGAATTGAAGCAGTAAGAATGTTCTTGGCCTATGCATCTTTTAATAAATTCAATGTGTATCAGATGGATGTGAAGTCAACATTTCTAAATGGAGAATTGGAAGAAGTTTACATTGAGTAGCCTGAAGGTTTTCCTTTGACTCAAGAAGGAGATATGGTATGTAAACTGAAAAAAGCATTATATGGACTAAAGCAAGCACCTAGAACTTGGTATGCTAGACTGGATAAGTATTTGTTGAAATTGGGATTTACTAAAGGAACAAATGATAGCAATCTATACACAAAAGAAATTTAAAATGGTTTGTTGATTATAGTTATTTTTGTTGATGACATTATCTTTGGAGGAGAAGATGAAGCTAGTGACAAATTTGCTAATGAAATGAAGACTAAATTTGATATGAGTATGATTGGTGAGATGAAATACTTTTTTGGGATTACAGATAACATAGAATAGTGATGGTATCTTTGTATGTCAGACAAATTACTTGAATGATTTGCTAAAAATATTTGGAATGGAGAACTGTAAACTAGTTGAAACACCTATGGTTACAGGACATAAACTATCTAGCAAAGATGAAACACCGACAATTGAGTAGAAAAAATACAGATCCATGATTGGAGGATTGCAGTACTTAACACATACTAGACCGGATATACAACATTTAGTTGGAATGGTAGCAAGATTTCAAGCTGAACCTAGAGAGTCACATTATGCAGTAGTAAAGAGGATACTGAGATATTTAAGAGGTACAATGGACTATGGATTGTGGTATGAAAAATTTGATGATTTTACCCTATGTGCATATACAGATGCTGAATGGGGAGGTAGTCTTGATGACAAGAAAATTACCAATGGTGGAGCCTTTTTTCTTGGAGGAAGATTAGTTTCTTGGCTAAGCAAGAAGCATAATTGTATTTCATAGAGCACGACAGAAGAAAAGTATGTAGCAGTAGCAAACAATTGTAATCAGATAGTTTGGATGAAGCAGATGCTGAAGGATATTGGAATTAGGTTTGTTGAGCCATTTGTCATACATTGTGATAACACTAGTACAGTTAGTATGTCTAAGAATCCTATTTTACATTCTAAGACTAAGCATATAGAGATCAAGTATCATGTTGTAAGAGAGAAAGTTGCTGAAAAAGAAGTCAGACTAGAGTACATAAGCACAAAGGAACATATAGCAAACATATTTACAAAGCCTTTGCCTAAGGATACATTTGAGTATCTAAGAGGTATGCTTGGGGTTATGCCCCTACCTAGTTTTGAGTAATGATGCAGTTGGTTGCATCCATCTAGTGGTATATGAGCCCTATCTTTCTTCTGCATTGGATGTTGGTACTTCCTCTATGGGGGAGTATGTGAGCTGAGTCATGAGGACTCTTGTGAATGTATTTCCTAAATAGTGTCTATTGACATTGAGTTTTGGTTGACATAGTGATGAGATTTCTATCATTGATGTCAATGGGGGAGAAGTGTACATGAAAAACTACTTGTACCATCTATTGGAGACAACTAAACAGGATAACGAAGCAAGATTTGAAATGTTTGTCAGAGTAGCAGTGTTGTAGTATTGGATTTTTGGAACATTGGATGTTTTTCATCTATGTTGCCATCAATGCCAATGGGGGAGATTGTTAGGAATGAATTTTGGATGTTGGAAGTCATTTTATAGCAGTTTTTGTTGCACTCATGACTATCATTGTCATTGATGTCAACACAGTGATCTTCTGGAAACTATTAGAGAAGCAAACAGTGTTTTGATTAGCATACATGGGATATTGTAGTTGGAGCTATGTGATGTTAAGGTTATATTCTTTGATATGTTATTTTTCTATGGTTAAGAGCACAGATAGTAATTCATTTATTCATAGATGTTATGAGCATTTTGGTGGAAGCAGTATTCAGGCAGTGTTCCTGAGTAGCAGTTTGTGGAAATTGGATGACATCTCCTAATCGGGATGGAATCTGGTTTTGCACAGTTAATGGGAAGGTTGAAACACATTGATAGTGATGTAGTTCATAGTGAAAACTTCGAGGTTGAATGAGTGAAGAGTTATTATATCTGGAAGTTGATAGTTTTGTGTAATTTTGATGTAGCATGTGAAAACTTTTATTTTGTATTTGTGTGCCGACTCATTTGTAATTATTTGAGTATGGTATAAAGGAAGGAATGTTTTTCTTTATTGAAGTAATGGTAGTAATGTGAAAGAAGTGTGAGCATGGTATGGTTGAATGCAAATGTAAGCATGAAGTGAAGAAAAGAGCTAATGAAGTTGTGAAAGTGAAATTGTGAAGGAAGACATGCGAAGTACAAAGATCTAGAATTGAGATCTGGTGTAGCAGTGAGTGAGGTTTGGCATAGTAAGGAGGTAACATATTTCATATTATTATACTGAATAATATTAAGGTCATTTGGATAGTGTGTTCAGTGATCTTACCCTGAAGTTGTTTGGGCAGTGGGCCCTTCTGTCTTCCATAACTCCTAATAGGGTTAGAATCTTTTAATAGGGATTCAAAATCTCCTAACTAGGATTCATATGTACTAAATGTATTTCATAATACTCCTAATAGAGTCCATCCTTTCATAAGGAATATTTATATTAGTGCATCTTTGTGGGCATCATTCCCACCGGGGTTTACTCTTTGATCAAGAGGTTCCCTAGTCAACATATCTTGTGTTATTGTATCATTGTGTATAAATATCTTTCTATGGTTGGTAATTACATTGCTTACATGGTTAAATGTTGTTGAAGTTGATAAAGGTTATAATTATCTAATAACTAATTCACCCCCCCACCCTCTCAGTTATCTTGGTGGACTTTACTTTCTAACAGATTTAATAATGCCCATTTTTAATTGATTTGATCCTTTTTGATGAGATTTAATGCATTTTGATTAAGATTTTTCCATTTTATCAATTTTAAAGCACCTATCCATTTTTGAGTGTCTACATTAGGTAATCAAATAAATCAATAAAACATCCACTAGTTAGGAAACTATGAATATATGAATATTGATGTTTGGGCCAAAGTCAATACAATGCCCACTAGCTAGACAACCATGGACATATGAATATTGATTTTATTTTCAGAATGTCAGATTAGATATAAGCACCAAGGCATAAACAACAAGATGACCTAAATATCATGTCCATTTTGATATAGCAATTGGTATAAGCATCAGAACACAAACCTTGTGATGACCTAAATATGCCTTGCAAAACAAACATGCAAAATAGTTTGCAAAATTCATTCTTGTCTCCAATGTGAATTACCCGTAGTGACCCTTTATCGTTTACATCCTTGGATAATAGCCATTCACAGTAGGATTGAGATATCATTCAAAAAGATGTAAGATAGATCAAACTTCCTTGAATTTTATAGGTATCAATGGTTGAGGTATTCATGACCATCCAACACATGATGGAGGCTCTTACAGACGGACACCATTTCAATCTAGAATTTCCAAAGTTATTAGATTTTCTCTCAAAGTAGAAAACAAAGAAAATATTATGCCCCCAGTCATCACTCTCTGAATCTTGTAAAGGACATCATCAAAGAGCTCGAAAGGACACAATATCAAAAAATCTCAATGCGAATCAGTAAGCATACAAGGAGATAAAAGCATGTGAAGCATAGATTGTTTTCGTTCATGTTGATGTTTGATTGCATTGTTGTAGATGCAAAATCCTTTCTAGAGAGGAGATTGACTGACTGACTTGGATGTGGCTTCAAAGGACCCTGACTGGATATGACACATCTAAGATAATGAGGACTATAAGATATGACTTTGATTGCCCCCAAGTTTGAACATTGATAGGAGACGAACAATTTTTCCAATTGGTGTACAGACTGACTTTATTGAAACAAGGATATATATAGACTAAAGTAGACTAAAAGTTGGGAAAGACCAAGATTGTGTTGATAGATGGAGCATTTTGAACAAGTGGCACTCATTTGTTTGGTTTTCACCATCTTGGCAGAGATTCTATTTTTTCTACCAAGATGTCTGTTTCTAGGTTTTCACCAAGGCACTTTTTCTCACTTTTTTGTATTTTTCATTTTTTCAATTTTTTTTGTGCTTTTCATTTTTTTAATTTTTTTGTATTTTTCATTTTTTTCAATTTTTTTGTACTTTTGATATTTTTTACCTTTTTTTTTGTGATACAGCAAGGCTCCTATTGCTAGGTTTTCACCAAGATGTTCATTTTTTTCAAGACTTTTTTCTGATTTTTATAATTTTTTTAGAACACTTTTTAATACTGAATGCCTTAAGCATAGAATTTCTTTAGATGGAGAACACTAATTGGTTCTCAAAGCTGTTCTCCACCAGTTGTTGAGAGTTGATAGGCACCAGAGCCAAAAGTAGCAGTGACAACAAAGGGACCCAGCTATTTGGGTTCAAACTTCCCCTTGTGTTCTCTATGTGATTGATTTTTAAGATTTTCTCTCAAGACTAGATCGCCAACCTGAAATTCTTTGTGTCTAACTTTCTCGTTGTAGCCTCTAGACATTATTTTCTAATACATAATGAGATGATCATATGCTTCTTGTCTGCGCTCATCTAGTAGTTCAAGTTCTTGCAACCTAGACACTCTGTAGTCATCATCAGTTACGAGACCATGCATTCTGATTCTTAGTGATGGAATTTCAACCTCAATAGGTAGTACCACTCCAAACCCATAAACTAAAGTGAATGGTGTAGCCCTAGTAATTGTTTTGATACTTGTTTTGTAAGGCCAGAGAGCTAGATTTTGTTAGTTCCTGTAACAAATTTTACACTCAATGAGACACCAATATACCTAAGACTAATTTTGGGAATGGTTAGTTCCAAATATTGGGAAATCTGAAGGTAACTAGACCAACTATAGGGACAAGATTGCCCTCTTCACTTCTAGCTCTATAGAACCAAGGTAGGTGCACTGAATCCAGTGATCATATAACACTTTTACCACTTTAAACTAGATTCAACAAAGCAGATAATAACAAGAAAGTACTAAATGATAACCAATCCTTCATTGACTCTCCATTGCTATGATGAAGCTGATACCACACAAACATAAAACTGAAAGGATAGAAAGGATTGAAAAGATTTTAATTTGAGTTCATGCATAATGTAAACAACCATTCCAAACTAGCATCACTATAGGAGATACTAATATTTGATCAGTGCCTTGTCCATTGGGTAATATATCTAAAACATATATAGTATTCAAGAACAAAGATTTCAAAAAATAAACACAATAAACCAGATTCATACACTCCTTATAAAACATCCTTCATGTTGAACCAAATGAATCTATGCTTTATTTAGAGACTTTTAACCTAATCCTAGATCAAGGCTGAGAAATAAACATATACACAAGTAAACCTTGTTCAAGGAATCAAAAAACCCAAGACTCAAGAAACAAAACAAAAGGAGAGATCTAAAAACTAAAAACTACATTAAGTATGAGGATTCAAGTTCCTGTATTACAAACTATTCCAGAAAACAACACTTGGACAATATGCAAAGGATTTTGAAGGGTTTTCCACTGTATTGACACAACTAGCAAAACATATTACAATCTGGACTGAGGATACACACTTAGCTTTTCAACTTGTTGTGTCAAGAATTTTCTAGCCAGCCCCTTTTAAATGATCATAAAATTCCTTTTATACAGAGAAGGATACAATAATAAAAAGGATCATTTAGGTCAAAAATCCCAAACCAAACTAACCATCCCAAAGCCTGCAGGAGTATGAAATCTAATCTATTTGTACCTTTGCAGAAAATTCTTGGGAACAAGCTACCTCTTCTGAAAAAGATTAAATCAATAGTTAATGCACTTGGGGGCTAATCAACAAATCTAATTTCATCCATGAATAAAAAAAAATAATCATCAAAGAAACCAAGTTGCAAGAAATTTGATCTTCCCTCTTTGCCGGATTTGCATATCAGTCAAGTTTGAAATGAAAAATCTTCAGCAAACTCTGACCCTCAAAATAACAGTCATTACTACTTCTACCAATTTGGCCAAAAGTGATTTTAACTACTTCCATTATTTTCCTGGTCTTCTGGTGTTTTTGAAAACATATTATATGCCCATAAACTAATAAAAATGAAGCCTCCAGACATTATTTCCATGAACAGCCTCCATCATTTAAATTTTGATTTTATTTTATATAGTTGGACTATATAATTCAGATTTTAATTTTTACTATAGACTTGAATTTTGAGGTGGGCCCCATGTGCCATGTGGCACCATCTGAATGACTCAAGGATCCACCTCACTACCAAGTTGGACCTTGACAGATCCCTCTACCACTTGTCGCTCACTGATTGGTTCATCTCACTGATCGGGCATCCACCTTAGACATCCTCACCACCTAGCTAGTTGACACATGGCAGCATGTCACTACCCCACAAAGATAACCACCAACTATATTTCTCATTGCGCTATAGCAACCATCGTTGGATTGGCATGCATCTCGAGGCAGTTGGCTTGCTTGTCTGTTTGACTGCTCCGTCGCCACATGTCAGATTTTGGTTTGTTGTACTATCCACCCAAGTGCCAGACTACATCTCATCACCTCATCATCAGATTGACACATGGTGCTGTTGGCATTAAGCAGGATTGCCACTAGTGACAACACTTATTTGCATCCTGAGTGCAAATTGAGCAGGACAGTGCAAACCGATCAGAACAGTGCAAACTGAGCAGGATAGTGCAAACTGATCAAAACAGTGCAAACCGATCAGAACAGTGCAAACCGAGCAGGACAGTGCAAACCAAGAAGAACAGTGCAAACCGAGCAGGATAGTGCAAACCGAGCAAGACAGTGTAAATGGAGTGACATTATGTCTACCGAGTCACAAGTATTTACCGAGTTCAAAACTTACCGAGTGGTTAGTATGAACCGAGCCTTCACTTCTACCGAGTTCATGATGATGCCGAGTAATGCAGTGGACGCCGAGTATTAGAAAGTCACCGAGTTAGTTTGCAGGAACCGTGTAACCATACTTGGGCTGACTTAGTAGCACTTATGTTTATTTGTTAAGCCAACTTTGTAATTGTAATTAATTGTTTAGACTTGTATATAAATAATGTTGTACAAATACCAAGTAGTATGAATGTGAAAAAAAAAGAAGAGATAAAAAGGCAGAAACTAGTGAATTACAAAGGGCTACTATACATAAGGAGCAGCAAAGACAAATTCATCACAGAAGGTGATCAGTACATCAGCAAATCTCATTCAACAATCCAGTTGCAAAGTAAGAGATATACTATTTCATTTTAACCAGTGAATCAGTACTAAAATCCTCTAACCAGGTAGACTTAACAGTCTTTGTAAAATCTCTTAACCGAGTGCATACTTCATTGTATGTTTGTAAAACCTCTAACAAGGTGGACCTAGCAGTCCTTATTGCTCCTAGCAGGGCAGATCATCAGAAGTGATCAATGTAAGCCTTAACCGGCCAACTTTATACTGCAGTATTAAAGCTTTGTGGGTTTCATCCCCACCCTAGTTTTACTTTCTTTTGGAAGGTTTCTGGGTAACCAAATCTATGTGTCATTGTTGTGAATGCTTTTAAGTTTCATGCTTTCTATATGCAAAAGGATAAAGTGAACTATATGTTAATACATCTGATATTGAAAGAAAATTTTGAAGTTACTGATTCACCCCTCCCCTCTCAGTAACTTGGTTAATTCTTGAATATTTCCAACAGGTGCTTAGTCACATTCCCACAATGGTAGCCATCATGCATCTTCCTTATCGTAGGACAATGACGATCGTCTATCTCGTGGCACACATCTTGATGCATCTAACCAAAACTTACATTTTTCATCATATTTTACTTACCTAGGCATGGGGCCTACCATCCTCATCATCGTCCAACTAAGCACCTTGATCCTTGTCATGCATGAGATTGGCCCTCCAACTAGGCATCTACTTTAGACACCATATGATTGTGCATTTGGGTATTTGAATATCTCATCTCGCATTCACATAGCCAATGTGGGATAAATCCCCATGGATTTTATTAAATTTACTTCAAAATATGTTGAAGTGTGTGCCCAGCTAGCCTGGCCCAAACATCTGAGAGGGCCCCATGCATGGTCTCTTCCTTTCCTTTCTTTACTACTAAGCTGGGCAGACTATTATTTAAACTATTCCAACCCACGAAAGGGAAAAAATGTGTGATTAAAAAATTTTCTTAACACAACACCTGGCAATGCTTATGTGCCTTCTTTCACCATTTGATAAACCCTTTTCATGAAAGTTACTTCCCATGCGTGAATCTGAATTCTCCTACAATGACATAGCTAAGATAGCATCCTCAACTAAAGCAGCCCTTTGCGCATGAGAGATGAAACCTGGAAGTTGTAACAGCGGTGCATGGTACAAAATTTCTCGCATAGTAAGGATGTCTATCACTTCATCTTTTTTTCAAAATTTATCCTTGTGAGTAGGATAATGTTTCCCCAAAGAATACCATCTTTCCATTTTCTAGCAAATAGATACTGTCAAAGTGATGCAGGAGCATCTCGGGTCCTTGGCAATCCCGTGTCACCAAAAATAATTTGGAGTTTGTTTGTGTTGCTTAGTTTCTTCTTTGACCGAGTTGGTTGGTTTCCTTTGGTTACAAAGTGTGGTCAGTTATCTCCTGGGCAATCGGTTAATTCACTGGTGCTCGACGTTGTCTGTCTACTGCTCGGTCATCTTGTTTACTGATGGGTTCAGTTTTGTTTCCTGTTGTGGCCAACTTGTGCAATTATATTGGATCATAGAATTAATGATTGTATCCATCATTTGGAAGCATGTGGTCCTAGATTTCACCGTTACTTCCATTAATTGTGGATCTAAAGGCCAACTCAGCTCAGTAGCTTCTCGTATAAATGTAGATGTTTGGTGGTAGTTTAGGGAGTCAAATTTGGATAGAAGATAGTAGGCATTAGATTAGAGATTTGTAGCAGATCCTCGCAGGTTTGAGGACTTCTATAATTCATTGTAATATCAGGTTGTAACTGGGAAGGCCTTATAGCCCAACATGTATGATTCAAATTCATGATGATATATGATAGATCTGGCATTCTCTCTCTCACTCTTGTTGTTTGTTTCTTCCGCATGTGTGTTGCAAGATTGGATCATTAGGGTGCACCATGCTTTGGCCCCTCTTGCATCTTCCTTGTGTCAGGTGGTATCAGAGCAAGGTGAGATCTTGATCTAGGTCTGGAGATCTAGGTTTGTAGGTTCCTCTTGAAACCCTAGTTGAATTGTTGTGGGGTAGCAAAATGCTATCTGACCTGCAATCATAGAGGGTTGTCAAGATGGTTCGTGGGAGGTGAGATGCAAATCCAGGATTGGAAGATATGATAAGGAAGATTTCTACTAGATTAGAAGCAGTGGAGATGACCCAAAGAAGAGGCAGACATCTTGAAGATGTTAGTGATGATGAAATTGAAGAAGAACAGGAAAATTCAGAACCTGCTCCTATTATGGATCAAGGTGAAGAAAGATTTTTTAAGGCTTTGACAAGTTTGAAGTCAACACCACATTTCAATCCCCCTGAGTATAGTGGAAAGTTGGATTCTGATGAATTGGTGGACTAGATCACTGAGATGGAACCGTATTTTGAATATGAAAATATCCCCGAGGATAAGAAGGTGAAGATTACAAGCACAAAGTTGAAAATTCATCCATCCTTATGGTGGGAACATCTGCAATTGGATCAGAAGAGGAAAGGAAAAGACAAAATCAAGGTATGGTGTAAAATGGTCAATAAATTGAAATGAAATTTCTTACCCTATGATTATCAAATTAACCTAGTTTGGCGAATGTAAAGTTTGAGACAGAAGGATAGCTTGGTAAAAGAGTATACTGAGGGATTCTATAGATTAGATATCAGATCTAGACATGATGAAGATGATGTGGAAAGAATCAAAAGATACCTGAATGGTTTGAGAGTTTCCATCCAAGAGGAGATTAGCATGGTCAAATTGGAGAACATTGAAGAGGCTTATCAATTTTCTTTGAAGGCTGAGGAAAGATTGAACAAAATACATGAACAGAGGTAGAGAGGTCAATGTGGTAGATTCCCTAGAGGAAGAGGTAGATCTAATGGTGAAAATGGTAGATCTAAACTAGAAAAGACAAATTTGGACAAGGGAAAGACCGAGTGGAAAGGTGAAAGTTCTAGAGGCAGAGGCAGTAACTACCGAGGTGGTTATGGCAGAAAAAGTTTTCAAGGAACTTTTTATAACTATGGAGAAGAAGGACATAGATCTTTTGAGTGTACACAAGCTAGTAAGAAGGCTGGTAGTAGTAGAAATGCTTTGGTGCAAGACGAGTCACTGAATGAACCTGAGAAAGAAAATAACTTGATGGTAAGGAGAGCACTGTGGAATGAAAGAAAGAAGGAAGATCTGGTAAGGAAAAGTTTGTTCAAGACTAGATGTAGAGTTTTTGACAAATTTTGGAAGGTAATCATTGACAGTGGTAGTTCAGAGAATCTAGCATCCGAACAGATGGTCACAAAATTGAAGATGGAAAGGTTGGTACATCTGAAGCCCTATCAAATTTCATGGATAAAAGATGAGCTTACACTCCTAGTAAGTGAACAATGTTATGTGAATTTGAAGATTGGAAAGTACTATGATAAGGTGTTGTGTGATATCATGCCTATGGATTGTTGTCATATTTTGTTGGGTAGACCTTGGAAATATGATAGACATTCTATATATGATGGGAGATTGCATAAGTATACTATTGTGGCTGATGGAAAGAAACAAATCTTGTTACCATTGATGGAAGAACTTGTTAGTAATGTTTTCACATCTGTGAAAGTTTTCTTGATGGAAGGAAGAAAGTTTGTTAATTCTTTGAAGAGGAATGATGTATGTTTTGATGTGATTCCTAATAAACTGAGTAAGAAAACATAGGATAATGTCCTTGAGGAGATTGATAAGTTACTCACCGAGTACAATGATATCATTTCTGATAATGTTCTTGATGGTTTTCCACCAAAAAGAAGCATTAATCATTGTATGGATCTAATCCTTGGAGCTAGTTTACCGAATAAGGTACCTCATCAGTTGATAGCTACCGAGAATCAAGAATTGAATCGACAGATTAAAGAGCTGCTGGAGAAAGGTCTGATCAGAGAAATGTTGAGCCATTGTGCAATACCTATTGTATTGGTAATAAAGAAGAATGGAGAATGGAGAATGTGTACTGATTCCAGAGCAATCACTAAGATAATAGTGAAGTATAGGTTTCCTATACCGAGAATGGATGATATAATGGACAGTTTGATTGGAGAAAAGTATTTCACAAAGATTCATTTGAAAAGTGGGTATCATCAAATCAGAATTAGAGAAGGTGATAAATGGAAGACTACTTTCAAGACAAAAGAAGGTTTGTATGAGTGGTTGGTTATGCCCTTTGGTTTAACTAATGCACCGAGTACTTTTATGAGGCTGATGAATGAGGTTTTGAAGAAATTCTTGGGTAAATTTGTGATTGTATATCTTGATGATATTCTGATATTGAGTAAGACTAGAGAAGAATATTTGTTGCATGTTAGACAAGTTTTGTAGAGATTGAACGAGGAAAAGTTGCTAATAAATCTGAAAAAGTGTTCATTCATGAAAGAAGAGATTGTGTATTTGGGATTTGTTATTTCAGCTGATGGTTTGAAGATGGATCCTGAAAAGGTTGAAGCTATTTTGAATTGGCATACACTTGTGAATTCTAGTGAGGTAAGATCATTTCATGGTTTGGAAATTTTTTATCCAAAGTTCATAAGGAATTTCATTTCAATTTGTAATGCTATGACTGAGACTATGAGAGGAGACAAAAGAGAATTAAAGTGGACACATGGAACTGACAAAATTTTTGAGACCTTGAAGCAAAAGGTTGTTGAATTACCTATTTTGGCATTACTTGATTTCAGTAAAGTATTTCAAGTAGAATGTGATGCAAGTGGAAGTGCAATTGGAGTTTTATTGAGTCAAGAAGGTAAACCTGTTTCTTTCTTTAGTGAAAATTTGAATGATGCTAGGAGGAAATATTTTGTGTATGATCAAGAATTCTATGCTATTGTTCAAGCACTAAAGAAATGGAGACATTATTTGATACCAAGTGAATTTGTGTTGTATACTGATCATAAGGCTTTACAATATTTGGGTAGTCAGAATAAGTTGAATCAGAGACATATGAAATGGTTTGAGTATTTGCAGAGTTATACATTTGTGATAAAGCATAAGAGTGGAGTCACTAATCAAGTTGTTGATGCATTGAGTAGAAGATCCTTGATGACCGAGATGAAAATTGAAGTTCTTGGCTTTGATGAATTGAGAGGTTTGTATGAAAATGACCTTGATTTTTCTGAGCCATGGAGAAAGTGCAGAGCACCTATTCAAGATCAACAAGACACTAAATGGGATGAATATTTTATTCAGGAAGGTATGTTGTTTAAAGGTATTCAGTTGTGTATACTGAGAGGAGTAATGAGATCTAATTTTATAAAAGAGAAACATAGTAGTGGTTTAGCTAGACATTTTGGCATTGATAAAACATAGAATTTGCTGAAGGAGTACTATTGGCCGCAGTTGTATAAAGATGTTCAAAAATTTGTGAAAAGTTGTGGAATCTGTCAAGTTGCTAAAGGAGTAAGTCAGAATACTAGATTGTATACACTGATTGTTGTTCCTAAGGAACCTTGGATTGACATCAGTATGGACTTTGTTCTTGGCTTACCAAAGACAGTAAGAGGTAATGATTCAATATTTGTTGTTGTGGATAGATTTTCTAAGATGGCACATTTTATACCTTGTAGAAAGACATCAGATGTAGTACATGTAGCAGATCTTTTCTTTAAGGAAATTGTCAAATTACATGCATTACCGAGGAGTATTATCTCTGACCGAGACAATAAATTTGTTGGTTATTTTTGGAAAACACTCTGGAAGAAATTTGGCACTAAATTGAAATATAGACTGAGGTTGTGAACAAAAGTTTGGGAAATATTTTGAGATGTTTAGTTGGAGACACACCAAGTAATTGGGATTCTATGTTGGCTCAAGCAGATTTTGCATAAAATAATTCAATGAATATGAGTACTGGAAAGACACCATTTGAGATTGTGAATGGCACACAACCGAGAGGAATATCTGATTTGAGAGACATTGTTGAAGAGAATAAGAGAAGTGTTGAAGGAGTAAAGTTTGCTAAATACATGAAGACATTGCATGAAGATGTGAAGCTAAAGTTGGAAGACAGTAATAAAAAATACAAAGATAGAGCTGATAGATCAAGAAGACATAAAACTTTTGATGTTGGTGATGAAGTGATGGTTCATTTGAAGAAAGGTCAGTTTCCTATTGGAACATATGGAAAACTAAAGATGAAAAAGTTTGGACCTTGCAAGATTCTGAGGAAATTTGACAAAGGAAATGCATATGAGATTGAGTTACTTGATGACATGGACATATCACCAATTTTCAACATTGCTGATTTATATGAGTATCATGAACCTGATGAAGAAGTGACAGTACTGATAGAATATCCTAAGAAGTAGAATGATAAAGTTGAACAGATTTTGAAGGAAAGAGTTGGCAAAAGTACAAGACAAAAATAGTACATGGAATATCTGGTTAAGTGGAAGAATAGATGTATGGAAGACAGTTCATGGATTTCACAGTCTGAGTTGGATGCAGCTCAGACTAGACCTTCCAAATGATTCTGAGAATCATTTCAAAATAACCCCAAGTGTCTAATGCAGGAGCATCTCGGGTCCTTGGCAATCCTGTGTCACTAAAAATAATTTGGAGTTTGTCTGTGTTGCTCGATTTCTTCTTTGACTAAGTTGGTTGGTAGTTGGTTAGTTTCCTTTGGTTACCGAGTGTGGTCGGTTATCTCCTAGGTGGTCGGTTAATTCACTGGCACTCAGCATTGTCTATCTCCTGCTTGGTCATCTTGCTTACCGATGGGTTCAATTTTGTTTCCTATTGTGGCCGACTTGTGCATTTATATTGGATCATAGAATTAATGATTGTATCCATCATTGGGAACCGTGTGGTCCTAGATTTGACCATTACTTCTATTAATTATGGATCTAAAGGCTAACTCAGCTCGGTAGCTTCTTGTATAAATGTAGATGTTTGGTGGTACTTTAGGGACTCAGTTTTGGATAGAAGATAGTAGGCATTAGATTAGAGATTTGTAGCAGATCCTCATAGGTTTGAGGACTTCTGTAATTCATTGTAATATCAGGCCATGACTGGGAAGGCCTTATAGCCCGACATGTATGATTCAAACTCATGATGATATATGATAGATCTCGCAATCTCTCTCTCACTCTTGTTGTTTGTTGCTTCTGCATGTGTGTTGCAAGATTGGATCATTAGGGTGTGCCATCCTTTGGGCCCTCTTGCATCTACCTTGCATCACAAAGAGCCCAAATACTTCAGTGTTGCAATGATACATGATAAATATGGTAGTATGTCCAATGCCGACAAGTTTTTTTTTAGCATCACCATCGTCAATAGAGAAGACTCACAGTCAAGCTGACAAAGGGGGGCATCAATAAATACAAATTGTGGATTTGTAATCAGCTCCCTTTATGGAAGGCTCATGAAAGACCCCAAGAGGCTCACATAGCCCTTTCTTTATGTGTTGAAAATCTCTGCATTCCTTTTGGGAAAACAAACATTCTATTTTCTTTTTGGGCCTATGAATATGCTTAACAATCCACCTTCTGAATCTTTTGAAAATCACTTCAATAATCATTAAAATTCCTTGGCTATGATTCCAAAAATTTGTATCCACATTATCTGTATCTTGCTCAATACTTTCAAGCCATCATAGGTTGTTTCCAAAATAATGCGGCAGGCTGGACCTCAAGCGGTTCTGGCCTAATTTTTTTATGAATTCAAGAAACCAGCCTTGAAAATGATCTATAACGACTGGTGTTACAAACAGATCCAATCCGTACAACCGGATATTAAAAAAAAATTTCAAAATCTATTACTTCACTAGTTGCCAAAATCTGAATAAAACGCCCTTAGTCGCGCAATTCAAACACGGCTCAAAACTAATCACTGGAAGCCAAAAATTGGTGAGTACAAAATTTGTACTATAGAGAAATAACTAGTCAAAAGGATTCACCAAAAAATGAACGAGGCAGGAGATTTCAAAACTTGAAAATGACTGTTCAGAATTGCCGACAAATACAAATTGAAATCACTGTGAACTGTCTTAGAAGTAGATGATTTAAAAATATCAAATGATGAGCTAATGGTGAGCCACTAAATCTAGTAGAAGACTGATATGCAAGGAATGCAAAACAAAAACCCTCAACTCAAAATGATCATCTGACATAAAACTACAAATTTCAGAAAATGGTTACTTTGCAATGTTATCCTATCCGCACTTTTCATCATTATTGAACACCTTTTGTCTGACTTGGCAATTTGATCAAATGAAACTTTCATGGTCTAGAACCTTGCGTTAATGATCTCTCTGATGCATAGAAACAAAGGTTATAATCATATTTTTAGAAAGATAAAGCAATCATCCAAAAATAAACTTCAAAGTCGGCCACTTAGAACATCTTGAAATGGAAGATAGTGAAACTGTAGAAGGTGCATCCAGAATTGACTGAGAAAATGGGTCAAACGGATTGGTCATGATCTAAAACTTATCAAGGAGAATCACTTCCATGTCTATATTATAAATCAACCTTCAATCCCTCATGACCATTGATGGGGCACAAGTTGTATGACCTCAAAGTAGGCCACTTAAAAACAACATTCCCACATTCAACGAAACTGAATAAAATGCAATTAGAAGTGCCCTAGTAATGTGATCATACAAACTTTTAGGAACCTAAAAATGGGCATGGAGACACATTCTCATGCCCACAATATGATGCAATGTTCCTTTTTTGATGACCACTGACCAGGTGTTAGATGGAAACCTCCAAAGTAGGCCCCTCAGTAAAAACCGAATAGGATGCAAAGTGCAGATGTGTAGAATGTCCTTCAAATGGGTACCCTTAAAACTTATTCGAACTAGATTATGAAAGTTGTAACCAATTGCATATGCCAAATGAAAGGTGAGGAACACATGTCCTAAGCCCCATCCCATAAAAATCATCAGGCCTATCTTTGTATGCACTTGAACCTTAGTCTTTTTAAATTGTTCTTTGAAGCACTGAACTTTGCCTTTGGAAAATTCTTTGATTATGGGATCAAAACTATCTTGATTTTTCAAAGTACCAATAGTGGCTCTAGTTGGGGAGGCATGCCCCTTGTAGGCATGTAGAGAATTCAGGAATCTTTGGTACAACAGACCACTCAAAAATGAAAACTGACCTCTTGCTCTCTCTTACTTTGAAAACTAGGGAACCTTACTGAAAGAAACACACCACACAACTAAAAGAAAGAAACTATACAATATATACATTATTTGCAAAGCCTCAAAGCCTCAAAATTGGAACAACTTCTTACCTCTGTCAAAGATATGATTTTCATCACCATATGAGGCCAGCCATTTAAGAATATCATGACAATTTCATTGCCTACATATGTGAACAACTTTGAGTTGGAAAGAAATTATGTACTTGCTACAACCCACACCCTTTCAGTCACAACCATCCTCATATTCATATTCCATAAAATACGAAGCACCCATTACCTCTTCTTGTTGAGGACTAGAAGTATAAAACTTATCTAGTAATGCCTCAATATGTAAACTACAATGATGATCTTGCATTACTAAAAACTTACCTGATTGAAAAGGAACTAGATCTTTAGATTTATTTATATGAGATGTTTCAGCCATTGAGTGACTTGGTTCCTCTAGGATGTACTCACAATCTAAATCGTGAACCAAGTGCAAAAATTTTTCACAAATATTATGACACAAGGACAATTGATCCATACCATCATTTGCATCAAGAAATTTATTGTCCCTATCATTGAAAACACTATCTTCAATACTGTCACAAGTACTATCAAATTCATCAAGAGAACGAAGAAAGAATGAACAAGAAACTTGTTCATTATCATAATTTGAATGAAAAGGAAAAACATTGTCATGGTCTTCTTTATCTTCTTCTCAGTCACAACATGAGGATATTTCATGCAAACATGAATCATTGTCTTCATCATTTTGAACACATGCCTCATTTTCAATGTCAAAACATATATCAAGTGGATATTGTAAAGTAGAATCCACATTGGAGGCATACCTTTGAAAATCAACAGCCAAGAATGTTGAGATTTCTGCACTACTTAGTGGATACCGAATGCCATGTTCATTTCCCTGGGCTTCTTGTTGATGGTGCAAACTTCTTCCTTGTTTAGAATAGGGGCTACAAATTTTAGGATCATATCATCTAATACAAAACCATCATTGTAGCAACTTTCATCTGCATCATATTTATCTCTTCACCGTTTGCACAAATATTTCTTATACCGAGACAAGAAGACTAATCTCTTATGCTAATAGAAAGAAAGATCTAAAAACTTAATGGAAACACTATCAACTATAGACTCTTCTTTATCATCTTGACATCCACTGAATTCACTATTAGCATCATAATCAACATCATTATCACAAAAGGAAACAACATCATCATTTTTATTTACATAGAGCTGCTCACAAGGAAACCTTACTGTCATAGCCCCATGATCTGATTTCTTATCCACAATCAATCCATGATCATCACAAGAACTTATACCTTGATAATTCTTACCAAAGGATCCATACTTATATGAATCCTCTGCAACATTTTCAGTATCAAAACAAAAATGAACAGGGTCCAACTTTTTCTGACTAAAAAGATGTGTATACTTATTACATTCAGCTATTAATAAATCAGAGATCTCGTCACTACTAAGAGAAGAAGAACTTGACTCATCTATATGCATTGCATCTTTATAAGAAGTACTTGCAGAGTTCATATTAGAATCCTCATCATTCTCATTACCAAAAGAACACACCTCCTTACTTGGCACAAAATCATAATCAAAGTGAATCTTGGAATCATTAGAACTGTATTCTTGAATATTTTCATGAATTGTTTCACAGAAATCTAGAAGCAACTCATCCTCAATATCTTCATCAAAATATTCATTTAAGAAACTTTCATTTTCAAATTCAGACATCTTTGAACAAATGGAAGACCTTGTATACAATGATTTTGATTTTTTATCACTACTAGAACCTGAATGTTCTTCTGACATATCTTTATCATTCTGAGAAATATTCTCATCTTTAAACATAGGATTCTCTAGGATACTGTTTGTATTATTTCTTTGTAGATGATCCTTTTGCAACTTATCCCATTCATCATCATCAAAAAATTCTTCTAAGAACAACCACTTGAAGTCAATCAACGAGGAGACACATTTTGGGGGTAAAATCAAGTACCAATCAGCTGCAACCTCTTTGAGGGATCTCCCAAAAAACATCATGTTGACATCTTCATCATAAATCTGATATTTTACAACACATCTGAACAATGCTAGAACATGTTCTAATGCCGAATCTGACTGATCATTGAAGACTGGGATTAAATCAATGAGCTCACTAGGAAAATAATTGGGGAATCCCAAAACATGATCACAATTTAAAACTCTACCTAGCTTGATAAAACAAAACCTTCTAGGTTGTCTATTTTCCTGATTATCCATTTGATTTGAAACAAGATGGGAACCATTCATCTTGTTCCGTCTTTACAAGAGGTATACCAAAACATTTAAACCTCTATGATAGTCAACTTAAAATTTCACAAAAAGATGCTCAACATGGAAACATGAAACTATTTTATGTTTCTCTTCCCTTCTTACTGGTGCTAAAACACTTAATAGGGAACAAAATACTTCACAACTAATCTTATGGAAAAACATGTAAAGATAAAAAATACCTAGAAGTGTTGAAGCTGAAACTCAACTTACTAAATGGAAAGCCTTTGAATATGAAGCTTTCTTTGCTGAAACAATTATAGAGTCATGACCTCCTTGTAGAGGGAAAACACCTTAACCGCTAAAAACCCTTTTTGTATCTTTTTCCATCAACACAACAATCTTCAATAGGGTATAGAAACTATTTATCAGGACTCAAAATATATCATTCTACGCACTGATCAAACAAAGAACTCAGAGTCACCACTCACAACTTGGTGAGATGATTTAACTTTTAAAGCTGACTCTTATAAAATTCAATGAAAACCACTGGATAGATAAATAACCCAGCTAGGAGTCTAGCTCTACTCATCCCTGTGTTATTTATAACTGATTTATAACACTAGAGATATCAACTAATTGAAATAAGTAGGCTAGGAGTCCAACTAAACTTGGAACCTACATCATTTACTCATGATTAAAATCTCCCCAATAGAGTCACCATTTTTTTGGTTCCTAAAATGGATTTTACACTCCATGAGAGACCAATATACCTAAGACTAATTTTGAGAATGGTTAGTTCCAAATATGAGGAAATCTATAGGTAACTGGACCAACTATAGGGACAAGACTATCATCTTCACTTCTGGCTTTGCAGAACCAAGGTGGGTACACCGAATCCAGTGATCATATAACACTTTTACCACTTTAAATTGGATTCAACAAAGTAGATAATAACAAGAAAGTACTAAATGATAACCAGACATTCATTGACTCTCCATTGCTATGATGAAACTGATACCACACAAACATAAAATTGAAAGGATAGAAAGGATTGAAAGGATTTTAATTTGAGTTCTTGCAAAATGTAAACAACCATGCCAAACTAGCATCACTACAAGAGATACTAATTTCTGATTAGTGCCTTGTCCATTGGGTCATATATCTAAAACAAATACAGAATACAAGAACAAAGATTCCAAACCATAAACACAATAAACCAGATTCATACACTCATTATAAAACATCCTTCATGTTGAACCAAATGAATCTATGCTTTATTTGGAGATTTTTAACCTGATCCTAGATCAAGGCTGAGAAATAAACATATACACAAGTAAACTTTATGCAAGGAGTCAGAAAACCCAAGACTCAAGAAACACAACAAAAGGAGAGATCTGAAAACTAAAAACTTCATTAAGTATGAGGATTCAAGTTCCTGTATTACAAACAATTCCATAAAACAACACTTGGACAATATGTGAAGGATTTTGAAGGGTTTTCCATTGTATTGACACAACTAGCAAAACATATTACAATCTGGACTGAGGATACACACTTAGCTTTTCATCTTCCTATGTCAAGAATTTTCCAGCCAGCCCCTTCTAAATGATCATAAAATTCCTTTTATAGAGACAAGGATACAATAAGAAAAAGTATCATTTAGGTCAAAAACCCTAAACCAAACTAACCATCCCAAAGCCTGTAGGAGAATGAAATCTAATCTGTTTGTACCTCTATAGAAAATTCCTAGGAACAAGCTAACTCTTCTGAAAAAGACCAAATAAATAGTTAATGTACTTCAGGATAATCAAGAAATCTGATTTCATCCATTAATCAAAACAAAATATCTTCAAAGCGACCAAGTTGCAAGAAATCTGATCTTCCCCCTTTGCGAGATTTGCATATCAGTCAAGTTTGAAATGCAAAATCTTCACCAAACTTTGATCCTGAAATTAACAGTCATTACTGCTTCTACCAATTTGGTCAAAACTGATTTTAACCACCACAATTGTATTCCTGGTTTGCTGGTGTTTTTGAAAACATATTATATGCCCATATTCTGATAAAAATGAAGCCTGCAGACATTATTTCTATGAACAACCTCCATCATTTAAATTTTGATTTTCTTTTATATAGTTGGACTATATAATTTGGATTTTAATTTTTGTTGTAGACTTGAATTTCAAGGTAGGCCCCATGTGCCATGTGGCACCATCTGAATGGGTTGAGGATCGACCTCACTACCATGTTGGACCTCTGCACATCCCTCTACCACTTGTCGCTCACCAATTGGTTTGTCTCACTGATCGGGCATCCACCTTAGACATCCTTGCCACCTAGTCAGTTGACACATGGCAGCACGTCACTACCCCATAGAGATAACCACCGAGCATCTTTCTTCTTGTGTTATAGTGACCACCATTGGATTGGCACGCATATCAGGGTGACTGGCTGACTTGTCTGTTTAACTACTCTATTGCCACATCTCATATTTTGGTTTGTTGTACTATCCACTCGAGCGCTAGACTGCATCTCGTCACCTCATCATTAGATTGACACATGGCACTGAGTCGCATTCCCTTAATGGTATCCATCATGCATCTTCCTTATTGCTAGACAATGATGACAATCAATCTCATGGCACACATCTCGATGCATCTGACCAACACCTATATTTTCCATCAAAATTTACTTACCTACATGTAGGGCCTGCCATCCTCATCATCATCCACCTAAGCACCTCGATCCTTGTCATGCGTGAGACTCACCCTCCAACTGGGCGTCTACTTTAGACACCATATGATTGTGCATTTGGGTATTTGAATATCTCATCTCACCTTCACATAGCCAATATCAGATAAATCCTCCTAACTTTTATTAAATTTACTTCAAAATATGTTGAAGTACATGCCTAGCTAGCCTGGCCCACACATTTGAGAGGGCCCCACACATGGTCTCTTCCTTTCCTTTCTTTACTACTAAGCTAGGAGGACTATTATTTAAACTATTCCAACCCATGTAAAGGAACAAATGTGGGATTAAAAACTTCTCTTAACACAGCGCCTGGAAATGCTTATGCATCTTCTTTCACCATTTGATAAACCCTTTCTGTGAAAGTTACTTCCCATGCATGAATCTGAATACTCCTGCAATGACATAGCTAAGATAGCATCCTCAACCAAAGAAGCCCTTTGTGCACGAGAGATGAAACCTAGAAGTTGTAATAGCGGTGCATGGTACAACATTTCTAGAACATTAAGAATGTCTATCAGTTCATCTTTTCTTCCAATATATCCCTACGAGCAGGATAATGTTTCCCCAAAGAATATCATCTTTCCATTTGCCAGCAAATAGATACTATCAAAGAGCCCAAATACTTCAATGCTGCAATGATACACGGTAAATATGGTAGTACGTCCAATGCTAGAAAGTCTTTTTTTAGTATCACCATCATCAATAGATAAGACACACAGTCAAGCTGACAAAGGAAGGAATCAATAAATATGTATTGTGTATTTTTAATCAGCTCCCTTTATGGAAGGCTCACTCAACCCTTTCTTTATGCGTTGAAAATCTCTGCATTCCTTTTGGGAAAACAAACATTCTATTTTCTTTTTGGGCTTGCGAATATGCTTAACAATCCACCTTTTGATGCTTCTGAAAATCACTTCAATAATGATTAAAATTCATTGTCTATGATTCCACAACTTTGTATGCACATTATTTGTATCTTGCTCGAAACTTTCACGCCATCAAAGGTTATTTCCAAAATAATGCGGCAGGCTGGACCTCAAATGGGTGTGGCCTAAATTTTTTTCAAATTCAAACAACCGGCCTTGAAAATGATCTAGAATGACTCATGTTACAAATAGATCCAATCCGGACAATCAGATATTCAAAAATAACTTCAAAATCTCTTACTTCACCAGTAGCCAAAATCTGAATAAAACACCCTCAGTCGCGTAAATAAAACATTGCTCAAAACTAATCACCGGAAGCTTAAAGTTGGCAAGTACAAACTTTGTACTATAGGGAAACAATGTGTGAAAGGGATTCACCAAAAAATGAATGAGGTAGGAGATTTTAAAACTTGAAAACACCTATTCAAAATTGCCGGCAAATACAAACTGAAATCACTGTGAACTGCCTTGGAAGGATATGATTTAAAAATATCAAATGACAAGCTGAAGGAGAGCCACTAAATCTGGAAGAAGACTCATATGAAGCAAATTCAACACAACAACCCTCAACTGGAAATGATCATCTGACATAAAACTATGAATTTCATAAAATGGTTACTTTGCAAAGTTATCCTATCCACACCTTTCATCATTGTTGAACACCTTTTGTCTGACTTGGAAATTTGATCAAACAAAACTTTCATGGTCTAGAACCTTGGGTTAATGACCTCTCTTATGCATAGAAAACAAGGTTATAATCAAATTTTTGGAAAGATAAACCAATCATCCAAAAATAAACTTTAAAGTCAGCTAGTTAAAACATCCTGAAATGGAAGATAGTGAAATGGTAGAAGATGCATCCGAAACTGATTGAGGAAATGGGTCAAACGGATTTTTCATGATCTGAAACTTATCAAGGAGCATCATATTAGTAATAGTCCCAAGAAATAACTTAGAGGGGGCGGGGGGGGGGGGGGGGGGGGTGAATCAATTATCTACAAGTTTCAATTCTTTATCCAATTAAGTATACTCAAACATAAAGCATAAAGACAATGAAAGAACACTTCAACACAACACCAATATTTTAGTTATAGGAAAACCCAAATAGGTAAAAAACCTGGTGGGAATTTACACCCACTAATATTCTGCACTAGTGTATTATGATCCTTGTTAGAAGATCCTTAACCCTGTTAGGAATTGCTTTACAAAATATTTAGTATAGTAGACCTAGTCAAGGGTCGGACCCTGTTAGGAGTCTTTTACAATTAACCCTGTTAGGGATGAGGACGCACTATCCAAGAGCACACTGCTCAAATGGGAAAAGGCTACAACCTTCTGAATAAAAGATACACACTATATCTAGATTTTGGTGAACTATGCTTTGACCTACTATTTGGATTAGTTCCAATGTATAGCACAAATACTTTACCTGGTCACATAGACCTTCTTCTAATGGCTCAACACTTCTCACACTCTGCTCTGCTCTTTACAATCAACTTTGAACCATAATCTAGTAATAAAAAATGACTGTCTATAAATATCTTTCCTCTAAATGATATAATCAAGTTGGCCTATTAGAACCACCTTGAAATCATATTAGAGAAACCATAACAAACTCCAATAATCATTTAGTTGGCTCTACTAAGCATGCAACACATTCTGGGACCTGTCCAATAAGATAATTGTAGATGCATGCCTCACACTATCAGCTCTACCAAAATAATTGGATCTTTCTCCTCAAGCTGAATTAACTCATGCACTCTTAACAAAACATTACTAACTCTTCTCCAAGCCCTAATCCAATGGTGCATACTAAAATGATAGGCGCAACTCCAGAACCAATATAATCTCTATCGGCTCTTCTAAACAAACACAAGAAACTGCTTTTGGTAAATAGCGACTGTATAACTTCACTTCTACTAATCATCAAACTTTGCATCCATGAATGTAACATCACTAACATGTCTCTATCACATATCCAAATGTGCAAGGCTCCATGATAACTGTACGGACAACCATTCATATAACATTGTGTGTAACTCCATGAGGAACACTCTTGACACAAGCTGTTATATAACTATATGTACTAATAGTTAACCTCTATGCCCATGATATCATGCTAATAACATGTCCATGCTACATATACTTAAAGCTTACTACATAAGTCTTCCACACATTCTACTTACCATATGTTGTCATCAATGACAAACATATAGTCAGTACTAGCTTGCTGAAAAATATCCAATGATCTCCCCCTTTGGCATTGATGGCAACAAATGGAATGAAAAACTCCACCAATACAAATGAACATTTCTTTTATAACATTCTCCATTTCCTCTTCAAAACTCCCTCAAGGATGAATCCTCCATCTATTGCAATATTCTTCAACATTCTCCATTTCCTCAACTAAACCGCTTCCATAACTGAATACAACTCCCCCTTACTATATTATTCCTTCTTTTACTTATGTTTTTTATGACTATATATTACTCCCCCTTTGACATCAATGGAAAAGGGTGCCAAACAATTTTAGCACTGGTACTACTTCTGAGGTAGAGTAGTCAACCATCCATCAGCCCCTAACGACTGATGCTCTTTCTTCTTTCTTCTAAGTAGAATCAGGTAAGAGAATTACTCCCAACTTCTCCTTGAGATACTCAAAAGTATCCTTTGGCAAGGGCTTCATTACTATGTCTATCAACTGATCTTTAGTACTCACATAGTCCAACTTGACTTCTTTCTCTACCACTTTCTCTCTTAGGAAGTGATACTTGATCTCAATGTGCTTTGTCTTTGCATGCCTCACAGGGTTCTTCGACATGTTTATAGTGCTAGTGTTATCATAGTGAATTTAACAATAGGATAATCAATTTGAATTCCAAAATCCTTTATCATCTGCTTGATCCAAATAATTTTAGAACAATTCAAGCCTGCTGCAACATATTCATCTTTTGTTGTTGATTGAGAAATGCAATTTTGTTTCTTGCTTGTCCAAGTGACAAGTCTATCACCAAGAAACACTACTCCACCTGATGTACTCTTTATATCATCAACGCATCCTTCCCAATCTACATCATTATACACATGAAGCTCAACATTTTCTGAATTAGGATACCATAGACCATAGTCTATAGTGCCTTTCAATTATCTGAATATCCTTTTTACTACCATGAGGTGACTTTGTTTAGGCTCTGCTCCAAATCTTCCAACTATACCAACTGCATTGGAAATATAAGGTCTAGTTTGAGTAAGATAAATGATTTGGCCAATCATAGACTTGTACAATGTTATATCTATTGTTGGTGAGTCATCTTCTTTTGTAAGCTTGCATCCAATTATCATAGGTGTCCCTACTAGCTTGCAATCATCCATCTTGAATTTCTTCAATATCTCTTTCACATACTTGGACTGATTAATGAAAATACCTTTCTCTATTTGTTGCACATTCAATCCCAAAAAAAACTTGATAGCTCCAATCATGCTCATCTTAAATTCACTCTGCATCTCCTTAGCAAATTCAACACTAAGTTTGTCATTACCTCCAAAGATAATGTGATCAACAAATATAATTACAAGTAGTAGTCCTTTAGATGTCTCTCTTATGAATAGGTTACAATTTTCTGCTCCTTTCTTGAATCCAATCTTTGTTAGATATCCATCAAGTCTCTCATACCAGGCTCTAGGGGCTTGCTTAACTCCATAGAGGGATTTCTTTAATTTTCATACAATATCAGGCCTATCTGATAAGGTGAATCCTTCTAGCTACTCAATGTATACTTCTTCTTTCAAATCTCCATTCAAGAATGCTGACTTTACATCCATCTGATAAACTTGGAAGTTTTTGACTATTGCATGCTCTAGAAATAACTTAATAGCTTCTAATCTACTCACAGGTGCAAATGTGTCTGAGTAATCAATGCCTTCTCTTTGTGCATATCCCTTACATACTAACCTTGCTTTATTTCTTACTATTGTACCATCTTCATTCATCTTGTTTCTAAATATCCACTGTGTTCCAATCACATTCTTATCACTAGGTCTTGGGACCAGTTCCCAAGTGTCATTCTTAATAATCTGATCAAGTTCTTCTTTCATAGCATCATGCCAATCTGAATCATTACATGCATCTTCAACACTTAAAGGTTTAATCTGAGATAGTAAACATATAGCCTCATTGCTAGATGAGTTCTTTGCTTGTCATCTTGTTAAGACTTTGCCACTCTGATCTCCAATGATGTCTTTCTTGGAATGCTTTCTAGATGTAAACTTTGGAACTTTAGGTGATATTGTCTCATCTTCCTTACGAGTTTCTTCTTCACTTGCCTCAGGGTCATTGAATAACACATCAATACTGTCAAACATTTCTTCAATAACTATTTCACTAGTGGAGGGTTTGGGTTATTCTTCTATCATGGGTGAGTAATCATGATATCTTTCTTGAACCATAAAATTTTCATGAATCTTAACATGAGCACTTTCAATAATCTTTTTCAATCTTACATTGAAACATCTATAAGCTTTTATTTTAGTAGAGTAACCAAGGAAAATACCTTCATCGCTTCTTGCATCAAACTTGCCTACTACATCTCTCTTGATGTAGCATATGCTTCCAAATATTTTGAAGTATTTTACTATGGGAACATTACCAAATCATAGCTCATATGGTGTTTTGTATATGCAAGGCATTAATTGAATTATATTGATGGTATAGACTGATTTATTGACTGCATCTCTCCAATAGGTGTGTGCAACTTTTCCTTCAATCATGATGGTGCGTGTTGTATCAAGGATGATCATATTCCTTCTCTCTGCAATTACATTCTACTAATGGGTTCTAGGTGCACTCAACTACCTCTTGATGCCATGTTCTTCGTAGTACTCATAGAATCTGTCAGAGGTGAATTCTCCTCCTCTATCGGATCCCAAACATTTTATCTTTAGTCCAGATTCATTCTCAACCTTAGCTTTGAATATTTTGAACTTCTCGAATGCTTCTAACTTGTCTTTCAAGAATGCAACCCACATCATTCTAGTATAGTCATCAACAAAAAAAATGAAATACCTTTCACCATAGTATGATCTTGTTTGAGTTGGACCACATAGGTCTGTATGAATCAAATCCAACTTGTTCTCTATTGAATTGTGCTTGCTCCTGAATGAGTTTCTAACATGCTTTCCCATCACACATTCCCTGCATATAGTATCAACTAGCTTTTCTATGCTAGGTAGATCTCTTACTACCTTTACAATGCTTATCTTTACTATGTTATCAAAGTTGATATGACATAGTCTTTTATGCCACAACCAACAGTCATCTACTTTAGCAACAAAACAACTTGCTTCTAGATTAAGCTGAAAAAAATTACCTTTTGTCTTTGATCCTAATGCAATTATTTATCCTTCTTTGTTGTTAATGATGCACTTGTTTCCATTGAGTTCCAATCTATAACCTTTGTCAAGTAACTACCCAATACTTAGTAGGTTATGTTTCAAACCATCAACATGAAGAACATCATTAGTACTATTCTTTCCATCCAAGGTGATGGCTCCTCTACCAATGATGGGTTTATGAGTGTTATCTCCAAATCTAACCATGACACCATTATATTTGTCTAGATGAAAAAATCTATCTTTATCACATGTCATGTGATGTGATCAACCACTATCTATAATCCAGTCTATCCTTATATCAGCTTGTGTAATCAATGCTAGCTCTTGTTCCACTTTCTCATCTTCATGGTCTGTCTTATTATTCATTTTCTCTATAATGGAAATGAATCCAATTTCTTCTTCAGTTGAGTCATCATCTGAAACTCCATCTCCAACACAGTAACATTCCTTAGAGTATTTGGGCTTATAGTCATTTTTGAACTTTCTAGCTCTTTTAGGACACTTGGATGCAAAGTGACCAATCTTATTACATGAAAAGCATTTAAATGGAAATTGACCTTCATATTTTCCTTTTCCTTTCTTTTCTCTTTTGGAAATCATAGAAATGAAATCATCTAGTATTTTCTCTTCATCATCATCATCAAAATTACCAAAAGTGTTTGCAGATTTCTTACCATGAACTGTTGCTTTGGAGGCTGTCTCACTTTTAGGTTCTATCTTCAATCTTGAAATCCCAAAAGCTGATATTTTTCTGATCAAGGTCTCTCTCTTGAAATTTTATGTAAGATGCATGGTCTCATCAAGGATGTTGATCTTGTTTTCATATTCTAGAGTGAGAGTAGTCATCAACTTGTCCATAATGTCTTCCTCTGAGATCTCTCCACCATTGTTCTTGATACCAACAACTGCTTCATTGATCCTTTGATTGTAAGCTCTAATATTTTCTTCAAGTAGCATCTCTAATGCATTGTATCTTTTCTTCCATGTTTTTTTGCATGCATCCTTTGCTTGTTTGTCTCCTTCAAATATGTCTTCTAGGTACTTCCATATTTTGTGGGTTGTATCTACTTTATTTATTTATGAAAACTCACTATCAGATAGGGCACTAATAAGGGCTTCTTTGGCTATTGCATTCTGATGAAACAATTCATTTTTCTTTTTAGTAGCATCATCCTTTGTAAGGTCTTATAAAGTAGGGTTCTTGACTGCTTTGATAGTTACATCAAAAACTTCAAAAGAAATGCATTGCAAATGAGTCACCATCTTGTTCTTCCAATCAAGATAATTCTGTCCATCAAACTTAGGACTTTCTTTTCTAAAGAATACCTTCTAATCAACCTCAAGGTATTAAAATTTCTCTCTGAGGCACTTGGCTCTGATACCAATTGTTAGAAATAGTCCCAAGAGATAACTAAGAGGGGGGGTGAATCAGTTATCTACAAGTTTCAATTATTTATCCAATTAAGTATACTTAAACATAAAGCATAAAAAAAATGAAAGAACACTTTAGCACAACACCAATATTTTGGTTATGGGTAAACCCAAATAGGTAAAAACCCTGGTGGGAATTGACACCCACTAATTTCTATACTAGTGTATTATGATCCTTTTTAGAAGATCCTTAACCCTATTAGGAGTTTCTTTACAAAATATTTAATACAGTAGACCCGGTCAAGGGTCGGACCCTATTAGGAGTCTTTTACAATTAACCCTGTTAGGTGTGAGGATGCACTGTCTGAGAGCACACTACTCAAATTCGTGAAGGATACAACCTTTTGAATAATAGATACACACTATATATATATATATATATATATATATATATATATATATATATATATATATATATATATATATATATATATATATATATATATATATATATATATATATATATATATATATATATATATATTGGTGAACTATGCTTTGACCTGCTATCTGGATCAATTCTAATGTATAGCACAAATACTTTACTTGGTCACATAGACCTTCTTCTGATGGCTCAACACTTCACACACTCTGCTCTGCTCTTTACAATCAACTCTAAACCACACTCTAGCAATAATCATATTACCAATATCTTTCTTCTAAATGATATAATCAAGTCGATCTGTTAGAACCACCTTGAAATCATATTAGAGAAACCATAACAAAATCCAATAATAATTCAGTCAGCTCTACTAAGCATGCAACACATTCTGGGACCTGTCCAATAAGATAATTGTAGACGCACGCTACACACTTTCGGCTCTACCAAAATAACTGGATCTTTCTCCTAAAGCTAAATTAACTCATGCTCTCTCAACTGAACATTACTAACTCTTCTCCAAGCTCCAATCCAAGGGTGCATACCGAAATGATAGGTGCAACTCCATAACCAATATAATCTCTATCAGCTCTTTTGAACAAACATAGGAAACTACTACTGGTGAATAGCGACTGCAAATTCACTTCTACTAATCATCAGACTCTACATAGATGAATGTAACATCACTAACATTTCTCCATCACATATCCAAATGTGCAAGGCTCCATAATAAGTGTACGTACAACCATTCATAGAACACTATTTGCAACTCTCTAAGGAACACTCTTGAGACAAGCTACTATATAATTGTCTGTACTAACAGTTAACCTCTATGCCCATGATATCATGCTAATAACATGTCCATGCTATAGATACTTAAATCTTACTATATAAGTCTTCCACTCATGCTACTTACCATATGTTGTCATCAATGACAAACATACAGTCAGTACTGGCTTGCTGGAAAATGTCCAACCCATCACTTCCATCTCTATATTATAAATCAACCTTCAATCCCTCCCGACCATTGACAAGGCATAGTTTGCACGACTTCAAAGTAGGCCACTTAAAAATGACATTCCCACATTTAGCAAAACTAAATAAAATACAATCAGAAGTACCCTGGTAAATTGATCATAGAGACCTTTAGGAACCTAAAAATGGGCATGGAGACACACTCTCATGCCTAAAATATGATGCAACATTCATTTTGTCATGACCAATAACCATGTGTCAGATGCAAACCTCAAAATTAGGCCCCTCGGTAAAAATCAAACAGGATGCAAAGTGCAGATTTGTAGAACGCCCTTCAAATGGGTACCCTTAAAACTTATCTAAACTGGATTCTAAAAGTTGTAACCAATTGCATATGCCAAATTAAAGGTGAGGAACACATTTCCTAAGTCCCATCCCATGAAAATAATTATTCCTATCTTTGTATGCACTTGAACCTTAGTCTTTTTACACTGTTCTTTGAAGCACTAAACTTTGCCTTAGGAAAATTCTCTAATTATGGGATCAAAACTATCTGGATTTTTCAGAGTACCAATAGATTGATCATGAGATGCCAATCTCTTCTTGTTTTATTATCTGTATGGCATAGAATTTTCAACAAATTCCTGTTGAATGCCTATGCTTGGCCATTCCCTTGAGGATAGTAGATAGATGACCAATGTTGTGTTATCTTGAATTTAGCACATAAACTATCTAAGTCTTTGTTCTTGAATTGTCCACCATTATCTATGACTATTGAATGTGGGATTCCATACCAACATATGATGTAGTTTAGAATGAACCTAGAAATTTTCTTGCCGGTTGCTTGAGTCAAAGGGACTGCATCTACCCATTTTGTGAAATAGTAGGTAGCTGTAATAATATGGGTATGTCCATTAGAAGAATGAGGATGTATGGCTACTATAAGATCAAATGCCCATTTTTGAAAATTTTATTGTGTAGTAAAGGGGATAAGATCTCTCCCTGGTGCATGAATCAAGTTCCCATGGACTTGACACCTTTGACAATTATTTGCATACTTGATAGCTTCTTTTTCCATTTAAGGCCAATAGTACCGAGCCCTAATAATTTTTTGAGCTACTATTAAACCATTTGAATGTGATCCACATATACCTTCATGGACTTCCTCTAAGGCACATTGAGACTTGTCACATTCTAAACACCTAAGGAGAGTACCATCTAGATTCCATTTGTATAGATCATTGCCAATCATAATATATCGAGATGCATTTAGGATAAGGTTTCATTTCTCATACCGGTTAAAGGATTCAGGAATGATTTGGTCTTGAAGGTGGGAAAATAGGTGTTTGTATCTAGAAGAATCATGACCTACAACAATGCAAATCATTCAGGTTTCTGGGCAATCATAGGTTGGAAATGACAGTGCTTCCACCAGGAACTTGTATTGTAGCTCATGTTCGGGTTGTTGTAGTAGAGATGATAGCATTACCATAACATTAGCAGCCTTGTTCTCCAATCTAGGCATTTGCTCAAAGGTGATAGATATGTAATATTTCTTTACATCATCTACCATGTGTTTGTATGGAACTAACTTTTCATCCTTCATTTGGTATACATCATTGACTTGATGGATGACTAGTTATGAGTCTCCATGAACATGTAACTCTGTGCTATCTTCATGCCATTAATAAGGGCTTCATATTTAGCAATATTGTTGGTGCAAGTAAACTTTATTTTGAATTCTTTAGGTATTTAGTAACCTTGTGGTGTAATAAAAAATATGCCTACTCCAGATCCATTCTATGTATAGGATCCATTAAAGAATAATTGCCATGTTTGAGAAGAGAGATTCATAATAGAGGAATATGGTAATTCCATTTGCATTGGTGTATCATCAAACATTGGTGTGTCAGCCAATTGATCAGTGATGACTTGGCCCTTAATAGCTTTTTCATCAACATATTCAATGTCAAATTCACTTAGTAGCATCACCCATTTAGCTAATCTACCTTTGAGGACAACCTTGCTTAGTAGGTACTTTAGTGGATCGATCTTAGCCACCAGTTGTGTTGTATGAGCTAACATGTAGTGTCTCAGTTTCTATGAGGAAAAGATCACAACTAGACAAGCTTTCTCAATCATTGAATAGTTCTTCTCATATGCCACAAATGTTCTACTGATGTAGTATATAGCTCTCTCTTTCATTTTATCATCATGTTGTGCTAGCAATGCCCCCAGTGATGTATCTATAGTGGAGACATACAAAATCAATGACTTCTCTTGAATAGGAGGCATCAAGATAGGAGGGTTTGATAGATATTGCTTGATGTGGTTGAAATTATCCTCACATTCTTCATTCCATGCAAAAGTCACACCCTTATGTAATGTCTTTGTGAAGGGTTGTGATATGTCTTCTAATTGAGATATGAAACGCTTGATTGATTGCACTCTTCCTTGGAGAGTTCTCATTTGACTGATATTTTTGGGAGGTTGCATTTCCATTATAGCCTTGACTTTAGAAGGATCAACCTCAATGCCTTTCTTTGAAACAATATAGCCCAAGAGCTTTCTAGAAGTGACACAAAAGAACATTTTTAAGGGTTTAGTCTGAGACTAAACTTCTCCATTCTATCTAGTATTTTTCTCATGTCATTCAGATGTTTAGATCTTATCATTGATTTAGCCAAGGTGTCATCAACATAATTCTCCATAGTTCAATGAATCATGTCATGGAAAATAGATGTCATGGCTCATTGATATGTAGCACCTTCATTTTTGAGACCAAATGGTATGACATTCCAACAAAAAGTACCCCATGCACATGTAAAAGTTGTTTTCTCTTGATCTTCTGGAGCTATTTTGATTGGGTTGTATCCAGAAAAACCATCCATTAAAAAATACATTTCAAAGCCCACAGTCATGTCCAGTATCATATCAATGCTTGGTAATGGAAAATCATCCTTAGGGCATGCTTTGTTCACATCTCTAAAATCTGTGCATACTCTTATGGATTTGTCTAGTTTTGGAAAAGGAACAATGTTGGAGATCCATTCTACATAATCTATGACTCAGATATATCTAGCTTTTAATAACTTTTCTAGCTCGGCTTTGACTAGAAGTGCAACATGTGGATGCATCTTGCACAATTTTTGTTTGATAGGTTTCATTCCTGAAGCTATAGAGAGATGGTGCATTATAAGATGAGGATCCAATCTTGGCATATCTAAATACTTCCATGCAAAGTTGATTTTTTTTTTCTGTTAGGAAGGTGGAGAATGTTTGTTTCACTTCCTTTGATAGAGATTATGCTATATGAATCAGTTCTAGGTCCTCTATTGTACCCAAGTTGATAGATTGAGTGGGCTTAGTTAGTACTGGAGATCTTTCATGTAAATGACTCAGAAGGACATCAAATATCTCATCCTTAGGTGCCTCAAAGAGGTTTTCACCTTCGGATACATCTTTTACTTTTACTATTTTAGGTTCTGAGACTGCCACAAAGTGGTTTTCACCCTCAACTCTTTTTATTTTTACTCTTATCCTTTTGACTGAGATATTTGATATCTGACTTCGTCATGCTGATGCTCAATTCACTGATGGAAGTCATCATAGGTTCAACAACATTGAGATAGCATGCAAGGGCATTGTCCGATTTGAAGGTATAGATGTCTTGGTTTGGATTTTCAGACATTTGGTTGATTAGCTCTGGATGTTGGATAGTAAGCTTTGGAAGGAATTGGCTAATCATATTAACGCACATGGTATTGGAATCAATGGCAATGATCTAACTCAAAAAATCAAAGGTGATACTACTACTTGAGATGGTCAGTTCATTAAGAGTTTCAACATCATTATTGGATTCCGCTTCAGGATTAGGTGGATTAGACTTGTTAAGTTCACTACTTTTCTCTAGACTTACATTGGATGTAGGTGCATATTGGTGAATGACATCTACATGTTTTTTTATGATGAGTTCATATTCTCTTGGAATGACTCCACATTCATAATCATTGGATTCATCTTCTGATTCTGGACCTCTAGGAAATCTAAGAACATGTGTGAAATCTGGACGGATTCCCCAAGTTGGGTTTCCTTCAGATTTGTATTTGAATTCATACTCATAAGAGTCTGTCTCAGAATCACTGGTGTGTTCCTCTTGGTTAGATTCAAGATCAACCGGTTCTTGTGTGGTGACTGTCATTTGTGTAGTAGTATGTTCTTGTGTTTCTACTACATTGATCCTTTTTATTGGCTCATCTTCATCTCTAAGCATGTCTAGGATGTCTTTAGAAATGTGCTCATAGGGAAAAACATCTATAGTATTAGAATCATCACAATCACCCTCTTTGTTTTTCTCTACTTCATTGTTGTGCTCTTCTGACTCTATCTATTCTATTACATGAGAAGAGTTACCCTTGAGATAGAAAGGTTTATTTCTATAGCCTAGGCCTGTGGTATCTTTGTTAGGTCGACCCACATGTGAAATGGGTGTCATGAGACCTATTCCTCTCACTCCTAGGGGTCCTTTGCCAGGATATCCCATTTTAGCTATTAGTTTATCCCCTGGCCCATATGACTTTGAAGGTGTTAGCACTCTGAAAAAATTTCATGGCTATAGCATCTTTCCCCTGGTCTCTGTATCATTTTTTTAGGTCTCTGCCTTTAGCCCTGGTTCAAATATTCAAAAATCTAGCTGTTGCATACAAAAACCCTTTGAAAAATCCTGACCCTTTTCTAATTTTGTGTTACCTTTTCGGGTCACTTAAAAAATTTTAAATGCACGTGATTTATTTTTTGGTCGGCCCCAGTGTTAACTTTTCCTACGTCTCCAACCCCTGGCGAATTTAATATTTCCTAAGGTCCTCAATGCCTAATTTTTCCTAAAAGCCTAAGTCCTGCACTTTAATCTTCCTAATGTTTAGGCTTTGTATTTTCCTGGACCTGGCTCTCTGACACCATCTCGATCTAATGGTGGGTGCTTTTTCTCATGAGATGTGTCAGAGCTATGAGATTTTGCGAGGGCCATTGATTTTTTTTATGACAGAGCTTCTCAAATAGGTGGGTCCGTTGACATGTATGCACAAATGGTGACATCTTATTGGTCCATGCTTTGACACAGTGGTAGTTGTCAGTGGGTCCTGGGTTGCCGGCTTGTCAGAGGGTCCTGACACTTGTAGTGAATCAATGGTGGACATAAATTCTTATGAGATGTGTCAAACGTATGAGATTTTGAGACAACAGTTGATTCTTTTGTATGACATAACCTTTTATTTTCATAGGTCCATCTGCTAGATATGCTAGTTTTTTGTACTATGATTGGTCCACATTGTGTGAGCTAGACATGTTGTCAGGTGGGCCTGGTATCTCAATCAGGTGATTCAAGATTGATGGTTGGTGTGTAAGTGCATAGAATCTTTTGAGCCTTTCAGATCTTGCGCCAGCCGTCTGATCTTCTAAGTGGCTTAATGTTCTCAGTGGGGCCATTTGCTAGGTGGTGCAAGATTGTTCAAATTTTATTGGTTGACGTGGATGATGTGGCAAGGTGGGGTCATTGTCAGAGAGATCAGTGATGAGGACATGATCTACGGTCAACGTAAGTTATCATGAGTTTTGTCAGAGCTATGAGATCTTATGCCTACCGTCTGATTATAAGGATTACAGAAAGTGGGTCCTGTGTTAGTGTGACCAAGCACGAGCCATGAATGAGGTAATGACATGTGGCATAAAGTGGGCCTAGGTGGGGTCTAAGGTCTTAGTGGTCGGGTTAAGTAAATTTAGTGGTGCCGACAAAGTTTAAAGGGTTTTTTTGATTCGCATGAAGATTTGGTGGTGTTCTAAGAAGTCTGGTGATTCAGCAAAACAAGGTTCTCATGATTGCTAAATATTTTAGTGATGGTGGAATGTATTTCATGAATTGGTAGAAATTCTTTTGTCACCAGTTCACCAGATAAAGTGGGCCCTTTGGTTTTAAAGAAATACAAGGTGGCAAATCGAGTGGACAACATATAATCTTATGGGTTTTGTCAGAGGCTTAAGATCTTGTGATGGCCATTGATTTTTTTCCCTGTTGGATGGTTGTCAGAGATGGGAGGAGATTCTCGATCTAATGGTGGGTGTGTGATCTGATAGAATCTTGGAAGTCTTTGTGAATTTCAGATGGCCGTCGCTCTTCCTGATGTGGGCCCGATCAAATTTTCCCAGGGTGGCAATTGAGTTAAGATTTAAAGCCCACGAAGCATGAAGATCTTACAACCATGACTTAAAGTTAACCTGATTTCAAATTTCGACCGTCGATTTGCTGCAAGCACCATAAAGTAGCCATTTATTTTCAAATTTGCATTTGTAGAGGGTTTCCAGCAACAGGAAGTACTAGAATTTATGGTTTTAATAGCTGATTTTGATTGGTTTGGTGGCGCTTATTGTTGTAGTGTGGTCCAGGGTGTTGAGTGATCATCTGCAAGGTTTGTACTATGCGGTTTTGTGCTCAAGGCATGTTGCAGGGTTGAAATTTAGGCATTGTTCATAATTCTTAGTACCTTCACAGAAAATTTTTCATGATTGAGGATCATTCCAAGATTTTCTTTCTCCTGGTTGCCTAGGTTTCCACCCCTGTAATAGCTTTATGACCATTTCCAGTTGGTTGCATGGTTGAAACCCTAACCCTAAGTCATCCCTAGCTTGTTGCATCTTAACTTGTGTAGGATTCCAAGATAACCAGGGGTATATATGGCTGTAATTTTGACTTTGTAAGGGTTCTAAAATTGTGGTTCCTGAGGGTTCCTTTTAAGTTCCATGAAGGGTCCTTTTCCTATAGATTTTCTCTACTTCTCTGCATATAGAGTGTTCTTTTCTCCTTTGTTGGCTCAGAGAATATGATTTGTATTGTAACTGATTTGTCTTATGTATGAGGGTTCGGTATATTCTTACTATTATCAGATTGTCTCCATTTGAATTTCAAACTTATTGATTGAAGCATCAAGGGTGTTTCCATCTTTCTATTTGCACTTCCTTTGTGTCTGCAATAGAGTTGTTTTCACAGAAGCAACTAGGTTTGGGATTGGTTTTTAGGTGTGTATGAACTGGGGTATCAAGGGTATCTTATGTTTGTCTTCCAGTGGATGCTGCTTAATGTATTACTTGTTTATAGGTCTCTTCTAAGGGGAGAGTTAATATCTTTTGAATAGGTGATAGCACATTTGGGTACACAGGTGGATTGTTGAAGTATGACCTGATTAATTGTGTATGTTTGGTGTAAGGCATCAACATATTTGAATATATTGCTTTCTTTTTTCATAGATCTTTGTTGCAATAGGGTATTTGACTCTGTGGCCCATTGGACAAGGCACTGGTCTATTAGAGATTTGGGGTATCTCATTGGTCTCTTCAACCCAACATTAAAATCAATCAAATCAAATACTTTTCCCTTTCATGTTGGTAGTAGTAATAGGAGGTCCATTCTAGTGTTCAGACTCAATTCTATGCAAGTAGGGCTATTGCATATGAATTAGCTTCATTGGGGTACAAGTTACCTGCAGGGGTTTTGAGACTATTCCACACTAATCTATCTGTAGGCCTATTATGTATCATGAGGTGTTTTCAATGTGTAGATAAGGCAATACCCACCTAAGTGATGTGGAGCTCAAAACAGAAGGAGGATTCCTTATTATCCTCATTAATTGGACTATTTTCTTGTCAAACTTGAGTGCCTATCCTGAGAATCAAGCCTATCTATTGGTTCAAGTTTGGTCCTGTAAGGAAAAGATCCAACAAAATTGGTGACTCTACTGGGGATTGAACCATTAGAAAGAGTCAGATATACAAACAAAGCATTTGCTAAAATCTTCTCGCTAAGTTGTGAGTGGCAGCTCTGAAGTCTTTGTTTGATCAGTGTAGTTCCTGATAAACAATATGCAAATCCTGGTGTAGTTTTGGTTGATTGGAAGAGGTACAAAGAAAAGAAAAATTTTCCTCTTCAAGGAGGTGGTGACTCTACACAACAACGAATCTGATGGAGTAGCAAGCTGAGCTCTAGATCTACGCTGCCTTCCAGTCAACAAAGTATTGTGCTACAAAACTCTCAGGTATTTTTCTAAATAAATAAAAAAAGATCTAAAATGTCTCCTTATTAAGTGATCAAGCACTAAGAAAAGGAACAAGGTGTGAGTAGAGGTTTGCATACTTCAAAGTTTCAGTTGTATTTTTGCAAAATTTTATGGAAGTTGTGCATTAAGTTATGATGAATATGCATGATGAGGAGACTGCATTATTAGACCAAGGCATCTAGAGGGATTGCATAAGATTGGTGAGATTAAAAGTGGGAAGTAGGAGGGAACTATCAATATCTTTGTTCTATGACAAATTTTGTGAAGCATATGATCAGCTTCCTGAGGGTATTGAGTTTCCAGAAGTTGTGTTCATTGGCTTGTTTTTAGAGCTCTATTTTCCTGAATCAATCCATTGGCTAGCCTCCTTGTATAAAGAATGTTATGTGCATCTTAGGGAGTGGATACTTAATGATGCTGATCTTGACCTTGATGATACATTTGGGGTTGTGTCTAGTAGTAGTGTTATTGAGAATGATGGAGCCTATGAAGGAGATGTGTCAAGTGTTGACACTCTTTCTTGTAATCATGAGAGTGATGCTCTTTCTCAATATGGGGCAGAAAATTTATGCAATCAGTCAGATGAAGAAAAGGACTGGATGAATGAAGATGTTGCTGATGACATTTTATTAGAGGATGGTGTTCTTGGGGACAGTTGTTCACTTCACAGTGAACAAATTTCAGATTTCTTGTCTTGTGAATATCTCAGATATTTAGGGAGGGATGGCTCTGAGTTCTCACATCCAACACACATTGATTTTGACTGAGAACATGAGTCAGTGGGATCTGACTTTGATATATGTGCCTCTAATTCTTTTGTTACCCCAACACTACTTGTTGGCAACCAAGTGTAGTATGATATATTAGATGATGAAGTCATCGGTGTATGTTCATCTTCAAGTGATGCTGATATCCCTGAGGTGGTTTTGAGTACTGATTGGGAAAGTTGTATAGATTTTGAGTCTTGTCCTGATTTTGGATCTTTTGCTAGGCCATGGAAGGATGACCAGTCAGTCACTCAAATTTCACATGCTCATGATGGATGTGTTGATGTTCTTCCTCCTGCCCACCGACATTTTTTTGGTTTGTCAAATGTAGACAAGATGCAACAAGTGCATAGGCATGATGTCTCATGCATACCAGAGCTCTCCTCATGTAGTGACTCTGCAAAAGAAGAGGTTGAAGGACATGACAGTGTGTTCTCCTGTCATAAGAATTCTATTGATGAACAGGTTCCTTGTTCAAATCATTTTCCTTCTTTTGTTAAATATGGTAGTGATGGTGACTGTATTGAGGACCTTGTCTTCAATAATTGGGAAAACACATTTTTTGGTGCACATGATGATGCAAATTAGATGTCCCACTATCATAGTATTTATGAAGATGACCTTCACTTGGTTCACAATTCAGTTGAAATAAACACTAGGGAGGAACCAAATTGCTTAGTGGCTGAAGCAATTCATGAAGGAAAATCAAAGGATCTAGGTCCTTATCAGCCAGGTATTTTTATGGTAGTGCATGATAATCAATATGTCACATTCTCTGATGCATTACTAGATGAAATTTTTATTTTTTTCAGTCATCAAGAAGTAAGAGATGTTCCTTACTTCTTGGAATATGAATATGAGTATGGTAGTCATGACTGGAAATGCATGGGTAGTGATTAGTGAAATTTTGTTCTTTAGCCCATGAATTATCACATATGTTGGCAGAAGGATGGTTATGAAATTTGCAGGTTTCTAGTTACATGTGTGGATGAGAATCATATTTTTGATTCAAGAGGGGCATTGATTTTCTTTTGGTGGCCTGGGGCCACTGAATAACATTGTATAATTTTTGTAAAATTTTGTAAATCCTTGTACAGTTGTCTTTCCCTTTACTATTTCCCACTTTCCTGTTCTATTGTCAGTTTTTGTGAGGGTCCCTATTTTTGTTTTGTGGGTGGTCTGCTCTCCTAGAGATCTAATTTCTTGCATGGACACAAGTTGCCCATCAGCCCCAGACAGAGCCATTGTTAGCACTCTGAAAAAATTTCATGGCTATAGCATCTTTCCCCTAGTCTCTGTATCATTTTTTTAGGTCTCTGCCTTTAGCCCTAGTTCAAATATTCAAAAATCTAGCCGTTGCATACAAAAACCCTTTCAAAAATCCTAGCCCTTTTCTAATTTCATGTTACCTTTTTGGGTCACTTAAAAAATTTTAAATGCATGTGATTTATTTTTTGGTTGGCCCCAGTGTTAACTTTTCCTAAGTCTCCAACCCTAGGTGAATTTAATATTTCCTAAGGTCCTCAGCACCTAATTTTTCCTAAAAGCCTAAGTCCTGCACTTTAATATTCTTAATGTTTCAGCTTTGTATTTTCCTATGCCCGGCTCTCTGACACCATATCGATCTAATGGTGGGCACTTTTTCTCATGAGATGTGTTAGAGCTATGCCCTTTTGTGATGACCATTGATTTTTTTTATGAGAAAGCTTCTCAAATAGGTGGGTCCGTTGACACGTATGCACAAATGGTGACATCTTATTGGTCCATGTTTTGACACAGTGGTAGTTGTCAGTGGGTCTTGGGTTGCCCACTTGTCAGAGGGTCTTGACACTTGTAGTGAATCAATGGTGGGTGTAAATTCTTATGAGATGTGTCAGACATATGAGATTTTGAGACAATCATTGATTCTTTTGTATGATGTAACCTTTTCTTTTGGCGGGTCCATCTGCCAGATATGCTAATTTGTTGTACTGTGATTGGTCCACATTATGTGAGGTCGATGTGTTATCAGGTGGGCCCAGTATCTCAATAAGGAGATTTAAAATTGATGGTTGGCATGTAAGTGCATAGAATCTTTTGAGCCTTTCAGATCTTGTGCCAGTCATTTGATCTTCCAGGTGGCTTAATGTTCTCAGTGGGGCCATTTGCCAGGTGGTACAGGATTGTTCAAATTTTATTGGTCGACGTGGATAATGTAGAAAGGTGGGGTCATTGTCAGAGAGATCAGTGATGAGGACATGATCTATGGTCAGCGTAAGTTCTCATGAGTTTTGTCAGAGCTATGAGATCTTACGGCTGCCATCTGATTATAAGGATTACAGAAAGTGGGTCATGTATCAGTGTGACCGAGCATGAGCTATGAATGAGGTAATGACATGTGGCATAAAGTGGGCCCAGGTGGGGTCTAAGGTCTTAGTGGTCTGATTAAGTAAAGTTAGTGGTGCCGAAAAAGTTTAAAGGGTTTCACTGATTTGCGTGAAGATTTGGCAGTGTTCTAAGAAGTCTGGTGATTCAGCGAAACAAGGTTCACATGATCACTAAATATTTTAGTGATGGTGGAATGTATTTCATGAATTGGAAGAAAGTCTTCTATTGCCAGTTTACCAAATAAAGTGGGCCCTTTGGTTTTAAAGAAATACACGGTGGCAAATCGGGTGGACAGCGTATAATCTTATGGGTTTTGTTAGAGGCTTAAGATCTTGCGACGGCCGATGATTTTGTTTCCTATCAGATGGTTGTTAGAGATGGGAGGAGATTCTCGATCTAATGGTGGGTGTGTGATCTGATAGAATCTTGGAAGTCTTTGCAAACTTTAGATGGCCGTTGATCTTCCTGATGCGGGCCCGATCAAAGTTTCCCAGGGTGATAGTTGAGTTAAGATTTAAAGCTCGTGAAGCATGAAGATCTTATGGCCATGACTTAAAGTTAACCTAATTTCAAATTTTGATCATTGATTTGCTGCAAGCACCATAAAGTAGCCATTTATTTCCAAATTTAAATTTGCAGAGGGTTTCCAGCAATAGGAAGTACCAAAATTTATGGTGTTAATAGCTGATTTCGATTGGTTTGGTGGCACTTGTTGTTGCAGTGTGGTCTAGGGTGTTGAGTGATCATTTATAGGGTTTGTACTATGCGGTTTTGTGCTCAAGGTGTGTTGTAGGGTTGACATTTAGGCATTGTTCATAATTCTCAGTACCTTCATAGAGAATTTTTCATGATTGAGGATCATTCCAGGATTTTCTTTCTCCTGGTTGCCTGGGTTTTCACCCCTGTAATAACTTTATGACCATTTCCAATTGGTTGGGTGGTTGAAACCCTAACCCTAAGTCATCCCTAGCTTGTTGCATCCTAACTTGTGTAGGATTCCAAGATAACCAGGGGTATATATGGCTGTAATTTTGACTTTGTAAGGATTCTAAAATCATGGTTCCTGAGGGTTTCTTTTCGGTTCCATGAAGGGTCCTTTTCCTATGGATTTTCTCTACTTCTCTGCATATAAAGTGTTCTTTTCTCCTTGGTTGGCTCAAAGAATATGATATGTATTTTAACTGATTTGTCTTATGTATGAGGGTTCAGTATATTCTTACTGTTATCAGATTGTCTCCATTTGAATTTTAGACTAATTGATTGAAGCATCAAGGGTGTTTCCATCTTTCTATTTGCACTTCCTTTGTGTTTGCAATAGAGTTGTTTTCGCAGAAGCAACTAGGTTTGGGATTGGTTTTTAGGTGTGTATGAACTAGGGTATCAAGGGTATCTTATGTTTGTCTTCTAGTGGATGTTGGTTAATGTATTACTTGTTTATAGGTCTCTTCTAAGGGGAGAGTTAATATCCTTTGAATAGGTGATAGCACATTTGGGTACACAGGTGGATTGTTGAAGTATGACCTGATTAATGGTGTATGTTTGGTGTAAGGCATCAGTATATTTGAATATATTGCTTTCTTGTTTCATAGCTCTTTGTTGCAATAGGGTATTTGACTCTGTGGTCCATTGGACAAGGCACTGCTCTATTAGATATTTGGGGTATCTCAGGGGTCTCTTCAACCCAACATTAAAATCAATCAAATCAAATACTTTTCCCTTTCATGTTGGTAGTAGTAATAGGAGGTCCATTCTAGTGTTCAGACTCAATTCTATGCAAGTAGGGCTATTTCATATGAATTAGCTTCATTGGGGTACAAGTTACCTGAAGGGGTCTAGAGACTATTCCACACTAATCTATCTGCAGGCCTATTATGTATCATGAGGTGTTTTCAGTATGCAGATAAGGCAATACCCACCTGTGTGATGTGGAGCTCAAAGAAGAAGGAGGATTCCTTGTTATCCTCATCAATTGGACTATTTTCTTATCAAACTTGAGTGCCTACCCTAAGAATCAAGCCCATCTATTTGTTCAAGTTTGGTCCTACAAGGAAAAGATCCAACAGAAGGAACCTTTGGTGTTTTAGAGTCACATGCTTGAATAGTTTGGGATTGAGACTATGTTTGTATAACCATGCGAGTATAACTTCATCCTCTTCAAATTCTTGTTTGGACACTTGTTCTACAACAAAATTCCTTTTATAGGTAGTAAGAGGTTCCTTAGATTCTTGTTTTGGTTGTTTTAAATACTATCCATAAGATTTAGGCAAGATGGGGAGAGATGTCAGAGATAGGACTGGTTCCATAGTATATTCTCCCATCCCTTTGTCTTTGATATTGACTTCCTTTGTAATTTCTTCCATCTTGGATGTAGATGCTATGTCCATTTGCTTAGTGGAAGATTCTCTATTATTTGGAACAAGTTTGTCAGTACTCTGTTTCAAGGCATTGCATGATGTAGATATGTCAACTGGGATTGTTACCTCTACTCCATCATAAGGAAAATTCACACATTGATGGTCTATGGATGGAATAGCTTAAATTTCATGTATCGATGGCCTTCCTAGAAGAATTTTGTAAGCCAAAGGGAGATCCAGAACCTGACATGTGATATCTCTGATGACTGGACCAATTCTGATAGGTAGGACAATAGTTCCCTTGGAAGATCTTTCTTGTTCATCATAAGCCTTTATAGTTATCTTCTTTTTGGGATCAATGGCATATTTAGATAATCCCAGTTGTGTGCCAATTTGTATGAACAAATATTTCAACCAATGTCTCCATCTATCAACACATGTTTGACACGATAGTTTTGGATCAAGACTTCAATGTGTAAAGGTTGGTTATGCGGATGACTCAATGAATTGTCATCTTCCTCTGAAAAGGAGACATACTAGGGTGATGTCAGATGACCAACCATATTTTGGAATCTATCTAGATCAAGATTGTCAAGAACATTGGAACTGAGCAAAGCTTTATCTAGAATAGCTCTATGAGCAGGAGATATCTGAAGCAACTCAAACATGGATATTTTTGCATTGGTATGCTGGAGTTGTTCAACAATACTGTATGATTTTGGCCTCATTTCTTTAGGATTTGATGATTTGGAGGTAGCCCTCTATTTAGAAGTAGATGAAAGATTAAAATGCATCTTAGGGACATTTGATGAATCTGAGATTTGTCCTTGTAGATGTGCCTGAGCTTGTGATCGAGTAACTGCATTTGCTGATTGATTATCTCTATATTTTCTTACAATGGTGATGACATTGCAATGTTCAGATAAGCAAGGTTTAACCATGTTTATGATAACATTGTTTCCAAAGTAGGCATAATTGACTTTAGTACCCATATTAGGCTGAGAAGATGAATCTCCTTGATTATGCTTCGAAAATGGTTCTATGAATGTTGTATGATCATTATTGATTTTATGATTGTCAAATAAAGTTTTTCCATTATCAATTTTGTCTTGTATGAGATGTTTCAAGCATATGCAGTTATTGGTTTTATGACCCTTGTTTTGATGGAAGTCACAATTATTGGTTTTATGACCCTTTTTTGACAAGAGAGTTTTCATGGCAGATTCTAAGGACTCACCCAAAGGAGTGAATTCACCTTAGGTGTTGTAACCCATGGATTATAGTCTTTCAACTTTTGAGAAGGTTCAGATGCCTTTTATTTAGAAGATTTTATGGCTTGAGTGCCCATGGTGAGATTGAATACTGGTGCCTTTGATGGGACACTGATGTGATCAATAATGCCATTTGTTACAATATTCTTGTTTTTGTTCTAGAATTTACCTTTGTCTTTGTTGTTGGAACTAGAACCAGATTCATACTTGTTCTTTTGAATTGATATGTCTCCTTTTTGTACAAGTACTTTGTCAATTTTGATTGTATTTTCTACCATTTTATCAAAGGATGTATGATTTTGCATTTGCAAATGGTAGTTGACTTCTAGAACAAGATTTTTGATGAAAATTTCTAGCTTCTTAGTTTCTGGAATGGGTCTAGCATATAGAGAAAATATTTTCCTCCACCGTTTGAGGAAAGTCAGGAATGATTCTCCTGAGTTCTATTTCAGATTACAGATGTCGATCATAGTGACCAAATGCTGATGTTGTAGGGGTATTGTTGATAGAATAGCTTGATCAACTACTCAAACATTTTGATTATTGGAGGTATTTTTGAGAACCAATGAATGGCTGCTCCTCCCAAAGATCATTGGAAAAGACACATTAAGTAGGTTGGTTCATGCATGAACTCCATGGATTGAGTACAAAATTCTCTGACTGTTAGAAAGTAAAGTCCACAAAGATAATTGAGAGGGGGGTGAATCAGTTATCAGATAAATATAACTTTTATCAACCTCAATATATTTTAACCATGTAAGAAATGTAACCAACAACCATAGAAAGATATACATGCACAATAACACAATGACATAAGATATGTTGACTAGAGAACCTCTTGATCAAAGAGTAAACCTTAGTGGGAATGATGCCCACAAGAGATACACTAATATGAATATTCCTTGTGAAAGGATATAATCTATTAGGATTTTTATGAAATACATTCAGTACATATGAATCCCTATTAGGAGATTTTGAATCCTTGTTAAAAGATTCTAACTCTGTTAGGAGTTATGGAAGACAGAAGGACCCACTGCCCAAACAACTTCAAGGTAAGATCACTAAACTCACTGTCCAAATGATCTTTGTATTACTCAATAGAATAATAACAAAAGATTACTAACCTCAACAATCCAATACTCCTCTGACTGTGCCAAACCACAACAACTCCTTCAGATCTCAATACCAGATCTCAGTACTTCATATATCCTCTTTCAACAATTTCTCTTTCACAATACACTTACATTCATTACATTCCACATTACAACAAGGAATATATTCCTTCCTTTATACCACACTCAAGTAATTACAAATGAGTCGACATACAAATTACAAAATAAAACTTTCCACACATTACATCAAAATTACATAAAATTGTCGGCTTCCAATCAATATAATTCTTCACTCATGTGACCTCAGACCTTGTATTATCAACCACATCACTATCAAAATGTCTCCAAATACTCTCTAACTACACATAACTAGATTCCATCTTGATTACGAGATATCATCTAATTTCCACAAACCACTACTCAGGACCACTGCCTGAATACTACTTCCACTAAAATGCTCATAACTTCCATGAATGAATGAATTACTGTATGTTCTCTTAATCAAAATCTTATAACACATCATAGAATAATTCCTCAACTACACATAGCTTCATCTTCAATATCCCAAGTGTGCTAACTCAAACACTATCTGCTTCTCTGCTAATCTTTAGTAGATCACTATGTTGACATCAATGGCTTTCACAGTCATGAATGCAACAACAACTACTATAGAATGGCTGCTAATACTCCCCCATAGGATATATTCAGAATTCATTCCTAAAAATCTCCCTCGTTGGCATTGATGGAAACATAGATGAAAAAACATCCAAGTTCCATAAATTCAACGCTGCAACACTGCTGCTTTGAAAATGCTTCAAGTCTTCTTCATCAATCAAATCTTTCTTTGTTTTCCTATTCATTTCTCTCCAAAAAATGTTTCAGATGGTTTTTCATGTATACTTCTCCCCCATTGATATCAATGATAGATGTTTCATCATTATGTCAACAACAACTTCAATGTCAAAAGACACTATTCAAAAAATACATTCACTAGAGTCCTCATGACTAAGCTCAAATACACATACTCCATAGAGGAAGTACCAACATCCATTCCAGAAGAAAAATAGGGCTCATATACCACTAGATGGAAGCAACAATCTGCATCACTTCTCAAAAGTAGGCTGGGGCATAACCCCAAGTGTACCTCTCAGATACTCAAATGTATCATTAGGCAAAGGTTTTGTAAATATGTCTGCAATCTAATCCTTTGTGCTTATGTACTCAAGTCTAACTTCTTTCTCTATAACTTTCTCTCTTACTACATGATACTTTATCTCTATATGCTTTGTCTTAGAATGTAACACAGGGTTCTTAGACATACTAACTGTTCTGGTGTTATCACAATGTATAACAAAAGGCTCAAAAAATTTTATTCCAATATCCTTTAGCATTTTTTTCATCCAAATTATCTGGTTATAATTGTTTGCTTCTACTACATACTCTGCTTCTATTGTGCTCCATGAAATACAATTTTTTATCTTGCTTAGCCAAGAAACTAATCTTCCTCCAAGTAAAAATGCTCCACCACTGGTGCTCTTTTTATCATCAATACTACCTCCCCAATCAACATCTATATATGCACATAAGGTAAAATCATCATATTTTTCATACCACAATCCATACTCAATTGTGCCTCTTAAGTACCTCAGCATCCTCTTTACTACTACATAATGTGATTCTCTAGGTTTAGCTTGAAATCTTGCTACAATTCCAACTGAATGTGCTATATCAGGTCTTGTATGAGTCAAATAATACAATCCTCCAATCATAGATATGTACTTCTTCTGTTCCACTGTAGGAGTCTCATCTGTGCTAGATAACTTGTGTCTAGTTACCATAGGTGTTAAAACTAGTTTACAGTTCTCCATTCCAAATCTCTTCAATAAATCATTCAAGTAATTTGTCTAACTTAGAAAGATACCATCACTATTCTATGTTATCTACAATCCTAAAAAGTATTTTGTTTCACCAATCATACTCATTTCAAATTCAATCTTCATTTCATGTGAAAATTTATCACTGGCTTCATCTTCGCCTCCAAAGATAATATCATCAACAAAAATTACTACAACCAACAAACCATTCTCAATTTATTTTTATATAGGTTTCTATTAGCTGTGCCTTTTTTAATTCCTAATTTCAAAAAATACTTATCCAATCTCACATACCAAGTTCTAGGTGCTTGCTTCAGTCCATATAAATATTTCTTTAGTTTACATACCATGTCTCCTTCTTGAGTTAAAGGAAATCCTTCAGGTTACTCAATGTAAACTTCTTCTTCCAATTCTCCATTTAGAAATGTTGACTTCACATCCATCTGATACACTTTGAATTTTTTAAAAGCTGCATAGGCCAAAAAAATTCTCACTGCTTCAATTCTTGCTACTTGTGAAAAAGTTTCTTCATAGTTAATTCCTTCTTGCTATGAGTATCCTTTACATAGCAATCTTTCTTTTCTCCTTACTGCTTCTCCTTGTTCATTCATCTTGTTTTTGAATACCCATTTTGTTCCTATAACATTCTTATCTTTAGGTCTAGGGACCAATTCCCATGTCTTGTTCTTTTCAATCTGATCTATTTCTTCTTTCATAGCTTTAATCCAATGTTCATCTTCACAAGCTTCACTAGTAGATTTAGGCTCAATTTGAGAAATCAAACATAAGTGTTCTTGTACCTTATTTCGAGTCTAAACTCCTCTATCTATGCTTCTAATAATTGGCTCATAAGGATGATTCCTTGATAAATTCCTGTTAGGTGTCACTGTCTCAGATCTTACTTCAAGTGTCTATTCTTCAATGATCTCACTATGTCTTTCATTCAACAAATCACTGTCAGTTTCATAAAATAATTTAGTAGTCTCAAGGTTAGGTCTAGAATGAGTTCCTTCATCTGATTCATAATCAAGCATTCTTTCCTGAATTTTGAACTTTTCATCAACTTTTACATTTGTGCTCTCAACAATAGTCTTAGTTCTCTTATTGTAAGATCTATAAGCTTTTCTCTTCAATGAATATCCAAGAAATATAAATTCATCACTTCTACGATCAAACTTTCCAATGTCATCATCTCTCTTAATATAACATTTGCTTCCAAAAATTCTAAAATACTTAACTGATGGTGCATGTCCAAACCATAGTTCATAGAGTGTCTTGTCTATGTCTACTCTATTCATTGTATACACCATTGTGTTCACTACTTCTCTCCAGAATATCTTTGCTAAGTCATTCTCAAATAACATAGCTCTTGCTGCTTCAGTCACTAATCTATTTCTCCTTTCTACAATACCATTTTGTTCAAGTGTCCTAGGGGCTAAAAACTATCTCTTAATACCATTCACTTCACAAAAGATGTTAAATTCTTTAGAAGTAAATTCTCCACCTCTATCTAATCTCAAACATTTAATCTTCATTCTAGATTTATTCTCAACTTTATTCTTAACGATCTCAAACCTATCAAATGTTTCAGAATTTTCTATAAGAAATGCAATCCACATAAATCTTGTAAAGTCATCAACAAGAATCATAAAATACCTTTCTCCATAGAATCCTCTAGTCCTTGTAGGACCTCTCAAATTTGTATGAACAATCTCCAACTTCTCTGCTATTGTAAACTTCTTGCTAGGAAATGAGCTTCTCTTCTGTTTAGCCATCACACATTCCTTGCAAATCATGTTATTAGGTTTCATAATTTTAGGCAAATCTATTACTACAAGTGTAGTACTCACTTTCACAATGTTATCAAAGTTTATATGACAAAATCTTATGTGCCATAACCAACTGTCATCAATCTTAGTAATGAAGCATGTCATCTCAATAGGATTCAACTGAAATACATTACCTCTAGTTCTAGATCTAGTACCAATCAAATTTCCATCTTTGTCTTTAATCACACAAGTTTTCTTAGTAAACCAAACTTGATATCCCTTATCAACTAATTGTCCAACAATCAAAAGATTATGTTTCAAACCATCCACAATGTAAACATCATCAGTATTAATCTGTCCATCAAGAGTAATAGATCCTATACCTTTAATCAAACAAGGTGCATTATTTCCAACTCTAACAACTCCTCCATCATAATTAATAAACTTTATGAGATTTTTCATATCTCCAGTCATATGATGTGAACAACCACTATCTATAATCCAATCAGCTTTATTTTCTACTTTAGAAACTAAAGCCTTTTCTTCCTTAATTTTAGTTTCAGGATTTTCCTCTTTAATTGCTACAAATCCTATATCATCATTATTCTGAGTATCACTTTCACTCAAAGATTTCTCCAAACTAGCTTCAAGTTCCTCATCATTTGAATAGTGACATTCTTTAGATCTTCTAGGATTAAAGTTCTTCCTATACTTCTTAACTCTCTTAGGACATTTAGATGCAAAATGACCAAATTATTGACAAGTCCAACATTTAAATTTTTTCTTACTGTCTAGTTCTCTCTTCACAAGCAAGGCAATACCTTCTTCAATCTTCTCGTCTTCTTCATTTCTATATCTACTGATGCCACCATAATCTTTTCTCACACTGATTCTTCTTGACAAAGTAGGGTGAACACTAAGAGCACTGAATATTGTCTCCATTCTAGGCAAGTCTCCTGATAACCTTAGGCTCATTTCTGCTACTTCCAATCTTCCAAGAAGATTCTCTCTTGTAAAGTTTTTAGTAAAAGGTATGACTTGTTCAATCATCTATGTTGTCTACTTAAATGTAGGAGTCAAGGTCCTTAGAATTTTCCATATCACTTCATTCTCTATCTTTGTTCCACCACAAGATTTTATACCCGCAACAATCTCTGACACTCTACCAATATAGCTTCTAACAGATTCATCTTCCATCATTCTTATATCTTCAAATGCACATATCCAATTATGTAATCTAACTTTCTTTGCATGTTCATCACCTTCAAAAGTAGAGTGTAAAGCTAACCAAATTTGATGAGATCTTTTAAAATATTTTACCTAGCTATACTCATTCTCTGGAAGGGCTGACAAGAGTACTTTTCTAGCAAGTATGTTACACATGAATAGATCTCTTTCCTCATTAGTACCCATTTCAATGTTATCCTCATAAATGATAGTCTTCTCATTCTTTGTAATCAAACAATAACCTGGTCCTAAAAATAGTAGATGTGTCTTCATCTTTTCTTTCCAATTGTCAAAATTTACTCCATCAAACTTAGGGCTTTCTTTCCTGAAATTCTCCATAGATCTCCTTAAGCTATTAAAATTTTCCTTCAAGGACCTGTCACTCTGATACAAATTGTTAGAAAGTAAAGTCCACCAAGATAAATGAGAGGGGGGTGGGGCTGAATCGATTATCAGATAAATATAACTTTTATCAACCTTAATAGATTTTAACCATGTAAGCAATGTAACCAAAAACCATAAAAAGATATACATGCACAATAACACAATGACACAAGATATGTTGACTAGGGAACCTCTTGATTAAAGAGTAAACCCCAGTGGGAATGATGCCCACAAAAGATGCACTAATATGAATATTCCTTGTGAAAGAATGGACTCTGTTATGAGTCTTATGAAATACATTCAATACATATGAATCCCTGTTAAAAGCTTCTAACTCTATTACGAGTTATGGAAGACAGAAGGACCCACTACCCAAACAACTTCAGGGTAAGATCATTGAACTCACTGTCCAACTAATCTTTGTATTACTCAAAAGAATAATAACAAAATGTTATTGACCTCAACAATCCAATACTCCTTCTCTGATTGTGCAAAACCACACCAACTCCTTCAGATCTCAATACCAAATCTTAGTACTTCACATATCCTCTTTCAATAATTTCACTTTCACAATACACTTACATTCATTACATTACACATTAGAAAAAGGAATACATTCTTTCCTTTATAACACAATAAAGTAATTACAAATGAGTCGGCATACAAATTACAAAATAAAACTTTGCACACATTACATCAAAATTACACAAAATTGTCAGCTTCCAATCAATATAATTCTACACTCATGTGACCTTGGATCTTGCACTATCAACCACATCACTATCAACATGTCTTCAGCTACTCTCTAATTGCACATAACCAGATTTCATCTCGATTAGGAGATATCATATGATTTCCACAAACTGCTACTCAGGAACACTACCTAAATACTGCTTCCACTGAAATGCTCATAACTTCCATGAATGAATGAATTACTATTTGTGCTCTTAACCATGATCTTATAAGACATCATAGAGTAATTCCCAAGTGTGCTAACTCAAACATTGTCTACTTCTTTACTAATCTTTAGTAGATCACTGTGTTGACATCAATGACAATCACAGTCATGAATGCAACAACAACTGCTACAAAATTGCTCCTAATACTCCCCCATAGGATATATTCAACATTCATTCCTAACACTAACATGATCTTCGGGATCAAAGTTTCCATCATATTTTTCATATTTGGGCATTTTCACTCTTTTTGGGAATGGCAGCATCTACAAGTTCTTTTCAAATGGAAAAGTACATAGAGCCTCCATGGAGAACTCTTTAGGTTCCTTCTCTTTTTCGAGTTTGTTGATACTGACTTGCATGGCATGCATCTATTTCATCATGGCTGTGATAGGAGTTTCTTCCTCATATGTGATGATATATTTGACATTAAAGTTTGGAGGAAGTTTAGCTCCTTGTTGAGCTAACTCTAGGAAGTATGCCTCTTTGTCTTCCCTCAAGAAGTGTTTCATCATTCTCTTGAAGTTATCATGATTCTGATATTGGGAAATTTTAGAGGGTGTTGGTTTGACATCTCCTCCATGATTGGAGTAATGACCTCAGGATCCTTGGTTTCCTCCTCCTTGATACATTGTGTTGTTATGAGAACTACTAGGGATTATTTGAGGTGGTGTTGGTTGATTAACTGCATGGATTGATGTAGGAGGGGTTACATAACCACCTTTCAAGAATAGATTACCAAGAGCATCTTCTCCAAATTTATTAGTGTTGTAGGGTTGATGAAATGTCTGAGAAATCATAGAAGATGCAACTGGAGAGAATTTGGGTTGTTCTCCTTGTTTTCTCTGTGATGAAGCTCTAGTTTCCACCATTGACCTTGGGTGAAGCAAAAGAGCAAGATTAAGACAACTAATGAATTGATTCAAGAAGATCGAATGATGCTACCTTGTCAAGATGATTTTGACAAGGTTTTGACACCAGATGAATGTGATTTAAATCAAAAGATTAGAAGATTGGATCAAACTCAAGAGACCACTTTTAGGAAAATAGATTGGATTTCTTTGATTGTTCTTCTCTATTCCTGACATAGTGAATATTTTGATAGAATCTAGAAGTTGGCTATAAAAACTAGATTTCTAACAAATTTTGGAGTTTTCTAACAATTTTTGAAATTTTTGATATGAGTTTCTCCAGGATCGTACAAGTATAGGTTGGCTCTGGCACAACAGTTGACAAGACTTGTATGATAATTGACACCAGGGTTTGTTTTTGCTTGACTTTTGAGACAAAACTCATATGATAATATACTGCTTCCTGTACAAAAATCTAGGGGTTCTGGTATGACATTTTAGAAAACTCATACAAATTTCTGAGACTGCAAGATGAATTTTGATTCCAGAAAGGATTTTTGCTTCAGATTTGCAATTTTTGAGTTTTTCAGTTTCAAATTGTTTGCAAATTTTTTTGTCTAGGTTTGAAAATCTATGTGATAGTTCATCTAGGGTTTATTCATTCTCAATAACCAAGCAGATAGCAAGCACAAAAAACAATGAACAATGAACAAGGGAAAAATCAACCTTGCACATGAACAATCAGTGGTTACTTATTATGCTAATCCCTATGAATGCTACTTGTGTATGTTTTCAAAAAGTTTTTCAATAATGCACATAGTCCTAGAAAATGAAAAATTAGCATCACTAGGGGTTTTACTAATGGTCTAACTTTGCAAATTTTGTGATCTCAAGAGGGCGAACTCCAATCTAGGTGCAATGGGTTTTTGACATAGTCTAAGAATTTAATCAATCAGGAGCTTCTAGGGAGATCTAATAGCCCAAAAAGAGACCACACTTGTGGAGATTTCTTCCACAAAGATATTTATATAGAGGTTGTTTCTTGTTGGATATAATTGTCTGAAGGACATTGTTGGACTAGCTATGTGTTGTCTTTGATGTCACACAAATGTCATATCAATTATCATTCTTAGTATCTACCAAGTTCAGTCGGTCAGCTAAGCAGTTCTCAGTATCTACCAAGCTCAGTCGGTTAGCTAGGCAGTTTTTAGTGTCTACCGAGTTCTCTCAGGTGTCTAAAGGAAACATGACAAGATAACAGTGTTAACCAAGCCTCCTTGGTTATCGAAGGAAAATTAGTGGTTACCGATCTCTCTCGATCTCCAAAGGATGTTGCAGAATTCACTGTGGTTACCGAGTTCTCTCAGTCACCGAAGGAAATCTTTTCAGAATTAATATTTACTGAGCAGGTCAGCCCTTTCAAAGAATTTTGTTATTACAATTTGTTTATCCCAGTCAACTGTTATAATAATTATTAGTGCTGACTTGACAATCTAAATGGCATATATATATAAAAGGTCAAGTGGTGAATAAAAGATATACAACATGCAAAAATCATTTTGAAGAAAGGTGTGTGCAAATTTTGAAGGATGGTCAGATATCCTTGAGGAGCAGAAAAGATTTAATTTATCAGTAAAGATCTAGTGAAATAGAACAGAGATCTATATTCAACAATTCAGTTGTAGGTCATTTCATTGTTACTCTCTAGCAATTGTAGCAGTGATATCAAAATCTCTTAACCGATTTGGTTTAACAACCATTTTGTAAATCTTCTAACAAGGTAACAGTTCTATTGAATTTTTTCAAGACCTCTTACAAGGCCACTCCTAGCAAGGTGATTAAATCCTCTAACAAGGTCACACCTAACAGTGTGTTTTGTAACCTTTTACCAGGTTGGCTTCTAACCGGGCATCACTTCAGAATAGTTAAAAATAGTAACTAGTTACATCGGTGGTTTTTCCCATATTGGGTTTCCACAGTAGATCTGGGGTCTCTTGTGTTCATGTTATTTTCTTTATTCATGTAAGTTAATCAGTGATGAATGCTTAAGAACAGTCTAATTATTACACACTTCAAAGATCAACTTTTCAGCATTACTTTGTGTATTTACCAAGTGGCACAGTAAATAATTTGTTAAGATATTTAAGGGATCAGTGGTACTATTTTTGTCATTAACTGATTCACCCCCCCTCTCAGTTACTACATCTATATTTTTAACAATTGGTATCAGAGCTTTTAGTGCTTGCAAGAAGGGTTTCAAGGACCTATGCTAAAGATCAGGATGTCTTACAAAAGAGAAATTCCAAGGCTTAACAAAAATAACTTTTCAGCATGGCAAGGTCTCATGAGACTACATCTGGCTTCCATTGGTGATTAAGGATGCAAATATATTGATCAAGAATATACAATTCCTACTGACACATTAACTATTGAAGACATTGCAGAGAAGAAGAACCATAACACTATGATGATAGACATTGCATCTGCTCTTAGCTATGAAGAATTTGATGAAATAAAAGACTAGAGAACTACTCATGAAATGTGGAAGAAGCTGAAGAAAATCTATGGTGGTGATGAAAATGTGAAGAGAGCCAAAGTAGAGAGCCTAAGAGGATAGTTTGATCAAATGAAAATGAGAGAAGAAGAAAACATTGCAAAATATGTTGAAAGGATCAAGACAAGTGTTAGTGCAATTAGAGATTCTAGAGGAAAAATTGATGATGAAACGGTTATAAGTAAGGTTCTTAGAACATTACTCCCTATTTATACAATAAGAGTTTCTGCTATTCAAGAAAGAAGATGTGAAGAAAATCACAATATAACTTTGGATGCCTTAGTTGGAAGATTGATAGCCTTTGAACTGAAAAACTATGACAACTATGTTCCAACTTCTAAAAATATTGAATCAGCTTTTGAGGCCAAACTTTCACTCATGAAAGGGAAGAAAATCCAATCAGAAAGTGAAGAAGAGTCAGAGAAAAGTTATGATACCGATCTTGAAGTTATTGAAGCATTACTTGCAAAGAAGTATTCAAGAGGCAGAGGAAAATACAGAGGTAAAACTCCCTTAATCTATTTTTCATGTGAAGAAATTGGTCATATAGCAGCTAGGTGTCCAAACAAGCAAAGCAAAGATAAGAAGAAAAATTACAAGTACAATGGCAAGAAAAATTTCAAATCATTCAAGGATAAAGGTAAGAAAACATGTTTTTTAGCTAAAGATTCAGATGATAGTGAAGAAGAAATTATTTTCATTGCTGTAAAAGATGAATCTGATAATGATGAAGATGAGATGGCACTTATCTCTCATATAAGCAAGAATGATACATGGATTATAGATAGTGGATGTTCACATCATATGACTAGTGACAGGACCAAGTTTGAACACTTTGAAAACTTTGATGGTGGTAATGTAAGGTTTGGAAACAATGAACCCTGTTGTATAAAAGGAAAGGGATGAATTTCATTAACCAAAGAACTTATATGTGATAATGCATATTGGGTCGAAGGACTAAAGCATAATCTTCTAAGTGTAGCACAGCTAATCAACATTGGATTCAAGGTTGAGTTCATGAATGGCAAAGCAAGACTGCTGGATGACAAAGGAAAATTGATAGGATCAGGCAAACAAACCAAAGGTAACCTGTTTTATCTTGATCTTGGTGATTACTCATGTTTTATTGCTTAAATTGAAGAAAGTTGGTTATGGCACAAAAGGTTATGTCATGTAAATTTTGACAATATGATGAAAATAAGAAAATTCAAGAAAGTAAGAGGTATTCCTACTTTGAAGAAACCTGATGTTGGTTTATGCAAGAATTGTCAAATTGGTAAAAACTATGAGTCTGAAGATATTTTGGAAATTCTGCATACTGATTTATTTGGACCTATTGGAATTGAGAGCTATACTAGAGAAAAATTCTTTATTCTCTTTGTTGATGATTATTCTAGAATGATGACTGTTATGTACTTAAGAGAAAAGTCTGAAGCATTTGAGAAGTTCAAATGGTATTTAGCAAGAGTAGAAAAGGAAACAGGAAAAAGATTAAAATGCTTGAGATCAGATAGAGGTGGTGAATTCATCTCTCATGAATTTAATAATTTTTGCATTGAAAGAGGAATCAAAAGATAGGTATCAGCCCCGAGAACTCCTAAGCAGAATGGAATAGCCGAAAGAAGGAATAGATCTATCATGGACTGTGCAAGGACTCCAATGATTGAAAAGAACATTGTTATGAAATACTAGAAGGAAGCTATCAGCACTTCAATTCATACCTTGAACCGAGTACAGTTGAGAAAAGACACAGTCAAGACTCCATATGAGCTATGGTATGGCTACAAACCAATTGTAAGTTACCTAAAAGTATTTGGTAGTAAATGTTACATCTTAAAAGGAATATTTTTGGGATATTCTTGCAAAAGTAAGGCATATAGATGTCTAAATTTGTCTACTCAGAAAATCATAGAAAGTGCACATGTGAGAATTGATGAGTTTGTAGAAAAGATTGAAGAAGAAAGCAAAAAGGAACTAGAGGACTACAGAAAATTTGTTTACATTGAACCTGATACATTGCCAGACACATGTAAGGAGACTACATCTACCGAGCCCAGTACAGTAACCAAGTCACAAGAAGAAGTTCAAACTGAGTCACAAAGTACCGAGTCTCAGTTTGAAGCTACCGAGCAAGTATTTACCAAGCTCGAGCAATCTGAACCTGAAGATGAAGAAGATGACAATGTAACTCATTCAGGAAGCAATGAACTTGTATTAGCCAAGTATGTCAAAAAGCATCATAAACCAGATCAGATTATTGGAAACAAATTAGATGGTACAATGACAAGAAGTAAACTAAAAGGTACATGTTTATTTTTTGATTTTGAACCTAAAAATGTCAAAGATGCATTAGAAAATGAAATTTGGATTGAGGCTATGAATGAAGAAATAGAGAAAATAGAGAAAAATAAGACATGGACTCTTGCACCTAGGCCTAAAGATAAAAATGTAATTGGGACAAAATGGGTATTTAGAAATAAGTTGAATGAAGATGGTCAAGTATCAAGAAACAAAGCAAGATTGGTATGTAAAGGATATTCCGAAGAAGAAGGAATAGATTATAGAGAGACTTTTGCTCCTGTTGCAAGATTAGAAGGTGTGAGGACTTTACTTGCATATGCAGCACATAAAAGATTTAAGGTATATCAGATGGATATCAAATCTGCTTTTCTCAATGGTATTCTTGAGGAAGAAGTCTACATTGAGCAACCTGAAGGTTTTATTGATCCAAAAAAAAAAAATATGGTCTACAAATTACACAAAGCATTTTATGGTCTAAAAAAAGCTCCTAGAGCATGGTATGAAAGATTACATAACTATCTTACTCAGATTGATTTCAAAAGGGCTAATGACAACAACAATTTATACATCAAAGAAGGATCAGATAACAAAATTGTTTTGGTAGAAATATTTGTGGATGATACTGTGTTTATAGGAAATGATGATAAGTGCAAAGAATTTTTAGAGCTTATGAACAAAGAATTTGAAATTTCTATGTTTGGTCAGATAAAATTCTTTGTTGGACTTCAGATTCAGCAGAACAAAAATGGTATCTACATTACTCAGTCTAAATATATCAGGGAAATACTTAAAAAATTTGGTATGGAAGATTCAAAACCAGTTGGTACACCCATGTGTACTGGACTGAAGCTTACCAAAGATGATGATTCAAAAGAAGTAGATCAGACCTTATATAGATCAATGATTGGAAAATTACAGTATGTAGTACACACAAGGCCTGATATTGCCTTAGTAGTTGGAATAGTGGCAAGATTCTCGGCTAAACTAAGAGAAAATCACATGATGGCAATCAAAAGAATCTTGAGCTATTTAAGGGGAACTGAAGATTATGGCTTGTGGTATAAATTTGGAGGCAATCTGAATTTAAAAGTGTTTACTGATGTTGATTGGGCAGGAAACATTGATGACAGAAAGAGTACAAGTGGTGGAGCATTCTTTCTTGGCAAGAGATTAGTATCTTGGACTAGTAAAAAAATAAACTGCACATTCCAATCCATAGCAGAAGTAGAATATGTTGCTGCAGCAGTAAACTGCTCTAATATTATATGGTTTAAACAAATTTTGGAAGGCATGAAGGTTGAGATCAAAGAACCAGTTGTTATGTTTTGTGATAATACAAGTGCAATAAATATTTTAAAGAATCCAATAATGCATTCCAAAACCAAGCACATTGCAATTAAATATCACTTTGTCAGAGAATTGGTGCAGGACAAGGAAATCAGATTGGAATATATTCATACAAAAGAACAAATTGTAGATATCTTCACCAAGCCACTACCTAAGGATGAATTCTTGTATCTAAGAGGCAAGTTAGGGGTCACTCCCCTGTCCGAGGTTCACTAAATAAATTTTTAGTGATGCATCAACCAAAACATGTTGAAGATCAATCAGTTGATGTAGCATAGTCAGGGAATCATTGCATATGAATCAATACATAAGGTACATTGATATTTACCGAAACTGTGTAAGTTGTCTTTGGCATGTGTTGTCAAAGAAGGAGAGTTTGCTGTCATTTCAAGAAATTTCTAAGAAGAATAATTTGAGAAGTTAAGAGGGAGAATTCTCAGTCAGAGAAATAAGTTTGAAGATGATGGGAATTAGAATGAAGCTAAGGATATGTTTCTTACTCTTGGTTTCTCTGTGAAATTTTATTGTGCTATGACATGTTGTGTTGCCATCAATGCTAAAGAGGGAGATTGTTGGATACAATTATCTGAAGGACATTGTTGGACTAGCTATGTGTTGTCTTTGATGTCACACAAATGTCATATCAATTATCATTCTCAGTATCTACCAAGTTCAGTCGGTCAGCTAAGTGGTTCTCAGTATCTACCGAGCTCAGTCGGTCAGCTAGGCAGTTTTTAGTGTCTACCGAGTTCTCTCGAGTGTCTAAAGGAAACATGATAGGATAACAGTGTTAACCGAGCCTCCTTGATTATCGAAGGAAAATTAGTGGTTACCGAGCTCTCTCGGTCTTCAAAGGATGTTGTAGAATTCGCAGTGGTTACCGAGTTTTCTCGGTCACCGAAGGAAATCTTTTCAAGATTAATGTTTACCGAACAGGTCGACCCTTTCAAAGAATTTTGTTATTACAATTTGTTTATCCCAGCCAACTGTTATAATAATTATTAGTGCCGACTTGACAATCTAAATGCAATATATATATATAGAAGGTCAAGTGGTGAATAAAAGATATACAGCATGCAAAAATCATTTTGAAGAAAGGTGTGTGCGAATTTTGAAGGATGGTTAGATATCCTTGAGGAGCAGTAAAGATTTAATTGATCAGTAAGGATCTAGTGAAATAGAATAGAGATCTATATTCAGCAATTCAGTTGCATGTCATTTCATTGTTACTCTCTAGCAATTGTAGTAGTGATATCAAAATCTCTTAACCAAGTTGGTTTAACAACCATTTTGTAAATCCTCTAACAAGGTAATAGTTCTATTGAATTGTTTCAAGACCTCTTACAAGGCCACTCCTAGGAGGGTGATTAAATCCTCTAACAAGGTCACACCTAATAGTGTGTTTTGTAACCTTTTACCGGGTTGGCTTCTAACCAGGCATCACTTCAGAAGAGTAAAAAATAGTAACTAGTTACATCGGTGGTTTTTCCCATATTGGGTTTCCACAGTAAATCTGATGTCTCTTGTGTTCATGTTATTTTCTTTATTCATGTAAGTTAATCAGTGATGAATGCTTAAGAATAGTTTAATTATTACACACTTCAAGGATCAAGTTTTCAGCATTACTTTGTGTATTTACCGAGTGGCACAGTAAATAATTTGTTAAGATATTTAAGGAATCAGTGGTAATATTTTTGTGGTTAACTGATTCACCCCCCCTCTTAGTTACTACATCTATATTTCCAATAGTTTCTACCATGGCAAAAATGGCTATTAGTGCTTGAGGTTCCATCCACATGGTTGACCCAATAAAGGGAATGTCCACTATGATTAACCCTCTCTAAAGGTGACTCACAAAATATACCACATGGGGACTTGGTCCAAATTCAAGAATTTGAGTTTCTGATACTACCTGAAAAGTGAGTAGAGCATAATCCTCTAGCCTTTTCACATTTACCAAAATACAACAGATAGATTCTTTCACACGCTAAGACTGAAATCATCTCACCAAGGTTTGTGATGTCAACAATGATGTCTACTGAGCTCTCTAAGTGAAACCAAGAGAGAATGTATCGATTAGAGTTGAGGACCAAACCAAGTAAAACGTGAGATAAAAATAGTATCCTCCCTACTGACAAGGGAATCTATCATCGAGAAGTACTTCACATGAAAAGCTAGAAAATGAAGCTCAATCTCTCAAAATCTCCACAAATAGTCTTCATAGGGCCTATTTACTATATGTAATAGATATGCAAAAAGAAAATCTATGTTCATTTTATAGCCCCAAAACTGAAGTGTGATTTATGAAAGCTAGAAAGACACTCAAGCGAGACACGTGAGATGTTTATTTTATGTCCAAATTTAAATTTTTTTTAGATGTAGTAGAATAGTTGAATTCTCTTACAATGCGCTTAGTAGATTTTACCTAATTCTTAGCTTTGTTGAGCAATCACGCGCAAGCAAGCCACGAACTCTCTAACAAGCGAACAAGCAAACAAGATATGCAATGTATATTCAACTTATGCAAACCCTAGGGTTAGATCTGAAAAGAAATTATTAGGAGCAATAATAACCAGCAAATAATCCAAATGACAACTCATATCATGCATTGAATCATATGAAAAATAAGTGCATATCCATCATAAAATTTTATTTTTTTTGCATTTGACCTAGTCAACAAGATCTAATTTTTTTGATATGATTTCGGGCACAAAAATGGAAATGAAAAATAGAGACCCCTACTAAAAATTAGAGAGATTTTCAAAAATGTAAAAATTTTAGAAAAATCTCTTCATTTGTGCCCTAGAGACCCATTTTACCAAAATAGACCAATTTTTGTAAATTGACTATTTGAGATATGATATTGCATCCAAATTTAAAACACAAAGAATGGACCCCCTATATAATTTAAGGAGATTTTTGAAAATGTAAAAATTTCCAAAAAATATACTGATTTGTGCCAAAAATTAATTTTTTATGAAAAATAAAGAAAAAATTATTAAAAATTCAAAACATCTCATAAAATTCTAATTTTTTTATCAAAGCTTTCTTGATGTCTCCAACTTGAAAAAAAAATTCAGACAAAAAATCAAATCTGTTTAGGAGATATAATTAAATCTTTTAAAATTTAGGGTTTTAGTCTCCAAGCAAATCTGCACAAGGGGGTTAGATCCAAAAAAAAACTAAAACTAGCATGTAAAGGTGGGTTGCCCCACTGTGGGTGCCATAAATGTGTGTATAAAAATTGTACCTAGTTGTGGACACAACACTTTAGTAAAACATTAGAAGTTAGAAAATCAAAGAAATCTATAAATAAATGAAACTAAGCTAACCATGCAATTTACTGCCTTCTAGTAGGTGCGAGTATGGTATTCTCATATTAGACCAAGATCAGTGACAATGCAACACCTAAATGAAAGATTTAAAATGATGAAAGCAATGAAATATGAATGCAAATTAATCTATTTTTTTAGATTTTGTATGCAATAATGATGAAAAACTTGATATGAAACTAATCTAGAATGAATTGGAATGATATAAAAATTGATCTAACAATGATATGCTATGAATGAATGCTATGAACCCTCAAAAATAATAACAAAATCCTCACAATCTTCTTGTGTGCAAGAGCTTGATTCTTCAGATGTTAATTCGCCAGAGTAAGTATGCAAATTCAAGGGATATATTATGAAGAGTTGAGCCTTGATTTTATAGAAATCCAAGGCTTGAGGATGCATTGACAAAATTCATAAATCACTCTTGATAAACTCGGGTTGATTTTTGAGTTAACAAGAAATTAAGAATAAATAAACACATAAAATCATGCAAAAGCAGTTTTTATCTCAAAATAGAGTTTAGTTTTCTTTTTCAACTCATCATCAGATGGTGAGTTTAAAAAGTTAACAAATTAAAATTGAAAATTGATTTAAAGTTAACTGCTCTTTTTATTATGCATGATTTAATATAAATTAATTTAATAAATAAAGTGATTTATTTTCCACATAACTGATTTTAAATTAAAATAATTGATTTATGGGTTAATCAATTATTAAATCATACTTTATTCCCATTAAATCATTAAATTTGACAACTTTGTTTTTAAATCAATTAAATAAATATTCAATTGATTGTTTGTATGAATTTTGATTTATTATCAAAATAAAAATAATATTAATTAGGAATAAATGCAATTGAATCTAATTAAATAATTAAGTGGCATAATTTAATTAATTAATTAATTATTCATCATATTTAATTAATCAACTTTAGGATAAATAATGACATTTATCGCCAGATAATATTCAATTAAAGATCATTATCATAAATTAAGAATATTTAAGGAATATTTCCCAATGCAAAATTAAGATAATCAATTAGGTTTTTGATAAACTGATGTGAAGATGTGCCTTAGGTTAGGACTTTGATGTCAATTTTGATTGAATTCTTGATGTAAGAGGTTAATGAACCTATAGCCCATTTTTGGGGTATTACACTAAAAAAAATAGAGAATGGCGAATGTGTACTGATTCCAGAGCAATCAATAAGATAACCATGAAATATAGGTTTCCTATATTGAGAATGGATGATATAATGGATAGTTTGACTTGAGCAAAGTATTTTACTAAAATTGATTTGAAAAGTGGGTATCATCATATTAGAATCAGAGAAGGTGATGAATGGAAGACTTCTTTCAAGACAAAATAAGGTTTGTATGTGATGCAGGAGCATCCTGGGTGTAAGAGCAATCTTGCATCACCCAAAAATATTTCTATTTTTGTATTCAATAAGGGCTATTTTGTGCAGAGCTGCTATTTATGGAAAGTTACTATTTTTGGTAATTTTCATATGTACTCAGAATGATCTGATTTCTTTCTTGGAGGTTCATTTTGGTCATATAAGTCTGTCAGTAAAGTTTCATTGCCAGATCAAGTGTATATTGGAAGATATTGAAGATTTTCGATATTGGCAGCAGGGTACAGAAACTTTGAACTCAGTTTTGAAGGCTTTAGAGGCCTCAGATGAGGTCAAAAATTTGAGTGAAACGCACTTGCGCCAGTCAAGCCTATAGAGCGCTTCGTGGCATTTCTGAAATGGGGTTATAATAGCCGATCGGGTCAACTGGTGATCACTTATGGTCTTCAAAAGTTGGGCCACCTGAAATGGCAGAAAATAATTTTCTTCAAAATATTTGTTCGGGTTTCAAAGGTTATCTTGAGCTGACTATGATGTAATAAAATGTAAAATAAAATAATTCTAAGTTTGGTCAGCCTTATTGGCTAAAAATTCCAGAACCTTACAAAGCGGTGGAAAATTGCCTATATAAGGAAGGCTGTATTATTGTCTTAGGCAGTTCATAATAGTTCTGGGTAGTAGATCTAGGTAATAGTTCGAGGCTTTGTCCTACAGAATATTGTAAGGGAATGCCCATGTGGCTTTGCATATTGTAATTCTGAAAGTTTGTAATTCAACATTTGTGGAGATAATAAGAAGCCAATTTTCTGTTCTTGCATATTGTTATTGTTTCTCTCTATTTGTTATGTGTTTGTGGTATTAAGGGGAGCACCCTTCATCACATGGTATTAGAGTAGGATTTCTTGAGTGTGTAAATAGATCACCGATTGTGAGGCAGTTTGCACCAGGACCGTGGCTAGGGTTTCAGCGTGCATCACGAAAATGCCTCCATGAAAGGAATGTGGCAGAAGAGCTGGTGTTGTAACACTTGAGGTTAGAGAGCTGCAGAGACAAGTGCGAGCATTGCAAGAAGAGATTCACAGATGAATGAATCCTAATGTCAGAGATGAAAGCGAGGATGAAGCCGAAGAAGAATATCAAGAAGGAGAAGCTGAAATTGTGAACCAGGAGGAAAAAAGATTTTTTCAGGCGATTTCCAAGATTGGGAAAAGACCTAAGATTGAGGTTCCTACATTTTCTAGAAATCTTAACCCAGAGGAATTGATTGACTAGATCAATGAATGTGAGGAATATTTTGAGTATGAAGATGTTGAGGATCCTAATAGGGTCAAATTTGCGAAGGCCAGATTGAAAGGTCATGCGAAGATTTGGTGGCAAGAAATTTAATTAGAGCGAAATAGAAGAGGGAAAGATAAAATCACAAGATGGGATCAGATGGTGGATAAATTAAAGCGACAGTTCATTCCTGTTGATTATGAGCTTGACCTACTAAAGAAAATGCAAAGTTTGAAGCAAACAGGAAGATCTGTTCAGGAGTATACAGAGGAGTTCTATCGACTTCTCATTAGAACAGGTCATGCAGAAGCTGATAAAGAGAAAGTTGCCCGATACCTTAATGGGTTAAGACCAAACATTCAGAAGGAGCTGAATCTGGTTGGAATGAACAGTATTGAAGAGGCATACTAGTTTGCCCTAAAAGTAGAGGAAAAGCTGAAAGAGAAGTTTGAGAGCAGACAAAATGGAAGAGGTTGCAGTGGATGATCTGGTGGATGGTCATATGGGGGCCAAAATGAAGATCTGAAAAAGAAGGATGAGGCCAGTAGCAGTAAGAATCAGTGAAGAAATAATTCCAATCATTTCCAAGATCAGAATAATAGAGATCAGAGAGGAAGAGGAAGAGGACAAGGATCTGGAAGAGGTGGCTTCCATGGAACATGTTTTCACTGTGGAGAAGAAGGTCATAGAGCATTTGAATGTCCTCAGCGCCAAAGAAGAACAAATAGGAGAAATGAAGGCCAGGCCAAAGTTGCAAATGTAGATGAAGATGCCAGATCATCAAATTCTGAAGATGCTGAAAAAGGAGAAACGTTGATTAACAGAAGAGTCCTGTTGAGTGGTGAGAATGAACTTGAGAAAAGAAGGAGCTTGTTTCGCAGCAGGTGCAAGTGCGAAGGTAAATGTTGTGATGTGATTATTGATAGTGGAAGCACTAAAAATTTGGTGTCAGAAGAGATGGTGACAAAGTTGAAGCTCAAGAGATAGAAACACCCACATCCATATCGGATTGCCTGGGTATAGGATGACCACAAGGTCATGGTCAATGAACAATGCCCGGTGAAGTTCAAGATTGACGGATACCAAGATGAGGTATTGTGTGATATCATATCTATGGATGCATCTCATATGTTGTTTGGTAGACCATGACAGTTTGACAAATGTGCTGTACATGATAGTCATGCGAATATTTGTGGACCCTTGACTGAAATAATGAGAGGGGATAGAAAAGAGTTTAAGTGGACTAATGGGGTAGAAAAGAGTTTTCAATTGTTGAAATAAAAAGTTATAGAACAACCAGTTTTAGCACTTTCAGATTTTAATAAGGTGTTTCAAGTAGATTGTGATGCTAGTGGTACTGCAATAGGAGCTGTTATGAGCCAAGAAGGTAAACCTGTTGCTTATTTCAGTGAGAAATTAAATCATGCCATGAGAAAATATTCTGTTTATGATCAGAAATTTTATGCTATAGTTCAAGTATTGAAAATGTGGAGGCACTATCTGCTTCCTAAGGAGTTTGTTTTGTATACTGATCATCAAGCTTTGCAATATTTGAATAGTCAAGAAAAATTGAATCAAATGCATTTGAAATGGGTTGAGTTTTTACAGAGTTATATATTTGTTTTGAAACACAGAAGTGGAAAGTCTAACAGGGTTGCAGATGCTCTTAGCAGAAGGAAACTATTGCTGACAGAAATGCAGATTGAAGTGGTTGGATTCAAGGAACTCAAGAATTTGTATCAAGAGGATCCTGATTTTGGTGAAGCTTGGAAAGCTTGTACAGAACCTGTTACTCTAGACAGGACGAAATGGTTGGATTTCATCATCCAGGATGATATGCTATTCAAAGGGAGCCAGTTGTGCATTCCATGAAGTTCTATGAGGGAGAATCTCATCAAGGAGAAGCATAGTGGAGGATTGGCTGGACATTTTGGTCATGATAAAACCCTTGCTTTGGTTGGTGAAAATTATTATTGGCCACAATTACAACAAGATGTGAAGAAGTTTGTACAGAGTTATAGAGTATGTCAGATGGTGAAAGGAGTGAAGCAGAATACAGGGTTTTATCAGCCATTACCTATACTAGAGAAGCCTTGGGAGGATATCAGTATGGACTTTGTTCTTAGTTTACTGAGGACACAACGGGGACATGATTCAATTTTTGTAGTAGTTGACCGATTTTCAAAGATGGCACATTTCATTCCCTACAACAAGACTAATGATGTTGTTCATGTAGCAGAATTGTTTTTCAGAGAAGTAGTGAGACTTCATGGTTTGCCAAGGACCATAGTTTCAGATCGGGACACTAAGTTTGTTGGATATTTCTAGCGTACATTGTGAAAAAAGTTGAAGATAGATTTGAAGTTTAGTTCATCACATCATCCACAGACTGATGGACAGACAGAGGTGGTGAATAGAAGTTTGGGAAATTTGCTGAGATGTTTGGTTGGAGATAAGCCAACAGGATGGGATTTAATTTTACCACAGGCAGAATTTGCATACAATAAACCTGTTAACAGGAGCACTAGTAAATCACCATTCCAGATTGTATATGAAATTAGTCCAAGAAATGCATCTGAATTGAAGAAGATAGATAAAGGAGAAATAAGTAGTACTGAAGCTGAGGATTTTGTAGAACACTTGAAGAACATCCATGGGGAGTTGAGGAAGCATATTACCAAGATGAACGCATAGTATAAGGCTAAGGTAGATGAGAAAAGGAGGTATAAGGAATTTCAAGTTGGTGATGAAGTCATGGTTCATTTGCGGAAGGAGCGGTTTCAAGTTGGTACATATAACAAGCTAAAAATAAAGAAGTTTGGACCATGTAGGATACTGAAGAAACATGATTCAGGAAATGCATATGAGGTAGAATTGTCTACTGAGCTAAATATTTCACCAGTGTTTAACATTTCAGATCTGATAGAGTATCATGAAGGAGGTGTTGAAGATGAGATCACAGTAGCACAATGGAGTATTCCAGCAACTAGTTTAGACACTAAGGAGATCGAAGATATACTGGACAGTCGTGTTAGCAGAAACACAAGGAACAGGACATATGAAGAATATCTGGTCAAGTGGAAAGGATGACCTATTGAAGATTCATCATGGCTGACAAAAGAGGAGGTTAGCTGTCTTGGCTTTCCTCTGCACACCTGAGGGGTGACAGGGTCACTTCTCAAATTACCCTAGGTGTCTGATGCAGGAGCATCCTGGGTGTAAGAGCAATCTTGCATCACCCAAAAATATTTCTATTTTTGTATTCAATAAGGGCTATTTTGTGCAGAGCTGCTATTTATGGAAAGTTACTATTTTTGGTAATTTTCGTATGTCATCAGAATGATCTGATTTCTTTCTTGGAGATTCATTTTGGTCATATAAGTATGCCAGTAAAGTTTCATTGCCAGATCAAGTGTATATTGGAAGATATTAAAGATTTTCGGTATTGGCAGCAGGGTACAGAAACTTTGAACTCAGTTTTGAAGGCTTTATAGGCCCCGAATGAGGTCGAAAATTTGAGTGACGAACGATTATGCCGGTCAAGCCTGTAGAGTGCTTTGTGGCATTTCCAAAATGAGGTTATAATAGTCGATCGGGTCAACTGGTGATGACTTATGGTCTTCGTAAGTTGGGCCACCTAAAATGGGAGAAAATAATTTTCTTCAAAATTTTTGTTCGGGTTTCAAAGGTTATCTTGCGCCGACTATGATGTAATAAAATGTAAAATAAAATAATTCTAAGTTTGGTCGGCCTTATTGGCTAAAAATTCTGGAACCTTCCCCGGCGGTGGAAAATTGCCTATATAAGAAAGACTATATTATTGTCTTAGGCAGTTCATAATAGTTCTGGGTAGTAGATCTGGGTAATAGTTTGAGGCTTTTTCCTATAGAATATTGTAAGGGAATGCCCATGTGGCTTTGCATATTGTAATTCTGAAAGTTTGTAATTCCACATTTGTGGAGATAATAAGAAGCCAATTTTCTATTCTTGCATATTGTTGTTGTTTCTCTATATCTGTTGTGTTTGTGGTATTAAGGGGAGCACCCTTCATCAGGTGGTATTAGAGTAGGATTTCTTGAGTGTGTAAATAGATCACCGACTGTGAGGCAGTTTGCACTAGGACCATGGCTAGAGTTTTAGCATGCATCGCGAAAATACCTCCACGAAGGGAACGTGGTGGAAGAGCTGGTGTTGTAACACCTGAGGTTAGAGAGCTGCAGAGACAAGTGCAAGCATTGCAAGAAGAGATTCACAGAGGAATGAATCTTAATGTCAGAGATGAAAGCGAGGATGAAGCTGAAGAAGAATATCAAGAAGGAGAAGCTGAAATTGTGAACCAGGAGGAAGAAAGACTTTTTCAGACGATTTCCAAGATTGGGAAAAGACCTAAGATTGAGGTTCCTACATTTTTTGAAAATCTTAACCCAGAGGAATTGATCAACTAGATCAATGAATGTGAGGAATATTTTGAGTACGAAGATGTTGAGGATCTTGATAGGGTCAAATTTGTGAAGGCCAAATTGAAAGGTCATGCGAAGATCTGGTGGCAAGAAATTCAATTAGAGCGAAATAGAAGATGGAAAGATAAAATCACAAGATGAGATCAGATGGTGGATAAATTGAAGCAACAGTTCATTCCTATTGATTATGAGCTTGACCTACTAAAGAAAATGCAAAGTTTGAAGCAAGAAGGAAGATCTTTTCAGGAGTATATAGAGGACTTCTATCGACTTCACATCAGAACAGGCCATGCAGAAGCTGATAAAGAGAAAGTTGTCCGATACCTTAATGGGTTAAGGCCAAGCATTCAGGAGGAGCTGAATCTAGTTCCAATGAACAGTATTGAAGAGGCATACTAGTTTACCCTAAAAGTAGAGGAAAAGCTGAACAAGAAGTTTGAGAGCAGACAAAATGGAAGAGGTCGCAGTGGATGATCTGGTGGACGGTCATATGGTGGCCGAAATGAAGATCCAAAAAAGAAGAATGAGGCCAGTAGTAATCAGAATCAGCAAGGAAATAATTCCAATCATTTCCAAAATCAGAATAATAGAGATCAGAGAGGAAGAGGAAGAGGACAAGGATCTGGAAGAAGTGGCTTCCATGGAACATGTTTTCACTGTGGAGAAGAAGGTCATAGGGCATCTGAATGTCCTCAGCGCCAAAGAAGAACAGATAGGAGAAATGGAGGCCAGGCGAGAGTTGCACATGTAGATGAAGATGCCAGATCATCAAATTTTGAAGATGCTGAAATAGGAGAAATGTTGATTAACAGAAGAGTCTTGTTGAGTGGTGAGAATGAACCTGAGCAAAGAAGGAGCCTATTTCGCACCAGGTGCAACTGCAAAGGTAAATGTTGTGATGTGATTATTGATAGTGGAAGCACTCACAATTTGGTGTCAGAAGAGATGTTGACAAAGTTGAAGCTCCAGAGACAAAAACACCCACATCCATATCGGATTGCCTGGGTACAGGATGACCACAAGGTCATGGTCAATGAACAATGCCCGGTGAAGTTCAAGATTGACGGATACCAAGATGAGGTATTGTGTGATATCATATGTATGGATGCATGTCATATGTTGTTTGGTAGACCATGGTAGTTTGACAGATGTGCTGTACATGATGGTTGTGCGAATATTTGTGGACCCTTGACTGAAACAATGAGAGGGGATAGAAAAGAGTTTAAGTGGACTAATGGGGCAGAAAAAAGTTTTTAATTGTTGAAACAAAAAGTTACAGAACAACCAGTTTTAGCACTTCTAGATTTTAATAAGGTGTTTCAAGTAGATTGTGATGCTAGTGGTACTGCAATAGGAGCTGTTATGAGCCAAGAAGGTAAACCTGTTACTTATTTCAGTGAGAAATTAAATCATGCCAAGAGAAAATATTCTGTTTATGATCAGAAATTTTATGCTATAGTTCAAGCATTGAAAAAGTGGAGGCACTATCTGCTTCCTAAGGATTTTGTTTTGTATACTGATCATCAAGCTTTACAATATTTGAATATTCAAGAAAAATTGAATCAAAGACATTTGAAATGGGTTGAGTTTTTGTAGAGTTATACATTTGTTTTGAAACACAGAAGTGGAAAGTCTAATAGGGTTGCAGATGCTCTTAGCAAAAGGCAACTATTGCTGATAGAAATGCAGATTGAAGTGGTTGGGTTCAAGGAACTCAAGAATTTGTATCAAGAGGATCCTGATTTTGGTGAAGCTTGGAAAGCTTGTACAGAACCTGTTACTCTAGACAGAATGAAATGGTTGGATTTCATCATCCAAGATGATATGCTATTCAGAGGGAGTCAGTTGTGCATTCTACAAAGTTCTATGAGGGAGAATCTCATCAAAAAGAAGCATAGTGGAGGATTGGCTAGACATTTTGGTCGTGATAAAACCCTTGCTTTGGTTGGTGAAAATTATTATTGGCCACAATTGAAGCAAGATGTGAAGAAGTTTGTACAGAGTTGCAGAGTATGTCAGATGGAGAAAGGAGTCAAGCAAAATACAGGGTTGTATCAGCCATTACCTATACCAGAGAAGCCTTGGGAGGATATCAGTATGGACTTTGTTCTTAGTTTACCGAGGACGCAGTGGGGACATGACTCAATTTTTGTAATCATTGACCAATTTTCAAAGATGACACATTTCATTCCCTGCAAGAAGACTAATGATGCTGTTCATGTAGCAGAATTATTTTTCAGAGAAGTAGTGAGACTTCATGGTTTTCCAAGGACCATAGTTTCAGATCAGGACACTAAGTTTGTTAGATATTTCTGGCGTACATTGTGGAAGAAGTTGAAGATAGATTTGAAGTTTAGTTCATCACATCATCCACAGACTGATGGACAGACAGAGGTGGTGAATAGAAGTTTGGAAAATTTGCTGAGATGTTTGGTTGGAGATAAGCCAACAGGATGAGATTTTATTTTACCACATGTAGAATTTGCATACAATAATTCTATCAACAGGAGCACTGGTAAATCACCATTCTAGATTGTATATGGAAGTAGTCCAAGAAATGCATCTGAATTGAGGAAGATAGATAAAGGAAAAATAAGTAGTACTGAAGCTGAAGATTTTGCAGAACACTTGAAAAACATCCATGGGGAGGTGAGGAAGCATATTACCAAGATGAATGCACAGTATAAGGCTAATGGAGATGACAAAAGGAGGTATAAGGAATTTCAAGTTGGTGATGAAGTCATGGTTCATTTGTGGAAGGAGCGGTTTCCAGTTGGTACATATAACAAGCTGAAAATGCAGAAGTTTTGACCATGTAGGATACTGAAGAAACATGATTCAGGAAACGCATATGAGGTAGAATTGCCTACTGAGCTAAATATTTCACTAGTGTTTAACATTTCAGATCTGACAGAGTATCATGAAGGAGGTGTTGAAGATGAGATCACAACAGCATAGTGGAGTATTTCAGGAACTAGTTCAGACACTAAGGAGATTGAAGATATACTGGACAGTCATGTTGGCAGAAGCACAAGGAACAAGACATATGAAGAATATCTGGTCAAGTGGAAAGGATGACCTATTGAAGATTCATCATGGCTGACAAAGGGGGAGGTTAGCCGTCTTGGCTTTCCTCTACACACCTGAGTCATGACAGGGTCACTTCTCAAATTACCCTGGGTGTCTGATGCAGGAGCATCCTAGGTGTAAGAGCAATCTTGCATCACCCAAAAATATTTCTATTTTTGTATTCAATAAGGGCTATTTTGTGCAGAGCTGCTATTTATGAAAAGTTACTATTTTTGGTAATTTTTGTATGTGCTCAGAATGATTTGATTTCTTTCTTGGCGGTTCATTTTGGTCATATAAGTCTTCCAGTAAAGTTTCATTGTCAGATCAAGTGTATATTGGAAGATATTGAAGATTTTCGGTATTGGCAGCAGGGTACAAAAACTTTGAACTTAGTTTTGAAGGCTTTAGAGGCCCCGGATGAGGTCAAAAATTTGAGTGATGAGGGCTTGCACTCGTTAAGCCTGTAAAGTGCTTCGTGGCATTTTTGAAATGAGGTTATAATAGCCGATCGGGTCAACTGGTGATGACTTATGGTATTCGGAAGTTGGGCCACCTGAAATGGTGAAAAATAATTTTTTCCAAAATTTTTGTTCGGGTTTCAAAGGTTATCCTGAGCTGACTATGATGTAATAAAATGTAAAATAAAATGATTCTAAGTTTGGTCGGCCTTATTGGCTACAAATTCTGGAACCTTACTAGGCGGTGGAAAATTGCCTATATAAGGAAGGCTGTATTATTGTCTTAGACAGTTCAGAATAGTTCTGTGTAGTAGATCTGGGTAATAGTTCGAGGCTTTGTCCTACATAATATTGTAAGGGAATGCCCATGTGGCTTTGCATATTGTAATTCTGAAAGTTTGTAATTTCACATTTGTGGAGATAATAAGAAGCCAATTTTTTGTTCTTGCATATTGTTGTTGTTTCTCTATATCTGTTATGTGTTTGTGGTATTAAGGGGAGCACCCTTCATCAAGTGGTATTAGAGCAAGATTTTTTGAGTGTGTAAATAGATCGCCGACTGTGAGGCAGTTTGCACTAGGACCGTGGCTAGGGTTTCAGCACGCATCATGAAAATACCTCCATGAAGGGAACGTGGTAGAAGAGTTAGTGTTGTAACACCTGAGGTTAGAGAGCTGCAGAGATAAGTGCAAGCATTGCAAGAAGAGATTCACAGAGGAATGAATCTTAATGTCAGAGATGAAAGTGAGGATAAAGCCGAAGAAGAAAATCAAGAAGGAGAAGCTAAAATTATGAACCAGGAGGAAGAAAGACTTTTCGAGTGATTTCCAAGATTGAGAAAAGACCTAACGTTGAGGTTCCTACATTTTCTAAAAATCTTAACCCAGAAGAATTGATCGACTGCATCAATGAATGTGAGGAATATTTTGAGTATGAGGATGTTGAGGATCCTGATAGGGTCAAATTTGCGAAGGCCAGATTGAAAGGTCATGCAAAGATCTGGTGGCAAGAAATTTAATTAGAGCGAAATAGAAGAGGGAAAGATAAAATCACAAGATGGGATTAGATGGTGGATAAATTGAAGTGATAGTTCATTTTTGTTGATTATGAGCTTGACCTACTAAACAAAATGCAAAGTTTGAAGCAAGCAGGAAGATCTGTTCAGGAGTATACAGAGGAGTTCTATCGACTTCTCATCAGAACAGGCCATGCAGAAGCTGATAAAGAGAAAGTTTCTTGATACCTTAATGGGTTAAGGCCAAGCATTTAGGAGGAGTTAAATCTGGTTCGAATGAATAGTATTAAAGAGGCATACTAGTTTGCCCTAAAAGTAGAGGAAAAGCTGAACAAAAAGTTTGAGAGCAGACAAAACGGAAGAGGTCACGGTGGACAATCTGGTGGATGGTCATATGGTGGCCGAAATGAAGATCTGAAAAAAAAGAATGAGGCCAGTAGCAGTCAAAATCAGCGAGGAAATAATTTCAATTATTTCTAGGATCAGAACAATAAAGATTAGAGAGGAAGAGGAAGAGGACAAGGATCTAGAAGAGGTGGCTTCCATGGAACATGTTTTCACTGTGGAGAAGAAGGTCATAGGGCATTTGAATGTCCTTAGTGCCAAGGAAGAACAAAGAGGAGAAATGAAAGCTAGGCCAGAGTTGCACATGTAGATGAAGATGCTAGATCATCAAATTTTGAAGATCTTGAAAGAGGAGAAACGTTGATTAACAGAAGAGTCCTGTTGAGTGGTGAGAATGACCCTGAGCAAAGGAGCCTGTTTCACACCAGGTGCAAGTGCGAAGGTAAATGTTGTGATGTGATTATTGATAGTGGAAGCACTAACAATTTGGTGTCAGAAGAGATGGTGACAAAGTTGACGCTCAAGAGACAGAAACACCCACATCCATATCGGATTGCTTGGGTACAGGATGACCACAAGGTCATGGTCAATGAACAATGCCTGGTGAAGTTCAAGATTGACGGATACCAAGATGAGGTATTATGTGATATCATATCTATGGATGCATGTCATATGTTGTTGGGTAGACCATGATAGTTTGACAGATGTGTTGTACATGATGGTCGTGCAAATATTTGTGGACCCTTGACTGAAACAATGAGAGGGGATAGAAAAGAGTTTAAGTGGACTAATGGGGTAGAAAAAAATTTTCAATTGTTGAAACAAAAAGTTACAGAACAACCAGGTTTAGCACTTCTAGATTTTAATAAGGTGTTTCAAGTAGATTGTGATGCTAGTGGTACTGCAATAGGAGCTGTTATGAGCCAAGAAGATAAACCTGTTGCTTATTTCAGTGAGAAATTAAATGAGGCCAAGAGAAAATATTCTGTTTATGATCAGAAATTTTATGCTATAGTTCAGACATTGAAAAAGTGGAGGCACTATCTGCTTCCTAAGGAGTTTATTTTGTATACTGATCATCAAGCTTTACAATATTTGAATAGTCAAGGAAAATTGAATCAAAGACATTTGAAATGGATTGAGTTTTTGCAGAGTTATACATTTATTTTGAAACACAGAAGTGGAAAGTCTAATAGGGTTGCAGATGCTCTTAGCAGAAGGCAACTATTGTTGACAGAAATGCAGATTGAAGTGGTTGGGTTCAAAGAACTCAAAAATTTGTATTGAGAGGATCCTGATTTTGGTGAAGATTGGAAAGCTTGTATAGAACCTGTTACTCTAGACAGGACGAAATGGTTGGATTTCATCATCCAGGATGATATGCTATTTAGAGGGAGTCAATTGTGCATTCCATGAAGTTCTATGAGGGAGAATCTCATCAAGGAGAAGCATAGTGGAGGATTGGCTGGATATTTTGGTCGTGATAAAACCCTTGCTTTGGTTGGTGAAAATTATTATTGGCCACAATTGCAGCAAGATGTGAAGAAGTTTGTATACAGTTGCAGAGTATGTCAGATGGAGAAAGGAGTGAAGCAGAATACAGGGTTGTATCAGCCATTACCTATACTAGAGAAGCCTTGGGAGGATATCAGTACAGACTTTGTTCTTGGTTTACCGAGGACACAGCGGGGACATAATTCAATTTTTGTAGTAGTTGACCGATTTTCAAAGATGGCACATTTCATTCCCTACAAGAAGACTAACGATGTTGTTCATGTAGCTGAATTATTTTTCAGATTAGTGAGACTTCATGGTTTGCCAAGGACCATTGTTTCAGGTCAGGACACTAAGTTTGTTGGATATTTCTGGCGTACATTGTGGAAGAAGTTGAAGACAGATTTGAAGTTCAGTTCATCAGATCATCCACAGACTGATGGACAGATAGAGGTGGTGAATAGAAGTTTGGGAAATTTGCTGAGATGTTTTGTTGGAGATAAGCCAACAGCATGGGATTTGATTTTACCACAGACATAATTTGCATACAATAATTCTGTCAACAGGAGCACTAGTAAATCACCATTCCAGAATGTATATGGAAGTAGTCCAAGAAATGCATCTGAATTGAGGAAGATATATAAAGGAGAAATAAGTAGTGCTAAAGCTGAAGATTTTGCAGAACACTTGAAGAACATCCATGGGGAGGTGAGGAAGCATATTACCAAGATGAATGCATAGTATAAGGCTAACGCAGATGAGAAAAGGAGGTATAAGGAATTTCAAGTTGGTGATGAAGTCATGGTTCATTTACGGAAGGAGCGGTTTCCAGTTGGTACATATAACAAACTAAAAATGAAGAAGTTTGGACCATGTAGGATACTCAAGAAACATTATTCAGGAAACGCATATGAGGTAGAATTGCCTACTGAGCTAAATATTTCAGTAGTGTTTAACATTTCAGATCTGACAGAGTATCATGAAGGAGGTGTTGAAGATGAGATCAGAGTAGCACAGTGGAGTATTCCAACGACTAGTTCAGACACTAAGGAGATCAAAGATATACTGGACAGTCGTGTTGGCAGAAGCACAAGGAACAGGATATATGAAGAATATCTGGTCAAGTGGAAAGGATGACCTGTTGAAGATTCATCATGGCTGACAAAGGAGGAGGTTAGCCATCTTGGCTTTCCTCTACACACCTAAGTCGTGACAGGGTCAGTTCTCAAATTACCCTGGGTGTCTGATGTAGGAGCATCCTGGGTGTAAGAGCAATCTTGCATCACCCAAAAATATTTCTATTTTTGTATTCAATAAGGGCTATTTTGTCCAGAGTTGCTATTTATGGAAAGTTACTATTTTTGGTAATTTTTGTATGTGCTCAGAATGATCTGATTTCTTTTTTGGAGGTTCATTTTGGTCATATAAGTCTCGCAGTAAAGTTTCATTGCCAGATCAAGTGTATATTGGAAGATATTGAAGATTTTCGGTATTGGCAGGAGGGTACAGAAACTTTGAACTCAGTTGTGAAGGCTTTAGAGGCCCTGGAGGAGGTCAAAAATTTGAGTGACCCGTGCTTGCATTGGTCAAGCCTATAGAGTGGTTCGTGGTATTTCTGAAATGCGGTTATAATAGCCGATCGGGTCAACTGGTGATGACTTATGGTATTCGAAAGTTGGGCCACCTGAAATGGCGAAAAATAATTTTCTTCAAAATTTTTCTTTGGGTTTCAAAGGTTATCTTGAGCTGACTATGATGTAATAAAATGTAAAATAAAATAATTCTAAGTTTGGTCGGCCTTATTGGCTAAAAATTCTAGAACCTTCCCAGGAGGTGGAAAATTGCCTATATAAGAAAGGCTGTATTATTATCTTAGGCAGTTCATAATAGTTCTGGGTAGTAGATCTAGATAATAGTTCGAGGCTTTGTCCTATAGAATATTTTAAGGGAATTCCCATGTGGCTTTGCATATTATAATTCTGAAAGTTTGTAATTCCACATTTGTGGAGATAATAAGAAGCCAATTTTCTGTTCTTGCATATTGTTGTTGTTTCTCTATATCTGTTATGTGTTTGTGGTATTAAGGGGAGCACCCTTCATCAGGTGGTATCAGAGCAGGATTTTTTGAGTGTGTAAACAGATCACTGACTATGAGGCAGTTTGCACTAGGACCCTCGCTAGGGTTTTAGCGCGCATCGCGAAAATGCCTCTATGAAGGGAACGTGGCGGAAGAGCTGGTGTTGTAACACTTGAGGTTAGAGAGTTGTAGAGGCAAGTGCGAGCATTGCAAAAAGAGATTCACAGAGGAATGAATCTTAATGTCCGAGATGAAAGCGAGGATGAAGATGAAGAAGAATATCAAGAAGGAGAAGCTGAAATTGTGAACCAAGAGGAAGAAAGACTTTTTCGGGCGATTTTCAAGATTGGGAAAAGACCTAAGATTGAGGTTCTTACATTTTCTGAAAATCTTAACCCAGAGGAATTGATTGACTGGATCAATGAATGTGAGAAATATTTTGAGTACGAAGATGTTGAGGATCTTGATAGGGTCAAATTTGTGAAGGCCAGATTGAAAGGTCATGCGAAGATTTGGTGGCAAGAAATTCAATTAGAGAAAAATAGAAGAGGGAAAGATAAAATCACAAGATGGGATCAGATGGTGGATAAATTGAAGGGACAGTTCATTCCTGTTGATTATGAGCTTGACCTACTAAAGAAAATGCAAAGTTTGAAGCAAGCAGGAAGATCTATTCAGGAGTATACAGAGGAGTTCTATTGACTTCTCATCAAAATAGGCCATGCAAAAGCTGATAAAGAGAAAGTTACTGGATACCTTAATAGGTTAAGGCCAAGCATTCAGGAGGAGCTGAATCTAGTTGGAATGAACAGTATTGAAGAGGCATACCAATTTTTCCTAAAAGCAGAGGAAAAGCTGAACAAGAAGTTTGAGAGCAGACAAAACGAAAGAGGTCACGGTGGACAATCTGGTGGATGGTCATATGGTGAACGAAATGAAGATTCGAAAAAGAAGGATGAGGCCAGTAGCAGTCAGAATCAGCGAGGAAATAATTCCAATCGTTTCCAGGATCAGAATAATAGAGATCAGAGAGGAAGAGGAAGAGGACAAGGATTTGGAAGAGGTGGCTTCCATGGAACATGTTTTCACTATGGAGAAGAAGGTCATAGGGCATTTGAATGTCCTCATAGGGCATTTGAATGTCCTCAGCACCAAGGAAGAATAGACAGGAGAAATGAAGGCCAGGCCAGAGTTGCACATGTAGATGAAGATGCCAGATCATCAAATTTTGAAGATGCTGAAATAGGAGAAACGTTGATTAACAGTAGAGTCCTGTTGAATGGTGAGAATGAACCTGAGCAAAGAAGGAGCCTGTTTTGCACTAGGTGCAAGTGCGAAGGTAAATGTTATGATGTGATTATTGATAGTAGAAGCACTAACAATTTGGTGTCAGAAGAGATGGTGACAAAGTTGAAGCTCAAGAGATAGAAACACCCACATCCATATCGGATTGCCTGGGTACAGGATGACCACAAAGTCATGGTCAATGAACAATGCCCGGTGAAGTTCAAGATTGACGGATACCAAGATGAGGTATTGTGTGATATCATATCTATGGATGCATGTCATATGTTGTTGGGTAGACCATGGCAGTTTGACAGATGTGTTGTACATGATGGTTGTGTGAATATTTGTGGACCCTTGACTAAAACAATGAGAGGGGATAGAAAAGAGTTTAAGTGGACTAATGGGGCAGAAAAGAGTTTTCAATTGTTGAAACAAAAAGTTACAGAACAACCAGTTTTAGCACTTCCAAATTTTAATAAGGTGTTTCAAGTAGATTGTGATGCTAGTGGTACTGCAATAGGAGCTGTTATGAGCCAAGAAGGTAAACTTGTTACTTATTTCAGTGAGAAATTAAATGATGCCAAGAGAAAATATTTTGTTTATGATCAAAAATTTTATGCTATAGTTCAGGCATTGAAAAATTGGGGGCACTATCTGCTTCCTAAGGAGTTTGTTTTGTATACTAATCATCAAGCTTTGCAATATTTGAATAGTAAAAGAAAATTGAATCAAAGACATTTGAAATGGGTTGAGTTTTTGCAGAGTTATACATTTGTTTTGAAACACAGAAGTGGAAAGTCTAATAGGGTTGCAGATGCCTTAGTAGAAGGCAAATATTGCTGACAGAAATGCAGATTGAAGTGGTTGGGTTCAAGGAACTCAAGAATTTGTATCGAGAGGATCCTGATTTTGGTGAAGCTTGGAAAGCTTGTACAGAATCTATTACTCTAGACAGGATGAAATGATTGGATTTCATTGTCCAGGATGATATGCTATTCAGAGGGAGTCAGTTGTGCATTCCACGAAGTTCTATGAGGGAGAATCTCATCAAGGAGAAGCATAGTGCAAGATTGGCTAGACATTTTGGTCATGATAAAACCCTTGCTTTGGTTGGTGAAAATTATTATTGGCCACAATTGCAGCAAGATGTGAAGAAGTTTGTATAGAGTTGCAGAGTATGTCAGATGGCGAAAGGAGTGAAGCAAAATATAGGGTTGTATCAGCCATTACCTATACTAGAGAAGCCTTGGGAGGATATCAGTATGGACTTTGTTCTTGGTTTACCAAGGACATAATAGGGACATGATTCAATTTTTGTAGTAGTTGACCGATTTTCAAAGATGGCACATTTCATTCCCTACAAGAAGACTAATGATGTTGTTCATGTAGCAGAATTGTTTTTCAGAGAAGTAGTGAGACTTCATGGTTTGCCAAGGACCATAGTTTCAGATCAGGACACTAAGTTTGTTGGATATTTCTGGCGTACATTGTGGAAGAAGTTGAAGATAGATTTGAAGTTTAGTTCATCACATCATCCATAGACTGATGGACAGATAGAGGTGGTGAATAGAAGTTTGGGAAATTTGCTGAGATGTTTGGTTAGAGATAAGCCAACAGGATGGGATTTGATTTTACCACAGGTAGAATTTGCATACAATAATTCTGTCAACGGGAGCACTGGTAAATCACCATTCCAAATTGTATATGGAAGTAGTCCAAGAAATGCATCTGAATTGAGAAAGATAGATAAAGGAGAAATAAGTAGTGCTGAAGCTGAGGATTTTGCAGAACACTTGAAGAACATCCATGGGGAGGTGAGGAAGCATATTACCAAGATGAATGCACAGTATAAGGCTAAGGGAGATGAGAAAAGGAGGTATAAGAAATTTCAAGTTGGTGATGAAATCATGGTTCATTTGCGGAAGGAGCGGTTTCCAGTTGGTACATATAACAAGCTGAAAATGAAGAAGTTTTGACCATGTAGGATACTAAAGAAACATGATTCAGGAAACGCATATGAGGTAGAATTGCCTACTGAGCTAAATATTTCACTAGTGTTTAACATTTCAGATCTGACAGAGTATCATGAAGGAGGTGTTGAAGATGAGATCACAGCAACACAATGGAGTATTCCAGCAACTAGTTCAGACACTAAGGAGATCAAAGATATACTAGATAGTCGTGTTGGTAGAAGCACAAGGAACAAGACATATGAAGAATATTTGGTCAAGTGGAAAGGATGACCTGCTGAAGATTCATCATGGCTGACAAAGGAGGAGTTTAGCTGTCTTGGCTTTCCTCTGCACACCTGAGTCATGACAGGGTCACTTCTCAAATTACCCTGGGTGTCTGATGCAGGAGCATCCTGGGTGTAAGAGCAATCTTGCATCACCCAAAAATATTTTTATTTTTGTATTTAATAAGGGCTATTTTGTGCAGAGCTGCTATTTGTGGAAAGTTACTATTTTTGGTAATTTTTGTATGTGCTTAGAATGATTTGATTTCTTTCTTGGAGGTTTATTTTGGTCATATAAGTCTCCCAAGTTTCATTGCCAGATCAAGTGTATATTGGAAGATATTGAAGATTTTCGGTATTGGCAACAGGGTACAGAAACTTTGAAGTCAGTTTTGAAAGCTTTAGAAGCCCTGGATGAGGTCAAAAATTTGAGTGACGAGCGCTTGCGCTGATCAAGCCTGTAGAGCGCTTCGTGGCATTTCTGAAATGGGGTTATAATAGCCGATCAGGTCAACTGGTGATGACTTGTGGTCTTCGGAAGTTGGGCCACCTGAAATGGCGAAAAAATAATTTTATTCAAAAAAAAATTTCGGGTTTGAAAAGTTATCTTGAGCCGACTATTATGTAATAAAATGTAAAATAAAATAATTCTAAGTTTGGTCGGCCTTATTGGCTAAAAATTCTGGAACCTTTCCAAGCGGTGGAAAATTGCCTATATAAGGAAAGCTATATTATTGTCTTAGGCAGTTCAGAATAGTTCAGGGTAATAGTTCGAGGCTTTGTCCTACAGAATATTGTAAGGGAATGCCCATGTGGCTTTGCATATTGTAATTCTGAAAGTTTGTAATTCCACATTTGTGGAGATAATAAGAAGGCAATTTTCTATTCTTGCATATTGTTGTTGTTTCTCTATATCTGTTATGTGTTTGTGGTATTAAGGGGAGCACCCTTCATCAGTATGAGTGGTTGGTTATGCCTTTTGGTTTAACTAATGCACCAAGTACTTTTATGAGGTTGATGAATGAAGTTTTGAAGAAATTCTTGGGTAAGTTTGTGATTGTATATCTTGAAGATATTCTGATATTCAGTAAGACCAGAGAAGAATATTTGTTGCATGTTAGACAAGTTTTGCAGAGATTGAAAGAAGAAAAGTTGTTGATAAATCTAAAAAAGTGTTCATTCATGAAAGAGGAGATTGTGTATTTGGGAGTTTTTATTTCAGCTGATGGTTTGAAAATGGATTTTGAAAAGGTTGAAGCTATTTTGAATTGGCCTACACCTGAGAATGATAGTGAGGTAAGATCATTTCATGGTTTGGCAAGTTTTTACCAAAAGTTCATTAGGAATTTTAGTTCAATTTGTAATGCTATGATTGAGACTATGAGAGGAGATAAAAGAGAATTCAAGTGGACAAATAGAGTTGATAAAAATTTTGAGACTCTGAAGTAGAAGGTTGTTGAATTTCCTATTTTGGCATTGCTTGATATCAATAAGGTATTTCAAGTGGAATGTGATGCAAGTGGTAGTACAATTGGAGTTGTGTTGAGTCAAGAAGGTATTTACCTGTTGCTTTCTTTAGTGAAAAATTGAATGATGCAAAAAGGAAATATTCTGAAGAAATGGAGACATTATTTGATGTCAAGTGAATTGGTGTTATATACTGATCATAAGGCTTTACAATATTTGGGTAGTCAGAATAAGTTGAATCAGAGACATATGAAATGGGTTGAGTATTTCCAAAGTTATACATTTGTAATAAAGAATAAGAGTGGAGTCACTAAAAGAGTTGATGATGCATTGAGTAGAAGAAGATCTTTGATGACCAAGATGAAAATTGAAGTTCTAGGCTTTGATGACATTAGAGATTCTTATGAATGTGATCCTGATTTTTCTGAGCCATGGAGAAAGTGTAGAGCACCTATTCAAGACCAACCGAGTACTAAATGGGATGAATATTTTATGCAAGGACGTATGTTTTTTAAAGGTATTCAGTTGTGTATACTAAGAGGAGCAATGAGAAATAATTTGATAAAGGAGAAACATACTAGTGGTTTCACTGGACATTTTGGTGTTGACAAGATATTGAATCTTCTTAAGGAGAAATACTTTTGGCCACAGTTGTATAAAGATGTTCATAAATTTGTGAGAAGTTGTGGAATTTGTCAACTTGCAAAAGGAGTAAGTTAGAATACTAGATTGTATACACTGATTTTTGTAACTGAGAAGCCTTGGATTGACATCAGTATGGATTTTGTTCTTGGCCTATCGAAGACAGTAATAGGTAATGATTCTATATTTATTATTGTGGATAGATTTTATAAAATGGCACATTTAATACCTTATATAAAGACATTAGATGCAGTACATGTAGCAGATCTTTTCTTTAAGGAAATTTTCAGATTGCATGGATTACCGAGGAGTATTATCTCTAACTGAGATAGTAAATTTGTTGGATACTTTTGGAAGACTATTTGGAGAAAGTTTGGTACTAGTTTGAAATATAATTCTACATTTCACCCACAAAATGATGGATAGATAGAAGTTGTGAATAGAAGTTTGGGAAACCTTTTGAGATGTTTAGTTGGAGACACACCAAGTAATTGGGATTTTGTGTTGGCACAAGCAGATTTTTCATATAATAATTTAGTGAATAGGAGTACTCTATAAAAACACCTTTTGAGATTGTAAATGAGATACAACCGAGAGGTATATCTAATTTGAGAGATATTGCTAATGAAAGAAAGAAAATGTTGAAGGTGTGAAGTTTGCTGAGTACATGAAGACATTGCATGAAGATGTGAAATACAAGCTGGAGAAAAGTAATCACAAATACAAAGATAGAGCTAATAGATCAAAGAGACATAATACTTTTGATGTTGGTGATGAAGTGATGGTTCATTTGAAGAGAGGCAGATTTCCTGTTGGAACATATGGGAAGCTAAAGATGATGAAGTTTGGACCTTGCAAGATTTTGATAAAATTTGACAGTGGAAATGCATATGAGATTGAGTTACCTGATGACATGGATATATCACCTATATTCAACATTGTTGATTTGTATGAGTTTCATGAACCTGATAAAGACATAATAGTACAGATGGATTATCCTAAGAAGTAGAATGAAGAAGTTGAAAAGATTCTGGAGTAAAGAATTGGCAAAAGTACAAGAGGAAACTAGTATATGGAATATCTCATAAAGTGGAAGAATAGACCGATTGAAGACAATTCATGGATTTCACAGTCTGATTTGGATACAGCTTGGATAATACCCATTTCATGATTTAGAGAATCATTTCATATAAATCCAGGTGTTTGATGCAAGAACATCTCGAGTCCTTGGCAATCCTGTGTCACCAAAAACATATTTGAGTTTGTTTGTGTTGCTTGGTTCCTTCTTTGACCGAGTTGGTTCGGTGTTGCTCAATTTCATTTGTTTGCTAGTGTTGGTCAGTTATCTCTCTTGCACTTAGTGAATTTCCCTGGTGCTCAGTGATGCTTGTTTAGTGTTTGGTTCCCTTTCTTACTGAGTTGTTTGTTTTTTATTTCTTTTGAGGCTGACTTGTGCATTTAATTTGGGTCATGGATTTAATGTTGGTATCCATCATTGGGAAGCATGTGGACCTAGATCTGATCATTCCTTCCATTAATTGTGGATATGAAAGTCAACTTGGCTTGGTAGCCTCTTGTATAAATATAGTAGTTTGGTTAGAGTTTAGGGAGTCAGTTCAGGATAGAAGATAGAAGATAGAAAATTAGAGATTGTTGGTAGATCCTCGCATGCTAGAGGACTTCTAGACTTGATTGTAATATCTAGCCTAAATTGAGAAGGCCTTACAACCCTACACATATGAATCTATTTGAAGATAATATATCAAAGTATCTGCATTCTCTCTCTCACTATTTGTGTTTTGTTTCTTCCACACATTGTTTTGCAAGGTGGATCTAGTTAGGGTGTGCCTTTTCTCCCTCACTATATCCTCCCTTGCATCATCCTCGATGTCCTAGTGGTATTTCTAAGATCATAAATCACACAATAGGGAAAAAATGGTTTTGAAACTATGTACACCCTTCCTAATTCATGTTATATTGCTCCAAGTCACAATTGAGAATAAAAATGGCAATTATGGTTTGAGATTTAAAATTTATGTTTTTTTTCCATATGGTGCATGCCATAAATGAAACACACCATATATGGTGTGCACCATAAGTCTTGGGATTTTAGGCCACATGGATTGACATTCCAAGCAATATGGCGCATGCCATATTTGGAATGTGTCATATATGGCATACACTTTTTTTGTGGGGGGAGAAAAAAGATAAGTGACATATTATTGGTACCCCATTTCTGTGCAACTACCCCAAGTCAAAATTTCTATTTTCTCAATATGTCCACTTGAAATCCTTCCTATCTCCTCTCATTGTCTCAGTCATAGGACAACAAAATTAACTAAAATTCCCAATGAACTTTTGGTATACACTAGCCAATTCATGAAATAATCTTACATCTCAAATTATTTTAGGTGTAGGCCATTCAAAAGTTTCTTTCACCTTCATCCATGTTCAATCTATCTATAGATATCATAAATCCCAAGTAAACAAGGTCTTCCTTCATGAAGGTACACTTCTTAATATTTATCATCCACTTTTCTTCCCTCAACCTCTATAATACTTGTCTCAGATGTAACAAATGCTTCTCTTCTTAATTAATGGAAACCAAAATTCATCCAAATACACTATCAAAAACTTACCCAAGAATTTATTCAATGCCTCATTCATCAACCTCATGAATGTACTCAGTGCATTAGTCAGTCCAAAAGGAATCATCAACCAATCATACAATCCTTAATTTGTCTCAAATGCAATCTTCCAATCATCTCCTTCTCTAATTATGATATGATGATATCCACTCTTCATGTCTATCTTTGAAAAACATCTAACTCCACTCAAACAATCCATTATGTCATACACTCTAGGTAAAGGAAACCTATATTTCACCATAATCTAGTTTATAGCTCTAGAATCAATACACATTCTCCATTCACCATTTTTATTAGGTTATAATAATATAGGAGCTGCACAAGGACTCAAAATTTCTCTAATCAATCTTTTCTTTAACAATTCTTGCACTTATCTGTTCATCTCATCATTCTCTATAGGTGCTATTTGATGTACAACTTTATTAGGAAAACTAGATCTAGGAATTGTATCCATACAATGATTAATAACTCTCATAGGTGGAAATCCATCAGGTACATTATCTTATGTTATGTCATGATATTTTTTTATCAAGTCATTTGTCTCCTCTAGTTTTTCATTTTTCCATGTCAAATCAGATTTCTTAGGAATCAAATAATATCACATATTATAATTTTTGAAACCATCCAATAATTTCTTTCCTTCAACCAAATAAATTATCACACTTGTACAAATATCACTCTTAGGATTCTCTTCCAAAGGAAACAAAAATTGTTTCATCCCATTTCTAAAAATGGTATGAATGTTCTTTCTACCATCATGTAATGCTTGTCTATCATATTGCCATGGTCTACCCGACAAGATATTGCATACATCCATAGGTATAATATCACACAAAAAATCATCATGATAAGATTAAATATTAAATTTTACCAAACATTTTTCACTTACCAACACCTTATGATCATCCTAAATCCATTCTATCTGATAGGTCTTAGGGTGCTTCAATCTCTACTACTTTATCTTTTTCACCAACTCTTCTAAAGTTAAATTGTCTAAACTACCAAGATACCAATGATAAATTTACATCATTTACCTTCAAAATTACATCTCTTTCAGAACAAACTCCTCATCTACAATTTTTCTTGATCCATCTAATTCTAAAATAGGGCTCTCCTTATCATCAAACCTTCTCCATCTTCAACTTGATTCGAAGGCTTGGTAGATTCTTCCTTAGAAAAAGTATCTCTTCCAATGTTCTCTACCAAATAACTTGTATTTCCTTTTCTACATTCAAAATATTTGTGTCCTCCTCCACACTTAAAGAAAATTCCTCTAAAAAAATTATTATCATCTCTTCTTTAGCCATTCTATCCTACACTCCTATGAAAGTTCATACCATTCCTTCAATGTGAATTATCTTCTTTTCTTTTAAATTTTTCTTTATTATACTTTGCAAAATATCTTCCTCCTCTAGTGAATGTCCTTCCTCTCTAAAATATTCCTCCTACTCCTCCTCTTTGTCTCTTCGCATGTCTTTTATACAAAATTTCCTTAGCCTTCAAGGAACATTGATAAGCTTCTTCCACACTATGAAACTTTATTAAAATAATCTCATCCTATATAGACATCCTTAAACCATTAAGATACCTTTCAAATAATTCAAAACCATCCTCTATATTTCCATATCTGATATTCAACTTCTATAGTTCCTCAATATACTCCTTCACACAAGATTATTTCTACTTTATGTTTTGAAACTTTCAGAACAGGTTCAACTAATAATTATTAGGTAATAATTTTTCCTTCAACTTATTCACCATCCTATCCCAAGATTTAATTTTTTCCTTGGATATTCTTTGTCTATCTATCTCCAAATGTTTCGATCATAGTTAAGAATATCCTATCAAATTTTTTAAAGAAAATTTCACCTTCTTGTCTTCACTTGTACCCACAAAATAAAATTATTTTTCCATTTCCCATAATCCAATCAAGAAACTCGTTTGAATCCAATTTTGTATCACAGTCCAGTGGGTTAAAATATGATTTGGTATTGACCCTAGTTAGCATTATCAAAAATATTTCATCACCCTGGTCAAGCTCTGGCTATTCTTCCATTATTTCTTCTTTTTCATTATCAGTCACATCCTCAACATGTCGACCTCTTCTCCAGGCCATTTGACTAGCTTCTAGTCGTACTACCATCTACCTCATCATATTCATCATATAATTATATACATCTCTCCTCACTCCACCTCTACCATTTCCTCTCCAATACATATTTGTGAAAGCCCTATATAGTTGTGTATTAGATCCTCAATCTACCACCTCACAAATAATCAATTTTAGGACTTTGCAACCTTAGGAAAAAAAATATTCTATCACATGAATGAAAAATATGCTCTGATACCACTTTTTGCATCCATGGTAGGAGGATCCTCATGAGGAAAAACCAAACTCTGCAACAAGAGTCATGCAATGGAAGCAACAACATAGAGTAGAGAGAAAGCAAGATCCAAAGTTTGTATTATAAAAAATCCATTTACAATTGGCCAACAACATGATAGCTTATAGGACAAGCATACAATCTTGATTACAAATATTATGTAAATTATCCTTTGTGTGGATCTATATCATTCTTATTTTTGAAAATCTATCCAAAACTACTCTCTTAAGGAATAATTAAAGAAATATATGGGTATGTGCAGGATCATGGTATGCCAAAAAGCGGCGATGTGAAAAAGAAGTCCTGATTGATAGACTCTTTGAAAAATAACTATAACTTTCAAACAGTATAACATTTTTGAAATCTGAAATATACAACACATTCTATTCTTCACCTAATACAATATTAATAAACAATTCTTTCAATTTGATGAAGTTTAGACTAAGTTAAAGTGGTCAAATAGGAGAGTTTTTATATTCTGGAAAATTTGTAGCATAAAAATCATGATTAATTATTTACTTAAAAAAAATACTAAAGAATATACATCACATTCGGACATGAGTCTACTAATTTTATCTAGAATCTTATAAATTTATATTATCATTTGATTTTTTTTAATGTGGTCAGACATACACCTACTTGTTATCTTTCGAGTCCTGATTGATAAACTTATTGAAAAATAGATATAACTTTCAAACTATATAACATTTTTGAAATTAAAAACATGTGTCACATTATATGATTTTCCTACTACAAGAAAAATAAAATAAAAATTCAATTTGATAAAGTTTAGACTAAGTTAACGTGGTCAGACATGAGAGTTTTTGTATTATAGAAAAGTTGTAGAAGAAAAATCATAATTAATTAATTACTTCAAAAAAAATTACAAAAAAATATGTGTCACATCTGGAGATGAGTCTGCTACTTATATCTATAATCTTGTAAAAAAAATTTATTATTTGATTATGTTTAAGGTGGTCAGACATACACCTACTTCTTATTTGTTTCCTGAAATTTTTGTACTACTACATTGAAATTAAAAATTTTCAACATATAGAATATTTTTTTAAAAAAAATGCCTAGTATCTTATAAACTAAATTCAATTTTCTACAGATTCTCTTCTTACATATTTTTTATATAATATTTATAACTTTTTCAAATTTTTCTGTCAACTTGACTAAACCCGATTTTTTAAATTTTCATTGCCACTTAAGGGCCTAGTTTGTCATACCATGATCCTTCACATACCCATATATGAAATTCACAACACATCCAAGTTATCCAAGAAGGATCACAATCCACAATGTAGGAAAATGTAACATGCAGATAGGTCAGTACCAAAATCATGAAGAACTCCTCCACCAAAGAATATAATAAAGTGTGAAATGAAAGGGAGATTAGCTAAGAGTCTAGGAGTTAGGGATTATTCTTGTAGGGTCAAACTTGGCTAAATTATAGGCTAGATTCTTAGTTAAAAGGGGCTCCAAGTTTGCAAGAAAAGCCTAATTAATGAGGATTGGATAAGATCCTCCTTCTACTTTGAGCTCCACAGGACTCAGGCGGGTATTGCCAATGAATAAGTTACTATATTTCAAGTAAGCTTTTGATTATTAGATTTGGCCTTCACTGTCATGTTATTTAGGCTTCAAATCACTTCAACAAAAGATCACTTTGTAGACAGCTGAGAATCTCCTGATACAGAGCTTGACAATAGAAACTACAAATGTAATAGCATAGACAATGGAATAAGGAAGTGAATCCTTGTTCTTTTTGTTAGTACAACTCAAGGAAGGTTAACCTCTAATTCTTTCTTTAAGGAATCACCAAATGTGAACTATACCACTTAGACACAGTCCCTTCATAGTATGCATGAAACTTAAAAACATAAAAGAACTGGTAATGATTGAATTTTTTGTGCTTGATGACAGAAAGGTAGTTGCATGAAAAAAAATTAAACCAGTGCCTAATCCTTTGGGTAGAAGAGTCTAACATGAATCAATAGAGGAATTTCAAGAAAATACAGTAGTGTGCCTTGCAAACTACATACAATTTAGATAGAATTCCTGACAGACTATCTTCTCAATCTTAGATTGTTATCATCAAGATCTCAACAGATATGGTCATTCTCTGAAATTGTACATGAGGATTTAATCCTTTCCTTGAAAGAAACTCATGAAACAATTAGAGTAATTTCCTGACAACTAGTATGTTTTTGTGTGTCTTACAGATAAAAACATATAAGAACAAACACAGAGCCAAGAGACAGTAACAGAACCAAGACAGAAATTGTATTGTATTTCATGAAAAGTGTATCAATACATACAAGGAAAAACTCTTTACTCAAAGACTCATACTCAAAATATGAAGTTTGCTCTACAAAGCTTGTATTTTCAACATTCATCATCAAGGGACTTGCTCATAACAGAGCAACTACAGGAGCCCTCTAGAAACAAGAACAAGAACCCCAAAAATAGAGAAATGAAGATAATAAATAGTAGAAGGAGAAACCCTAAAATCTGCACTTGACCAACACTTGTCCATTCTACAAATCTAATCTCATTTACTCTTCTTGCTTCTCTGAAAATATGATCTTCTCGAGCACCTCCAAAATCTGATCTACTTTGTCATTTTTTTGCATAAAATCTGCTCATCTACTAGAAATCTGATTAATTTGTCCTTTACTCTTCCTTGAAATGTGATTTAGTCATCTATACCATCTTTTCCTATCATCATGCAATTCTGATTCATTCCTCCCCTTGGATCTACAAAATTAATCAATTTCAGAAAAAAAATCTCTCCAAAATCAGGTCAGAGATTAAAAGCTTTTAATGCTCTCAGCAACTTGATCTGATCTAGTTTTAACTACCATCATTGCGTCCACCATCTTCTGGCATTTCTGAAAACATATTATAATGTCATATTCTGATAAAAAATGAATCTCCCAAACATTTTCCCGTAAACAGCTCTATCATTAAAAAATTTCAAAATTTCTCCAAAGTCTGAACTTTATAACTTTTTAAATCTTTTAAAACCTTTAAAATCTGCACATGCCACTAGAACTTTCCACTTGTCACCATTTCATTCGATGCTTAGACAAACTCACCTTTTAACCTTAGTCCATCTGGAGATCTGGAGACTACATGAATCTCTAAGTCTTTGAATTATTTCCTTAACCATGGTTTCTTTTAGAGACTTAGAGAAATTTCTTCAGTCTCTAGATCTTTGAATAGCCATTTGGAGAATTGGAGACTAGTCTCCAAGTCTCATAATGATTTCCTCTCTTTATATTTCTTTATGAGATTTAGAGACTGCCTTTAGTCCCTAGATCTTTGAATCCGCATTTGGAGATTTGGAGACTAGTCTCCAAGTCTCTAGATCATTCGGAGACTTGGAGACTAACTTCATTTGGAGATCTGGAGACTAGTCTCCAAGTTTCATAATCATTTGGAGACTTGGAGACTAATCTCATTTGGAGATCTAGAGACTAGTCTCTAAATCTCTAAATGAGTTCTTTCTTTTCTGAGACTTGGAGACTAAGTGACATGTGTCCCTTTCTGCAAAAAAAATTTTGGGCCCACTTGCATGGAAATTGAGGTGGCCACACAAGTCTAGGCAAGCATAGCTTTCATCACTTTGATTTATTTGATATGCTTTGAGCATTCCATATAAACATTTCAAAATTTTAAATTGGGAGCAATGTGGGACTAAACTTTATGAAGCATTGCTGATTTTTTTTATGGCTGTCAGTACTTAGAGGACCATAACTTTTGATTTTCAAACTGGGTTTCTGTAAAATGATTTTTTTACAATGCATACATGGTCATTTAAAACATATGTAAAATTTAGCCTGACCCAGTTCATATTTTTTGAGTTATGATAAAAAAAAGTGACTTGAAATCTGAACAATGCACGCTCAGAGAATATTGACAATTTGGAAATGGAATGGATCTGGCAAAGTGACTAAACAGACATATGGGGAGCTGAAAATTAGCATGATAACTTATTCCTATTTCTACAACATTATACAATAACTAAAATATTACAATCAATCTCTGGGAAAAAGATACAATCATCCGAAGAACACCTCCGACTAAAGTATGCAACTGTCCATCAAACTGTTGGAAACTGCAAATGGAATCAGATTGGCAAACTGGACAAACAGATTTAAAATGACTTGAAAGTTGGAACATAGGTTCTTTGATATGCATACTAAACATCCTCAAAGTGAAGATTCATGAAACATTCTTGGACGCAAGACATTCAAAGGTGAACTGTGCCACAGTACAACAATTTGACACTTAGGGACGAATGCAAATTTTGGACAAGTGCTCAAAACAAGACATCATGAAACAACTTGAAACTTGAATGTGATGATCTGAGATGTCTTCTAATGATAAAAAAAGGGTAATGAACACCTGACATGCATGTGAAACTTTAGAAATGCACCCGGGAAAATAGGCATCAAAGCACCTAATGGGGTCAGAAAGAAAGTTTTTTAACAAGGTGCTCAAAAAATCATGTTGTATTTTTTAGTACCAATAGTGGCTCTGACTGTGGAAGTATGCCCCATGTGGGCATGCAGAGAACCTTCAGAATCTCATGGTTGAAGCAGACCACCTTGAAACTTCAAATCAAACTTTATCTCTTTCTTTTCTCAAAACTCCAAATAGGAACCCCTCTAGAACATCTTTATTAAAAGAAAGAAAACTACTCCTACTATGTACAAACGATGGCCCCGAGTCACCAAAATTTTTAAAAAACTTCTTACCTCTGTCATATACTTGATTTTCATTTCTTTCTTCTTGAGGTAAGTTGGGCATTTTATTCCCATTTGTTTCACCAAGCATATCAACACTTTCAATCAGCTCATTAAGTGAAACAAAATAACTATCTTAATTTTCATAGTGCATGTAAAAATTTGAAACACTTTCTTTATCTTGCTCACTATGAAAATAAGACTCAGCATACTCATGAATACTACTATCAGGCTGGAACTAATCTTTACTTACTGATTCATGCATGCTATCAATCTGAAATGCAAAAGTCTCATACTCTACTTGATAAAAATCATCTTTCATACCTTGACTTTGGATATACTCAGGAGTAGCCAGTTGGAGTTCAAATGAGTAATCAAATTTATACTCACACATTTCATCATCATCAAATTCTAAAACCACTCCAAAACCTCTGAATGCATCTTCATAATCAAAATGTTGATTAATATTCATGCCACAAAAATCATTATTAATTTTACTATAAAGTCTCGGCTGATCTTCAAATACAACTCTATCAAGCACTTCATCATGAAACTCACAAAATGCAATATCATCATTTAAAACTCTATCACACATGGAAGAAGAAGATTCATATTCTCACAGAAGGAAAACAGTATGTCATCATTTGCATCTGGTTCAACTAAATCTGAAACCTCTGTGTGTTCCTCAAACAATAGATTGATAACTCCATGTAATACTCCTCTTTGAACACTATGACAAAAAATGGGCTGATCATCACCAAAATCCTCATCATATAAAGCATTAGTAAACACTTTAAATTCACTATCCATTTCATTTTCATGGAGACTCTCAGCATATGAAGAAAAATCAAAACTATATGAAGATTCACTGTCAACATCACCTACCAAGCATATAGTGTCCATAATTACATCCTCTTCATTATCTTGTTTAGGATAACCATTACGGCATGACCATGATTCACCCCTAAACTCTCTGTTATATGTTGCAACTTCATTATCTAATATAGAACCATTAGATAACCTTTCATTCAAATCTTCATGTTCATTGATATCACATCGAATCACCATTTCCTTATCTTCATACTTTGAGGACAAATCACTCTCAAACTCTTGATATTCAAATTGATTTATATAATGCAAAAACTGAGATGCATTTTCATTTTCAGATTTAGAAAAAGAAATCATACCTTCACTTTCAAAGGAGTGTTCACTTCCATCAGTACTTTCTTCTTCCCATGTTGCATCTGACTCATGTGAAGACATCTCAACATCATTGCCTTCCTCATTCTCACTTGAATAACCACTTTCAACACTATGTTCCTCTGACTGTGACTAATATGCACATGAATCACATTCTTCATCTTGTGTTACCGGTGCTTCCTGAAATGTTGGGTCAACAACTTCAAATTCATCATTAGAGACATAACTTTTAGCCTCTTAATTTTCACAAGACTGAGACATAGATGTAGCAACCTCATGTCTAGAAACATTAGCAACATCATATTCATAATCAATATTACAAGAACTCACTACTGTAGCTAATTCACGGTTCAAAATATTAGCATATTGTTCAATTTTATCAAAGTCTAAAATATATTTTACTGATGTAGCATCATGAACACATGTTTCATCAATAGAAAAAGTCTCAACCACATCTATACATGTATTCTAATCTAAAATTTCAACTTGATTATAAACTACAGTAGAAGTGTTGATACACTAATTTGAAACTGAGGCAACAACACTACATTCTTCTTTTCTTTCACATTCATCATACCAACAGACATTCATGGCAAAATGACCCCTAGTCCATCCATACTTCAAATTGTTTTCAATATCCATTGTAGTTATAAATGCCTGATATAATGATTTAGGTTCTTTATCCCTCAATAAGTAATGCATTTTCTTATCAAATGCATCGAAGTAGACAATTACTATTGGATTAATTGTATGTTGTCTTTGATGTCACACTAATGTCATATTATTTATCAAGCTCAATCGGTCAGCAAAGTAGTTCACAATATTTATCAAGCTCAGTCAATCAGCAAAGTAGTTCATAGTATTTACCGAGCTCACTCGGTCAGTAGGTGATTTTCAGTGTCTATCAAGATATCTCGGGTGTCAAAGAAAAGTATGGCAGAAAATAGTGTTAACCGAGCTTCCTCAGTTAACGAAGGAAAGTTAGTGTTTACCGAGTTCACTCGGTCTTCAAAGGATGTTGCAGAATTCACAGTGAGTTCTCTCGGTCACCAAAGGAAATCTTTTCAGATTAGTGTTTACCGAGCAAGGTTGGCCCAGTAAAGGATTTTGTTAATTTGAGAAATAAAGTTTGATTATTCCAGCTGATTGTTGTAATGACTTGTAATATTATTAGTGCCGACTTGACATTCTGAATGGTCAATCCAAATGGTATATATAGAAGGTCAAGTTGTGAATTAAAAGTGTGGAAAAAAAGAAGAAGGAAAGTGTGAGAAAATTTTGAAGGATGATTAGATATCCTTGAGGAGCAGTAGAGATATATTTTGATCAGGAAGGATCTAGTGAAGTAGAATAGAGATTTGTAATCAGCAATTAAGTTGCATCATTATTCAGGTCATTTCATTGTTACTTTCTTACCATTGTAGCAGTGATTTCAAAATCTCCTAACCGAGTTGGTTTAACAGCCATTTTATAAATCCTCTAACAAGGTGACAGTTCTATCGAATTATTTCAAGACCTCTTACAAGGCCACTCCTAATAGGGTGATTAAATCCTCTAACAAGGTCACACCTAACAGTGTGTTTTGTAACCTTTTATCGAGTTGGCTCCTAACAGGGCATCACTTTAGAAGAGTGAAAAATAGTAACTAGTTACATTGGTGGTTTTTCCCATATTGGGTTTCCACGATAAATCTAGTGTCTCTTGTGTTCATGTTATTTTTTTTATTCATGTATGTTAATCACTGATGAATGCTTAAGAACAGTTATAATTAATACTCACTGCAATAACCAAGTTTCAGCATTTCTCTGTATGTTTTCTAAACAACAGCAGCATATGATTTAATAAAACATCTAAGGGATCTGTGGAAAGAAAATTTATGGTTAACTAATTCACCCCCCCTCTTAGTTACTTCATCTATATTTTCAACAATTGGTATCTGAGCTTTTGGTGCTTGTAGGAAGGGTTTCAAGGACCTAAGCTAAAGATCAAGATGTCTTACAAGAGAGAAATTCCAAGGCTTAATAGAGATAAGTTTTCAGCATGGCAAGGTCTCATGAGACTTCATCTGGCTTCCATTGGTGACTCAGGATGCAAATATATTGATCAAGAATATACAGTTCCTACTGGCACATTAACTGTTGAAGACATTGTAGAGAAAAAGAACCATAACACCATGATGATAGATATTGCATCAGCTCTTAAATATGAAGAATTTGATGAGATCAAAGACTGCACCACTGCTTATGAAATGTGGAACAAGCTGAAGAAAATTTATGGTGGTGATGACAATGTGAAAGAATTGAAATTCTTCTTTCCATAGTACTTGTGACCTTTCTTCTCATCCTTGATCAAGAGAAAGTCGAAGAGGACATTTGATCAGATGAAGATGAAAGAAGATGAAAACATTGCAAAATATGTTGAAAGAATCAAGGTGAGTGTTAGTGCATTCAGAGCTTCTGGAGGAAAAATTGATGATGAAACTATTATAAGTAAGGTTCTTAGAACATTGCTTCCTATATATGCAATAAGAGTATCTACTATTCAAGAAAGAAGATGTGAACAAAATCACAATATAACTTTGGATGCCTTAGTTGGAAGATTGACAGCTTTTGAATTGGATAACTATGACAACTATGTTCCAACTTCTAAAAATATTGAATCAGCATTTGAGGCCAAACTTTCACTTAAGAAGGGAAAGAAAATCCATTTAGAAAGTGAAGAAGAATCAGAGGAAAGTTCAAATAGTGATCTTGAAGTTATTGAAGCATTACTTGCAAAGAAATATACTAGAGGCAGAGGTAAATACAAAGGTAAAACTTCTTTAATCTGTTTCTCATGTGAAGAAATTGGTCATATTGCAGCTAGGTGCCCAAACAAGAAAAGCAAGGATGAGAAGAAAGGTCACAAGTACTATGGCAAGAAGAATTTCAAGTCATTCAAGGATAAAGGTAAGAAAACATGTTTTTTGGCTAAGGATTCTGATAATAGTGAAGAATAAATTGTCTTCATTGCTGTAAAAGATGAATCTGATGATGATGAAGATGAGATGGCACTTATCTCCCATATAAGAAAAAATGATACATGGATTATAGACAGTGGATGCTCACATCATATGATTGGTGACAGAACATAGTTTGAACACCTTGAAGACTATGATGGTGGTAATATAAGGTTTGGAAATAATGAACCTTGTTGTATAAAAGGAAGAGGACAAATTTCATTAACCAAAGAACTTATATGTGATAATGCATATTGGGTTGAAGGACTAAAGCATAATATTCTAAGTGTAACACAGCTAATCAACATTGGATTCAAGGTTGAATTCATGAATGGAAAAGCAAGACTGGTGGATGACAAAGGAAAATTGATTGGTTCAAGCAAACAAACCAAAGGTAACCTATTTTATCTTGATCTTGGTGAATGCTCATGTTTTATTGCTCAAATTGAAGAAAGTTGGTTATGGCACAAAAGGTTATGTCATGTAAATTTTGATAATATGGTGAAAATAAGAAAATTCAAGAAAGTAAGAGGTATTCCTACTTTGAAGAAACCTGATGTTGGTCTATGCAAGAATTTTCAGATTGGTAAAATGGGAAAGACTAGTTTTAAAAGTAAAAACTATCAGTCTGCAGATATTTTGGATATTGTGCATACTAATTTATGTGGACCTATTGGAATTGAAAGCTATACTGGAGAAAAAAAAAATATTCTCTTTGTTGATGATTACTCTAGAATAATGACTGTTATGTATTTAAGAGAAAAATCAGAGGCATTTGAGAAATTCAAATGGTATCTAGCAAGAGTAGAAAAGGAAATAGGAAAAAGAATGAAGTGCTTGAGATCAGACAGAGGTGGTGAATTCATCTCCCATGAATTCAATAATTTCTTCATTGAAAGAGGAATCAAAAGATAGGTATCAGCCCCAAGAACTCCTGAGCAGAATGGAATAGCTTAAAGAAGAAACAGATCTATCATGGATTGTGCAAGGACTCTAATGATTGAAAAGAACATTGCTATGAAATACTGGAAGGAAGATATTAGCACTGCAGTTCATACCTTGAACCGAGTATAGTTGAGGAAAGACACATTCAAAACTCCTTATGAGTTATGGTATGGCTATAAACCCAATGTAAGTTACCTGAAAGTATTTGGTAGTAAATGTTACATCTTAAAAGAATCTAGAAAAGGAAAATTTGATGTAAAAAGTGATGAAGGAATATTTTTGGGATATTCTTGCAAAAGTAAAGCATATAGATGTCTGAATTTGTCTACTCACAAAATTATAGAAAGTGCACATGTGAAAGTTGATGAGTTTGCAGAAAAGACTGAAGAAGAAAGCAAAAAAGAACCAAAGGATTACAAAAGAATTGTTTACATTGAACCTGATACATTACCAGACACATCTATCAATAAGGAAACTGCATCTACCGAGCCCAGTACAGTAACTAAGTCACAAGAAACTAAGTCTCAATCTGAAGCTACCAAGCGAATATCTACCGAGCCCAAGCAAACAGAACCTGAAGATGAAATTCAAGAAGATGACAATGTAACTCATTCAAGAAGCAAGGAACCTTTATTGGCCAAGTATGTCAGGAAGCATCATACACCAGATCAGATTATTGGAAACAAATCAGATGGTACTATCACAAGAAGTAAACTGAAAGGTACATGTTTACTTGCTAACTTTGAACCTAAAAATGTTAAAAATGCATTGGAAAATGAAAGTTGGATTGAGGCTATGAATGAAGAAATAGAACAAATAGAGAAAAACAAGACATGGACTCTTGTACCTAGGCCTAAAGACAAAAATGTAACTGGAAGAAAATGGGTATTCAGGAACAAGCTGAATGAACATGGTCAAGTATCTAGAAACAAAGCTAGATTAGTGTGTAAAGGGTATTCTCAAGAAGAAGGTATAGATTATGGAGAGACTTTTGCTCCTGTTGCAAGATTAGAAGGTATAAGAACTCTACTTGCATATGCAGCACATAAAGGATTTAAGGTATATCAAATGGATGTAAAATTTGCATTTCTCAATGGTATTCTTGATGAAGAAGTCTACATTGAGAAACCTAAAGGTTTTGTTGATCCAGACAAAAATGATATGGTCTGCAAGTTACACAAAGCATTGTATGGTCTGAAACAAGCCCCTAGAGCATGGTTTGAAATATTACATAACTATCTTATTCAAATTGGTTTCAAAAGAGCTAATGATAACAGTAGTTTGTACATCAAGGAAGGACCAGATAACAGAATTGTTTTGGCAGAAATATTTGTGGATGATATTGTGTTTACAGGTAATGATGATCAGTGCAAAGAATTTTTAGAGAAAATGAACAAAGAATTTGAAATGTCTATGTTTGGTCAAATAAAGTTTTTTGTTGGTCTTCAAATTCAGCAAAGCAAGAACAATATCTACATTACTCAATCTAAATACATCAAGGAAATACTTAAGAAGTTTGGTATGGAAGATGCAAAACCAGTTGGTACCCCCATGTGTACTGGACTGAAGCTTACCAAAAATGATGATTCAAAAGAAGTAGATCAAACCTTATATAGATCAATGATTGGAAAATTACAGTATGTAGTTCATACAAGGCTTGATATTGCCTTAGCAGTTGGTATAGTAGCAAGATTCTTAGCAAAACCAAGAGAAAATCATATGATGGCAATCAAAAGAATCTTGAGATACTTGAAAGGAACTGAAGATTATGGCCTCTGGTATAAATTTGGAGGCAATCTATACTTAAAAGTGTTTACTGATGCTAATTGGGCAGGAAACATTGATGACAGAAAAAGTACAAGTGGTGGAGCATTCTTTCTTAGCAAGAGGTTGGTATCTTGGACTAGTAAAAAGAAAAATTGCACATCCCAATCCACAGTAGAAGCAGAATATGTTGCTGCAGCAGTAAACTACTCTAACATTGTTTGGTTCAAATAGTTAATGGAAGGCATGAAGGTTGAGATCAAAGAACCAGTTGTTATATTTTGTTATAATACAAGTGCAATAAATATTTCAAAGAATCCAGTAATGCATTCCAAAACCAAACACATTGCTATAAAATATCACTTTGTCAGAGAATTGGTGCAGGACAAGGAAATCAGATTGGAATATATTCATACAAAAGAATAAATTGCAGATATATTCACCAAGCCACTACCTAAGGATGCATTCTTGTATCTAAGATGTAAGTTAGAGGTCATTCCCCTATCCGAGGCTCACTAAATGAAGTTTTAGTGATGCATCAACCAGAGCATATTAAAGATCAGTCAGTTGATGCAGCTTAGTCAAAGAATCATTGCATATGAATTAGTACTCAAGGTACATTGCTATTCACCTAGTATGTGTTGTCTTTGGCATGTGTTGTCAAAGAGGGAGAGTTTGCTATCATATTTCAAGAAATTTCTTTAGATTTCTAAGAGGGAGAGTTTTCTTGGAGAGTTTTTAGTCAGAAAGAGAAGTTTGCTGATAGAGGGAGTTCTCATAGATGAGAATCAGAATGAAGCTAAGGATATGTTCCTTACTCTATGTTTTCTATGAAATTTCATTGTGCTATGACATATTGTGTTGCCATCAATGCCAAAGAGGGAGACTGTTGGATTAATTGTATGTTGTCTTTGATGTCACACTAATGTCATATTATTTATCAAGCTTAGTCGGTCAGCAAAGTAGTTCAAAGTATTTATCAAGCTTAGTCGGTCAGCAAAGCAGTTCATAGTATTTACCGAGCTCAGTCGGTTAGCAAGTCAGTTTCAGTGTCTACCGAGATATCTCGGGTGTCAAAGAAAAGTATGGCAAAAAATAGTGTTAATCGAGCTTCCTCGGTTAATGAAGGAAAGTTAGTGTTTACTGAGTTCACTCGCTCTCTAAAGGATGTTGCAGAATTCACAGTGTGTTCTCTTGGTCACTAAAGGAAATCTTTTCAGATTAGTGTTTACCGAGCAAGGTCGGCCCAGTAAAGGATTTTGTTAATTTGATAAATAAAGTTTGACTATTCCAGCTGACTATTGTAATGACTTGTAATGTTATTAGGGATAACTTGACAGTTTGACTGGTCAATCCGAATGGTATATATAGAAGGTCAAGTTGTGAATTAAAAGTGTGGAAATAAAAAAGAAGGAAAGTGTGAGCAAATTTTGAAGGATGATTAGATATCCTTGAGGAGCAGCAGAGATATATTTTGATCAGGAAGGATCTAGTGAAGTAGAACAGAGATCTGTAATCAGCAATTAATTTGCATCATTATTTAGGTCATTTCATTGTTACTTTCTTACCATTGTAGCAGTGATTTCAAAATCTCTTAACCGAGTTGGTTTAACAGTCATTTTATAAATCCTCGAACAAGGTGATAGTTCTATCGAATTATTTCAAGACCTCTTACAAGGCCACTCCTAACAGGGTGATTAAATAATCTAACAAGGTCACACCTAACAGTGTGTTTTGTAACCTTTTACCAAGTTGGCTCCTAATAGGGCATCACTTCAAAAGAGTGAAAAATAGTAACTAGTTACATTGGTAGTTTTTCCCATATTGGGTTTCCACGTTAAATCTGGTGTCTCTTGTGTTCATGTCATTTTCTTTATTCATGTATGTCAATCACTGATGAATGCTTAAGAACAATTATAATTAATACTCACTGCAATAACCGAGTTTCAACATTTCTTTGAATGTTTGCTGAACAACAACAGCAGATGATTTAATAAAACAATCTATGGAAAGAAAATTTATGGTTAACTAATTCACCCCCCCTCTCAGTTACTTCATCTATATTTCCAACACTTACACACACTTGATCATTGGGTCTATAGCTTTCAGGGATCCGATTCAAAACTTTTGCAAATTTGATATTGAATTGAGGAACAAGTTCATCACTCTCAATATGAATCCTCAAAACTTACTATAAGAATCAGATATGCTTACCCTTTCTACAAACTGCTCCATGAAGGTTGAATGCAACTCAATCCAAGATGAAATAGAACATGCTGGTAGAAAAGAAAACTAGTCTCTAGCATCACCTTCCAAAGTTTGAACAAATAATTTCATATGCACATCCTCATGTGCAATTTCAAAGTCACACATCAAGTCACAAAACAAATGAACATGATGACTGGCTGAAACAAGATGGTTCCCATTAAACTTAGGCAAATGTCCTCTGATATCATTAGGAATGACATTTGGGAAACCATGAATACCATCAAAACATAATGGCATATATGTCCTGGTAGAAATAGATCTAGGAACTTCACTAACCAGCTACATGCTTGATGAAAAGAAATGTGACATTCTTTGAAACTATGGAACTTTTTCACCAACAATAATTCTCCTTCTTAACTTGCAGCAGATCTATATACCTTCTACGAACCAACCTTTTCAAACATACTTCACAAACTTTTACTTAACTCACGGTTCAAACCAGAAGTATGTAATTCTATACTCATATGTCCTTTCTTTAATGATAAAATCATTTGATAAGGACCATGTCAAGACATAAAATACTGAATGGGGAATCACTGGAAGCCTTTGCTGATTGTTATTGTTCTCCTCACATTTGACTGAAATCTGAAACCAAGCTTCACATCTCAGGTTCATTCTAGCACAGAGTCACCACCTCTCTTTAGAGGACACAAAATTTTCACTGATATTTTTGAAACATCAATAGATTCTGGGCATTCCTCATAGCAAAGTCACATATAATTTTAAATTTTTACAACAACAAATCCAGGTAATAGACTTGCAGATCTGAAAACAACTTTCAAATTATGACATTTATGAGACTCTTCCCCAAACTGAATATAGCAAGACTCTGGGATACTCTTAGTAGTAAACTTATTTCACTCCCCAGCAACGTCGCCAATTTGTTAGGGATTTTTGTTGTAGGGTCAAACTTGGAAAAATTATAGGCTAGATTCTTAGTTAAAAGGGGCTCCAAGTTTGCAAGAAAAGCCTAATTAATGAGGATTAGATAAGATCCTCCTTTTTCTTTGAGCTCCACAGGACTCAGGCAGATATTGCCAATGAATAGGTTACTATATTTCAAGTAAGCTTTTGATTAGTGGATTTGGTCTTTATTGTCATGCTATTTAGGCTTCAAATCACTTCAATAAAAGATCACTCTATAGACAACTGAGAATCTCCTGATACAGAGCTTAACAATAGAAACTACAGATATAATAGCATAGACAATGGAATAAGAAAGTGAATCCTTCTTCTTTTTGTGAGTACAACTCAAGGAAGGTTAACCTCTGATTTTTTCTTTAAGAAATCACCAAATGTGAACTGTACCACTTAGACACAGTCCCTTCACAGTATGCATGAGACTTAAAAACATAAAAGAACTGGTAATGATTGAATTTTTTGTGCTTGATGATAGAAAGGTAGTTGCATGAACAAAAATCAAACCAGTGCCTAATCCTTTGGGTAGAAGAGTCTAACATGAATCAACAGAGGAATTTAAAGAAAATATAGTAGTGTGTCTTGCAAACTACATACAATTTAAACAGAATGCCTGATAAACTATCTTCTCAATCTTCGATTGTTACCATCAAGATCTGAACAGATATGTTCATTCTCTGAAATTGTACATGAGGATTTAATCCTTTCCTTGAAAGAAACTCATGAAACAATTAGAGTAATTGCCTGACAACTAGTATGTTTTTGTGTGCCTTACAGATAAAAACATACAAGAACAAACACAGAGCCAAGAGACAGTAACAGAACTAAGACATAAATTGTATTGTATTTCATGAAAAGTGTATCAATACATACAAGGAAAAACTCTTTACTCAAAGACTCAGACTCAAAATAAGAAGTCTGCTCTACAAAGCTTGTATTTTCAACATTCATCATCAAGGGACCTACTCATAATAGAGCAACTACAGGAGCCCTCCAAAAACAAGAACATGAACCCCAAAAATAGAGAAAATAAGATAATAAATAGCAGAAGGAGAAACCCTAAAATCTGCACTTGACGAACACTTGTCCATTTTGCAAATCTAATCTCATTTACTCTTCTTGCTTCTTTGAAAATATAATTTTCTTGGGCACCTCCAAAATCTAATCTACTTTGTCCTTTTTTTGCATAAAATCTACTCATCTACTAGAAATCTGATTAAATTGTCCTTTACTCTTCCTTGAAATGTGATTTAGTCCTATGTACCCTCTTTTCCTATCATCATGCAATTCTAATTCATTCCTCCTGCCAGATCTGCAAAATCAATCAATTTTGGAAAAAAAATCTCTCCAAAATCCGGTCGTTGATTAAAAGCCTTTACTACTCTCAACAGCTTGATCTGATGTAGTTTGAACTTCCATCATTGCATCCGCCATCTTGTGGCGTTTCTGAAAACATATTATACAACCATATTCTGATAAAAAATGAATCTCCCAGACATTTTCCCGTGAACAGTTCTATCATTAAAAAATTTTAAAATTTCTATAAAGTCTGAACTTTATAATTTTTTAAATCTTTTAAAACCTTTAAAATCTGCACATGCCACCAGAACTTGTCACTTGTCACCATTTCATTGGATGCTCAAACAAACTCACCTTTTAACCTCAGTCCATTTGGAGATTTAGAGACTACATGAATCTCTAAGTCTCTGAATTATTTCCTTGACCATGGCTTCTTTTAGAGACTTGGACAAATCCCTTTAGTCTCTAGATCTTTGAATAGCCATTTGGAGATTTGGAGAGTAGTCTCCAAGTCTCATAATGATTTCCTCTCTTTATATTTCTTTATGAGATTTGGAGACTGCCTTTAGTCTCTAGATCTCTAAATCCGCATCTGGAGAGTTGGAGACTAATCTCCAAGTCTCTAGATCATTTGGAGACTTGGAGACTAACTTCATTTGGAGATCTGGAGACTAGTCTCCAAGTCTCATAATCATTTGGAGACTTGAAGACTAATCTCATTTGGAGATCTGGAGACTAGTCTCCAAGTCTTATAATCATTTGGAGACTTGGAGACTAATCTCATTTGGAGATCTGGAGACCAGTCTCTAAATGTCCAAATGAGTTCCTTCCTTTGTGAGACTTGGAGACTAAGTGACATGTGTCCCTTTCTGCAAAATTTCTTCTAGGCCCACTGGCACGAAAACTGAGGTAGTCGCATGAGTCTAGGCAAGCATAGCTTACAACACTTTGATTTATTTCATATGTTTGGAGCATTCCATATAAGCATTTCAAATTTCAAAATTGGGAGCAATGTGGGACTAAACTTTATGAAGCATTACTAATTTTGCTAGTACTCAAAGGACCATAACTTTTGATTTTCAAACTGGGTTTCTCTAAACACAATTTTAGAGAATGCACACATGGTTAACTCAAACATATGTAAAACTCAGCCTGACCCAGTTCGTATTTTTTGAGTTATGATAAAAAATGTGAATGGAAATCTGAACAATGCATGCTCAAAGAATATTGACAATTTGCAAATGGAATGGCTCTGGCAAAGTGACTAAACAGGCACATGGGGAGATGAAAATTGGCATGATGACTCATTCCCATGTCTATAGCATGATGCAACAACTAGCACATTACAATCAATCTATGAGAAAAAGATCCAATCATCCGAACAGGGCCTCCGACTAAATTATGCAATTGTCCTTCATCAAACTATTAGAAACTGCAAATGGAATCAGATTGGCAAACGTGACAAACGGATTCAAAATGACTTGAAATTTGGAACATAGGTTCTTTGATATGCATACTAAACATCCTCAAAGTGGTGAGTCATGAAACATTCCTGGACGCAAGACATTCAAAGGCAGACTGGGCCATAGTACAACAATTTGACACTTAGGGACGAATGCAGATTTTGGACAAGTGCTCAAAACAAGACATCATGAAACAACTTAAAACTTGAATGTGATGATCTAAGATGTCTTCTAATGATAAAACAAGGGTAATGAACACCTGACATGCATGGGAAACTTCAGAAATGCACCCGGGAAAATAGGCATCAAAGCACCTAATGGGGTTAGAAAACAAAATTTTTAACAAGGTGCTCAAAAACTCATGCTATATTTTTTAGTACCAACACTAGGAACATTGAATGATAAGCCAAATAAGATAGAAAATCAAGAAAATATTCACAATATCAGAAACTCCAACTAGTTGAGAGCATGATAAAGACATAGGTCAAACCCAAATGGCCAAAGATGGATCAAAGTGGGAACCCAAAGTGAAGCAAACATGAGCCAAAGAATGTGTCACTAGGTCGATAAGAGAAAACAAACCAACTCAAAAGGATGTCGAAAGGAACATAGAAAGTTAATTGGACTAAACAAACTAAATAAAAAATAAATTTGGTTAATGCAATATTTCCAAGAACCCAAGAATGCTTCTACATCAAAATATTTTTATTGAGTTTCACTGCTTCATGTTGCATGGATAGATCTTTACATACCTGTAGCCTTAAACTTTTTTGCATTAGAGACCTTCTCCATGTTCATTTTTTATTTCATCCCATGATGTACTGATTCAAGGGCATCCAATGTTAAGGCAGAGGCATTTTATGTCCTCGATGAAACTGCATGGAGTGTTAGTATTTTGGCTGGTGTTACTCGGTTGCAACCCTAACCGACGGTCTTGGTCATTGAAGGAAGCTCAATCACTGAAGGAACTCGGTAGTCTCTGGCACTCAGTGACATTATTACTCGGTCATGCTTGTGGTGCTCTGTCGACACTGGTTCTTGGCGATGCCTGGTGTGCTCGGTTATTTGTTGAGCTGACTTGGTGAATTTATTGTTGGTAACCATTGTTATGGGCCGACATGCTGAATTAAATGTTTGTATACATTTGTAAGCTGACTTGTATGGCATTTAATTATTTGTTTTGGGGAGTTAAGGGTTTCATCTTGCTGAATCTTTGCCAATGATTAATATTTAAGGAATACTTGGGTAGCTGTTTTGGGATAAAATTTGGTAGATTGGGACTTGACAACTTAGCAGATCTAGATATTGGATGTGAAGCTTGCGAGCTGAAGTTGGTGAAGTTATGGAAAAGTTCTTGATGATCTTGCAGATTAGATTATAATCTGATAGTTATTTGTAGCAGTCCTAGGGGTTTGCATACTTGGGAACAAGGAGATTTCTTGAAGGCTTGCGAGCTCAAGTTTAGATTTTCCTTAGGGTTTCCATCAACTTCTAATTGTCTTCAAAGCTAAACTAGCTGAGATTATATTAGATCTGGTTATGGATCTTGTAGAATTGTTTTTCTGATTGTAATTGGCCCTAACCCAGAAGGCCTTACAGTCGGGCATGTTAATGAAAATTAGTGTTAAACAATTACTTTGTGCTACATTGTTGAGTAATCTGTTGTGTAATTCGGTTGGCTACAAGGTTTGGACTATCCTTAATTAGATCCACCTACCTTGACTACATCAGGTGGTATCAGAGCGAGGTTTGATCTTGTGAAGTTGATCTTGTTGGCAAAGAGATTGTGTGCAATTTTGATTATAGATCTGAAGCACTAGACTTGTGGAATTATTCCCTAGTTGTTTGCAAGACTGCAGGTTGAGATCTGACTTGTTACAACTTTGAAATTGTGATGCAGGGGCATTCTATGTCCTCAGCAAACTGCATGGAGTGTTTGTGTTTTGGCCGGTTTTTACTCAGTTGTAGCCTTGACCGATGGTCTCAGTCTTTGAAGGAAGCTCAGGCACTGAAGGAACTTGGTAGTCTTTGGCACTCTGTGAAATTGTTGCTCAGTCATGCTTGCTATTCTTGGTCAATATTGGTGCTCAGTGATGCCTAGTGTGCTTGGTAATTTTACTGTTGCTCGGTAGTTCTGGCTTACCGATTGGAGTTCTATGTGATTTGTTGAATTGACTTGGGGAATTAATTGCTGGTAGCCATTGTCTTAGGCCAACATGTAGAATTAAATATTTGTATACATTTGTAAGCCGACTTGTATGGCATTTAATTAATTATTTTGGGGAGTTAAGGGTTTCATCCAGCTGACTTGTCGCTAATGATTCATATTTAAGGAGGGCTTGGGTAGATGTTTAGGGAAAGATTGAGGGGGATGAAAAAAAAGATAAAAATTAGAGAGGAAAGGTTCATGACTTCGAAAACTTAGTGAGTTAGATCTAAGGTTCTGAAAGTTGAAGTTGGCGAAGTTGTGGAAAAGTTCTTTGTATTCTTGTAGATCAGATTGTAATCTGATAGTCCTTTGTAGAAGAGCTAGGGGTTTGTACACTTCGGAACAAGGAGATTTCTTGGAGGCTTGCGAGCTCAATTTTAGATTTTTCTTAGGGTTTCTATCAGCTTCTGATTATCTTTAGAGTTGAACTAGTTGAGATTGTATTGGATCTAGTTGTGGATCTTACAGAATTGTTTCATTTTGTAATTGGCCCTAACTTAGAAGGCCTTATAGCTGGGCATGTTAATGCAAATTACTTGAAACATTTATGGTGTTGTCTATTGTGTTGAGTATTTCACTATTTAATTCTATTGGCTGCAAGGTTTGGACTATCCTTCATTAGATCCACCATCCTTGACTGCATTAGGTGGTATCAGAGCAAAGTTGATCCTGTTGAAGTAGAAGTTTGACCTAGGAAGGATGATCTTGTGAAGTTGATCTTATTGGAGCAAAGATTGTGCACAATTTGGATTGTAGATCTGAAGCACTGAACTTGTGAAATTGTGCCCTAGTTGTTTACAAGATTGCAGGTTGAGATCTGACTTGTTGCAACTGGAAATTGTCACAAGATGGTCGGTGAGGGTTTGTTGCAGAGGGTTTCTCTTATCTTTAAGGATGCCTCTGAGAAGATTGGATCCTAGAGTTATTTTAGATCTTTGTGATACTATTAAATCCTTGATCATAGAGAAGGTGAAATTAGATTTTAGATCTAAGTTGGAATTAATGAAGAATGATATGGTCATTGAGATCATGAGAACTGTAGCTGGTATACCTTAGAATGTTGGTACTGAGGATGGCTATGAAGAAGCTACTAAAGAATTTGAGACTGCTGGATCTAGTGGTGATGACTGGAGGAATAGATCTATTGAAGATAGAATTGCTCAGTTGCCTAGACCTCCTACCCAGTTTAGTAATTACCAAATGGAAGTTTCTACTTTCTTTGGTACTTTGAAACTCGACAATTTGATTGATTGGATTGGTGAACTTGAAGATTTCTTTGAGCTGGAAGAAATTGAAGATCCTCTTTGGGTGAGATTAGCATAGACAAAGTTGAAATAACATGCTTCTCTTTGGTGGAAGGAACTATAAAGAGATCAAGAAGATGAAGGTGAAACAAAGATCAATTAGTGGAGATTGATGGTGACTAAGTTGAAAGCTAAGTTCATATCGGCTAACTATGAACTTGACTTGTTTAAGAAGTTGCAGAATCTAAAATAGAAGGATTTGTCTATTGAGGATTATACCGAGGAGTTCTACAAACTTACTATTTGGTCTCGACATTGAGAGCTTGGTAAGGAATAGGTAGCTCAGTATATGAATGGTCTAAGTTTCAATATTCAACATGAGCTTGGTATGCTGAAGATTGATCCTATTGAAGATGCTTATCAGTATGCTCTCAAGGAAGAAGATAAGCTAAAGAGGAAAAAACCTAGTAACTCCTGAGGGAAAGAAAAGATTGATCACTCGGTGAAGGAGAAACTGACTGATGCAGAAGAGGAACAGAAACCTATGGAATGAAAGAAGAAGATAGGTAGAGTTATCTTTAAGGGTACTTTCTATAACTATGGAGAGGAAGGACACCATTCTTTTGAGTGCACATAGAAGAATGTTGACTAACGAATTGCTGTGATGAATGAAAACATCCAAAATGAACTTGAATCAGAGAAATTTCTACTTCGGTGAACATTGCTCAGTACAAAGGATGAACCTTGTCAAAGGAGTAACTTGTTTAGGACCCGATGCAAGACTGAGGGTAAACTCTATGATGTTATTGTTGATAGTGGTAGCATTGATAACCTTGTTGCTGAGGACTTGGTTTAGAAACTTGGTTTGAAGAGAATGAAACATCCTTGTCCTTATAGGCTTGGCTGGTTACAAGATGTTCATGCTTTGGAAGTTAGAGAATAATGCTTCATTAATGTTTAGATTGGCCAATACAAGGATCTTGTGCTTTTTGACATTGTAAAGATGAATAGTTGTGATATATTTCTAGATAGGCCGTGGCAATATGACTAGAGAGCTATTTATGACTATGTAAGAAATGTGTTTACTATTGAGAAGAATGACAGGAAGTTTTCACTAATGCCTTTGATGGGTACAATGCTCGCTAGGAGAGGCCTGAGTATTGGTAGCTGAGTTGAGATTGTAGATCCAGAGAAAATGAATGATCAGTATGAAGAACCGACTTGTACATTATCTAGAAAAGACTTGAAGAGACAGAGGAAACTAAACTGGAAGACTTTGCAAGCAGAAAAGGTGGGGGACTTGTATGGTAGAAACTAGTTCAGGATTTATGTGTTGAATCCTGAAAGATGTTCTTCTCACATATGAACATCTTTTGGAACCTAGGGTGTCTAATGTAGGGGCATCCAAGGTTTAGGTAGGGGCATTCCGTGTCTTCAGCAAATTACATGGAGTGTTTGTGTTTTGGTTGGTTTTTACTTGGTTGTAGCCTTGACCGATGGTCTCGGTCATTGAAGGAAGCTCAGTCACTGAAGGAACTCGGTAGTCTTTGGCACTTGGAGAAATTGTTGCTTGGTCATGCTTGCGGTGCTCAGTAATTTTACTGTTTCTCAGTAGTTCTAGCTTACCGACTAGAGTTCTATGTGATTTGTTGAGTTGACTTGGGGAATTAATTGTTGGTAGCCATTTTCTTGGGCCGACATGTAGAATTAAATGTTTGTATACATTTGTAAGCTGACTTGTATGGCATTTAATTAATTATTTTGGGGAGTTAAGGGTTTCATCCAACCGACTTGTGGCTGATGATTAGTATTTAAGGAGGGCTTGGGTAGATGTTTAGGGACAGATTGAGGGGGATGAAAAAAGAGATAGCACCTAGAGAGGAAAGGTTCATGACTTGGAAAACTTAGTGAGTCAGATCTGAGGTTCTAAAAGATGAAGTTGGTGAAGTTGTGGAAAAGTTCTTGATGTTCTCACAGATCAGATTGTAATCTCATAGTCCTTTGTAGCAGAGCTAGGGGTTTGTACACTTGGGAACAAGGAGATTTCTTGGAGGCTTCCAAGGTCAAGTTTAGATCTGCCTTAGGGTTTCCATTAGCTTCTGATTGTCTTCAGAGCTGAACTAGCTGAGATTGTATTGGATCTAGTTGTGGATCTTGCATAATTGTTTCATTTTGTAATTGGCCCTAACCCGAAAGGCCTTACAACTAGGCATGTTAATGCAAATTACTTGAAACATTTATGGTGTTGTCTATTGTGTTGAGTATTCCACTATGTAATTCTGTTGGCTACAAGGTTTGGACTATCCTTTATTGGATCCACCATCCTTGACTGCATTAAATTGTCACAAGGTAGTTAGTGAGGGTTTGTTGCAGAGGGTTTCTCTTCTCTTTAAGGATGCCTCCGAGAAGATTAGACTATAGAGTTATTTCTGATCTTTGTGATATTGTTGAATCCTGGATCACAGAGAAGGTGAAATCAAATTTTAGATCTGAGATGGAATTGATGAAGGATGATATGGTCACTGAGATCATGAGAACTGTTAATGGTATACCTTGTAATGTTGGTACTGATGATTGATATGAAGAAGTTGCTGAAGAATTTTAAACTACTGGATCTAGTGGTGATGATGGGAGGAATAGATTTGGTGAAGACATAACTACTCGGTTACCTAGATCTGTTGCTCAGTTTAGTAATTACCAAATGGAAGTTTGTACTTTCTCTGGTACTTTGAAGCCTGACAATCTAATTGATTGGATTGGTGAACTTGAAGATTTCTTTGAGCTAGAAGAAATTGAAGATTCTCTTCAGGTGAGATTAGCACAAACAAATTTGAAAGGACATGCTTCTCTTTGATGGAAGGAACTGCAAAGAGACTGAGAAGATGAAGGTGAAACAAAGATCAATCAGTGGAGGTTGATGGTGACTAAGTTGAAAGCTAAGTTCATACCAGCTGACTATGAGCTTGACTTGTTTAAGAAGTTGCAGAATCTGAAACAAAAGGATTTGTCTATTGAAGATTATACTAAGGAGTTCTACAAACTTACTATTTGATCTTGACACTGAGAGCTTAGTAAGATAAAGGTGGCTTGGTATGTGAATGGTTTGAGATTCAATATTCAGGATGATCTTGGCATGTTGAAGATTGATTATGTTGAAGATTCTTATCAGTATGCTCTAAAGGCAGAAGATAAGTTGAAGAGGAAACAACCTAGCAACTCCCGAGGAAAGAAAAATATTGATCACTCAGTGAAGGATAAACTGACTGATACAGAAGATGAGTAGAAACCTGTGGAACCAAAGAAGAAGACATGTAGAGTTACCTTTAAGGGTACTTTCTATAACTATGGAGAGGAAGGACACCATTCTTTTGAGTGTACATAGAAGAAGGTTGACTAATGAACTATTGTGATGAATGAAAACATTCAGAATGAACCCGAATTAGAGAACTTTCTTCGTTGGTGAACATTGCTCGGTACAAAGGATGAACCTTCTTAGAGGAGTAACATGTTTAGGATGTGATGCAAGACTGAAGGTAAACTCTGTGATGTTATTGTTGATAGTGGTAGTACTAATAAACTGGTTGCTGAGGACCTGGTTCAAAAACTTGGTTTGAATAGAATGAAACATCCTTGTCCTTATAGGCTTGGCTGGTTACAAGATGTTCATTCTTTGGAAGTTAGAGAACAATGCTTCATTGATGTTCAAATTGGACAATACAAGGATCTTGTGCTTTGTGACATTGTGAAGATGAATAGTTGTGATATATTTCATGGTAGACCTTGGCAATATGATTGTAGAGCTATTTATGACTATGTTCAGAATGTGTTTACTATTGAGAAGGATGACAGGAAGTTTTCACTGATGCCTTTGATGGATACAACACTTGGTAGGAGAATCCTGAGTATTGGTAGCTGAGCTGAGATTGTGGATCTAGAGAAAATGAATGATTAGTATGGAGAACTAACTTGTACATTATCAAGAAAAGACTTGAAGAGACAAAGGAAACTGAAGTGGAAGAATTTTCAAGTAGAAAAGGTGGAGGGCTTGTATGTGAAGAACTAGTTTGGGATTTATGTGCTGAATCCTGGAAGATGTTCTTCTTAGATATGAACATCTTTTGGAACTTGGGGTGTCTGATGCAGGGGCATCCAAGGTTAAGGCAAGGGCATTCTATGTCCTTGGTGAAATTGCATGGAGTGTTAGTATTTTGGCCAGTGTTATTGGGTTACAGCCCTAAACGATGGTCTCGATCATTGAAGGAAGCTCTATCATTGAAGGAACTTGGTAGTCTCTAGTACTCAGTGACATTGTTACTCGATCATGTCTGCAGTGCTCGGTCGACATTGGTGCTTGGCGATGTCTGGCATGCTCAATAGTTTTGGTTTACTAACTAGAGTTTTGTGTGATTTGTTGAGCCAACTTGGTGAATTTATTGTTTGTAACCATTGTTATGGGCCGACATGCTAAATTAAATGTTTGTATATATGTGTAAGATGACTTGTATGGAATTCAATTATTTTTTGGGGGGAGTTAAGGGTTTCATCTTACCGACTTGTGGCTAATGATTAATATTTAAGGAATACTTGGGTAGATGTTTAGGGACAAAATTTGGTAGATCAGGACTTGACAACTTAGCAGATGTGGATATTAGAAGTGAAGCTTGCGAGCTAATGTTGGAAAAGTTGTGAAAAAGTTCTTGATGATCTTGCAGATCAGATTGTAATCTAATAGTTGTTTGTAGTAGAGCTAGGGGTTTGCATAATTTGGAACAAGGAGACTTCTTGAAGGCTTGCAAACTCAATTTTAGATCTTCCTTAGGGTTTCCATCAGCTTTTGATTATTTTCAGAGCTAGACTAGCTAAGATTGTATTGGATCTGGTTGTGGATCTTGCATAATTTTTTTTCTGATTGTAATTGGACCTAACCTGGAAGGCCTTACAGCTGGGCATGTTAATGAAAATCAGTGTTAAACAATTAGTTTGTGTTGCATTGTTGAGTAATCCGCTATGTAATTCTTTTGGCTACAAGGTTTAGATTGTCCTTAATTGGATCTACCTACCTTGACTTCATCATGTACTTATTTATATTCATTGATGTAATTGTACACCTCTAGAGGAAATTAGATGTATTAGTTTGCCTATTTATTTAATTTTAATAGTCAAATATGAAAACTAAAGAGAAGGATATTATGAATGTAACTTTATGCAAATCTGGTTATGTAATATGGAATAGGAAATGGTGAGAAACATAATTTATGTGGTTTGAAGGTGGTTAGGTTAGAATTGGTAACATTTTTTATTAAACTTGATAACTTAATGTGTAACCGTGTTTAAGGAAAATGGTATGAAAGGTTTCTTTTGAATGTACATTTAGTAAGGAATCAAAGATGAAAATTAAAGTTTATGTTTATTTGATTACTATTATAGATTGAAAAGGAAATTACTATATTAGTGATAGATAGAGTGGTTGTCATAAATGATTTATGTTATAGATGTTGAATAAAGGAAGAACTTAGGAACATTTGTGTTTAGAGCTATAAAATGATCCTAATTTTAATGGATAATGTGTTATATATTTATCATAGTACATTTAATTTTCAAATGATGAATGATTAGTTATGCTTTAGTTATGTTTCTTAGAGTAGAAACATTAGTGGACGCTATGAGGACTTAGGATGTGATAGTTAATTTTTTATTTTTAAATATTAAAAAATTGAATAAAAAAATTGAATTTTATCTCATGTCTTGATAGGTTCTATTACATAAAATGAATTGAGTTTTTAACCTTGCATTCAAGTTTAAGGAGAATTTTTGCAATGTGACAATGTATTTATAATTGTTCTTTCATTTAATGTAGTTTATAAAGTGCATATTGAATATAATTTTTATGTTAATTATGTAATCTTGTTCACAAAATATGTAGTTTAAAAAAAATAAATTGTGCCAATAGTTTGGTTAGTTAGGTTTGTCCTCTTGGAATCTCTAGTGGGGCATTACAACTAGTATGAGAGCCCAAGTTTCTACACTAGGAACTCTGGGAATCTTTTTCTCATTACAAATATATTTAGTGTCCTTGAACCTTGTGTTACTGATGGATTTAATTTACCTCATGTTAATGTTGGAACTTATCCTTTAAGTCATTTATTCCTTGATTTGAGGATAGAAGCATGAAGATCCCAACCCATTGTAGAAGTACTTATTTCTTAACCTTAGAATATTAGGATGTGTCTTCTTTGTACTTTCCCTTTTGTGGATAGTTGGTAATTTTATTGGTTGATCATCCCCTCTTGTTTCATGTGTTGATTATTGTGAGTATTGGTTTATTTGACATCATGAGATCCTAAAGTAATACTTAAATTGGTACCTAATGATTGTAAGAGGTCAAGGTCTGATAGATAATTGAATATAATTAATAATGATGTTATGCCTCTATGTTGTTAATTTTGTCTTGTATTGGTAAGATGTAATATTAGGTTGTACTCACTTCCATATGCTTATTAGGTTGAAATGTTTTTTGTTTTTTTTTCATTAGTAGTAAAGTGGGATTCTTGAGTTCTTACATTGAGTGGATGTTTGAAATTTTGGCAATGTGCTCTATTTTAGAATTAGAACTTAATTATCATTTTCCCTCTTACTTATTTCTTGATATATGGATGAAAATATAGGTAAATAATACATTATGCATATTGAAATTTAGCAAAACTTTTATGTGTTTGTTGAGTCAAAACTCAAGAACTTGTGAGTTCATAAAATTATTTAGAAATAATGTGTGAAATATAAATGTCTCAAAAAATTAAGTAAATACATGAATATTATTGAGTGGATCTTGATTTTAATTGGTGTTTTCAAATATATCTCTCCTTCATTTTTTATTTGAGTGGATAAAGCCTTTTTGGTCCTTCATTCTTTCAATGTTGGCCTTGTGGTGTAATTTTTTAGTTAGGGAGCATGTAATTTTGGACATTAATTCTAGACAAGATCTGCATACCTTTCGCTAGGGCACTAAGGATTGCCTTAGACACATTTCCACTGCTAAAAATTTTGATATATTATTAGATATTTCATGCATATATGTTTTGACATTAATTTTTTTTATCATTGATTTCACCATATTTCTTTATTCTTGACAATTTCCTGGTTTGTTCAATTAAGAGATGGTTTCACATAGATAGTTTATTTTAGATTATTTTTTTAGAAGTTGTAGAGGTGATGAGGAATGCATATACTTGATCTTGTTCAAGTTTCAGAGATTCTCTTTATGGTTAGAGGAATTTATGATTGATTTATCATAGGATAGTTTTCTGGTTATTTCAATGGAGACAGTGTTGTGGGTTTTCGATCGGGAGGATCAACTAGTTATTAAATATTTTTGGTTGCTAACCTAGTGGTGAGTTAAGGACATGGATGTGTATAATCCAATCAAATGGTTCAAGATTTGGATGCTGGAAATATACTTTTTAAGTGACATAGATTTATTTTGAATGGTCCTAACAAACAATGTAAATAAATTTGTGAATTTTGAGGTAGAAATGTTGATGTTGTCATTGTGGTAATTCATGTTCATTGTAGTTGATGTTTCTAGATCATGTTATATTTGTGTTGGTGGATCAAATTGCATTATTTCATTAAATTGAATAATTTTTCTATGGTGTATTTATGTCCTTGGCCAACTTGATGAGTTAACATGTTTAGAAGATTTGAGGCATGATCTTTAGATCCTAATGTGTTTGTCAGTGGAGATTTGGGTCCTAGCTATGTCTTTTTTAACATGTCCTAGATCACATAAATGATTTTGTATTACTCTTTGTAATGTTTTATAATTAGGTCCTTGACTGACCTTGTTATAATTTTTTGATATAATGTATTTAAAGATGAGATCATTTGTGATTGTGATAGGATGAAATGAGTGATAGTGATGCTAGATGGAATGATATGTCAGTGTATGTCCTAAGAGGTATGAGTGGAATCTAAAATAAAGTAAGAATAAAGTTGTACTTGATTGGATTTTTATTCTCATATTTGAGATGCTATCATCCAGTTCACAAAATTAGTGTATTGTAGTCCATTTTGGCATTGTAGCCCTAGTTGTATTTTGGGTTGTTGCCCTCATTTGTATTTGAGCTATGAGATCTAGGTAGTGAGATTGAATGCACGTCCATTCCCAATTGTACCTTTAATAGGGTTATATGTGCTAGTAATTCATCTAGTGGGTTTGATTCCCACTATTGTTTTTCCCTTAACTAGGTTTCCACACAAGAATTATGGTGTTATGTATTCTTGTGATGATGGTTCAATTCTTTATTATTTAGCTTTAAACATCTAAGTAAGGAAATTAAGAATTGGATAATTCTTTTTTTGACACAACTATTTTGGACATAATTGATTCACCATCCCCCTCCCTCTCATTTGTGTGTTCTACCTTATTTCTATCTATTGGTATCAAAGCTAGATCCTTGTTTTGAAGCTTAACCACTTGAGGTGATATGGGATTGCATCTTTTAAGGAGAGTCCAAGATTTCATGGAACCAATTACTCTTTATAGAAGGGAAGAATGATTACATATTTTATATGCATTGGAAAACAATATTACGATGCTACAAATAAATATTACAAGCCTCTTGTAGATTTTTTCGTTACTACTGTTGATGAGAAGAAAAAATTCAAATATAACATGAGAGCCAATGAAGCCTTATTGAGTGCCTTATCAGATGCAAAATATATAAATTTCATGGAGTCAGAATCCGCACACAAGTTATGGATAAAACTCATGTTGGAAATACAAATGGGAAAGTAGTACTGAGAGGGGGGGTGAATCAGAACTTACTAACTTATATTCCTTTAAACTGTTAAAACTTTATGCATCAAGTAAACAAAACTTGAACAATCTAGGTAATATATCATGTCAAACAACATACATGAAATCACACATAACACAATAGATTTGGTAACGTAGAAACCCTTGAAAGGTAAAACTGGGGTGGGGATGACACCCACAAATCTTCACTACTGCAGATAATAAAGTTTGCCTATTAGGGCTTACAAAATTTGATCATATCATGATCTACCCTGTGAGAGGTCTGCTCTATTAAAAGCTAAGAGACTTATTCAGTCTACCTTGTTAAAGGATTTACAAACTTACAATAAAGTAAGCACTCGGTAAAGAGATTTACAAAAGTCTGCTAAGACTACTCAGTTAAGAGATTTACCTTGATACACTGGTTAAAATGTCTCAGTATATGATCCTTCAGTTTGCACTGATATGTTGATAACAGATCTTCTCTTCACTATATGATTGTGATCTCTTCTATCTGATCTTTCTTGACTCTGTCCTTTCACTGCTTTGCTTGGTCACTGAACTTTGTCTGAATACTTCTCCTAATTATTTCCTCATAATTATAGTATTCAATCAATCTCAGTGTCTCTATTTATCTCTTTGGTTCACACACATCTTTTTCCTAGATCTTCCTTTATATAGTAGCAAAAATGTTTTACCGTTACAAGATCTACGGTCCAGATATATTCCTATTGCCGCCTATACTATACAATTTTCTAATTGGCTAAAGGTTATACATAGGGATCAATGATAGCAATATGGATGTGTAACCACCTCCATGATTACCTCAATAGACAACATACAAAATATAATTATCACCAAAAATGGTTTACCTCGATCATTGTGCCATTCCAGACTTGTATGCCAATTTTGGCTGACTCGACAAAAGTTATCTCTGGCACTTGGCATCAACTGTCCTCGGCATCTATTGTACTCGGCAGTAACTATACTCAAAAAATTATAAACATATTGTGACTATGACTTAACTTGGCAGTACTATTTCTCGGTAAGTATACAATACAAAACTCAGCCTATACAGAATGACTCAGTCGCAATGATGACTGACCATCCTTGCCTAGATATATGGCTAAGTGTAAGACACTAATAGTCAACAAAATTATAGAGATCTACAATCTCCCCCTTTGACATTAGTGGAAAAACTTTGTCATGACATTCATATATACAAATACAAAAATATGTTTGTATAGCCTAAAACTCCCCCTGAGATATATATACATAGTCAAAATTGTGTTACCTATCCCTGTTCACACTCGTGTCATGATAATTCCCCCTTCTTTTTGACATGACCAATTTCCTCATTAGTAGGTAAGTTGCAAATTTTCTCCAGAAAAGGCCTGTGAAGCACCGTGATCATGTATAATGCATCTGTCCATGCAGTTGAAGTGAGATTTAACACTTCAGTTTGTACTTCTAAATTAGCGACCAGACTGATGAGACCTTTGGTTGTAGACAATTGCGAGTCACTCTAGATCAATGTTTTAGCCTTGGCTAATTTTCTTTGTATAGCCTCCAGGTGTGGTGTAAGAATAGTTTGAATAGAAAGTAGGCGAGAGTGAATCTTGCCATCATTTTCCATCAGCTCAGCTAACTTACCCCGTGTTTGCATTACCTTAACATAATGTTTGGCACTAGTTCTGGCATCCAAAGTCAAGGATTGACTTGAAACTTTGATTTCTTGCTTGAGAGTTTCAAGCAAGCATTGGTTCTCATCTATGAATAATTCAACATTGGATATCTTGGCTAGTAGAGACTGTCCATCCACAACTAATATCTCGGTCTCCTTAACCAAAGTTGACAACTCAACTTGTTTGACTACTATCTTGACAGATATCTTATCCAGCATTTTTGTCTCAAATCTGCATTTTGACCATTCAAATAGCTTATCACTTGCACAACTCGCATCATTATTTACTTTCTGAACAATATGTACAAGTTGTTCTAATATAGGAATGAAACTATTTACATTAGATAAATCATAAACTTCATTAAATATGTCCTTTATTTCATGAAGAACCTATTTTTGTTGATGCTCCCTTTGGAGTTTTGCTTGTCTACTTTTCCTTGTCAGAAAATCTTTCGTTATCTGTAGCTGCTCGAAAGTAATGTTATCAATATCCCATTTAGGAATAAAAATTTCTTAATCAATTGTTACCTCATCTTTGTCCTTTTGGTACTCTTGGTGGGGTGCTTCCACTCGGTAGCTGTACAAGAGCTTTGATGGCCTGTTTTTCCTTTGGCACTTGTTATTCAATGAATTTTCCTCTACTGTTCCCTTCTTTTTTCTCCTTTTCCTCAGAAAGAGGTCAAACAACTTCTTCATCTAACTTCATTCCATGTCCTTCTTTGCTGCGTTCTTCCTTAGGAGGACTTTGAATGTTATCTTCTACTTTAACTTCTTCTTCGGCAGAGTGAGTTAATGGTACCAACTTGATTGATTCCTCAGTAAGACTTGTACCAATGAACTCATCAATAGTAGCAACTTTAGGTACAGTAGGATTTCCATTGGCATATTGTGTGCTTGAGACGGTGGGATAATCCATGACTTGCAATAGTAGAGGATTGCTACCTGGCAGGGGTGTGTTAGTTGCACTTGAGTTCTTTAAGTCATCCTTAGTTAGGAATGAGGTCTTAATGGGGTTCTCCTCTGGTATATCAAAAATATGGACTTCAAAAGTATCCTGAGATTTCATTTCCTTAGGAGTATTAGTCTCCATTTTATTGTGTGTTGCTTCAAGTTCTGTAGCCTATGAAGTCCTAGCAACCTGTCCTTCATCTTTATCAACCAATAGTCCAAACACTATTTTCCAAATTTTTAAACTTTCCTACACAACATCTTCAAGCTTGTGTTGAAGGATAAGGTAGGCTCTAAGTTTAGGATCAAACTTGCCTCTGTAATCATTAATTGTCTTTTTGATATTTGCAGGAGCAAGAGTGGATTCAACTTGTGCTAATGTACTCTCTCATATTTCCTTCTTGGTTTGTAAAGCATACTCCCACTTTTGTGCAACTCTGTTGCACAATTCCTTTGGTATCCTATTTTAAATTTCAATCGGCAGCATCTTGAAAGTGCATAACATTTCAAGAATAGCATCCTCAACTTTTTCTTTGTCTCCAATACTTAGCAGTCCAAACTTTAATTTCTTCACTTCATCAACTACAGTTGTACTAGTAATCTTACTACATAATTCATCAATAGTGAGTTGATGTGAACCCTATTGTGTTGCCTTCCCTTTTATTGATTCATCACTTTCTTTTGTTTCATCATCTTTTGGTAGAACAAGTTTTCTTCTCAACTTCTTCATAACCTTGGTCAGCACTATCTTGGATTGAGCAATTTTTTGCTTTGCAGATGCAGGAGGCATCTTAGGAGTCTTAGTAGTAGTCCTTTTTGGCTGAGGTCTAACTGATGGTGTCTCAGACACTTTTTTTTTGAACACTCTTCTTTTAGGTGGGGACTTGGTAATTATTGGTTTCTTCTCTTCTTCTTCTTCTTTTGTCTCACTGCCACTTGTTGCACTCTTCTCATCTTCTCCTAACCCTTGGGTTATCTCTAGTGGTGCCTCATTTCCAAATTCTTTAACATACTCCTCTAGATTCTTTACTATTTTCTTTCTTCTTCTCTCAGTGGTGGCAGCTAATAATCTCAAAGAGATCTTGGATTTGGCCTCTTCAAATGTACCAAAGTAAGGAGCCTTGTTATCAATTTCCTTAGGTAGGAGGGCTATGATTGTAGCAGTAGCTTCATCAATATTGAGTTCATAGGGTAGTGGCATCAACCATGAAACCCTAGTTAGGACTGCCTATGCATAGGTAAAGTTTGTGTCTACTAGAAAACATATGTCTTTACTATATTTCTCAATCAAAGACACAGGGACTTTAGTCCTATTCCTCATTTTCTTCTTAAAATCAATGAAATAATTGTCCATTATCTCTTCAAAATCATCACCACTCTCATTTATGAAATCATTAATCTGAACAGTAATGGGTTTCTTCTTATCCCATTTCACATCACCATGTGTAGGAAAACACTTTTTAACATAAAAGAATATGTAGATCAGCAAGGAACCAAACTTACACATAGAGTTCTTTGTCATCCTGATGGAGTTTAAGTTCTTGACAAGTTGAGTCAGCTGGAGCTTGGCAAGGTCATAGGTGTGCCCTTTCTTTATTATCTTTGAAGCTTGGTCCACTGCCATATAGGGGACACTGTCCAACTGACTGGATTGGTAAAACTTATGTGAGATAACTCTAACAGGGAAGTCAATTTCTGGATCAGTGATGGTGGAAATTGTCATTCCACATTTGTTCTAGATTACCTGTGTGTTCACTTGAATATCCTCTTTTCCTGCACATTTTATCGTTCTCTTTTCGTCAATGGTAGGGTAACCAGTGACATCATGTATCATTTCCTTTGTAATTTTCACTGGTCCATCTTCCAGTCATAATTGCATGTTGTGCACTTGACCTAACATGATCTTTATCCATTCTACCTTGAAAATTTGTGGGAAATTTAGGGCATGTACTAACCCTTGGTTGGCAACGGCCTTGTGGTCCGGCTTCAGCACTCCATTGATACACAATTTATCATATGCTTCCCTAATCTCGTAATCACTGATTTCTCCAATTTTGCACATATAGCAGGGCCTAACATCGTTCATCATTAACACATTTTCCAGGGTCATAGATAGGGCTCCATTCAAATCTCCTTTGATTGCACTTTTGGATATTGCCTTGAATACCCTCAGTTTGCAAACTTCATTCCTTACAAGTTGTACATTGAAAACTTCCATTCCCTATTTCCTGACTGGTGCAGATGAAGATGATGCCATTTCAAACTATAATTTTTGAAAATAAAATGGTTGCTTGGTAAAGTACCTTTTTGTCAATTAACCCTACAGATGAATTTTGCTGATGGCACACTAAGAAGATTCAGAATTGCTTTGCTTGATCTAGGTTGCACAAATTCTAAATTGCTCTAAAATCTTGAATAGCCTAGTGAAATAAAATTAACAAACTTTTGCTTTATAGAATCCAAAAAATTAGGATTAGGGCCTCATAAATGCTCCATACAGCTGTCTCAACAAACTTATGTTAAACTTGGTTAAACACAAGCTCAATCGATGTAACCATTGCAATACAGATTGACATAGCATTTTAGCAATAACAAGTGCTCAACAAACATTGTTAGCTTGGTCATGACACCGATGCTCGGCATCAAAATGAGATTTTCTATTTTCATTCAGATATGTCCTAATGCATCTTAATGTATGCAGATATTGACTTTTTCTTAATTCTATGTTAGGAACTAATGTAAAGTAAGGCTTTTCAAAAATCAGTTCTAGGCATACCTTTCATGCTTAGTTGGAAGAAGTGTGATCACCTGATCCATCAGATTGGGTGACCTTAGATGTGCTTGCTTCACTTGTTGTTCCTTATTCTTTCTTCCTCCATATCTTTTCCATCTGGTTCCTCATTTTTTCATAGATGTTGTCATTCTGGTTGTCAACATTGCTCGACATAGGTGATCTTCAATCTCTCTTTAAGTGACCGACCTTATTACATTTATAATAGACCATGCTTCCATTCATCCAGCTTTTAGATTTGCCTCTAAAATGAGTCTTCATGCTATTTGCTCCAATATGTCCACACTTACCACAATAATGGCAATTGTACCAAGTGTTGTAATCCCAATTGTAACTCTTACACTGTGTGACTGGCTTTATTTTCTCATTAGTTGACCACCTTGGTCTAGATCGGCATTCATAAGCTTTGTGTTCATACTTTTGACAATTGAAACAACTTCCTTGAAACTTGGGCGAGGTGGATGAAATGTTAGCTTTAGATCTACATTCATGTGTTAGGAATGAATGCTAAGTGTTTTGGTAGTCATTCTATAGTAGTTGTTGTTGCATTCATGACTTGAATTGTCATTGATGTCAACATAGTGATATTCTGGATATTAGCAGGAAAGTAGGTATAGTTTTATTTTGATGAAAGCCCTAAGTTTGATGGAGTAAATTTTGATAGCTGGAAAGAAAAGATGAAGACACATCTATTGTGTTTAGGACCAAGTTATTGGTTTATTACAAAGAATAAGAAGACTATCATTGAGGAAGACAATCTAGAGGCAGGAACTAGAGATGAACTAGATCTATTCATGTGTAACATACTTGCAAGAGAAGCACTTTTATCAGCACTACCGGAGAATGAATATAGTTAGGTAAGATGTTTGAAAACATCTCATACAATTTGGAAAGCTTTACATTCTAATTTTGAAGGTGATGAACATGCAAAGAAGGCTAGATTACATAATTGGATTTGTGCATTTGAAGATATCAGAATGATGGAAGATGAATCTATTAGAAGTTATATTGGTAGGATGTCTGAGATTGTGACAGGAATAAAGTCTTGTGGAGGTGATAAGACAAAGAATGAAGTGATATGGAAAATTTTGAGAACTTTGACACCAGTATTCAAGAAGACAACGCAGATGATTGAACAAGTGATACCTTGTACATCAAAATTTTCAAGAGAAACTCTTCTTGGAAGATTTATAATAGTAGAGATGAACTTGAGATTATCAGGAGAGCTACCTAGAATGGAAACAACATTTAGCGCTCTTAGCATTAGACCTACAAGAAGTACTAGTGTGAATGGAGATTATGCCAGTAGTATCAGATCTAAGGAAGATAAGAAGATTGAAGAAGGTATTGCATTACTTGTAAAAAGGGAACCAGATGGTAAGAAAAACTTTAAATGTTGGACTTCTCAAGAATATGGTCATTTTGCATCTAAATGTCCTAAAAGAGTTAAGAAGTATAGAAGCAACTTTAAACCTAGGAGATCTAAAGAATGTTATTATGCAAATGATGAAGATTTTGAAGCAGGAATTGAAAAACATTTAAGTGACAGTGATAATGATAACTTTGAGGAAATAGGATTTGTAGCAATTAAAGATGAAAGTTCTAAATTTGTTAAAAGGGAAGAAAAAGAATTAGTTTCACAAGTTGAAAAGAAATCTGATTGGATTATAGACAGTGGTTGTTCACATCATATGACTAGAGATAAAAGAAAGTTTGTTAAGTTAGATAATTATGATGGAGGAATTGTTAGAGTTGGTAATAATGCACCTTGTTTGATTAAGGGCATAGGATCTATTACTCTTCATGGAAAGACTAACACTGATGATGTTTACTTTGTTGATGGATTAAGATATAATCTACTAAGTGTTGGACAATTGGCTGATAAGGGTTATCAAGTTTGGTTTTCTAGGAAAACTTGTGTGATAAAAGATAAAGATAGAAATCTGATTGGAAAAGGATCCAGAACCAGAGGTAATGTATTTTAGTTGAATCCTACTGAGATGACATGTTTGATAACTAGGATTGATGATAGTTGGTTATGGCATAAAAGGTTTGTCATATAAACTTTGATAATATTGTCAAGGTGAGCACTACACTTGTGGTAAGAGATTTACCTAGAATTATGAAACCTACTAACATGATTTGCAAAGAATGTATGATGGCAAGGCAGAAAAGGAGTTCATTTCCCAATAAGAAGTTCACATTGGTAGAGAAGTTGGAGATTGTTCATACAGACTTGAGTGGTCCTACTAGGACTAGAGGATTCTATGGTGAAAGGTATTTTATGATTCTTGTTGATGATTTTACAAGAATGATGTGGATTTCATTTTTAAAAGAAAAATCTAAAGCATTTGATAAATTTAAGATCATGAAAAGAAAAATTGAGAATGAATCTAGAATGAATATTAAGTGTCTAAGATCTGATAGAAGTGGTGAATTTACATCTAGAGAGTTTAACACTTTTTGTGAAATGAATGGTATTAAAAGACAACTTTCAGCCCCTAGAACACCAGAACAAAATGGTATTGCGGAAAGAAGAAACAGGTCAATAACTAAAGCAACAAGAGCTATGTTGTTTGAAAATGATTTGACTAAAACTTTTTGGAGAGAAGTAGTGAACATAGTAGTATACACTATGAACAAAGTACAAATTAGAGCAAATACAAACAAGACACCTTATGAATTATGGTTTGGACATACACCCTCGGTTAAGTATTTTAGAATTTTTGGAAGTAAATTTTATATAAAGAGAGATGATGATATAGGAAAGTTTGATCCTAGAAGTGATGAAGGAATATTTCTTGGATATTCTTTAAAAATTAAAGTATATAGATGTTATAACAAAAGAACTAAGACTATTGTTGAAAGTGTAAATGTAAAAGTTGATGAGAAGTTTAAAATTCAGGAAAGAATGCTTGATTATGAATCTGATGGAGAAGCACAACCTCAGCCTAACATTGAAAATGCAAAATTATTTTTTGAAACTAACAGTGATTTACTGAATGAAAGTCATACTAAACAAGACAAAGAAGAGAACAAAGAAGAAAATAGAGAAGAAAACAAAGAAGAAAATAGAGAAGAAAGTAGAGAAGAATCTACAGTCAGAACAAGATCAGTAACTTTGACATCTAACAGGTATACTTCAAGACATCACCCTGTTGAGCAAGTTATTGGAAGTTTTGATAGAGGAGTTTTGACTCAAAATAAGGTACATTTATGTTTGATTTCTCAAATTGAACCTAAGACTACTAATGAAGCTTGTAAAGATGAACATTGGATCAATGCTATGAAAGAAGAACTAGAGCAGATTGAAAAAAACAAGACATGGGAATTGGTCCCTAAACCTGAAGACAAGAATGTGATTGGAACAAAGTGGGTATTCAGAAACAAGATGAATGAACAAGGATAAGTGATAAGAAACAAAGCAAGATTGGTATATAAATGATATTCACAATAAGAAGGAATTGACTATGAAGAAACTTTTGCACCTGTGGCTAGACTTGAAGCAGTGAGAATGTTTCTAGCATATGCAACTTACAAGAAATTAAAAGTGTATCAGATGGATGTGAAGTCAACATTTTTGAATGGTGAATTGGAAGAAGAAGTCTACATTGAGTAGCCTAAAGGTTTTCTTTTAACACAAGAAGGAGATATGGTATATGAAATGAAGATTGAATTTGAGATGAGCATGATTGGAGAAATGAAATATTTTTTGGGATTACAGATAACACAAAGCAAGGAAGGTATATTTGTAAGTCAGACTAAGTATTTGAATGACTTATTGAAAAGATTTGGAATGGAAGATTCTAAACCTGTTGGAACACCTATGGTAACCGAACATAAGTGATGATGGGTGCTCCCCTTAATACCACAAACACATTACATAAATAGAGAAATAACAACAATAATATGCAAGTACAGAAAATTGGCTTCTTATTATCTCCACAAATGTGGAATTAAAAAATTTTACAATTACAATATGCAAATCCACATGGGCATTCCCTTACAATATTCTATAGGACAAAGTCTCGAATCAATACCCAGATCTACTACCCAGAACTGCACTAGACAACACTACGGGCCTTCTTTATATAGGCAATTTCCACCGCCCGAGAAGGTTCTAGAAATTTAGCCTTTAGGGCCGACCAAACTTAGAATTATTTTATTTTACAATTTATTACATCAAAGTCGGCTCAAAATGAGTTTTGAAACCCAAACAGAAATTTTGAAGAAAAATTATTTTCTGCCATTTCAGGTGACCCAACTTTCGAAGACCATAAGTCATCGCCCGTTGACCCAATTGGCTATTAGAACCCCATTCTAGAAATGCCACGAAGCACTCTACAGGCTTGACCTACACAAAGCACCCATCACCCAAATTTTCAACCTCATCTAGGGCCTCTCAAGCCTTCAAAACTGAGTTCAAAGTTTCTATACCCTGCTGCCAATACCGAAAATCTTCAATATCTTCAAAACTAGACCAGATCTAGCCATGAAACTTTGTTGGCAGGCTGATATGACTGAGATGAACCTCCACATGTAAAATTAGAACATTCTGAGATCATAAGACCAACTTACTAAAAATAGCAAGTTTCCATAAAGAGCAACTCTGCACAAGATAGCCCTTATTGAATACAAAAATAGAAATATTTTTGGGTGATACAAGATTGCTCTTACACCTAGGATGCTCCTGCATCAGACACTCAGGGTAATTTGAGAAGTGACCCTGTCATGACTCAGGTGTGCAGAGGAAAACCAAGATGGTTAACCTCCTCCTTTCTTAGCCATGATGAACCTTCACAAAGTCATCCTTTCCATTTGACCAAATACTCTTCATATGTCCTGTTCCTTGTGCTTCTGCCAACATGACTGTCCAGTATGTCTTTAATCTCCTTGATATCTGAACTGGTTGCTGGAATACTCCACTGTGCTGCTATGATCTCATCTTCAACACTTCCTTCATGATACTCTGTCAAATCTAAAATGTTAAACATTGGTGAAATATTCAGCTCACTAGGAAATTCTACCTCATATGCATTTCCTGAATCATGCTTCCTCAGTATCTTACATGACCCAAACTTTTTCATTTTCAACTTGTTATATGTACCAACTAGAAATCACTCCTTCCACAAATGAACCATGACTTCATCTCTAACTTGAAATTCCTTATGCCTCCTTTTCTCATCTACCTTAGCCTTATACTATGCATTCATCTTGGTAATATGCTTCCTCACCTCCTCATGGCTGTTCTTCAAATGTTCTACAAAATCCTCAGCTTCAGCACTACTTATTTCTCCTTTATTTATCTTTCTCAACTCAGATGCATTTCTTAGACTACTTCCATATACAATCTAGAATGGTGATTTACCAGTGCTCCTATTGATAGAATTATTATATGAAAATTCTACCTGTGGTAAAATCAAATCTCATCCTGTTGGCTTATCTCTAACCAAACATCTCAGAAAATTTTCCAAACTTCTATTCACCACCTCTGTCTGTCCATCAGTCTGTGGATGATGTGATGAACTGAACTTCAAATCTATCTTCAACTTTTTCCACAATGTCTGCCAAAAATATCCAACAAACTTAGTATCTCGATCTGAAACTATGGTCTTTGGCAAACCATGTAGTCTCACCACTTCTCTGAAAAATAATTTTGCTACATGAATAACATCATTAGACTTCTTACAGGGAATGAAATGTGCTATCTTTGAAAATCTGTCAACTACTACAAAAATTGAATCATGTCACCGCTGTGTCCTCGGTAAACCAAGAACAAAGTCCATACTGATATCCTCCCAAGGCTTCTCTAGTACAGGTAATGGATGATACAACCCTGTATTCTGCTTCACTCCTTTCACCATCTGACATACTCTGCAACTCTGTACAAACTTTTTCACATCTTACTGCAATTATGGCCAATAATAATTCTCACCAACCAAAGCAAAAGTTTTATCACAACCAAAATGTCCAGCCAATCCTCCACTATGCTTTTCCTTGATGAGATTCTCCCTCATAGAACTTTTTGGAATGCACAACTGAATCCCTCTGAATAGCATATCATCTTGGATGATAAAATCTAGCCATTGTGTCCTGTCTAGAGTAACAGGCTCTTTACAAGCTTTCCAAGCTCCACCAAAATCAGGATCCTTTGGATACAAATTCTTGAGTTCCTTGAACCCAACCACCTCAATCTACATCTCTGTCAGCAATAGTTTCCTTCTACTAAGAGCATCTACAACCCTGTTAGACTTTCCACTTCTATGTTTCAAAACAAATGTATAACTTTGCAAAAACTCAACCCATTTCAAATACCTTTGATTCAACTTTCCTTGACTATTCAAATATTGCAAAGCTTGATGATTAGTATACAAGACAAACTCTTTAGGAAGTAGATAATGTCTCCACTTCTTTAATGCCTGAACTATAGCATAAAATTCTTGATCATAGACATAATATTTTCTCTTGGCATCATTTAACTTCTCACTAAAATAAGCAACAGGTTTACCTTCTTAGCTCATAACAGCTCCTATTGCTATACCACTAGCATCATAGTCTACTTGAAACACCTTATTAAAATCTGGAAGTGCTAAAATAGGTTTTTCTGTAACTTTTTTTTTCAACAATTGAAAGCTCTTTTCTGCCCCATTAGTCCACTTAAACTCTTTTCTATCCGCTCTCATTGTCTCAGTCAAGGGACCACAAATACTGCTAAAATTTTTGATAAACTTTCTGTAAGAACTAGCTAGACCATGAAAAGATCTTACCTCAGTAGCACTCCTTGGAGTAGGCCATTCAAGGATAGCCTGTACCTTCTTTGGGTCCATTTTTAGACCTTCTGCTAAAACTACAAATCTCAAATACACTAACTCTTTCTTCACAAAACTGCACTTCTTCAAATTAATCAATAATTTCTCATCTCTCAACTTCTCAAACACCATATGAATATGCATCATATGTTCCTCCAATGTCTTGCTAAAGATCAAAATATCATCTAGGTAAAAAATGACAAACTTATCCAAAAATTCTTTCAGAACCTCGTTCATGAGCCGCATGAAAGTGTTCGGTGCTTAGGTTAGCCCAAAAGGAATGACTAACCACTCATGTAGTCCTTCTTTTGTCTTGAAGGTAGTCTTCCATTCATCTCCTTCTCTGATCCAAATCTAGTGATATCCACTCTTCAAATCTATCTTTGAGAAATACATAGCTCCACTCAAAAAATCCATAATATCATCCATTCATGGCAATGGAAACCTATACTTGATTGTGATCTTGTTTATTGCTCTGGAATCTGTACACATCCTCCATTCTCAATTCTTCTTTGGTGCTAATACCGCTAGTATAGCATAGGGACTCAGACTCTCATGGATCAATCCATTCTGCAACAACTCATGTACTTGTCTATTCAATTCCTCACTTTCTACTGGTGTCATTCTATGTGCTGCCTTGTTTGGAAAACTAGCTCCTGGAATCAAATCCATCCGATGACTGATCTTCCTTATCGGTGGTAATCCATCAGGTACATTATCAGATATAATATCCTAAAACTCATTGAACAAATCTACAATCTCTACAGGTACATCCTCTACTTCTTCTTTACTAGCTTTTGGAATTAAAGCAAAACACACATGCTCATGCCTCATACCATCTAAGAATTTTCTTCCATCAACAAATGTTATTCTTGCATTACCACATACCTTTTCTTCAGTCTCCTTCAATGGCTTTAGCTTATGTCACACTCCATCCTTTGTCAGGGAATAGGTATTCGCACGACCATCATGTACAGCACATCTGTCAAACTACCACAATCTACCCAACAACATATGACATGCATCCATATAGATGATATCACATAGTACCTCATCTTGGTACCCACCGATCTTGAACTTTACCAGGCACTGTTCACTGACCATGACTTTGTGGTCATCCTGCACCCAGGTAATCTGATATGGATGTGGGTGTTTCTATCTCTTGAGCTTCAACTTTGTCACCATCTCTTCTAACACCAAATTGTCAGTACTTCCACTATCAATAATCACATCATAGCATTTACCCTCACACTTGCATCTAGTGCGAAATAAGCTCCTCCTTTGTTCAGGTTCATTCTCACCACTCAGCAGGACTCTTCTGTTAATTAGCATTTCTCCTCTTTTAGCATCTTCAAAATTTGATGATCTAGCATCTTCATCTACATGTGTAACTCTGGCCTAGCTTTCATTTCTCCTGTTTGTTCTACCTTGGCGCTGAAGACATTCAAATGCCCTATGACCTTCTTCTCCATAGTGAAAACATGTTCCACGGAAGCCTCCTCTTCCTGAACCTTGTCCTCTTCCTCTTCCTCTCTGATCTCTATTATTCCGATCTTGGAAATGATTAGAATTGTTTCCTCTCTGATTCTAGCTGCTACTGGCCTCATCCTTCTTTTTTGAATCTTCATTTCGGCCACCATATGACTATCCACTAGATCTTCCACCACGACCTCTTCCATTTTGTCTGCTCTCAAACTTTTTATTCAGCTTTTCCTCTAATTTAAGGGAAAAATGGTATGCCTCCTCAATACTGTTCATTCAAACCAGATTCAACTCCTCCTAAATGCTTGGCCTTAACCCATTAAGGTATCGTGCAACTTTCTCCTTATCAGCTTTGGCATGGCCTGTTCTGATGAGGAGTCGATAGAACTCCTCTGTATACTCCTGAACAGATCTTCCTGCTTGCTTCAAACTTTGCATTTTCTTTAGTAGGTCAAGCTCATAATCAACAGGAATGAATTGTTGCTTCAATTTATCCACCATCTGATCCCATCTTGTGATTTTATCTTTCCCTCTTCTATTTCACTCCAATTGAATTTCTTGCCACCAGATCTTCGCATGACCTTTCAATCTGGCCTTCACAAATTTGACCCTATCAGGATCCTCAACATCTTCATACTCAAAATATTCCTCACATTCATTGATCTAGTTGATCAATTCTTCTGGGTTAAGATTTCCAGAAAATGTAGGAACCTCAATCTTAGGTCTTTTCCCAATCTTGGAAATCACCCGAAAAAGTCTTTCTTCCTCCTGGTTCACAATTTTAGCTTCTCCTTCTTGATATTCTTCTTCAGGTTCATCCTCGCTTTCATCTCTAACATTAAGATTCATTCTTCTACGAATCTCTTCTTGTAATGCTCGCACTTATCTCTACAACTCTCTAACCTTAGGTGTCACAACACCAGCTCTTTCACCATGTTCTCTTCGTGGAGGCATTTTTGTAATGCGTACTGAAACCCTAACCACGGTCCTGGTGCAAACTGCCTCACAGTCGCTGATCTATTTACACACTCAAGAACTCCTACTCTGATACCACTTGATGAAGGGTGCTCCCCTTAATACCACAAACACATAACAGAAATAGAGAAACAACAACAATAATATGCAAGAACAAAAAATTGGCTTCTTATTATCTCCACAAATGTGGAATTACAAACTTTCAAAATTACAATATGCAAAGCCACATGGGAATTCCCTTACAATATTCTGTAGGACAAAGCCTCGATTCAATACCCAGATCTACTATCCAGAACTGCCCTAGACAACACTACGGGCCTTCTTTATATAGGCAATTTCCACCCCCTGAGAAGGTTCTAAAAATTTAGCCCTTAGGGCTGACCAAACTTAGAATTATTTTATTTTACAATTTATTACATCAAAGTCGGCTCAAAATGAGTTTTGAAACCCAAACAGAAATTTTGAAGAAAAATTATTTTCTGCCATTTCAGGTGACCCAACTTCTGAAGACCATAAGTCATCGCCCGTTGACCCGATTGGCTATTATAACCCCATTCTGGAAATGCCATGAAGCACTCTATAGGCTTGACTTATGCAAAGCACCCATCGCCCAAATTTTCAACCTCATCTGGGGCCTCTCAAGCCTTCAAAATTGAGTTCAAAGTTTCTATATCCTGCTGCCAATATCGAAAATCTTCAATATCTTCAAAACTAGACCTGATCTAGCCATGAAACTTTGCTGGTAGGCTGATATGACTGAGATGAACCTCTACATGTAAAATTAGAATATTTTGAGATCGTAAGACCAACTTACTAAAAATAGCAAGTTTCCATAAATAGCAACTCTTCACAAGATAGCCCTTATTGAATACAAAAATAGAAATATTTTTGGGTGATGCAAGATTGCTCTTACACCCAAGATGCTCCTGCATCAATAAGTTATTTAGCAAAGATGAGACACCAGCAGTTAAGCAGAAAAAGTATAGATCTATGATTGGAGGATTGTAGTACTTGACACATACAAGACCTGATATAGCACATTCAGTGGGGATTGTAGCAAGATTTTAAGCAGAACCTAGAGAATCACATTATGCAGCAGTAAAGAGGATATTGAGATATCTGAAAGGAACAATGGATTATGGATTATGGTATGAGAATTCTGATGATTTTACCTTATGTGCCTATACTGATGTAGATTGGGGAGGCAACATTGATGACAAGAAAAGCACTAGTGGTGGAACCTTTTTTCTTGGAGGCAAATTGGTCTCTTGGCTAAGTAAGAAGCAGAATTGTGCTTCACAAAGCACAACAGAAGCAGAATATGTTACAGCAGCAGATAATTGTAATCAGATTATTTGGATGAAGCAGATGTTGAAAGATATTGGAATAAAGTTTGATGAGCCTGTTGTTATACATTGTGACAACACCAGTGCAATGAGTATGTCAAAAAATCCTATTTTACATTCTAAGACTAAACATATTGAGATCAAGTATCATGTTATAAGAGAGAAAGTTGCAGAAAAAGAAGTAAGATTGGAGTACATAAGTACAAAGGAGCAGATAGCAGATATATTTACAAAGCCTTTACCTAAGGATACATTTTGTGTATTTGAGAGGTATGCTTGGGGTTATGCCCCAACCTATTTTTGAGAATTGATGCAGATGGTTGTATCCGTCCAGTGGTATATGAGCCCTATCTTTCTTCTGGATTGGATGTTGGAACTTCCTCTATGGGGGAGTTTATGAGCTGAGTCATGAGGACTCTTGTTATTGTATTTTTCTGAAAAGTGTCTTTTGACATTAAGTTGTTGTTGACTTAGTGATAGAATTTCTATTATTGATGTCAATGGGGGAGAGATATACATGAAAAACATTGTGGATTGTATGAGAGAGCTAAATAGGAAAATGAAACAAGATTTGATTTGATATTTTGTAGTGATGTTGCAGTATTGGATTTTTGGAACATTGGATGTTTTTCATCTATTTTTCCATCAATGCCAATGGGGGAGATTGTTAGGAATGAATGCAAAGTGTTTTGGCAGTCATTCTATAGCAGTTGTTGTTGCATTGACGACTTCGATTGTCATTGATGTCAACACAGTGATATTCTGGATATTAGCAGGAAAGTAGGTACAGTTTTGTTTTGCACAAATGTTTTATTGCAGATTTGCTTTTGTGCAGTTGATGGTATGTTCTTTGGTGTGTTATTAACCTATGGTTAACAGCGCAAAAATAAATTCATTCATTTGTAAGAGTTATGAGCATTTTGGTGAAAGTAGTGTTTAGACAGTGTTTCTATGTAGCGATGTTTAGAAATCAGAGGATATCTCTTAGCTGGAATGGAATCTAATTTTGCATAGTTAAAGGGATGTTGGAGACTCATTAATGATGATGTGGTTCACAGTGCAAACTTTGAGGACATGTTTGGAGAAAGTTACAGTAACCGGAAGCCGACAGTTTTATGTGAATTCTGTGTGTAGTGTGTAGAATTTATTATTTATTATTTTGTAATTTATTCAGTGATGAAGGAAGACTTGTGAGTACATAGATCTGGATTTGTGATCTTGTGTAGCAGAGAGTGCAATTTTGGCACAGTGTGAAGGAGGTAATATATTTCATATTATTCTATTGAATAATTCTAAGATCTTTTGGACAGTGGGTTCAAAGATCTTGCCTTGAAGTTGTTTGGGCAGTGGGTCCTTCTGTCTTCCATAAACTCTTAATCGGGTTAGAATCTTTTAACAGGGATTCAAAATCTCCTAAAAAAGATTTATATGTACTAAATGTATTTCATAAGACTCCTAACAGGGTCCATCCTCTAACAAGGAACTTTCATATTAGTGCATCATTCCCATCGGGGTTTACTCTTTTCAAGAGGTTCCCTAGTTAACATATCTTATGTTATTGTGCAATTGTGTATGGTTATCTTTCTATGGTTGATCAGTACATTGATTATATTATTTAAAGCTATTGAATGGATAAATTATCTGATAACTGATTCACCCCCCCCTCTCAGTTATCTTGGGGATCTTTACTTTCTGACATCATGTGCTTGATGTCAATGCTTCTTGCAGTTAAAACAATGTCCATTAAACTTAGGTTTAGAATCAGTCTTACCATGTTTTCTTCTTCATATGTTGGTTGTATGTCTTGGCTTCCCACAATGATGACATGTGGGTTTTTTGTTCTTTGGTTTAGCAATCTTCTGTTCTCCATCTTTTGATGACTCTCCTTCTTCAGTAGATGATTGATCATTCAGTCCAAGTCCAGATCTATCACCAGATCTCCTAGGCAACCTTAATAGTTCTTCAAAATAATTTGTAGCTTCATTAGGTTTGTTCATCCTTTCATTGATTTCTTTCTCAGTTCTCAACTCATGTTTTAGCTGATCATTTTCATGTTTTAGTTGATTGTTCTCCAAGTCTTTCGTACCCAATTCTTGGTTGGCCAGCAGTAGTTGATTTACCATATCTAGTTGATTATTAGTCAACCTTTGTATATCACTTGTTCTTTCATCTAGCCTTATTGAAATTTGTCTTTTTTCTTCTTCAGCCATTGCCTTATCATCTTCAACTTTCTTTTTCTGGTCCACTACTTCATAGAGTCTAACAGATTGAATTTCCTACTCTCTCTTTAGAGTCTTGATTTCATCATTCAGTATGGTATTTTTTTCCATTAGTTCTTTCATGGCTTTGTCATTTTCTCTAGATTTACCATTATCAAATAGTCCAGTGGTGTCTTCTTCCTTGTACAGTGGCTCACTTTGTTGAATAGAAATTTCTCTTCTTTTGCCCAAGGATTTCTTTAATTCCCCTCTCGCTACTTCCAGCTATAGCAATCCTAGTTGAACATCAATCTTTTGATTTTCTATGACTTTTCCTAGTTTGTAAACTTCCATCTTAAGATCTTTTCCTCAAGTGGTTAGACTTTCCTATGAGAAAACCTCTGCTCTGATACCAATTTTTGGAAATACAAATGGGAAAGTAGTACTGAGGGGGGGGGGGGTGAATCAGAACTTGCTAACTTATATTCCTTTAAATTGTTAGAACTTTATGCATCAAGTAAACAAAACTTGAACAATCTAGGTAATATATCATGTCAAACAACATACATGAAATCACACATAACACAATAGATTTGGTAACCCAGAAACCCTTGAAAGGTAAAAATGGGGTGGGAATGACACCCACAAATCTTCACTACTGCAAATAATAAAGTTTACCTGTTAGGGCTTATAAAATTTGATCATATCATGATCTACCCTATGAGAGGTCTGCTCTGTTAAAAGCTAAGAGACTTATTCAGTCTACCTTGTTAAAGGATTTACAAACTTACAATAAAGTAAGAACTTGGTAAAGAGATTTACAAAAGTCTGCTAAGACTACTCGGTTAAGAGATTTACCCTGATACACTGGTTAAAATGTCTCAGTATATGATCCTTTAGTTTGCATTGATATGCTGATAACAGATCTTCTCTTTACTGTATCATTGTGATCTCTTCTATCTAATCTTTCTTGACTCTGTCCTTTCACTGCTTTTCTCAGTCACTAAACTTTTTCTGAATACTTCTCCTGATTATTTCCTCATACTTATGTTAGAAAGTAAAGACCACCAAGATAACAAAGAGGGGGGGTGGGGTGAATCATTTATTTGATAATTAAACCATTTATCAACATAAACTTTACTATCAACTTCAACATCTTTAAACCATATATTTAATATAGTAACCAACCATAGAAAGATAATCATACACAATGACACAATAACACAAGATATGTTAACTATGGAACCTCTTGATCAAAGAGTAAACCCCAGTGGGAATGATACCCACAAAATGATGCACTAATATGAAAGTTCCTTGTTAGAGGATGGACCCTATTAGGAGTTTTATGAAATACATTTAGTACATATGAATCTCTATTAGGATATTTTGAATCCCTGTTAAAAGATTCTAACCCTGTTAGGAGTTATGGAAGACAGAAGGACCCACTGCCCAAATAGCTTCAAGGCAAGATCTCTGAACTCACTATCCAATAGATCTTAGGATTATTGAATAGAATAATATGAAATATGTTACCTCCTTCACACTGTGCCAAAACTGCACTCTCTGCTATAGAAGAGCACAAATCCAGATCTCTATACTTCGCAAGTCTTCCTTCATCACTGAATTAGCTCTTTTCTTCACTTCATGCATACATTCACATCACAACTTTCACAACTTCATATCAAAACTATTAAAATCCTCTCATAAAAAGGAAAATATTCCTTCTTTTATACCACACTCAAATAATTACAATGAGTCGGCATGCAAATACAAAATAATAATTTCAACACGCTACATCAAAATTACATAAAACTATCGGCTTCTAGATACAATAACTTTCCAATCATGTGACCTCAAATTTTTTTTTGTGAACCATGTCACCACCAATGAGTCTCAAACTTCCCTTTAACTACGTAGAATTAGATTCCATCCTAGTTATGAGATATCCTCCGATTACCAAAAACTCTACAAAGGAATACTGCTAGAATACTGCTTCCACCAAAATGCTTATAACTTTCATGAAAATTGAATTTCTTTTTGTGCTCTAAACCATAGACTAATAACACAACAAAGAACATACCATCAACTGTGCATAACTCAATCTACAATATAACATGTGTGCAAAACAAAACTGTGCCTACTTTTTTGCTAAACTCCAGAATATCACTATGTTGATATCAACGACAATCATAGTCATGAATGCAACAACCACTGTTATAGAATGACTGCCAAAGGCTTCAGCATTCATTCCTAACAATCTCCCCCATTGACATTGATGGCAACATAGATGAAAAACATCCAATGTTCCAAAAATCCAATCACTGCTGCTCAACTGCACTACTGCTCATCATCAATCAAATCTTGCTTCATTATCCTATTCAATCTCTCCAACAAATGTAGTTCCTCAATGTTTTTCATGATTCTCTCCCCCATTGACATCAATAATAGAAATTCTATCACTATGTCAAACAATAGCTCAATGTCAAAAGACACTATTCAGAAAATACATTCACAAGAGTCCTCAATGACTCAGCTCAGATACACATACTCCCCCATAGAGGAAGTACCAACATCCAATCCAGAAAATAGATAGGGCCATAAACCCCTAGATGGATGCAACCAACTGCATCATTACTCAAAAGTAGGTTGGGGCATAACCCTAAGCATACCTCTTAGATACTCAAATGTATCCTTAGGCAAAGGCTTAGTAAATATATCTGCTATATGATGCTTTGTGCTTATGTACTCTAGTCTGATTTCTTTATCTTCAACTTTCTCTCTTACAACATGATACTTGATCTCTATATGCTTTGTTTTAGAATGTAAAACTAGATTCTTAGACATACTAACTATACTTGTATTGTCACAATATATGACAATAGGCTCATCAAACTTGATTCCAATGTCCATCAACATCTACTTCATCCAAATTATTTGATTACAATTGTTTGCTGCTGCTACATATTTTGCTTTTGCTGTACTCTGTGAGATACAATTCTACTTTTTGCTCAACCAAGAAACTAATCTTCCTCCAAGAAAAAAAGCTCCACCACTGGTGCTTTTCTTGTCATCAATGCTACCTCCCCAATCAGCATCAGTATATGCACATAGGGTAAAATCATCATAATTTTCATACCATAGTCCATAGTCCATTGTGCCTCTAAGATATCTCAATATTCTTTTTACTACTACATAATGTGACTCTCTAGGTTCAGCTTGAAATCTTGCTACCATTCCAACTGAATTTTGTATATCTGGTCTAGTGTGTGTCAAGTACTCTAATCCACCAATCATAGATCTATATTTCATTTGCTCAACTTCTGGTGTCTCATCTTTACTAGATAGTTTATGTCTTATAACCATAGGTGTTCCAACTAGTTTACAATTCTCCATACTGAATCTTTTCAACAAATCATTCAAGTACTTTGTCTGACTTATAAAGATACCATCTTTGTTTTGTGTTATCTATAATCCCAAAAAGTATTTCATTTCTCCAATCATACTCATTTCAAATTTTGTCTTCATTTCATCATCAAATTTGTCACTAGCTTCATCTTCTCCTCCAAAATAATGTCATCAACAAAAATAACCAAAACTAACAATCCATTCTCAATTTCTTTTGTGTATAAGTTACTATCAGCTGTTCCTTTTGTAAATCCCAATTTTAACAAATACTTATCTAATCTATCATACCAAGTTCTAGGTGCTTGCTTTAGTCCATAAAATTCTTTCTTTAGTTTACATACCATGTCCCCTTCTTGAGTCAAAGGAAAACCTTCAGGCTGCTCAATGTAGACTTCTTCTTCTAATTCACCATTCAGAAATGCTGACTTCACATCCATCTGATACACTTTGAATTTCTTAAATGCTACATATGCCAAAAATATTTTTACTGCTTCAAGTCTTGCCACAGGTGAAAAAGTCTCTTCATAGTCAATTCCTTCTTGCTGTGAGTATCCCTTACATACCAATCTTGCTTTGTTTCTAATTACTTCTCCTTGTTCATTCATCTTTTTCCTGAATACCCATTTAGTTCCAATCACATTTTTGTCTTTAGGTCTAGGGACCAATTGCCATGTCTTGTTCTTTTCAATCTGATCCAATTCTTCTTTCATAGCTTTAATCCAATGTTCATCTTCACAAGCCTCATTAGTAGACTTAGGCTCAATTTGAGAAATCAAACATAAATGTACCTTCTTTCTAGTCATAACTCCTCTATCCAAACTTCCAATAACTTTCTCAATACGATGATGTCTTGATATATACCTGTTAGTTGTTATAGTCACTGATCTTTCTTTAATTGTAGATTCTTCTCTATTTTCTTCAGCATGACTTTCATTCAACAAATCACTGTCAGTCTCAAAAAATTATTTAGTAGTTTCTGTTGGTTCCTGGATAGGATTTTACACTCCATGAGATACCAATATGCTTATGATGGATATTGAGGATTGGTTAGTTCCAAATGTGAACAATATATAAGCAATTGGTCCAACTATAGGGATAAGACTACCCTCTTCTACTTCTGGCTCTCTAAAACCAAGGCGGGTGCACCTGATCCAATAGTATTAACTCTGACTGATAGTTTTAACTCTACCCCTTATTTCTTTATTGGATCTTTCAACAAATGAATATAGTGAGGGGATACTAAACAAGAACCTATTGTTCATTGATCCTCCATCACTGGGTAGGACAATACATAAATGTAAATAAATTAAAAGACTGGTAATGATTTAAATGATTGGGATCATAAGGTTTGAATCACTCTTCTCAACATAAAGATAAGAGAATATAGGCCAATGCCTTATCCAATGGGAAAAATATCAAGGAAAAGGATGAATACAATGGTGTCTAAAACTAGTCTCTAGACATAAATACAAATATATCCCAATTCTTTCCTGCTTATGAAAATTCTTCACATAAACTCTAAGAACACATATCCCACTTTGAGAAATATTTTAATCTAACCCTAGGTTGGAACTCAAAGCATCAATACATTCACATAAACCTTTATATAAAGATTTAAAGATTCAAAGAAAAGAGAAAAGGAGAGCAAAGATCTGAGGTTTGTATTAAGTATAACCTTTCACCATATGCATACAGTATCCATAATAGTAAGCTTGCAAGATAAGAACAACCTGTACTTCTTCTCTATTGTTTGATAAAATGATATCAAAAATTAGAATCCTTGACTGAAAAGCTAGGGTTTCATAAATTTCTATCTTTTTAACACCTAAACTCCAATCCCTTAGAATGATCATGAAAAATCCCTTTATACCAAGGGATGCAACAAGCAACCGATCACTCTAGGGTTACCAAAATTAACCTAAAAGACTTTACAACAACCCTAAAGGGTTTACAATAACTACACTACTGAAATAGATGAGATATTTTGTAATTGAGTCGACGTTCCTTTTTTCTTCAATGCTATCCTCGACTCATTTCAACAAATTTGATTTTACCATCTCACTGTCAAACTGCAATGAATGCCCCTATGCAAAAAATCAACCATAAAGTTCATTTGGCTCGGCATCATAGGAAGTAAAATTGGATTCTATCAGTAGTTGATGTCTTCTATATCCTTCCCTAACTACAATCTATACTGAAGAATTTAATTCATGACCACTGCTTCATTTTACAACTTTCTGTGTCAAAAACCCTAGCAAAACCCTATAGGAAATTTAAATTCAAATAAAAAATGGTAACCGACTCAACTTTAAAACATGACCATTGATCTATGTTATTCACAGTAGATCGAGTGGCTCGTAGAATCCTTCAACAGTCAAAAAAACCTTTAAAAATCACTTTTCCACCTCATAAAACCTTCGAACCAATAAAAATAGAGCACGTTAGAAGATTCTATGTGATGATACGACAACCGTCAGATCCTCTATGTCTGCATCCTTTAGAATCTCTCGAGCCAATTGACGTGTAGGCACCTCCTTCCAACTCAACCAATCACAACATGACACCTCAGCTATGAATCACCAGATGGTCCCACTATTCTTGGCTAACCCTTAACCCTTATGTTATCCTGCAAAAATGCGACTAAAGGGAAAAAATTAATCGCTTAATGCCTTCCTTGACTATGGTTAAGTCAAATGATTTAGCGAATGACTGCATTCACTGAATCGTGAAGTCCCTTCTTAACCTCAAGTTACTCTTTGTGATCTGTTGAATACATAAGAAAATTGAGGGCCCACTGATTATCTAGTGAATTAGCAACCAAAGACATTTCACCAATTCGCTGAAAAATTTGAAACACTACCACTTTATCTAGAGATTCAGTGAACATGTATTCGCTGAATCGCTAAAAGATTTTAGAACCCTACCAAAAATTTTGTGAATGAGCGGACATAGAAGACTTTATCGGTGCCATAAAAAACTTTTCTGAATCACCAAAAACCTTAGACCAGAAACTAGGCCCGCCTGAAAAGAGATCAATGGTTGTCGTATAATCTCATACATCTGACACATTCTATCAGATCAAGTGACAACCATTGGAACAACCCTTCTATACTGCTCTGATAGATCCCCTGACATGAAACAAATATATGGTCAGTCTTAAACCCTCATAAGCCATGAAGATTCCACCAGAACATATGCCCACCGTTGATGAAGAATCTCACCCTTGTTCTGACAAACCTCTGACACATAAAATAATCAATGGCTGGTCTTATAGCCTCATGTGTCAGAAATGACCCTTAAGATTATACACTGGCCGTCGATGCTTTGCCACTGTCAGAACCACTGAACCTCTAAAATCATTGGCCTCACTGACAATAATCTGAGTCATTAATACGTGGACCAATGAGAAAGTGTTGACTAAGCACATCTAATATGTGGACCCATTACATAAAAAATCCCTAGCCGTGAAATAGAATCAATGGCTAGCGCAACTTCACAACCCTCTAACACATCCCATAAGATCTTACACCTATTTTTGAATCGAGATGGTGTCAGAAAGTAGGGCCCAGTAAAGGATAAAGGCCAGAAAACTTTAGGAAATATTAAAGGGCTTGACTAAGGAAAAATCACACCGATGGACTTTAGAAAAATATTAAAGCTGGGCACTGAAGACTTTAGGAAAATAAATCAAAGGGGGCCAACATGAAACCTTAGTCGCATGATCACATAGCATGAAAATGGCTCATGTGATCACACAAAAAAGGGGGCAACAATTTAGCACATGTTTTATAAAGCTTTTAAGTGGCCCAAAAAGTAACGCTTAATTAGAATAGGGCTAGGGCACACTTAGGGTTTTTCTTGCAAATGGCTAGATTTTGAATTTTTGCCAAGGGTTTTAGTAGGAAAATGGAAAAAATAATTGCAGAGGCCTGGAAAATATGATTCAACCATGGAATTTTACTTGTGCTAATAGTGGCTCATGCTCGGGGTCATGTGTCTCCTACAGATACAATTAGAAACTAGGATCTCCTGGTACAGAAGACCAGAACCAAAAAATTAAACCAAAAATAGGGAATTGTACACAAAAACTTAAACAAAACCTATACAAAAATTGCCAAAACCATTCAGAGAAATAGAATTTCAAAAATTGACCATGAACAGGCAGCTCCAAGAGCTCTCTTGTCAAATTCTTCAAAATGTAAGAACCTGCTCCCCATTTTTCTTCAATAATATATGGGCCTAACCATATGGGATCAAATTTCCCATGTTTTCCTTTGTCTTGCATTCTTACATTCCACATTAATACCATGTCTCCCTCTGCAAAATTTCTCTGAGTAGTCCTTCTATCATACAGGACTTTGCACTGGGCCTGCAACTTCTCATTCTTGATGTGTGCATCATTCCTTACCTAATTTAGTTGAATCAAATCATTCATTCTAACTGTCATATCTTCTTCAACATCTTCATCATATTTTTGAATGAATTGATACATCTGCAACAAGTTATTTTGAGGTAATCTTACATTTATTCCATACACTAAGTCAAAAGGGGCACACCCTATTGCTTTCTTTATTGTAACCCTATCAGCCCATAGGGCTTGTAGCAATTTGGAGTTCCAAGCCTTCTTGTTTTTGTCCAGAACTCTTTTCAAAATCTTGATTAAACTCTTATTGCTGGGTTCTGCTTGGCCATTACCTTGTGGATGATAAGTAGATGAATATGAAATTTTGATACCATTATGTCGGCAAAATTCAACAAACTCTTTTGACCTAAAACATAATGCATTATCAACCACCATAGTTTCTGGGCAACCAAACCTTGTCAAGATATTCTACATCATAAAATCTGTTACTACCTTTCTAGTTGCTCTTCTTGTAGGGATTGCCTCAACCCACTTAGTGAAATAATCTATTGCTACCAAGATGTAGGAATGTCCACCACTAGATTTATTAGGGATTTCACCAATGAAATGCATACCCCACTTCTGAAAAGGGGCTTGAATAGAAACAGGTCTGAGAGGTAAATTCCCACTAAATTTTAGTTTTCTTGCAAACCTTTGGCAAGGATCACACTTCTTGACAAACTGATGGGTATCCTTGAAAAGTGAAGGCCACCAAAAACCTACCCTGATAATCTTGTGGGTTGTAGTCTTTTCCATGTAATGCCCTCCACAAACTCCACTATGCATTTCATGCATCAAGAGCTGGGCTTTATCATGGTCTACACACCTAAGCAAAACACCTTCATTACTCCACCAAAGCTCACCATTCTTAATTGCATATTTCAAAGAGTGTAATTTAACAGTTCTTCTTTCATTATCATCCATTTTAGGGGGTAAGACCATCTTTTTTAAATACTTGACAATATCCTTGTACCATTCACAACAACCCATGTTACACATGTAAGGCCTTTGATCCTCTTCTAGCATATTGATCTTGTTTTCATTTAGATTACTTTGGGCTATCAACTTTTCTAGGCCTAAACCTCTAACCAACTTTGTAATGTGGATATCAATGTTAAATTCTTCAATTATGTTAATCCACCTACACCTTCTTCCTGAAACCTCTTGTTGGACCAAGATGTCCTTAACTGCAGCACTTGGAACATAGGCAACCACTGTGGCTCCCACCAAATAACATCTAAATGTTTTAATGGCCTTGACCAAGGCATAAGCTTGTTTCTCAATGATATCATAATTTAATTCTACTGCCTATAAAGTCTTGCTGAAAAAGGAAATAGGTTGTTCAAAACCTTAAACATTCTTTTGTAATAGCACTGCAGCAATAGTATGATTAGATGCAAAAGAGAAAATTTTCATTGGCTTGCTCTAATCTGGTGTCTTTAAGACTGGGGCATGCTTAATGGCCCTCTTAATATCATTAAAAGCCTGTACTGCTTCAGTATTCCACTCCACCATTGCTCCTTTCTTCAACATCCTTGATATGGGAATACTGATTTCTGTAAAGTTTGTAATAAACCTTCTTAAAAAGTTGACTTGTCCTAAAAAGGACTAAATTCCCTTGATGTTCTTTGGTAAAGTTAGTTTGTCAATAGCCTCCACTCTTTCAAGATCTATCCTCACACCATCCTTTGAAACAATGTGCCCGAAAAATTTTCCTTCTGTCACACCAAAGGCACACTTCTTTGGGTTCAAAGAAACCCCATACTCTAATGCTTTGATAAAAAATTTCTCAAGATGTTCACAATGTTGATCTTCTTTTGCTGAAAAGGTTGTCAAGTCATCCTGATATACCACCATTAATTTATCAATGAAATCTACAAAGGCTACATCCATAGCCCTCTGAAAAGTGGCACTTGCATTAGTCAACCCAAATGACATTCTTACATAAACATATGTTCCCCATGGAGTTGTAAATGTAGTTTTAAACTATTTTGTGTCCTTTACCATAACCTGACTGTAACCAAAAAAGCCATCCATCATGGACATCAATTCTAATCTAGTGACCTTTTACAACATGTTCTCCATATTTGGTAATCCATAATTATCCTTCAGAGAATTTATGTTAAGATTCCTAAAATCTACACATAATCTGATATCACCATTCCTTTTTCTGACAGACACTAAATTTGAAACCCAAGTGGAATGCCTGATTGGCTTGATTATTCTAGCATCCATCATCTTCTTGAGTTCACTCTACATTTTGGGTGCCAAGGTAGGGTTAACAGGTCTTAATTTTTGTCTAAAAGGCTTTGTGCCTTCCTTGAGTGGAACCTCATGTTGGAAAAGGTCTTCCTTGTAAGCTTTAAGGTCTTCATAAGACTAGGCAAAAACATGCCTAAATTTTTGGAGAAGGTCAATCAAATTTTTTCTAATTCTTGGGGATAGAGACCTGCCTATATAAAATTTCTTGGGAGCTATCCTTGTGCCCAATTTTATCTCTTCAAGCTCATTGATTTTATCTATATTATCCGAGAAGGCCTTGTCTTTGTTGTCAAATGCCCTTTCAAGAGCAACTAGCCCTTAAGGAACCTTGTTTGATTTTAATTGCAAAACCTCTTTCCCAAAGATGACATCTTTTCCATTCACTATATTAACATAAGCACTGAAATCCATTTCTTTATCACCAAAGTGAGATTCACAATGGAGAAACCTTAATATATCTTGGTCATCAGGAAAAAACTTGTCAATTATCTAGATTGTCAGGGATGGAAGGTCTAGCTTGTACCTCTATATTAGAAACATCTGCAAATGCAACATCTTCTGGTCTAAGGGCTATATTAGCCAACAAATCTACCATCCTATTCTAACTTCTTTCCATCCAACAAATATTAAAAGCACTAAAGCTTTCAATCTCATCCCATACTGTATTCCTATATTGTTTCAACTTTTGATTCTTTAAAGCATATTTTGATCTAATTTGGGATATGACTAACTCAGAGTCACCTATAACTTTCAAACACTTTATGCCATGACTTGATTCTAATCTTAGACCAATTAATAGAGCCTCATACTTTGCAACATTATTTGTGCATGAAAACAATAAAGTAAATGAGAACTTGAAAGTTTTACCATTTGGAGATATAAGCAATATTCTAGCTCCAGATCGTTCTTTGCTATTTGCTCCATCAAAATACATGGTCCAGAGATTATCAAGGTCAATCCATCCTTCATGGCCTTCTGATTTGTGGGGAGGTTCAACACCTTCCTCTGCATCCTTATCTTGGACCTTGAAGGCATTAATATAAGTGTCAAGGAAATAATTCATGTTGTCCTACTCTTCTTCTTCAATCATGTGTGGAGTTCTAGATTCCCTAGTGACTTTCATATTCTGTCCTTCAAAATTAAAAGTGGAAAATGATAAGTCACACTGTATGCTACCTCCCATAGAGGCACTCCATTTTCTTGATAGTAACATTCCATACTAGGGAGGAATATCCACTACCAAGACACTCATGGTCAATTGTTTGTTGGGGTATGTAGCCAATCTATAAGGCAAAGCCTTAATAGTACCAACAACTAGTACTTCTCTTGAATCCATAGCTTGACACCTACCATGAGGTGTATCCACCTTTAATCCCAATGACTTAATAACCTCAATAGGCATAACAGTATTTGATGCTCCGGAATCAATCATGCAATTCTTTAGCAACTTTCCATTTATTTGCAAAGTCAAGAAAAAAGGATCAACTGATCTTGCTATAGTACTAACAACATTTGTGTCCAAATAAATTTGAGGAATTTTATAAACAATCTCCTCACTATAATTTTCATCTTCTTCATCCACAATTACTACTTGTTTCTCAGTTTTTTCTATTTTTTGAGAATTAGTATGTACTACAGTTTTTACCCATTTCAAGGCATTTTTCATAATCAAGCATTCTTTCCTAAATTTTAAACTTCTCATCAACCTTTACATTTTCACTTTCAAAAATAGTTTTAGTTCTCTTATTGTAACATCTATATGCTTTTCTTTTCAAAGAATATCCAAGAAAAATTCCTTCATCACTTCTAGGATCAAACTTTCCTATATCATCATCTCTCTTAATATAACATTTTCTTCCTGGAAAAATTTTAAAATACTTAACTGAGGGGGCATGTCCAAACCACAATTCATATGGTGTCTTGTCTATGTCTACTCTGATTTTTACTTTGTTCATTGTATATACTATTGTATTCACTACTTCTCTCCAATATGTCTTTGCCAAATCACCTTCAAATAACATAGCTCTAGCTGCTTCAGTCACTGATCCGTTCCTTCTTTTTGCAATGCCATTTTGTTCAAGTGTTCTAGGGGCTGATAATTGTCTCTTAATACCATTTACTTCACAAAAAGTGTTAAACTCTTTAGATGTAAATTCTCCACCTCTATTGGATCTCAAACATTTAATCCTCATTCCTGATTCATTCTCAACTTTATTCTTCATGACCTTAAACTTATCAAATGCTTAAAATTTTTCTTTCAAATATGCAATCCACATCATTATTGTAAAATCATCAACAAGAATCATAAAATACCTTTCTCCATAGAATCCTCTAGTCCTAGTAGGACCGCTCAAGTCTATATGAACAATCTCCAACTTTTTTGTAGATGTGAACTTCTTGCTAGGAAATGAACTCCTTTTCTGCTTAGCCATCACACATTCCTTGCAAATCATGTTAGTAGGCTTCATAATCTTAGGTAAATCTCTTACTGCAAGTGTAGAACTTAATTTCACAATATTATCAAAGTTTACATGACAAAACCTTCTATGCCATAACCAACTATCATCAATCTTAGTCATCAAGCATGTCATCTCAGTAGGGTTCAACTGAAATACATTACCTCTGGTTCTAGATCCAGTTCCAATTAGATTTCCATCTTTATCCTTAATCACACAAGTTTTCTCAGTAAACCAAACTTGATATCCCTTATCCACTAACTGTTCAACACTCAAAAGATTATGTTTCAATCCATCAACAAAGTAAACATTATCAGTATTAGTCTTTCCATCAAGAGTAATAGATCCTATACCTTTAATCAAACAAAGGTGCATTGTTACCAACTCTAACAACTCCTCCATCATCGTTGTTAAACTTTATGAATTTTCCTTTATCACCAGTCATATGATGTGAACAACCATTGTTTATAATCCAATCAGCTTTCTTTTCAACTTGGAAAACTAAGGATTTTTCTTCTTTAATATCAGATTCAGAATTTTCTTCCTTAATTGCTACAAATCCTATGTCATCAAAGTTATCATTATCATTGTCACTCAAATGTCTTTCAATTCTTGCTTCAATTTCTTCATCATTTGCATAATAACATTCTTTAGATCTTCTAGGCTTAGAATTATTTCTATACTTCTTAACTCTCTTAGGACACTTAGATGCAAAATGACCATATTCTTGACATGTCAAACATTTAAAGATTTTTTTACCATCTGGTTCTCTTTTCACAAGTAAGGAAATACCTTCTTCAATCTTCTTAACTTCATCAGATTTGGATCTGCTACTACTGGCATAATCTCCATTCACACTTACACTTCTAGACAAAGTAGGTCTGATGCTAAGAGCACTGAATGTTGTCTTCACTCTAGGTAGTTCTCCTGATAATCTCAAATTCATCTCTCCTGCTTCCAATCTTCCAAGAAGAGTCTCTCTTGAAAAGTTTGGTGTACAAGATATCACTTGTTCAATCATTTGTGTAGTCTACCTGAATACCGGTGTCAATGTTCTCAAAATCTTCCATATTACTTCATTCTCTATCTTTTCACCTCCACAAGACTTTATTCCAGTAATAATTTTTGACATCCTACCAATATAGCTTCTAACAGATTCATCTTCCATCATTCTTATGTCTTCAAATGCACAAATCCAATTATGTAACCTAGCTTTCTTTGCATGTTCATCACCTTCAAAAGTAGAATGTAAAACTTTCCAAATATCATGAGATTTAGTTAAACCTTTTACCTGACTGTATTCATTCTCTGGAAGTGCTAATAAAAGTACTTCTCTTTCAAGTATGTTACACATAAATAGATCTACCTCATCTTTAGAACTTGTTTCAACATTGTCTTCTTCAATTATAGTCCTTTCATTCTTTGTAATCAACCAATAACCTGGTCCTAAACACAAGAGACGTGTCTTCATCTTTTCTTTCCAACTGTCAAAATTTACTCCATCAAACCTAGGGCTTTCTTTCCTAAAATTCACCATAGATCTCCTTAAGTTGTTAAACTTTTCTTTCAAGGAACTGTCGCTCTGATACCAATTGTTAGAAAGTAAAGACCTCCAAGATAACTGAGAGGGGGGGCGGTGAATTAGTTATCTGATAATTAAACCATTCACCAACATAAACTTCAATATCAACTTCAACAACTTTAAACCATATAATTAATGTAGTAACCAACCATAGAAAGATAATCATACATAATGACATAATAACACAAGATATGTTAACTAGGGAACCTCTTGATAAAGAGTAAACCCCCGTGGGAATGATGCCCACAAAATGATGCACTAATATGAAAGTTCCTTCTTAGAGGATGCACCCTGTTAGGAGTCTTATGAAATACATTCAGTACATATGAATCTCTATTAGGAGATTTTGAATCCCTGTTAAAAGATTCTAACCCTGTTAGGAGTTATGGAAGACAGAAGGACCCACTGCCCAAACAGCTTCAAGGAAAGATGTTTGAACTCACTGTCCAATAGATCTTAGGATTATTCAATAGAATAATATGAAATATGTTACCTCCTTCACATTGTGCCAAAACCATACTCTCTGCTACATAAGATCACAAATCCAGATCTCTATACTTCACAAGTCTTCCTTCATCACTGAATTAGCTCTTTTCTTCACTTCATGCATACATTCGCATCACAAATTTCACAACTTCATATCACAAATATTAAAATCCTCTCATAACAAGGAAAAAATTCCTTCCTTTATACCACACTCAAATAATTACAAATGAGTCGGCATGCAAATACAAAATAATAATTTCAACACACTACATCAAAATTATATAAAACTGTCAGCTTCCAGATACAATAACTTTCCAATCATGTGACCTCAAAGTTTGTGTTGTGAACCACGTCACCACCAATGAGTCTCAAACTTCCCTTTAACTGTGCAGAATCAGATTCCATCTCGGTTAGGAGATATCCTCCGATTACCAAAAACTGCTACACAGGAATACTGCCAAAATACTGCTTCCACCAAAATGCTTATAACTTTCATGAATAAATGAATTTATTTTTGTTCTCTTAACCATAGGCTAATAACACAACAAAAAACATACCATCAATTGCACATAACTCAATCTACAATATAACATGTGCGCAAAACAAAATTATGTCTGCTTTTCTGCTAAACTCCAGAATATCACTGTGTTGACATCAATGACAATCATAGTCATGAATGCAAAACCACTGCTACAAAATGAATACCAAAGGCTTCAACATTCATTCCTAACAACTTACAGTATTCAATCAATCTCAATGCCTCTATTTCTCTCTTTGATTCACACACATCTTTGTCCTAGATCTTCCTTTATATAGTAGCAAAAATGTTTTACCATTACAAGATCTACAATCTAGATATATTCCTATTGCCACCTATACTATACAATTTTTTGATTAGCTAAAGGTTATACATAGGGATCAATGATAGCAATATGGATGCGTAACCACCTCTGTGATTACCTCAATAGACAACATACAAAATATAATTATCACCAAAAATGGTTTACCTCGATGATTGTGCCATTCCAGACTTGTATGCTAATTATGGCTGACTCGACAAAAGTTATCTCTGGCACTCGGCATCAACTATCCTTGGCATCTATTGTACTTAGCAATAACTATACTTGGCAAATTACAAACATATTGTGACTGTGACTTAACTCTGCAGTACTACTTCTCGGTAAGTATACTATACAAAAATCGGCCTATACAGAATGACTCGGTCACAGTGATGACCAACCATCCTTCCCTTGATATATGACTAAGTGTAAGACACTAATAGTAAACAAAATTATAGAGATCTACAACTTGAAGCATTACATAAAGCAGCCTCCTATGTGAAGCAAGAAAAGTCGCACAGCCTGAAAGGGAAGCTTGAATCCTTGAGGATGAGTGGAGATTAAAATATTCAAGCCAATGTTCAGAAGGTGACCAAAAAAATTTGTTGTATTTAAGGTGCTAGCACAACCATAGATGAGGATGATATTGTTTCTAAAATTCTAATATCTTTTCCTCCTACCTATGACAAAAGATTTGTTACAATTGAAGAGATCAGGACTATATCTAAGGTGACAAGTGATTCACTAGTTAGTTAGTTATATTCTTTTTAAATGACTAGATTTCATTATAATATTTGTAAGTATGAATTTTCATTCAAAGCTACTATTTCTAAGGATAAGATGAATTTTGATTCTTGTGAGAGTTCTTCAAGTTCATCTGAGTTTAGATATAGATATACTAAGGAATGGGAAGAAATTGAAGAGGAAAGAAATATGGAAGAGCTAGAAGTCTTGATTGTAAAGAGATTACCCAAGGGTCTAGGTAAGTATGAAGGGAATCTACTTTTAAAATATTTTTCTTGTAATAAGATTGGTCATTTTTCTTCTAGATATCCCAAAAGAGTGCTGAAACATAAGCCTAGAAAATTTCAGCCTAAATATCATAAGAAGTGTTATTATGCTAGTGAGGGTGTGACTAGTGAAGAGTCTGAGAAGAGTGAAAAAGAGATTGGATTTGTTTCTATTAGAGATAAAAATCCTAATTTATTAAATTAAGAGAAAGCCCTATGATGTGGGAGCATCTTGGGTTCTTTGCAATCTTGTGTCACCAAAAATATGTTAGAGTCGATATATGTACTCGGTAGCTACTTTTGTGCTCTTAGTGATATATTGTTGTTTCCACCAATGGGGCTCAGTTTCTTCTTGGTTTAAACATTCACCGATTTTGTTTAGTTTATTCACTAAGTTGGTTCATTTGTTCACTAAGTCAATTTTTTCTACTTAGTAGTCTTTCTCTCTAAGTGGTTTATTTTGGATTTTTGTTGAGGCTGACTTGTGCATTTGATTTTGGTCATGGAGTTAGAAGTCACATCGATCATTTGGAAGTGTGTGGACCTAGATCTGGGTCATCCCTTCCTCCAATGTTGGATCTTATGGATCTTTAGAGCTGACCCATTTGGTAGTCTCTTGTATAAATAAAGTAATATGTTGTTGATCTTAGGGGTCTATTTTTGGGAAAAATTAATAGAATTTGAATATTTGGAAGATCCTCTCATGTATAAGGACTATTTGTAATTGAATTCTATGATTGTAGTGTCATAACCAAGAAGACCTTCCAACCCAACATGTATTGAGTTTTCTGATGAATAATATATGATGATTTTTTGAATTTTCTCTCTCCTTGTCTTATGTTGTTACTTTCAAGTGTTGATCTCGCAAGGTGTTTGGTAGTTGGGTGTGTCTATGGCCCCATCTCATTTCTCCCTTTATTTAGGTGTATTAGAGTGAGGTTAGATCTGGATCCTTCTTATAAGCCCTAGTTGATATTTTTGTGGGGTGGTAGATTGTGATCTGACCTGCAATTACAAAGGGCTTTCAAGATGGTTCGTGGGAGGCGAGATGCATATCTAGGCTTAGCAGATATGCTACGAAAAATTATGGCTAGGTTAGAAGATATATAAACAACCAAGCATAGAGGAAGACATCTTGATGATGTTAGTGATGAAGAAGCCGAAGATGAACAATGTGAAGCATAACCTATACCAGTAAATGATCAAGGTGAAGTAAGACTATTGAAGGCATTAAAAAATTTGAAGGCTACACCGCATTTAAACCCTCCTCAATATAGTGAGAGGGTGGATTCATATGAACTGATGGATTGGATAATTGAGATGGAGAACTATTTTGAGTACAAAAATGCTTCAGAGGAAAAGAAGGTAAAAATTGCAAGTAAAAAATTGAAAAGTCATGCATCCTTATGGTGGGAGAGTCTCCAATTCAATAGAAAAAGGAAAGTAAAATAAAAAATCAAGATATGGAATAAGATGGTGAATAAATTGAAAGGAAATTTTCTACCTTGTGATTATCAGATTAACCTAGTTAGGCGAATGAAAATTTTGAAGCAGAGAGATAGCTCGCTAAAAGCCTATATTGAAGAATTATATAGATTAGACACCAGATTTAGACATGTTGAGGATGAGGTAGAAATAATTTCTTGATACTTGAATGGGTTAAGTTTTTCTATTCATGAAGAAATCAGCTTGGTTAAGTTGGAAACTATTGAAGAAGCTTATTAGTTTTCCTTGAAAGATGAGGAGAAATTGAACAAATGAAATTAGAAAAGATAAAGAGGAAGAGGTAGATCATATGGTGAAAACATTAAATCTGATTAAGACAAGACAAACCAGGATAAAGGAAAGACCGATTGGAAAGGTGAAATTTCTCCTAGAGGAAGAGGTAGTAATTATCGAGGTAGCTATGACACAAGTGGATTCCGAGGAACTTGTTAAAATTGTGGAGGAGAAGGACATAAATCATTTGAGTGTACACATGCAAGAAAGAAATTTGGTAGCAGTAGAAATGCCTTGGTGCAAGAAGACTCATCGAATGAACCAAAGAAGGAAAATAACTTGATGGTCAGAAGAGAATTATGGAGTGAAAGTAATAAGGAAGATCCGGTAAGGAATTTTGTTTTAAGGAATAGATGCAAAGTTTTTGATAAACTGTGGAAGGTAATCATTGATAGTGGAAGTTTGGAGAATTTGGCATTTGAGGAAATGGTTTCAAATTTGCAGTTGGAAAGATTGAAACATCTAAAGCCCTATCAAATTTCATAGATCAAGGATGAGCATACATTATTGGTAAGTGAACAATATTATGTGATTTTGAAAATTGGAAAGTACTATGATAAGGTGTTGTGTGATATTATGCCTATGGATTTTTGTCATATCTTGTTGGGTAGATCTTGGAAATATGATAAACATGCTATATATGATGGGAGATTGCATAAATATACTATTTGGGCTGATGGAAGAAGACAAATCTTGTTACCTTTGATTGAAGAATTTGTTGGTGATGTTTGTACATCAGTTAAATTTTGTTTGATGGAATGAAGAAAGTTTTTTAAGGATTTGAAGAAGAACGATGTATGTTTTGTTGAATTTCCTAACAAACTGAGTGAGAAGATAGTGGATAGTGTCCCGAAAGAGGTTGATAATCTACTCATCGAGTATAAAGAGATCATTTATGATAATGTACCTGATCATTTACCACCAAAGAGAAGAATTGACTATTGTATGGATCTTATTCCTAGAGTTATTTTACCAAATAAATTACCACATCGGTTGACACCTACCGAGAATGAGGAACTTAACCGACAAATCCAAGAGTTGTCGCAAAAAGGTTTAATTTGAGAAAGTTTGAGTCCATGTGCAGTACCAGCTGTATAAGCACCTAAAAAGAATGGAGAGTGGAAAATGTGTACTGATTCTAGAGAAATCAACAAGATAACAATGAAATATTAGTTTCCTATATCGAGAATGGATGATATAATGGATAGTTTGAGCGGGGCAATGTATTTTACCAAAATTGATTTGAAGAGTGGATATCATCAAATCATAATCAGAGAAGGTGATGAATGGAAGAATACTTTAAAGACAAGAGAAGGTTTGTATGAGTGGTTGGTTATGCCTTTTGGTTTAACTGATGGACTTATTACTTTTATGAGATTGATGAATGAGGTTTTGAAGAAATTATTGGGTAAATTTGTGATTGTATACCTAGATGAAATTATGATATTCTGTAAGACTAGAGAATAGAATTTGTTGCACATTAGACAAGTATTGGAGAGATTGAAAGAAGAAAAGTTGCCGATTAATTTAAAAAAGTGTTCCTTCATGAAAGAGGAGATTGTATATTTGCAATTTGGGATTTCAACTGATGGTTTGAAGATGAATCCTGAGAAGGTTGAAGCTTTTGAATTAGCCTAAACCTATAAATTCTACTGAGGTAAGATCATATCATGGATTAGCAAGTTTTTACCGAAAGTTCATTAAGAATTTTAGTGCAATTTGTAATGTTATGACTGAGACTATGAGATGAGATAAAATAGAATTAAAATGGACAAATGGAGCTAATAAGAGTTTAGAGACTTTGAAGAAGAAGGTTGCTAAATTTCTCGTGTTATCTTTACCTAATTTGAATAAGATATTTCAAGTTGAATGTGATGCAAGTGGTATTGCAATAGGAGTTTTTTTGAGTCAAGAAGGTAAACATGTTGCTTTATTTAGTGAGAAATTGGATGATGCTAAAAGGAAATATTATATGTATGATCAAGAGTTCTATGATATTGTTCTAGCCCTAAAGAAATGGAGACATTATTTGATACTAAGTGAATTTGTGTTGTATACTGATCATAAGGCTTTACAATATTTGGGTAGCCAGAATAAGTTGAATCAGAGACATATGAAATGGATTGAATATTTATAGAGTTATACATTTGTGATAAAACATAAGAGTGGACTCACTAACTAAGTTGTTGATTCATTGAGTAGAATAAGATCTTTGATGACTAAAATGAGAATTGAAGTTCTCAGCTTTGATGACATAAAATATTTGTATGAGACTGACCCTGATTTTTTTGAGTCGTGGAGAAAGTGCAGAGCACCTATTCAAGATCAACTAAGTACAAAGTGGGAAGAATATTTTATTCAAGAAGGTATGTTGTTTAAAGGTATTCAGTTGTATATATTGAGATGATCAATGACAACTAATTTGATAAAGGAGAAACATAGTAGTGGTTTGGCTGGACATTTTGGTTTTGATAAAAAATTGAATTTTATTATGGAGAGATACTTTTGGCCATATTTGTATAAGGATTTTAATAAATTTGTGAGAAGTTGTGGAATTTGTCAAGTTGCAAAGGGAGTAAGTCAGAATACTAGATTGTATACACCAATTTTTGTTCCTGAGAAGCCTTGGATTGATATTAGTATGGATTTTTTTCTTGGTTTACTGAGGAAAGAAAGAGGTAATGACCCCATATTTGTTGTTGTGGATAGATTTTATAAAATGGTACATTTCATACCCTATATGAAAATATCAGATGTAGTGCATATAGTATATATTTTCTTTAAAGAGATTGTCAAATTGCATGGATTACTGAGGAGTATCATCTCTGATCGAGACAATAAGTTTGTTGGTTATTTCTGGAAGAATCTATGGAAAAATTTGGGTACCGAGTTGAAATATAGTTATAAATTTCATCCACAAACTAATGGACAGACTAAGGTTGTAAATAGAAGTGTAGGTAATCCTTTGAGATGCTTAGTTGGAGAAAAACCGTGTAATTGGGATTCTATGTTGGTACAAGAACAATTTTCATGCAATAATTCAGTGAATGGGAGTACTGGAAAAATACCTTTTGAGATTGTTAATGGAAAACAACCGAGAGGTATATCATATTTTAAGGACATTGCTAGAGAAGAGAAGAGAAGTGTTGAAGGAGAAGAATTTGCTAAGTTCATGAAGACATTGGATGAGGAAGTGAAATATCAGTTGGAACATAGTAATAAAAAATACAAGAATAGAGAAGATAGATCAAGAAGACATAAGACTTCTATAGTTGGTGATGAAGTAATGGTTAATTTTAAGAAAGGAAGATTTCTTGTTGGAACCTTTGGAAAATTGAAGATGAAGAAATTTTGTCCCTACAAGATATTGAGAAAGTTTGATAGTGGAAATGCTTATGAGATTGAGTTACCCAATGAAATGGATATATCACCTATATTCAACATTGTAGATTTGTATGAGTATCATGAATCTGATAAAGAAATGATTGTACCAAATGACTATCCTAAGAAGTAGACAATAGAAGTTGAGCAGATTTTGGAGCAAAGAGTTGGCAGAAGCACAAGAGGAAAAGAGTACATGGAATATTTGGTAAAGTGGAAGAATAGACCAAGTGAAGATAGTTCATGGATTTCACAATCTAAGTTGGATTCATCTCAGGTTGTACCTACTTTATTATTAATAGAATCATTTCAAAATAACCTCAGGTGTCTGAAGCAGGACCATCTTGGGTTCTTGGCATCCGTGTGTCACCAAAAACATGTTAGAGTCATTAGATGTGATTGGTAGCTACTTTTGGGCTCTCAGTGATGTATTCCTTTTTAACTGAAAGGGCTCAGTTGTTTCTCAGGTTAGAAGTTCACTAAATTTGTTTGGTTGATTCACTAAGTTGGTTTGATTATTCACCAAGTCAGTTTATGTTTCTCAATAGTCTTTCTCTTTGAGTGGTTTATTTTGGATTTCTATTGAGGCCGACATGTGCATTTGATTTTGGTCATAGAGTTAATGGTTGTATCAAGAATTGGGAAGTGTGTGGACCAAGATCTTGGTCATCCCTTGCTCCACTATTGGAATCTTTAGAGATGACCCATTTGGTAGTCTCTTCTATAAATAAAGTAATATGTTGTTGATCGTAGGGGTCAGTTTTTGCGAAAAAATAAAAGAATCTGAATATTTGGTAGATCCTCGCATGTATGAGGAATATTTTTAATTAAATTATATGAGTGTATGGTCATAACCAGGAAGGCCTTACATTCCAGCATGTATTTAGTTTTTTTATTAATAATATATAATGATTTTTTGCATTCTCTCTCTCTCTCCCTGTCTTGTGTTATTTCTTCTGAGTGTTGATGCTACAAGGAGTTTGGTACTTGGGTGTGTCTGTGGTCCCATATCCTTTCTCCCTTTCATCAACCTACATACACATGTTGAGGTGAAAGATGAATGGGTGATAGATAGTACTTGTTCACATCATATGATAGGAGATAAGAAAAATTTGGTAAATTCAAAAGATATTATTATGGTGTTTTCATATTTAGTGATAATACTCCTTGTTTTATTAAAGGGAAAGGTTTGATTAATCATAATAATATAAATGATGCCCTATATGTTGAAGGTTTAAAGTGTAATCTCTTGAGTGTTATAAATATTGTTGGTAAAGGATACATGTTGGAATTCAAGGGTGGCAAGTGCATAATTAACAGAAGCTCTAGATATGAAATTGCATCAGGTAACAAGAATAGAGGTTATGTTTTTCATTTGAATAACATAGAGTTTAAATGTTTGATTATTATAATTAATTATAATTGGTTATGGCATAAAATAATTTTTCATGTAAACTTTGATAACATTGTGAAGGTAAGAGCTAAACATGTTATAAGAGATCTACCTAGATTGTTGAAGTTTATTAATATGATGTGTAAGGAATGTTAATTGTGAAAGACAACAATATCTAGTTTTAAAAGAAAGATATATTCTTCAATTGGATTGTTAGATTTGGTACATACATATTTATGTGGCCCTACTAGAACTAGGAGTTATTACGGTGAAAAATATTTCATACTATTCATTGATGATTATTCAAGGATGATCTAGGTTACATTTTTAATGGAAAAATCATAAGCTTTTGATAAATTCAAAATATTCAGAGCTATGGTTGAGATTAAGACATGATCAAAGATTAAATTTTTGAGGTCAAAGAGAGATGGAGAGTTTACTTCGGAATAATTTAATGCATACCTAGATGAAATTATGATATTATTGATCATAAGGCTTTACAATATTTGGGTAGCTAGAATAAGTTGAATCAGAGACATATGAAATGGATTGAATATTTGCAAAGTTATAAATTTGTGATAACACATAAGAGTGGACTCACTAATTGAGTTGTTGATTCATTGATTAGAATAAGATCTTTGATGACTAAAATGAGAATTGAAGTTCTCGACTCTGATGACATAAAAGATTTGTATGAGACTAACCCTAATTTTTTTTAGTCATGGAGAAAGTGCAGAGCACCTATTCAAGATCAACCGAGTACAAAATGGGAAGAATATTTTATTCAAGAAGGTATGTTGTTTAAAGGTATTCAATTTTATATATCAAGAGGATCAATGACAACTAATTTGATAAAGGAGAAACATAGTAGTGGTTTAGTTGGACATTTTGTTTTTGATAAAAAAATGAATTTTATTATGGAGAGATACTTTTTCTTAGTAAAGGATTTGCTTACAATAATTTATATTTCAAAATTGATCATGAAAATATCTTTATTATTGAAGTATCTGTGGATGATATCATTTTTAGTAGAAATGAAAAGTTTATTAAGGATTTTTTTAATGAGATGCAAAAGGAATTTGAGATGTCAATGATAGGTGAGATGAATTTATTTCTTGGTATTCAAATTACTCATAAAAAAGGGATTTTCATATCACAATCTAAGTATGTGAAGGAGTTTTAAAAGATATTTGGAATGGATGATTCCAAAACTATTGGAACCCCTATGGTTACTAGTTGTAAGTTAACAAACAATAATGATTCCCCTCTTGCTAATCAAAATAGGTACAAATCAATGATTGGTGGATTGTATCATGCTCTATATTTTTGTGTAATTCTACAAGATGTATATATTTATCTAATATGAAACCTATGTATGTAATTTGGGGTTGTACAATATGTATACTCTATCAAATTTTGCTATGTAAAATCCTATGTTAGAGGTAGTTTCAAGGGATAGTTTTTGATTGATCACATTTTGTAAATGGGCAATGAATTAGAGTTTTCTTTTTAGGTCATTCTATGAGGAGTCCCCTGAACAAGTATATATTAATAACATATAAGTTCCCTGTCACTTTTTTATTACAAAGAAAATGATTGTTAGATTGTTCTACTTGAATCAAACTAGACCAGACATAACAAATATTTTTTGCATTGTTATGAGATTTCAATTAGAATTGAAGGAACCACATGTTGCTTCTTTTAAGAGGATATTCAGATACTTGAAAGGGATAGTGGACTATGGCCTATGGTATCCTAAGGATGATGATCTTACTTTGTGTTTTTACACTAATGCCAATTGGGAAGGTAATGTGGATGATAGGAAAATTACTAAAGGTAGAGTATTCTTCTTGGGGAAGAAGTTAGTCTCTTGGTCCAGTAAGAAACAAACTTGTATATCTCAATCTACTATTGAAACTAAGTGTTTTGTTGCTACTATAAACTACAGTTAGGTAGTTTGGATGATACAAATGTTGGAAGACATCATAATAAGTTTTGGTGAGCCTATTGTTATTTATCATAATAATTATAGTGATATATTTCAAAGAATCACCTATTGCATTAAAAAAAGAAACATATATCTATAAAGTATCATTTTTTGAAGGTTAAGATGAATGAAAGGTAATTCAAAATGGAATATGTTCCTACAAAATAATAATTTGTAGATATCTTATCTAAGCCCTTTCCAAAGGATACTTTTAAGTATCTCTGACATAATCTTGGGGTGATATTCCCTCTTGATTAGAGATAGAGATGCATAGACTTGCAATGATCTAGTATTTTCACAAAGATTGTTTTCCTTCTAGATTGGTTCATTTGGGTCTACTACTTATGGGGAGTAGTTGGTATGTTCATATTTTTTATAATGTAAGTATTGTTTGACCTCTATGACTTAGTGCATATATGTACCTTTTTATTGATGTCAAAGGGGGAGAGATAGCCATGTGAAAAACAAGAGAAAATATAGGGAGATATATCCCTATAGAAGAGAATTATCAGACATAGGGGGATTGGTTGATATATTGTGGATGTTATTGTTGATATGATTTATTTGTGCATTAATTTGGTATTTCAAATCATATGTTTCCATAAATTGAAGGGTAATATTGTTGGAAATTTCATGCATATATGTGCTGAAATTAATGTTTTGCCATTGATGTCAACATATTTCTTTATTCTTAATAGTTTCCTTGTTTGTTTTGATAAGAGATCTGGTTTGGCATAGATAGTGTATTTAAGATCAGTTGTTGTGAAGCTGTAGAGGTGTTGAGGAATGTCTATACTTGTTCTTTTCCAAGTTTCAGAGGTTTTCGTTATGGTTCAAGGAAGTTATGATTGATTTATTAGAGGATAGCTTTCTAGTTATTTCAGTGGAGACAAAGTTGCAATTTATGGATCAATGATGATTGGTTATGAAATATTTTTGGTTGTGAACCTCATGGTGAGATAAGGATATATACATGTGAACTCATCTTGAATGGTTCATGATTTAGATATTGGAAAACTATTCTTTTTAAGTGATAGAGGTTGATGTTCAATGTTCCTAGTGAACAACGCAAAGAAAGTTGTCAATTTTGAGACATAGATGTTTGTGTTATTGTTGTGGTAATTCATGTTTCTTGCTAATGTTTTTGGATTGTGTTCTATTTATGTTGGAAGATCTCATCAGATTATGTGATGTGATGCAATGATTTTCCTATGGTGTGTTGGTGTTCTTAGCTAACTTGATGAGTTGACATGTTGCGAATATTTGAGGTATGATCTTTGGATCGTAGCATGTTTATGGATGGAGATTTGTGTCCTAGCTATGTATTTTCAAACATGTCCTAGATCACATCAAGGATTGTGTATTAATCTTTGTAATTTTATGTAATTAGGTCCCCATTTGACCTTGTTTTAATTTGTTGATGTAATTTATTTATTGATGAAATAATTTGTGACTCTGATAGGATGAAATGAGTGACAGTGATTCTAAATGGAATGATATATCAGTGGACATATGAAGAGGTGTGAATGGAATATAAAATAAATTTAGAACATATGTATACTTCATTATATTTGTATTGGCATATTTGAGATGCTATCAATCAGCTCACAAAACTAGTGGATTATTGTCTAGAGTGGATTTTAGTACATTTTAGGGTTGTATCCCTCATTTTAGTTTGGATTTTTTCCAAAGAATTTTTTCCCTCATTTGTATTTGAGAAGGGAACTCTAGCCAATGATCCTAAATGCATGTGCATTCCCCTTTGTACCTATATTAGGGCTATATGTACTAGTACATTATCTAGTGGGTTTGATCCCCATCATGTTTTTTCACTTAACTAGTTTTCCATGTGAAAACTCTAATGTTTTGTATTGTTGTGATGATGGTTCATTTATTTAATGTTTATATTTAAATATCTAAGTAAGGAAGTTAATCATTGGTTAATTTTTGATTTGACACAACTAGTTTGTGTTACTATAATTAATGGTGATGATGATGAAGACCAACTAAGATCAGAGATATACAAGATAGTAGAAACATTAGATCAGTTATTATCTTATCATTGACGTCAATCAATTTATTTTTTATCTATATTGAGTTACCATATAATTCAGAGTATTATAGAAGTTGAATTAGTAAAATAAGAAGAAGAAGAAGAAGTGAAATGTTGTGAAGTTGAAGAACTTAAATGGGAAACAAATATAGATCAAATAATATTAAGGTTATGATGATATAATTGCTTTCTACAAAACATGTGATTATATCAAGTCACTAAAGAAGATGAGTCAAGTTGGTAAGAAAAATAGTTTGGCTACCAAGTAGGGAAAATTCATGCAATAAAAGACAAGTAATTTTTGGTAAAGTGAAAAGAAGTCAAGACACCAAGTAGAAGGTTTCAGTTACCAAGCAAAGTTAACCAAAATTTATTAAAAGGAAAAAGAGTTAACCAATGAGAAAGGAACAAAAATTAAATACAAGGATCAGAATGATATTTAATGATGAGCTGGAAGATTATAATGATGAAGAAGAGTTAGTTAAAGAGATCTATGATCAAGAATATTCAAGGTGATGATTGATGGTATAGATCTAAGTGGCAAAAAGAGAATGTACAATTTCCAAGAAAGTTTGAGTTTCAAGGTAATGATAAAACATTTTACCAAGATCTAAATTCAATAAATTAGTTTGTGAGGATGATCTGATGGATGAGATTAATCAAGGGAAAATGTAATAAAAGTGATTAAGAGGAAAAACAAAGTCTATATAAAGAATAAAATTGTATGAACAAAAGGCTGGCAAGTTGAAGGGTTGATGATTCACCAACTGATACAATGAAGAAGGAAAAGGTTGAATTATGAGTCAAAAAACTGAGATTTATGAAGTCTTGAAGCTAGTGGAAAGTAAAGGAAGGAAGTGAAGACAAAGAGCACACGAGGGATCTAATTATGCAAAAGATAGTTGTAGATTTATAGGTCAATTTATTCACTATTAATTATTAACATTTGTAATAGAAAAATCTCAAAACTGAGTGGACCTAAAATTCTTATCTTAAATTCTTGCAAGAGGTAACATTCTAAAATAGTGTTTGAAGACCTTTAACTAGGCCATTCCTAAAAAGGTGAAGATCCTAACAGATTTGAGAAAAATACCCTAACAGGGTCACACTTAACAATGTGTATTGTAATCTTTAACCCAATTTGATTTTAACTAAGCATACTTTAGAAGAGTATTTCTTTAGTGGGTGATAATTTCCAGAGTGGTTTTTCCCAAATTGGGTTTCCACGTTAAATATTGTTGTTATATGTGTTGAATATTCACTATGAATGTTATTACTGATTGATAAAGTTAATTTACTATTATTGGTTAATATTGAGGCATTTCTGACCGAGTTGACCCTAAGTTGAATCAGAGAAAGTTTGAAAGGTACAGAGAATCAAGGATTTCTGATTCACCCCCTCTCTATAATCCAACAATTAGTATTAGAGCTAAGTACTCTAAAGGGATAATTTTGAAAAACTTGAGTAAAATATCCAAAGATGTATAGGAGACAAGTACCTAAGCTGAATAAGGAAAGTTTCTCTATATGACAAAGCAAGATGAAGTTATACCTATCTAGAATTAGAGAATATACACTCAACCTTTTGTATAATGACTATAGTCCACCACCTTATAGACCTATGACACTTGATTAGATGAGAGAAAAGAAGGAACACAACTCGGTAATGATTGAAATTTCTTCCTCCTAGACCGATGTTGAGTTCAATGACTATAAATATTGTATTACTACAAAAGAGATGTGGGATAAGCTTACACTTCTTTATGGAGGTGATATAAATGTACAAAAATCAAAGGTTGATAGTCTCAGAGGAAAATTTGATGAGATGAGAATGAAAGATGAAGAAAAAATTGCACAATATAGTTTTAGAATCAAGGAATTTGGTAGTGTTATCAAAGGTGTTGGTGGGACACTAATTCGGGAAGAAGTGATAAGAAAAATTCTAAGAACTCTTTCACCCAAGTATGCTATTTGAGTCTTTGTTATTTAGGAACTGAGATTCATACCAAATAACACTATTACACTTGATGCTTTGATTGGTAAGCTGGCTGCATTTGACCTTAGTATTTATGATAACAATATACCGAATATTGAAACATCTTTTAAATAATCTTTAAGCATTAGTAGTTTAAGAAGAGAAAGAAAGAATCAAAATAGTTCATTTGGAAGTGACTGTGATAGTATCCTAACTGAAGAGAAAGAAAAAAAAGAACTAGAAGCACTGTTGGCAAAGAGGCTACCGAGAGGAAAAGGAAAGTATAAAGGTAAACTACCTCTAAAATGTTTTAATTACAACAAGACTAGTCACATTGCATCTAGGTGCCCTAATAATGATAGGAATGATAAAAGTGACAAGAAGGAACCAATACCAAAGGTTTAGAGATTTCAAGGACAAACAAGAGAAATCATGCTACCTAGCTAAGGAAGGAATAACTAATGGTGAATCTAATGACACAGAAGAAAGTGTGGAATTTGTCTATGTTTCTATGAAGGATGATTCAAAAGAAGAGAGGTATGAAGATGAAAAATCCCTTATTTATCATGTTAGCAAAACTTACCCATGGATAATTGACATTAGCTACTCACATCATATAACTGGTGACATTGATAAGTTTGAAAATTTACAAGAATATGATGGAGGAGTTGTTAGATTTGGAAATGATGCTCCATGTTCTGTTAGAGTTAAAGGATCCATTATGCTAAATGAAAAGATCAATTGTGATAATAATTATTGGGTTCAAGGAATAAAATACAACTTGGTGAGTGTTGTATAATTGCATACCACTAGTCGCCGAATGGAATTTTAGAACAAAAAAGTGAAGCTCTATGGTGCTAATGGAGAATTGAGTGGAATTGGTGAACAACCTAAAGGTAACCTATAATACCTTGATATTTCTACAAAAAAATTCTTGTTTGTTAAAGTTGAGGATGTATGGTTGTGGCACAAAAGATGTTGTTATGTAAATTTTGATAACATGATTAAGGTGAAAAAAAATAATGGAGTCAGATGTCTACTGAAATTAAGAAAACCTGATAAAGTGATGTGTAAGTAATGTCAGATTGGTAAGATGAAAAAAACAATTTTCTCAAGAAATTCTTACTCATCTAATGGTATTTTGGAATTAGTTCATACTGATCCTTGTGGTCCTATGAAAATACAAAGCTATTATGGTGATCGATATTTCATTTTGTTTGTTGATGACTACTCAAGGATGATGTCAGTAATGTTTCTAAAAGAAAATTCTGATGCATTCCAAATGTTTAAATGGTACAAGGCAAGAGTTAAGAAGGAAACAAGTAAAAAACTAAAATGTTTAAGATCGGATAGAGTAGGTGAATTTATCTCTGATAAATTTACTATCTTCTGCAATGAGAATGGAATCAAAAGACAAGTATCTGCACTGAGGACTCCACAACAAAATGGCATAGCTTTCAAAGAAGGAATAGATCAATAGTTGATTGTGCTAGACCATTGTTTATTGAAAAATAGATTGCACAAAAATTATGGAGATAAGTGATTAGTACTATTGTCTACACTCTCAACTAAGTACAATTGAAGAAAGGTACAAATAAAGTTGCTTATGAACTCAGGTATGGGCATACACCGAATGTTAGCTACTTAAAATTTTTTGGAAGTAGGTGTTACATATTGAAAGATGCCAAGAATGGAAATTTTGATTCTAAAGGAGATGAAGGTATATTCCTAGGATACTCCACAAAGAGAAAAACTTATAAATGTCTAAATAAGGCTACTTAAAAAATTGTGGAAAGTGAAAATCTGAGGATTGATGAATTTGTAGAAAGAAATGAAGAAGATAGAAAAAGAGAACCAGAAGATTATCAAAGATTTGTTTATGTACATGAAGGAATTTTGGGTACTGTACCTGAACTACAAGAAGAAACTAAGTTAGTTGATCCTCCATTGAGAGATGAAAATGATGGAGAATAGTCTACCGATCTTTCTTTAGAAAAATATGGGAGAAGACATCACTCACCAAGAAAAATTATTGGAGACAAGAATGCATGAGTCATGAAAAGAAGTAAATTGAAAGTTGATACATATTTGATTTGTCAATTTGAGCCAAGACTAGTTAAGGATGCATTTGAAAATGAAGATTGGCTTAATGAAATGAAAGAAGACATTGATCAAATTGAAAAGAACAATACTTGGTCATTGGTACTAAGACCTAAGGACAAGAATGTTATTGGTACAAAGTGGATATTTAGGAATAAATTAAATGAAAATGGAGATGTAATAATAAATAAAGAAATATTGGTCTGCAAAGGGTATGCACAAGAACAAGGTATTAACTATGGTGAGACATTTTCCCCTATTGCTAGATTAGAAGGTGTAAGAATCTTACTTGTATATGCTTCCTATAAAGGAATCAAAATTTATCAAATGGATGTTAAGTCTGCATTTTTTTATGGAATTATTGAAGAAATTTTTTATATTGAATAGCCTGAAGGATATGTTGATAATTCTAACAAGGATATGGTACTCAAACTACACAAGGCACTATATGGTTTGAAGCAAGCACCCCAAGCATGGTGTGAAAGATAACATTCATATTTAATCAAGATTGGATTTCAAAGGACAAGTGATAATAGAAATTTCTATCTGAAATATGATAGCACTGATAAGATTTTGAGTGTTGAGATATTTATTGATGATATTATATTTGGAGGAAATGAATGAATGAGTAAATCATTTGTGGAGGAGATGAGAAAAGAATTTGAGATGTCCATGATAAGAGATAAAATTATTTATTGGACTTCAAATTCAACAAGAGAGAGATGGGATCTACATTACATAGTCAAAGTATATGAAGGAGGTCCTAAATACATTCAGTATGGAAGAGTCAAAATAGGTTGGTACACTAATGGCTACTAGTTTAAAATTATCAAAGGAAGATGAAACAAAGGAATTAAATGAAACACTCTACTGATCAATGATTGGTAAGATACAATATGGTGTACATAGTAGGCATGATATTGCTCATGTTGTTGGCATTGTTGCAAGATTTTGTGTCAATGAAAAGGAAGAAAACATGTTTGTAGTCAAAATAATATTTATATATCTGAAAGGGACTGAAGATTTCAGTCTACTATATAAGAAATGTGGAGATTTTGATCTAAAAGTGTACACTAATGATGACTGGGCTAGAAATATTGATGATAGGAAAAGTACAAGTGGTAGAGCTTTCTTGTTAGGAGAATTGTTAGTGACATGGTTAAGCAAGAAATAGAGTTGTATTTCATAGTCTACTGTCGAGGCTGTGTATGTTGTTGTAGCTATGAATTGTTCAAACATTCATGTGTTGATCAAACAACTACTTGAAGGTATGCAAGAGGAGATTACTAATCCAATTACAATTTATTGTGTTAATACTAGTTCTATCAAAATATCAAAGAATCGAGTGATGCATTCAAAGACAAAACACATTTCTATCAAGTATCATTACTTGAGAGAACAAGTTCAAGACAAGAATGTGATATTGGAGTATGTGAATTCAAAGGAGTAGATAGATAATATATTTACCAAACCACTACTGAATGATGATTTTGAATATCTCTAAGGTAAATTAGGGGTTCTTCCCCTATCCAATATTCACTAAGGCAAGATGCATGTTACATCAATTCAAGGTTTCATTAGAATATCTATTTTGTGATTTGATGCTAGTGTTAACTCTTTGGGTGATGCCTGAAGGTGTGACAATGTTTATGTATGGAATGAGAAATTAGTACATTTGATGTATGATTCAATGTATGAACAAATTTTTTAGGAGTATGTGTCTTTGGTATTGTTGTCAAAGAGGGAGAATATTTCTAAGAGGGAGCATAGTTAGAAGGAGATCAAGAAAAGAAGAAAGGAGAAGATAAAGCTCAGAGGGATTAAAGGACTAAGACAAGTCAATAAGTGTTTCCATCATCAATTGAAAATACAATGAGTGTTACCATAAATGACAAAGAGGCAGATTGTTACTATAACTGATGGTGATGATGATGAAGATTGACTAAGATTAGAGGTATACAAGATAGTATAAAGATTAGATAATTTATTATCTTCTCATTGATGTCAAGCAATTTATTTATGATTTATATTGAACTTCTATATAATTCATAGTATGATAAAATTTGAATGAGTAAAAGAAGAAGAAGAAGAAGAAGAAGAAGAAGAAAAAGTGAAATGTTGTGAAGTTGAAGAGCTTAAATGGAAACAAATATAGATTAGAAAATGTTAAGGTTATGTTGATACAATTTTATTCTACGAAACATGTGATTATATCAAGCTGGTAAGCTAAAAAACATGGCTATTGAGAAAGAAAAATTCATTGGGTAAAAGGAAAGTAAGTTTTGGTAAAGTAAAAGGAAATCAAGACACTAAATAGAAGGTTTTAGTTATCGAGAAAATTGAACCAAAATTTAGTTAAAGGAAAATGAGTTAACCACTGAGCAAGGAATGGAAATTAAATACAAGGATCAGAATGACATCTAATGATGAGCTGGAAGATTATAATTATGAGGAAGAGTTATTTAAAGAGATCTACAATCATGAAAATTCAAGTTGATGATCTATGGTATAGATCTAAGTGGAAAAAAGAGAAGGTACAAGTTCCAAGAAAGTTGACATTCTGAGGTAATGATAAAACAATTTAACAAGATATAAATTCATTGAATTAGTTTGTGAGGATGATTTGATGACTGAGATTAATCAAGGGATAATGTAATAAAGGAGATTAAGAGGCAAAAACAATCTATATAAAGGATGGAATTGTATGATCAAAAGGTTAGAAATTTTAAGGGTTGATGAGTCATCGACTGATGCAGTGAAGAAGGAAAAGGTTGAATTATGAGTCAGAAAGTTGCGATTGATGAAGTGTTGAATCTAGTGGAAAATGAAGGATTGAAGTGAAAACAAAGAGAGCACAAGGGATCTAATTTTGCAAAATACAGTTACAGATTTATAGGTCAATTTATTCACTATTACTTATTAACATTTGTAATAGAAAAATCTCTTAACGGATTGGACCTAATAGTCTTATTGTAAATCCTTGCAAGAGGTAACATTCTAAAAGAGTGTTTGAAGACCTTTAACTAGGCCACTCCTAATAGGGTGAAGATCATAACAAATCTAAGGAAAATCCCCTAACAGGGTCACATTTAACAATGTGTATTGTAATCTTTAACTATATTGGCTTTTAACTAAGCATACTTCAGAAGAGTATTTCTTTAGTGGGTGAAAAATCCCATAGTGGCTTTTCTAAAATTGAGTTTCCACATTAAATACTAGTGTTTTATGTCTTGAATGTTTATTGTGAATGTTATAGCTGATTGATAAAGTTAATTTACTGTTATTGTTTAATATTGAAGTGTGTCTGACCAAGTTGACACCGAGTTGAATCAGAGAAAGTTTTTAAGGTAGAAAGAATCAAGGATTACTGATTCACCCCCCCCCCCCTCTTCGTAATCCAACAGTTTGGAAATAATTGATTCGCACCCCCCTCCCCCTCTCATTAGTTCTGTATGGTGCCTTACTTCTATCATATATAACCTTGGAAATATAGCATAATATGTTTTATAAATATATGTATGTCATATTTATCTCCATTATTTCATACTTGGGATAGAGTAGACTATCATTAATTCTTAAGAAAGTTAAGTGAGCCAAATTACTTATACCTTTTAAATGATAATGAAATAATGATATTTCTTTGCATATTGTATTATAGTTTACCAATCAAGTTTCTTTGTATGGTATAGACTAGTTTGGACTTTTTTGGATCTAAAATTGATAAAATAAATAGGCCCATGTCATATATTTCTTATACCTTTTGTTTGGTGGATTTATGTTTTCTTTTGTGAGAGATACACTCCTTTAGTGAAGGTAGGTTTGAACCCCAAATAGAGTTTTAAGTTTTCAAACAAAATTCATCACTTCACTTTTCACCATTGGATCTTGATAAAAATTGAGGGTGGGTCTATAATTATGTTATATTCATTCCTACAAAAGTGGTTGGTTTTATTATGTTTTCTATGGAAGATATAGATGATGGTTCTTTAATGACTATTCTTTGCATTTGTCACTATTTTGAAATGAATTAGTTTAAGAAGTTGCCAAGGTTTAGGTACAACAAAGGCAATAGGGTCAAAAAAAATATTTTCACTTTACATATTGTATACATATAAATTTATTGTTAGTTTAAATTCCTAAGGAATGGTGTTAATTACCCTTGAGTGTTGGTGATTGTCATTTTCATTTGGTCTACCAAAGGCATTCTGGGAATTGACCTCATTCATATATTGGTCTTGTGGTTGTATCTAATTTTATGGACAAATAAATGTGATCATATATTTGTATATGAATATCACATGGGATTTAATTTTCAATTTATTATTTATATTTAGATGTATTATTGGGTCTTGATGACTTACGATACGTATTAAGTCAATCCAGTGTAATATTATGGATATTTAATTTTGATGCGCTGCCAATTAGATTTTTGCCTCGAAATTGAGAACAACTCCTATATGGTTCCTTCTTGTTGTGTATATGATGATGTTATATAAATATTTTGTATGTCTATATAGAGGTTCGATAGATATGGACCACATCAATAACTATTTTTATGATTTCCATGTAGATTTTAGAGAGATGTGGATCTTATTGATAATTTTTAATACCACGCTTTTGATATTTAGTTTTTTTTGGGAGGGTTTTATAGGAACAGGGCTGGTAGAGTGGCTTAGAATAGGGGTTGGGATCCTAAGTGGCTTCTAAGGCATCCTATTCTATATTTTTAATCAAGTTATAACAAAATAAAATGAATTATATTGGGTTTTCACATTAATCAAGATAAATGAGTTTCCTTTCCCATGGCCATTAGAAATCCTTTGTGGACCATGGATAGGTTAGAAAATACACTGTGGAATGTGTGTCATTGATTTGAAAATGGACTTCCTTGTACTCATGAAAGGTTGTTGGTTCCACATGAGTTCTCACTTGGGGGGTCAAGGTCTAGGGAGAGGCTGCCGGGGTAATCAAGGATAGTTGGGAACTATATGATGAAACTCTCATAAATTTGTCTTAGAATATCCTCCAACTAGCCCTATGATTACCTCTAGTAGTTCCCTATTGGCATCCCTTTTCGTGACTCTTGTGAAACCTTTTTGTATTCTTTGAGTTCATTTTTTATTTACTTGTTGTGGTTTTCCTTATTTAGTATGGGGACATGGTTCTACCTCCTTGGCTTGGGGGAGTGGACCTTTTTGGTTCAACGTGGTTGAGTGGAAAATGTTTTTATTGAGGTTTAGTAGCTCATTTTGTGTGGATGGATCTTTATATCTCTACCCTTTAGATTTGAAGCATTATAGATCATCTCCTTATTCATGTTGTATTTCATGCCATGATGTACTTATGTATATTCATTGATGTAATTATCTACTCCTAGAAGGAGATTAATATATTAATATACCCTTTGATGTAATTATAATAGTACAATATGTAAATTAGAAGGATATAATTTGTGTAGTTTGAAGGTGGTTAGGTTAGAATTAACATTGTTAATTAAACTTGATAACTTAATATGTTATTATGTATAAGTAAAATGATATGAAAGGTTTCTTTTGAATGTACATTAAGTAATGTAAGAAAAGATGACAAATAAAGTTTATGTTCATTTAATTAATGTTCTTGATTAAACAAGAAATGATTATGTCAGTGATAGATAGAGTGGTTTTCTTAAATGATTCTATTTTATAGATGTTGAAGAAAGAAAGAACTTATGAACATATGTGCTTGGAGCTATAAAATGAACCCAAATTTAATGGATAATGTGCTATATATTTCTCATATTGCATTTAATTATTGAATTATGAATGATTAGTTATTCTTTAGTCATGTTTCTTAGAGTGGTGACATTAGCGAACCATATGAGGACTTAGGAGGTGATAGTTAGTTTTTCATTCCTAAATAGAAAGTAATTGAATAATGTAGCTATTGCATTTTCTCTCATGTCACAATAGGTTTTTTCACATATGAAAAATTGAGTTTTTAAGCTTGCATTAATGTTTAGGGAGAATTTAGTAATTTGAATGCATTTATAATTTAACTTTCATTTACTGTATTTTATAGAGTAAAAAGTGAATGTAATGTTTATGTGGATTATCTAATCATGTTCAAAGAATATGTAGTAGTTATTTTTAAAAAACATAAATTGTGCCAATATTTTGGGTAGTTAGGGTTGTCCTCTCAGGCTGCATGGCACGTGTTATACTATTTATCTTCTTAATAGGGTGAAAGTGAGAGTAAGTCATATTAAAGAACTCTATGAGTTATCTTTGGGGAGGTGTTGATTACAAAATATTTCAAAGTCTTTGAAAGAAAATTCTATGTAAAGTTAGATTAATAAAATCATCATAACATTTATGGAAGATTGGATAAAGAAATATTCTTGTGATCTACAAAAAAAAATGCATATAGATGTTATAACATGAGGCTAAAAAGGATTTTTGGGAGCACTACTTTCCAAGTGAGTGAAGAATGGAATCATGATGCTCTAGCGTATGATATAGAATTTGAAGACATCATTGTTACTCCCACAAAATAAAGAAATTATGTGGAAGATAGAATAATTAGAAGAAGAGGAAAAAGAACCAAAGAAAAAATTGAAGATACAAACAAAATATGTATAAACAAACAAAATATGTATAAAGGAATCATTTTTAAGACTATATAACAAACGGAAAATAAAAAAGTTTTTTGAATAAATAGACAAACTACTATTCTATATCCAACGTAGAACCAAAAATTTATGTAGAAGCAAGAAAAGATAAATTTTGGATGAAATCTATGAAATAATAATTGTATCAAATAAATAAGAATCAAACATTGGAACTGTTTCCTATAATAGTGAATAAAAATAACATTGGAACCAAGTGGGTGTTTTGGAGAAAAATGAATGAAGATTGAGAAGTCACAAGGAAAAAAGTAAGATCAGTATGTAAAGGATAAATTTAATTTGATGGTGTATATATTTTGAAGAAACATTTTCTTTGATAGCTGCAATGAAATTTGTAGGAATGTTTCTTGCATTTTTTTTTAATAAGAGTTTCACAATATCTCAAATACATTTCAAGTCTTCCTTTTTGAATGAAGATCTTAAAGGGGAAGTTTACATTGAGAATCTAGATAGTTTTGAATTTTTAAATGATCTAGATATTCTATGAAAACTCAAGAAGACACTTAATGGGCCCAACCAATCTTCTAGAGCTTGGTATGCTAGGTTGGACAGGTATCTACTACAACAAAATTTTAAGAAAGTTTCTACAAACAAACATCTCTATTTTAATGTTGAAGATGATAAAATGTTAATTGTGGTAGTATATGTTAATAAAATCACATTTGGATGAGATGATGTTGTTGTAAAAATATTTTTTGAGAAGACGAATAAGGCATTTGAGATGTATATTATTTGTGAGGTAACTTTCTTTCTTGGTCTACAAGTTACTTAAATGAAAGATGGAATTTTCATTCTTTGTACCAAGTATATATGGAGATGTTGAATTTTCTTAAAATGGATGATTGTAAACTAGATGGAACCCACTTGGAAACTACTATTCATTTAAGGGTGTTAAATATCTATGGATATATGATCCTTGGGTTGTATTTGTTAGAAAGTAAAGTCCACCAAGATAGCTGAGAGTGGGGGTGAATCATTTATCTAATTAAAACAACTTTTATCAACTTTATTATATCTGAAACATGTGATTAACATAAACAACAACCATAAAAAGGTAACCATACACAATGACACTAGATTTGTTAACTAGGGAACCTCTTGATCAAAGAGTAAACCCCAGTGGGGATGGTTCCCACAAAAGATGTACTAATATGAAAATTCCATGTGAGAGGATGGACCCTATTAGGAGTCTATGAAATACAATTAGTACATATTAGTCCTCGTTAGGAGACTTTTAATCCCTGTTAGGAGTTGAACAAGACAAAAGGAGCCACTGTCCAAACAACTTCAAGGGAAAGATCACTGAACACACTGTCCAACTGGTCTTTGTATTATCCAAACAAAATAATACCAAACATAACTAATCTTAGTAAATTTTCTTCTCTCCTATGACAGCTCCTAAACCGCACCAAATACTTCTCCAAATCTCAACACCGGATCTGCACACTTCACATCACATAACAATCCCTTAGATCCCTTACTCTCATTAATTAATAATTCACAACTTTTTTAACACATCCACACTCCATAATCAAGGAAAAAAATCCTTCCTTTCTACCATGCTCAACATTTTATAATTGATTCCGCCAAATAGGATTCACCAATTACAACATATAAAATATTACATGTTACATAATATTTCCATAACTACACAAAATTGTCAGCTCACATTTACTTAAAAAATCTTCACACATGCAACCTCTGGCTGTGCTGACTTATCTAGGTCACCTTCACAATGTCTTCAACCTTTGTATAAATTCACTTGTCTAGATTCTATCCATGTTAGGAGATATAATCCGATTATCACAAACTGCTTCTCAAGAACTCTCTCAGAATATAGTTTCCACTAGATTACTTATAACTGACAAAAATATTTCCACATGTACTCTTAACCATGTTATGAGGAAACTATATGAAACATCTTATAATTTCATAACCTCATTTGCAATTCTCTATGTGCGCTAATTCAAACTTGGTTTGCTACTCTACTAATGTTCAGTAAAAATGGTATGTTGACATCAATGAAAAACATAGTCATGAGCGCAAAATGTGTCTACTCTAGTAATGCTAGAAATCATCCATAGAACATATTTGGTATTCATTCTAACAATCTCCCTCTTTGGCATTTATGGAAACATAGATGAAAAAAATCCAAGTCCCATTAATACAAAAATGTAACCCTACTTCTCTTGTCCTAAATTTTCAAATCATCTTCATCAATCATTTCAAATCCTCTTCATCAATCATAAGAAATGTTTTTCATGTATTTTTCTCCCCCATTGACATCAATGAAAAAGGAATCATTATGTCAGAACAATCTTATTGCTCAAAAAAATTAACCAGCTCAAGTGGCCAAAGACACTATTTGAAAATACCTTTTACCAAGAGTCCTTCATGAATCAACTCAAAACATAGATACTCCCCCATAGAGGAAGCATCAACATATAGTCCAGAAAAATAGTTCTATATACCACTGGACTGATGCAACTTTCTGCATCACTACTCAAAAGTAGGCCACAACATAACCCCAAGCATACTTCTTAAATAATCAAATGTATCTTTATGTAAAGTATTTGTAAAAATATCTTCTATCTTCTCCTTTGTGTTGATATAATCAAGTCTGACTTCCTTCTTTTCAACTTTCTTCCTTACAACATGATACTTTATCTCTATGTGTTTTGTTTTTGAATGTAACACATGTTTCTTAGACATACTTATTATACTTGTGTTATCACAATCTATGATAACAGGTTCATTAAACTCAATTCCAATATCCTTCAACATGTGTTTCATCCATATTATCTGATTACAATTATTTTCTACTGGTACATACTTTGCTTCTAATGTACTCTATGAGGTACAATTTTATTTCTTGCTCAGTCGAGAAACCAATCTTCCTCCAAGAAAAGATTCTCCACCACTTGTCCTATTTTTATCATCCATACTACCTCCCAAATTCACATATGTATAGGCACATAGGGTAAAGTCATTTGATTTTTCATACTACAATCCAAAATCAATTGTACCTTTCAAATATCTGAATATCCTCTTTACTGCTGCATAATGTGATTCCTTAGGATCAGCTTGAAATTTTTCAACAATTCCAACTACATTTTCTATATCTGATCTTGTGTGAGTTAGATATTGCAAACCTCCAATCATAGATCTGCACTTCCTTTGTTCAACTAAAGGAGTCTCATATTTTCTAGATAACTTATGACCAATTACCATAGTTATACCAATAGGCTTACAATTTTCCCAACCAAATCTCTGCAATAAGTCTTTGAGATACTTAGTTTGAGATAAGAAAATACCATAACTATTCTACACAATATGTAAACCCAAGAAAAATTCCATTTCTCCAATCATGCTGATCTCAAATTCCTTCTTCATTTCATAAGAAAATTTATCACTTTCCTCATCTTCTCCTCCAAAGATTATATAATCCACAAAAATAAAAAACATCAATAGAGTACTCTCTATTTATTTTAGATACAAGTTACTATCTGCAATACCTTTAGTAAATCCCAATTTTATTAAATATTTATCCAACCTTGCATACTAGGTTCTAGGTTCTCGCTTTAGTCCATATAGTGCTTTGTTCAACTCGCAAACCAAATCTCCTTTTTGAGTCAAAGGAAAACCATTAGGCTTCTCAATGTAGACTTCTTCTTCTAATTCACCATTCATATATATTGACTTCACGTCCATCTGATATACTTTGAATTTTTTATAAGCTACATAAGCCAAGAACATCCTTACTAATTCAATTCTTGCAATAGTTGAAAATGTTTCTCCATAATCTATACCTTCTTCTATGAGTATCCTTTACATACCAGTCTTGTTTTGTTTCTTACAACGTTACCTTGTTTATTCATCTTATTTCTAAAAACTCATTTAGTTCCAATAAGATTTTTGTTCTTAAGTCTGGGAACCAGTTCCCATGTATTATTTTTCTCAATCTAATCCAATTCTTCCTTCATTTCTTGAACCCAATTATCATCTTTACAAGCTTTATCAGTATTCTTAGGTTCAATCTAAGAAATCAAACATAATTCTTCATGTACCTTATTTTTTTTCATAACTCCTTTGTCTTTTCTTCCAATAATTTGATCAGTGGAATGATTCCTTATCAATTTCTTATTAGGTGTTACTATTTCAAATCTTGCTTCAATCCTAGGTTTAGATCTTAGGTTTTATCTTTCTTCTTTATCATGAATCTCATTTTGCAAATCATTATTAGTTTCATAAAACATCTCAACATTTTCTTGATTATTTTTGGGATAGGCTTCTTCCTCTAATGAAGTCAAGGATGGAGGATCCAATTAAGGACTATCCAAACTTGATGCCAAACCACAACACAATAGAATTACACAACAATAACATTAGATTTGAAAGAGAACTGAAATATTTATTCATAAATTCACTGATTACATGAAATGTTTTAGGCTGTAAGGCCTTCTCGGTTATGGCCAAATACAAACAAGTAGTAAATTCTAAGAGATCAACAAGATCCAATCTAAATCCAGCTAGTCCAGTTCTGAAATAATCAGAAACTGATGGAAACCCTAAGGTAGATCTGGACTTGTTCTCATAAGCCACCAAGAAATATCCTTGTCTCCAAGCCTCAACCACTAGCTCTGTTATCACAAACTATCAGAAATCAATTTGATCTGCAAGATCTCACAGGATCTTTTCCACAACTTCACGTCTATATTTCTTCCTCAGCCTTCTATCCTAAACAACTACCCCAACACCCCTTTAAATACTAATCATAAGCCACAAGTCGGTTGGATGAAATAATTAACTCTTATAAACAAATATTAAATGCTATATAAGTTGGCTCCCAAATATCCTTACAATTATTAAATTCAACATGTCAGCTTGTAACAGTAGCTACCAACCATAAATACACCAAGTTGGCCAAGAAAATCTTCAAGAAAATGAGTCGATAAGACTGTTTACTGAGAAACAAAGAAATAATCAAGCACAAGTGAACCGACCATGCCAAGCATCACCGAGCAACGCAGTTATTTTCGAGCGCTAGGAGAACTGACGTCTTCAGTTACCAAGTGTTCTTTAGAGAGAAAGAAACCCATTAAACAATGTAATCGAGTAGTCATACTCTAATACTGAGAAAATACTTCACCAACTAAGATGAAAACTACCCATCTGTCTTTCAAAACAAATATATTTTTGGGTGATACATGACTGGCAAGAATCCTAGGATGCTCTTGCATTAGACACCCCAGGTAAAGAAGATTTTCTCATAAGGAAATTAGGAATGTCTTAAGGGAATCAGAATAGGTATGCCATATATGTTCTTAACCCATATCTCCTCTTGTCCTTCATTCCAATTTGTCTTCACTTCATCCATTGTTTCCTGCAACAAGTTTTCCTACTTCCCACTCTTTTTGTCTTTCCTATCTGCAACTTATAACAACTAACTCTGACCATCCCTTCCACTATCGATCACATCAGTACATCGGTAAATCCCATCCTCTCTAGAATCCTCAATCAACTCAGTATCATTTGCATCTCTCTATATCATCAATGTCATTATCTTCTATACTATTTTTGTCTAAAAGACCATCTGCCTCTTAATCTCAACAAACTCTTCAGATATATCATTTTCCTTCTCTTTCAAACTAGACTTTGTAGGAATAGGTTCATCAATCCCATGCTCCTAAGGTTTTCCATGGTCACACTGACAACACCTAACAACTCCAAATTCCTTAATCCCTATCTCCTATAAAGGTAACGGTTTATGCCTAGATCCATCATACTTGACCACATAGGTGTTTTCATGACCATCAAACAAAACATTTCTATCAAATTGCCAAGGCCTCATGAACAAAAGATGACAAGCATCCATAGGGAATACATCACACAATATTTCATCATGATAAGATCCAATCTAAAAATGAACCAAGCATTGTTCTTCAATCCTAACCTAAGACACATCTTGTATCCAACTAACCTGATGAGGGTTAGGGTGTTTCTTTTTTTTGCAAATTCAATAAATTTACCATCTCTTTTGAAACATAGTTTTCAAAACTCCCACCATCAACTATGACATTACATACCTTATCCTTGCACTTATATCTGGTTCTAAACAAATTTATTCTTTGTACTGGTTCATGGACACATGCAGCTAACCTCCTAGTGATAAGAAACTCACCTTTTTCTACAACATTCACAATGTCTTCTTCAGCAATTAGTGCAACTCTTCTCTTAGGACATTGAAAACTGTTGGAGATTTTCCAACAGGCCATTACAGACTGTATGTTTGTCATTGATGACAACATAAGGAAAGTAGCATGTGTGCAAGTCTTATGTAGTAAGATTTTTGTCTATGTAGCATGGACATGATATCATGGGCGCAGAGGTTAACTGTTAGTATAGACATTTATATAGCAGCTTGTGTCAGTAGTGTTCCTGATAGAGTAACAGGAAGTGTTCTATTTATGGTTGTCCATATAGTTATCATAGAGCCTTGAAAACTTGGATATATGTTGAAGACATATTAGTGTTTTTACATTCATGGACACAGAGTCTGATGATCAATAGAAGTGAAGTTATGCAGTCGCTATTCACCAGTAGCAGTTTCCTATGTTTGTTCAGAAGAGCCGACATAGATTATATTGGTTCTGGTGTTTCACCTATCATTTGGGTATGCACCCTTGGATTTAAGCTGAGAGGAGAGTTAGTGATGTTTGGTTAAGAGTGCATGAAGTAATTCAGCTTGAAGAGAAAGATCCAATTGTTTTGGTAGAGTTGACAGTGTGTAGCATGAGTCTACAATTATCTTATTGGACAAGTCCCAAAATATGTTGCGTTCTTAGTAGAGCCAAATGAATTGTTATTGGAGTTTTTTATGGCTTTCTCCAATATTATTTCAAGGTGATTCTAATAGGATGACTTGATTATATCATTTAGAGAAAAGATATTTATGGGAAATCATTTGTGATTTATTGTGTGTGGTTCATAGTTGATTAAAAAGTATAGAACAGAGTGTATGAAGTGTTGAGCCATCAAAAGAAGGTCTATGTGACCAAGTAAAGTATTGGAGCTATACATTAGTACTAATCTAGATAGCAGGTCTAAGCACAGTTCACCAAGATCCAGATATAGTGTATATCTGTTAAACAGAAGGTTGTAGCCTTCACCCCTTTAAGCAGTGTGCTCTTGGACAATGCGTCCTCTCCCCTAACAAGGACTATTGTAAAAGACTTCTAACAGGATTTGACCCTTGACCAGGTCTACTGTACTAAATATATTGTAAAGAAACTCCTAACAGGGTTAAGGATCTTCTAATAAGGATCATAATACACTAGTGCAGAATATTAGTGGGTGTCAATTCCCATGGGGGTTTTTACCTATTTGGGTTTCCCCATAACCAAAATATTGTGTTGAGTTCAAGTGTTCTTTCATTTTGTTTATGCTTTATGTTTAAGTATACTTAATTGGATAAAGAATTGAAACTTGTAGATAACTAATTCTGTAACGCCCCGCTAGGCAACCCAAGAGGACAAGACATAAAACCTCTATAAAATGCAAGTAGTAAATTTTATTTTTTTAAATTTTAACTAGAATAATATTCATCACTACACTTCATATTTCTAAAAGAAGAAATAATTTTCTACTACTTGAAGGTAAGATTTATACAACTTAAGTCCTCGCAGGTTCCCTAACGTTGCTATTGAAGCAACATCATATAAACCATTTACATGCATAAGATATTCATGGAATCATGAGCTTAAAAGATCTACGTTCATTTTAATGCACCAATTTAAATGTCCCTAGCTTATTTCTTTTATTAAACATAAGTTAATCATCCAACATCATTATTCCTTTTATCAACTCATTCCATAAATTCATATTTATTTCATCTACATCTACTATCCTTTATATCACTTTTCTCTAATAATTTTGGTAAGAGATTAATATTCATTAAGGTAGGCATTATCCTAGGTACTTCATTAACATGAACCAAGTATTAACATTATAATCAAGTTACTATTTTATTGCATTGTTTCATAACCATTCATTGTTAATAATTCCAATCACTAATCTATCATTTCTCAATAATTTCCTTGGATCCTTTCATTAAGAGAGAATACATTATTGTTGCGATACATCATTATATATAACTATATTTAAGATTATTTCCTTTACATATGGACAACATAAGAGGATAGGAGAAATAACATAAACACTTTCTTTTAATGCTAGTAACATGTCCAATATTCGACATTCTTTTCCCTTTCTTTTACCTAGAACTACCCATTCCCTTATGCATTTATTTGAATTGAGATTACATCAATACTACAAGACTTCTTTTAGGAGATTAAAATTACATGAATACAGATACATAAGTACATCTCAACATATTAAAATATCCAATAAGAAATCTTCAACTGTAGATCTGGAAAGGAATATGTGCTAGGATCATCCAGAGAATCATGAACAATACCTCAATATAAATATTAACCACCCAACCATGTGGAACCAATAGGCCCACTCCCCTGAGCTAGGAGATAGAACCAAAGGCCCATACAAGAGGTAACAACTAGGAAATTCCTAAGGTGGTGATAAAATTTCCCCAAAGTCACAACACAAAAAAAAAGACAAGAAGACCACAAGGATTACTAGAGGCATGATCAAATTTGGTAGAGACTCTGAGCTACAAGCTAGGTGAGTGTCATCACATAGCCCTCACCCCTTGGGTTGTCTCGGTACTAGCCACTCTTGGCCCTGGCCCCCAAGGAGGCACATGGAGAACCGAATGCCTCTCATACAGACAAGGTCATTCAGTCATACCTATGCATAGGTACCTTCTCCCACTCCCATCCTTAGTCTTTACTAGCACTAAAGGCATGGGTGAGGCATAATTAATCTTGATTAGTGTGTACTTTCCCATTCCAATAATCTCCCATTCCCAATTCATTTATTTAGGTTATCACTTGATTAAATAACTCATAGTAGGTTATCTTGGTACTAGCCACTTAGGGTCCCGACCCCTCACTATGAGTCACACACCTAGTGTACTTAGGTTCCCTAAAATACATATAAAAATCATAAGAACATAATAGATCCATCATCAAGAATTCATATCAATTCTATAACAATATTTGATTGAGTTTAGGAAAACATATGTTGTCCCTAGTCCACTTGACAACCCTAAACCCAATATGGCATTCAGAATGTTCCAAACATATAAGAAGATATCCAAGTGATATTATAAACATATTCAAAGTAAAGATAGATCCAATTAACCAAAAAAAAATTCTAATAGCCTCTGGTAACCATACAAAACCCTAAGACTTAGTGATGTTCTTAAACTGAATTATTTCAAGCAAGGATTAAATGCAAAGAATAGTCATCATAGAACAGTCATCCATATCTTTCACAAAACAAATAATAAAGACAATATCTTTAGTGGATATTTAGATAACATAATTATGGACTCTCAATTTCATTTTTAGGAAGATCCAATGGTGGGAAAGAAAGTTATAACTTCTGGTTTAAAACATAAAATTCTGGTTAGGGTTCAAACCTGCCTTCACTAAAATGATTGTAATTTTCACAAAACATAATTAAAATTATCCAAACCAATTGGAAATGAAATATAAGACTTAGGAAAATCTCTTATATCAAATTCAAACTTTTATATAATCATATCAGACTGTAGCATACAAATACATTTGACAGAAAATTCAGAATCAAGAATGGACAGGCATAGTCTGCCAAAATGTCAGAAATAAGGCATTAATTCAACCCTAAAAATAAAATCAAAGAGATACCCATTTGAGATCTGGAAATTTTTCTTCCAGGAAATCAATTTAGTAAAACCATAGATTCAATTTACATTATTATAATAATAGATCTCAAAAAATGGGTTGCTAAAAACCCTAGGAAAACACATGCCAATTCTTACAAACAAAAACTCAAAACTTTAAAATAACCATAGAAATGAAAAGTAAAGATATAATAAATAATGATAATATATAAATAGATCCACATTCTATTAGAGACTTAAAGTAACTAAAATATTCAATCCATACCTCATGTCCTACGAAGGTTGAATCGAAGAAGGAAGGAAACAAAAGAGAAGACAAATCCAAACTTGAGATGCATCCTTCAAACCCTATCCACTTTCAGAAATCTCCATAAAAGAAAAAAATAATTCCACAACAAAGAATCCCTCTCTTAACTACTAAAATTCTCACAAAAATATCTCTCTCCCAAAAGCAAAGATAACCAAAAATTCTTGAAGACATATGCTTACAAACTCTCTCTCACATCTCCAAGTTTTCTCTCCAAAATCTGCATGAAAAGTAAGGCCATCCTCTCCTCAATGCTTCAGCCCCAAAAATCCCCTCTCTTCAAATGAGAAAGTAGTGCATATAAATAGATTTCCAAAGGTTGAGAGGAAAAGTAACCAACTCCCAACTAACTCTTAACTAAAGGGTATTATAAAATAACTTAATATCATACAACTATATTACTCAAATCTACAATAAAAGATGATTTGTATTCATTCATACACACATGTAATATTATCCTAACATATATGCATATGACATCATTAATTACATCAATATATATATATATATATATATATATATATATATATATATATATATATATATATATATATATATATATATATACATACATATATATATATATATATATATATATATATATATATATATATATATATATACATACATATATATATATATATATATACATATATATATATATATATATATATATATATATATACATATACATATATATATATATATATACATACATATATATATATATACATATATATATATATATATACATATATATATATATATATATAACCTATCCACATTATTAATAATTAACAATTGAGAATAATATACCTCTCATTATTTAGTATTTAATTATTAATAATACTATACTTTACATTAATCCCAAAATATACACCATCAACAATATCTACAATAATCATATATATATGTGTGCACCCATATATGTGTGTGTGTGTGTGCACCCATATATATATATTTATATTTATATAGATACATGCCAAATACCAAACACTATAGTCTATAAGATTATGAAGTAATAGATCACAATATTATTACCTATTTATAATTACTATAGGATATAACACTGAGGTAGAATAAAATCACATTCCTCAAAATAAATCTAATCATCCAAAGAGGCCATAAAAATCAACTATGAAACATATCAAGAAAACCATATAACCAAACAAGGCCAACCAAAGTCAACAAGGAAAGTCAAGCCAAACTCATGACCAAGCATGAAACCCTGAAAAACAACATAGAAAGATTAACTAAGAATCATACCAAGAAGGAGAAATAAATAAAATGAGTAAACAAATCATACAACCAAATGAATTCAAGTGGCCACAAGGCACTAACCACAACAATGCCCAACCAGGTGCGCTCGATCTAGTTTTTTTTTCACCCAAAGGTTGACTGACAAAGAAGGAACCCTAATATTCCCAAATTGGAATAATGATGAAGGAAGACTCATGCAGGGACCTTAGTACTATCTCCATAACAAAAACCATCAAGGATTTGAGGGCACACTCAAACCTTTGAAGCCAAGTGAAGTCGATGCCCGGTACCTGCAAGCCTGAATCACAAAGAAGAAATACATATGCATGGATATACATATAAAAGAAGATATTGTAGACAAATGACTGAGATTGATACATCATGTGGACCTCAGCTATGTGAGTAACTACGACTTCATCCTGAATCATGAAAACACGTCATGTATATATATACACTCAAAGCATGTAGCATCATCATAACAAAGGTTAGAATCTCAAGGATTGTGTTAGTCTCTTATCAATACTAATAATAAATCAACATAATCAAATCATCAAGTGAGATACAAGATTCATCCAAAGTAACCTTAATAGAAGAAAATATAGATAATCACTTATATATATCTATCAGGTACATATCATATAACATCCTAACTATATTCATAAAGGTCTTGAAGGTATTCAATACATACACAGAGATAAATACATACAAAAATGATACCTTTAGATAGTATGTCTAATATTAGAATCCTTGAGTACTAGCTTATGAAATTATTATAAACAAACTATAGGAATAGATCAAACAAGTATCATGAACAACTTAAGCTGTAAGAAAACATCAAAAGATCTTAATTCTTTCAAAAACACAAAAATTATATTAGGGTTAGAGGGGTATTACATATTCACCCCACGCCCCCCTCTTAGTTATCCCTTGGGACTATTCCTAACAATTGGTATCAGAGCTAAGTGCCTCAGAGAGAAATTTTAATAGCTTGAGGTTGATTAGATGGCATTCTTCAGAAAAGAAAGTCCTAAGTTTGATGGACAAAGTTATCTTGATTGGAAGAACAAGATGGTGACTCATTTGCAATGCATTGCTTTTGAAGTTTTTGATGTAACTATCAAAGCATTCAAGATCCCTTCCTTGGAAGAAATTACAAAGGATGATGCTACTAACAAGAAAAAGGAATTATTTCATCAGAATGAAATAGCCAAAGAAGATCTTATCAGTGCTCTATCTGATGGCAAGTTTTTAGAAATGAAAAAGGTAGATACAGCTCACAAAATATGGAAGCACCTAGAAGACATATTTGAAGGAGACAAACAAGAAAAGGATGCACGTAGAAAGACATGGAAGAAAAGATAAAATGCATTAGAGATGCTTCCTAAAGAAAATATTAGAGCTTACAATCAAAGGATCGATGAAGCAATTGCTGGAATCAGAAACAATGGTGGAGAGATTTTAGAGGAGGACATTATGGACAAGTTAATGACCACTCTCACTCCAGAATATGAAAGCAAGATCAACATCCTTGATGAGATGATGCAACTTACATAAAATTTCAAAAGAGAGACCCTGATCAGAAAAATCTCAGCCTTTGAGATTTCAAGATTTAAGACAGAACCTAAAAGTGAGACAACCTTCAAAGCAACAGTTCATGGTAAGAAATCTGCAGACACTTCTGGTAATTTTGATGATGATGATGAAGAGAAAACTCTAGATGATTTCATTGCTATGATTTCCAAAAGAGAAAAGAAAGGAAAAGGAAAGTATGAAGGTCAATTTCCATTTAAATGCTTTTCATGTAATAAGATTGGTCACTTTGCATCTAAATGTCCCCTAAGAACTAGAAAGTTAAAAAATGACTACAAGCCTAAATTCTCTAAGGAATGTTACTATGCTGGAGATTGAGTTTTAGATGATTATTCCGATGAAGAAGAAAAAGGATTCATTGCTATCATAGAGAAAATGAACAATAAGACATATCATGAAGATAAGAAAGAGTATCAAGATCTAGCATTGATTTCACAAGCTGATATAAGGATAGACTGGATTATAGATAGTGGTTGTTCACATCACATGACAAGTGATAAAGGTTGGTTTGTTCATCTGGACAAATATAATGGTGGCATGGTTAGATTTGGACACAACACTCCTAAACCCATAGTTGGTAGAGGAGCCACTACCTTCGATGGAAAGAATAGGACTGATGATGTTCTCTATGTAGATGGTTTGAAACATAACCTTCTTAGTGTTGGACAATTACTTGGAAAAGGTTATCAGTTGGAGTTTAAAGATGACAAATGCATCATTAACAAAAAGGATGGTATTATTATTGCATCAGGCTCAAAGTCTAAAGGTAATGATTTCCAACTCAATTCAGAAGCAAGTTGTTTTGTTGCTAAAGTTGATGATAGTTGGTTGTGGCATAAAATACTATGTCATATCAATTTTGATAACATAGTAAAGATAAGAAATGTAAAAGAAGTAAAAGATCTACCTAGCATAGAAAAGCCAGTTGATACTATATGCAGGGAATGTGTGATGGGAAAGCATGTGAGAAATTCATTGAGGAGCAAGAAAAATTCAACAGAGAACAAGTTGGATCTGATTCATACAGACCTATCTGGTCCAACTCAAACAAGATCATACTATGGTGAAAGGTATTTCATTTTGTTCGTTGATGATTATACTAGGATGATGTGGGTTGTATTCTTGAAAGATAAGTCAGAAGAATTTGAGAAGTTCAAAATATTCAAAGCTAATATTGAAAATGAATCTGGACTAAAGATAAAATGTTTGAGATCAGATAGAGGAGGAGAATTCACCTCTAATAGATTCTATGAGTACTACAAAGAACATGGTATAAAGAGACAATTGAGTGCACCTAGAACCCTTCAGTAGAATGGAATTGCATAAAGAAGGAATAGGATCATCCTTGATACAATGCCCACCATCTTGATTGAAGGAAAAGTTGCATGCACCTATTGGAGAGATGTGGTCAATACAATAGTCTACACCATCAATAGAATTCAATTGAGGCCAAGCACTAACAAAACACCATATGAGCTATGGTTTGGTAATGTTCCTATAGTAAAATACTTTAGAATCTTTGGAAGCAAGTGCTACATCAAGAGGGATGAAGCAGTAGTCAAGTTTGATGCAAGAAGTGATGAAGGTATTTTCCTTGGTTACTCTACTAAAAGTAAAGCTTATAGATGTTTCAATTTAATATTGAAAAAGATCATTTAAAGTGCTCATGTTAAGATTGATGAAAAGTTTATGGTTCAAGAAAGATATCATGATTACTCACCCATGATTAAAGAAGAACCCAGACCCTCCACTAGTGAGACAGTTATTGAGGAAATGTTTGATAGTATTGATGTGTTATTCAATGACCCTAAGATAGGTGAAGAAGATACTCCTAAGGCTGATGAGTCATGATCACCTAAGGTTTGAAAGTTTACATCTAGAAACCATTCCAAGAAAGACATCATTGGAGATCAGACTAGAAAAGTCTTAACAAGATCACAAGCAAAGAATTTAGCTAGCAGTGAAGTGGTATGTTTACTATCTCAGGTTGAACCTTTAAGTGTTGAAGATGCATGTAATGATTCAGATTGGTATGATGCTATGAAATAAGAACTTGATCAGATTGTTAAGAATGATACTTGGGAACTGGTCCCAAGACCTAGTGATAAGAATGTGATTGGAACAAAGTGGATATTCAAAAACAAGATGAATGAAGATGGTATAATAGTAAGAAATAAAGCAAGGTTTTTATGTAAGGGATATTTGAAAAGAGAAGGCATTGATAATTTAGACACATTTGCACCTATGAGTAGATTAGAAGCTCTTAAGTTGTTTCTAGCCTATGCTACAGTCAAAAAATTCAAAGTATATTAGATGGATGTCAAGTCAACATTCTTGAATGGAGATTTGAAAGAAGAAGTATACATTGAGTAGCCAGAGGGATTCACCTTATCAGACATACCTGATAGGGTATGCAGATTAAAGAAGGCCCTCTATGGACTTAAGAAAACCCCTAGAGCATGGTATGAGAGACTAGATGGATATCTAACAAAGATTGGATTCAAGAAAGGAGCAACACATTATAATCTATTCATTACAAAGACATTTGAAGGTCTACTACTTGTATCTATATTTGTTGATGACATTATCTTTGGAGGAAATGACAAACTAAGTGTAGAATTTGCCAAAGAAATACAAAATGAGTTTGAGATGAGTATGATTTGTCCTATCAAATACTTTTTGGGACTAAATGTGCAATAGATAGAAAAATGAATTTTTATTAATCAGTCCAAATATGTGAAAGAGATACTGAAGAAATTCAAGATGGATGATTGCAAGCCAGTAGGAACACATATGATCACTGGATGCAAACTTACAAAAGAAGATGACTCACCAGTAGTGGATACAACATTATACAAGTCTATGATTGGTAAACTCATATATCTTACTCAGACTATACTTGATATTTCCATTGCAATTGGCATAGTTGGAAGATTTGTAGTAGAACCTAAGCAAAGTCACCTCATGGTAGTAAAAAGAATATTCAAAGACTTGTAGGGAACTATAGATTATGGTCTATGGCATCCTAATTCAGAAAATGTTCATCTTCATGTATACACTGATGCTAATTGGGTAGGATGCGTAGATGATAGAAAGAGTACATCTGGTGGAGCAATGTTTCTTCATGATAAACCTGTCACCTAAACACGCAAGAAACATAATTGTATTTCTTAGTCAACAGCAAAAGCTGAGTATGTTGCAGTAGCCTTGAATTTCTCTATAATTTTTTAGATCAAGCAGATGATAAAGGATTTTGAAATTTAGATCAATTATCCTATTGTTATCTATTGTGATAACACTAGCACTATCAATATGTCTAATAACCCTATGATGCATGAAAAGACAAAGCATATTGAGATCAAGTATCACTTCCTAAGAGAGAAATTGGTAGAGAAAGAAGTCAAGCTAGACTATGTAAGTACTAAAGATCAGTTGGTAGATATATTCACAAAGACCTTTCCTAAGGATACTTTTGAGTATCTCAAGGAGAAGTTGGGAGTAATTCCCTTCCTTGATTCTGCTTAAAAGAAAGAAGCAAAGGCATCAGTCCTCAGGGACTGATGGAAGGTTGACTACTCTACCTTAGGAGTAGTACCGGTGCTTAAAATGAATGGAAAAATTTTCCATTGATGTCAAGGGGGAGTAATATACAAAGTCATTAAAAAAAAGAGGAGCAGTATACAAAGGGGGAGCAGTATTCAGTCTTGGAGGCAGTTCAATTGAGGAAATGGAGAATATTGAAGATTAGTGCAAAAATAGGAGGATTCATCTTTGGGGGAGTTTTTTATGAGGAAATGGAGAATGTTATAAAATTATTTATCATTGGGTTGGCGGTGGTTTTTCATTCCACATGTTGCCATCAATGCTAAAGGGGGAGATTGTTGGAGATTTGCCAGCAGGCCAGTACAGACTGTATGTTTTTCATTGATGAAAACATATGGAAAGTAGCATGCATGGAAGTCTTATGTAGTAACCTTTCTATATATGTAGCATGGACATGATATCAGCATGATATCATGGGCATAGAGGTTAACTGTTAGTACAGACAATTATATAGTAGCTTGTGTCAGCAGTGTTCCTAATAGAGTAACAGGCATTGTTCTATGTATGGTTGTCCGTAAGGTTATCATAGAGCCTTGCACGCTTGGATATATGTTGAAGAAATATTAGTTTTGTTACATTCATGGATGTAGAGTCTGATGATTAGTAGAAGTGAAGTTATGCAGTCACTATTATCCAGTAGCAATTTCCTATGTTTGTTCAGAAGAGCTGACAGAGATTATATTGGTTCTAGAGTTGCACCTATCATTTGGGTATGTGCCCTTGTATTTAAGCTTAGAGGAGAGTTAGTGATTTTTTTTTAAGATCACATGAAGTAATTCAGCTTGAGGAGAAAGATCTAGTTGTTTTGGTAGAGCCGACTGTGTGTAGCATGCGTCCACAATTAACCTATTGGATAGGTCCCAGAATATGTTGCGTGATTAGTAGAGCTAGTTGAATTTTTATTGGAGTTTGTTATGGCTTCTCTAATATGATTTCAAGGTTTTTCTAATAGGCCAACTTGATTATATCATTTAGAGAAAAAGATATATATAGGCAGTCATTTGTGATTGCTTGTGTGTGGTTCATAGTTGATCCAAATAGAAGGTCTAAGCACAGTTCACCAAGATCTAGATATAGTGTATATCTGTTGAAAAAAAGGTTGTAGCCTTCACCCCTTTAAGTAGTGTGCTCTCAGATAGTGCATCCTCTCCCCTAACAAGGACTATTATAAAAGACTCCTAACAGGGTTCGACCCTTAACCAGGTCTATTGTGCTAAATATATTGTAAAGAAACTACTAACAGGGTTAAGGATCTTCTAATAAGGATCATAATACACTAGTGTAGAATATTAGTGGGTGTCAATTCCCACTGTGATTTTTACCTATTTGGGTTTCCCCATAACCAAAATATTGTGTTGAGTTCAAGTGTTCTTTCATTGTGTTTATGCTTTATGTTTAAGTATACTTAATTGCATAAATAATTGAAACTTGTAGATAATTGATTCACCCCCCCTCTTAGTTATCTCTTGGGACTATTCCTAACAAAAAATTCTATGAACCTCTTCACCATATTGATAACAAGTACTAATGAAATCATTTTTCCACCTTCCTCTCTGTCTAGTATTGAAATTCTTAGTGACTTGACCACTGCCATATCCTACATCAGTCTTCTTAGGATTCTCTACAGCATTACTTTTAGCAACTGGTTTCAACAATCTTACCACCTTTATTCCTATTGTTTTGTCTTCCTTCAAAATTCTTGTTCAACTTCTCTTCAATCTTTAATGTCATCTGATAAGAATCTCCTATTGTTTTCATCTAAATAGTAAGTAACTCTTCTTGAATACTACATCCCAAAACATAAACATACCTAGCAACCTTCTCTTTATCAGCTTCATAATGACCAGTCCTAATCAGGATTATGTAAAACTCCTCAATATACTCCTGCACTATTTTTTTGGTCTGCTTCAAGGCTTGCACCTTCTTTAAAATGTCTAACTCATAATCCACTAGAATTAATTGCTTCTTCAACTTGTCAACCATTCAGTTCCATCTAGTGATCTTTTCCTTTCGTCTCCTACTTCTTTCCAAATGAACTTATGTCCACCAAATATTTGCATGACCCTTTAGTTTAGTCTTTGCAAATCTAACTCTACCAGGATCTTCTATTTCTTCATACTCAAAGTACTCATCTATCTTATTGATCCAATCAATCAACCCTTCTAGCCTAAGGCTTCCAAAAAATGTAGAAACTTCAATCTTAGATCTTTTCCCAAATTTAGACATAGCCTTCAGGATTCTATTTTCTTCTAGATCCCTAGCTTCTTCAACAACTTCTTCAAAATGATCTTCTTCCTCAAATTCATCATCACTATCTTCTTTCAATGTAGTCTTCTTTGTCAATTCCTCTTGTAGATCTTGCACTTATTTATGCAAAACTCTAAAATCATCAAGACTAAATTCTCCTGTAGGTTCTTCCTCTGAGATCTCCTTTGAGGCATCTTTAATCCAAGGTCCTAGTGCAAACTTCCTCTCCTTTGATGATCTATCCACACATTCAAGATCAACTTTCTATGATACCACTTAATGTACTTAAGGATGGAGGATCCAATTAAGGACTGTCTAGACATGCAGCCAAAACACAACACAACAGAATTACACAATAATAAAAGTAGATCTGAAAGAGAACTGAAATATTTATTCATAAATTCACCAATTACATGCAATGTTCCACACTATAAGGCCTTCCTGGTTATGGCCAAACACAAACAAGTAGTAAAGTCTGAGAGATCAACAAGATCCAGTCTAATTCTAGCCAGTCCAGTCTTGAAACAATCAAAAAATGATGGAAAGCCTAAGGTAGATCTGAACTTGTGCTCACAAGACACCAAGAAATTGTTAGGAATGAATGAAAAGTATTTTGGCAGTCATTCTGTAGTAGTTGTTGTTGCATTCATGACTTGGATTGTCATTGATGTCAACACAGTGATATTCTGGATACTAGCAGGAAAGCAGGTATAGTTTTGTTTTACACACATGTTGTATTGCAGATTGGCTTTTGTGCAGTTGATGGTATGTTCTTTGGTGTTTTATTAACCTATGGTTAACAACACAAAAATAAATTCATTCATTTGTGAGAGTTATGAGCATTTTGGTGAAAGCCATGTTTAGACATTGTTTCTGTGAAGCTATGTTTGGAAATCGGAGGATATCTCTTAGCTGGGATGGAATCTGATTTTGTGCAGTTAAAGGGATGTTGGAGACTCATTAATGATGATGTGGTTCATAGTGAAAACTTTGAGGATATGTTTGGAGAAAGTTACAGTATCTGGAAGCCGATAGTTTTATGTGAATTCTACGTGTAGCGTGTAGAATTTATTATTTTGTAATTGAGGACCGACTCATTTGTAATTATTTGAGTTTGGTATATAAGAAGGAATTTTTTCCTTATTTTAATGGGTACTATGAAGATTGTGATGCGAATATATGCATGAAGTGAAGAAAAGAGCTAATTGAGTGATGAAGGAAGACTTGTGAGTACAGAGATCTAGAATTGTGATCTTGTGTAGTAGAGAGTGTAGTTTTGGCACAGTGTGAAGGAGGTAATATATTTCATATTATTTTGTTGAATAATTCTAAGATCTTTTGGACAGTGGGTTCAAAGATTTTGCCTTGAAGCTGTTTGGCCAGTGGGTCCTTCTGTCTTCCATAAACTCTTAACCGGGTTAGAATCTTTTAACAGGGATTCAAAATCTCCTAATAGGAATTTATATGTACTGAATGTATTTCATAAGACTCATAACAGGGTCCATCCTCTAACAAGGAACTTTCATATTACTACATCATTTTGTGGGCATCATTCCCATCGGGGTTTACTCTTTTCAAGAGGTTCCCTATTCAACATATCTTGTGTTATTGTGCAATTGTGTATGGTTATCTTTCTATGGTTGATCAATACATTACATATATTATTTAAAGCTATTGAATGGTTAAATTATCTGATAAATGATTCAACCCCCCACCCTCTCAGTTATCTTGGGGATCTTTACTTTCTTACAGAAATCTCCTTGTCTCCAAGCCTCAACCACTAGCCCTATTATCACAAACTATCAGAAATCAATCTGATCTGCAAGATCTTGCAGGATCTTTTCCACAACTTCACTTGTATCTATCTTCCTTAGCCTTCTATCCTAAACAACTACCCCAACACCCCTTTAAATACTAATCATCATCCACAAGTCGGTTGGATGAAATAATTAACACTTAAAAACAAATATTAAATTCAATCCAAGTCAGCTCCCAAATAGCCTTACAATTATTAAATTCAACATGTCCACTTGTAACAATAGCTACCAACCATAAATGCACCAAGTCAGCCAAGAAAATCTTAAATAAAATGAGTCGGTAAGACCATTTACCGAGAAATAGAAAAATTTCTAAGCACCAGTGAACCGACCATGCCAAGCATCATCAAGCAGCACAATTATCATCAAGGACCAGGAGAACTGACACATTCAGTTACTGAGTGTTCTTCAGAGACCAAGCACCCCAGTAAAGATTGTAACCAAGAAACCATACTCCAAGACCAAGAAAATACTTCACCAACTAGGATCAAAACTACCCATCTGTCTTTCAAAACAAACATATTTTTGGGTGGTACAATATTGCCAAGAATCCTAGGATGCTCCTACATCATCCTCTGAATCATAATCAAGTACTCTTTCTAGAATTCTAAAATTTTCATCCACTTTAACATTTGAACTCTCAACAATAGTCTTAGTTCTCTTATTAAAACATCTATAGGATTTTATTTTCAATGAATAACCAAGGAACATACCTTCATCACTTCTCGGATCGAACTTACCAATGTCATCATCTCTCTTAATGTAACATTTACTTCCAAAGATTCTGAAGTATTTTACTGATGGTGCATTTCCAAACCATAATTCATAAAGAGTATTGTATATGTCTCCTCTGATCTACACTCTATTTATTGTATATACTACTATGTTTACCACTTCTCTCCAAAATATCTTTGCTACATCATTCTCAAACAACATATCTATTGTTGCCTCAGTTATCAATTTGTTTCTTCTTTCAGTAATACCATTTTTCTGAAGTATTTTAGGGGCTGAAAGTTGTCTCTTAATGTGATTCGCTTTGAACAAAAAGTATTATATTCATTTGAAGTAAATTATCCACCTCTATTAGATCTTAAACATTTAATCTTCATTCTTGATTCATTATCCACTCTATTCTTAAGCAATCTAAAATTTTCAAATCCTTCTAACTTTTCTTTAAGAAATGCTACGCACATTATCCTAGTAAAGTCATAAAAAAAAAATCATAAATATATTTCACCATAGAATCCTCTTGTTCTTATAGGACCTCTTAGATCTATATGAGCAATCTCTCATTTTTCTACTATGGTGAACTTTGGTGAACTTTTTGCGAAAAGAACTTCACTTTTGTTTTTCCATAACACATTCCTTGCACACCATATTAGTAGGTTTCACAATTTTAGTCAAATATCCTACTGCAAATGTAGTTATTTCTTTCACAATGTTATCAAAGATCAGTTGGTAGATATATTCACAAAGCCCTTGCCTAAGGATACTTTTGAGTATCTCAAGAAGAAGTTGGGAGTGATTCCCTTCCCTGATTCTGCTTAAAAGAAAGAAACAAAGGCATTAGTCCTCAGGGACTGATGGAAGGTTGACTACTCTACCTCAGGAGTAGTACCGGTGCTTAAAATGAATGGGGCCCTTTGCCATTAATGTCAAAGGGGGAGTAATATATAGAGTCATGAAAAAAAAAAGGAGTAGTATACTAAGGGGGAGTAGTATTCAATCTTGGAGGCAGTTCAGTTGAGGAAATGGAGAATATTGAAGATTAGTGTAGAAATAGGAGGATTCATCTTTGGGGGAGTTTTTGATGAGGAAATGGAGAATGTTATAAAATTATTTCTCATTGGGTTGGTGGTGGTTCTTCATTCCACACGTTTCCATCAATCCCAAAGGGGGAGATTGTTGGAGATTTTCTAGTAGGCCAGTATAGACTGTATCTTTGTCATTGATGACAACATATGGAAAGTAGCATGTGTGGAAGTCTTATGTAGTAAGATTTATATATATGTAGCATGGACATGATATCAACATGATACCATGGTCATAGAGGTTAACTGTGTTGGTGTTTGAAAATGATTACGCCACTTAGGGCTGCCAATATGCCTTGAGACTGATGTTAGGAGTGGTTAGCTCCAAGTGTGAAAGCTCTGCAAGACAACTGGACCAACTCTAGGGACAAGACTGCCCTATTCACTTCTGGCTCTGCAAAACCATGGTGGGTGCACCTAATCTAGTAACTTATGGCATTTTAGGACTTTGGACTGGATTAAACAAAGCAGATGATAGCAAGAGACTACTAAATGTTAACCAGACATTCATTGAATCTCAATTGCTATTGGGTATAAAATGGCATTGTGAAGGGTATTAATTTTATCAACCAAATAATGAAAAAGACTTGAAATGGTGTTGATATTCAAAGATGCAGAAATAGCCAAAACCCATCAAACACTGAACTCAACTAAATGTACTAATCCTTAATTAATGCCATTATCCATTGGGAAAATCATAAAATGCAAGTATAGAAACATGAACCAACTACTGTCAAAGACTCAAAGCCATAAATACAACTATTTCAGCCCATCCACTACTTATAAGATCCTTCTATAGATGAATCTAATGAATCTATGCCCTATCTAAAGTATTTTTCACTTGATCCTAGATCAAGAACTAAAGACTAGAACATATACAGAGGCAACCCAATGTAATGGACCAGAAAATCCAAAACTCATAAGACTGACACCAAGGAGACACTTGAAAGCATGAGAATAGTTATATTAAGTATGATGAGGCATGTACATGTCTATACCAGAAATGAGACTACCACTTTAATAACCTACAAAAGATGCAAAGAAGTTCTATTCAGCTTCCTACAATGCAATAGGGTTTTCTATTTCCCTAGAACTGACAAAATTCAGAACCCTTACATAGTCAAAAAATAAAAAATTTATACCACTAACCACCTTGGGAATCTCAAAGAGAGTGCAATAAGCTTAGGGTGACTAGGGCCAGGGTTACAACGGCTAACCAAAGTAAAATTTCAAAAAACCACTGGAGGGAAAACCAGCACCAGCCTATCAGACCAAGGATGATCTTCGCACTTGAGAAGAATCTCTGAGAAGGACAAGAAGATCATAAATTTACCATGCAAATCAAACTAAACAGACCTACAAAAAGCCTCGAGAAACAAAATCTATCCATCACCATATGGTACAAATCCCTGCAAATGATCATAGAACACCTTGGACCACACCGCAACATTTGAAAATCCATTCTACCCACTCTGGTAGCTCAAAAATTGAATTTTGGGTACTTCTGTCATTGTACACCCTCTGCAAAATTTGAATTTGAAATTAAATGGTCACTTTATGGCCTCAACAGCAAATCGGCAGCTAACATTTAAATATCATTCAACTTTAACTTCCAACCGCCTAATTACTCTTACTTCATGGGCTTTATGTTTTTACCTTTTAAAAGAGTGCCTATTTACATTTAGCGAATTAACGACAAAAGGCTTCCGCCAATTCACAAAACATTTCATGCCTTCTGCTAAAAATTTAGCAACTACACGACCTCTATTCGCCAAATCGCCAAACAATTTGGAGAACCACCAAATCTTTTCATGAATGAGTGAAAAGCCTAAACTTTATCGACACCGCTAAGATATTAGACCCCACCTGGGTTCACTTGATGCCACCTGTCACCATGCTATTCATTTTATTCGCCTGGTCACTAACACAGGACCCACCTGTAACTATGTAATTGTGGTGCCAAACAATTTTTGCATGATCGCATAGCTAGGAGACGGGCTATGCAAACATGCCACAAGCCTCCACATCAACACCATGTCACCGCTCCCCACCAACATGGCACCCTTGTCACATGATCGCATGGCTGAAAGATGGCCCTTGCGATCATGCGACAAGGCCACAAGACTGCCACCTCATCCTCCCAGTCTACCAGTGGGACCACTTCCAATTTATACGCAATCAACTCTGACATCCCTCCACTGTGCACTGACATAACCAATGAAACACTTCCATAGAGGCCAGACTAGACAAATGACCCCACCAAGCAATTTACCTTTAGATCGCATCAACGACTCTCGTTAAAGCATGGAGATTAAAAAGCTTGCATCTTTTCCTCACATTATAGTGACAACCATCGATCTTTGTCACCTGTTAAACATCTGTCAAACCCTAGCCGATGGGCCCGCTAGGACATGTGTCAACCAGTCACATGTTAGAAACTCTTGACATGCGATCATGTGACAACCAATGAGAACATGCACCTTTGCTTCCTTTCTAACATCAAGACCACCACTAAAAAAATGCTTGAAACAAAAAAAATCAAAGGCTGGCGCATGATCACATGGGGTGAGAATATTCCATGCAATCACATGCCAACCCCTGATCTCCTCCCTCTACCGCGTGAAGAATCTAGCCCCACCAACCATCGCACTTGCGCACTTAGGACCAACGAACAAGGAGTGTCAGCAAAAGGGAGAAATGCGAGGTCGAAAACACACAGGTTTTTCATGCAAACCAAAAGGTAGCAAGGAAACCAAAAACTTCATGGGTTTTCAAAAACATTGTGGGTTTTCGACATTGTGACATATTCTGAGATTATTTCCTGTAGACCTTAAAACTTGAATAACTCTCTGGATTTTGCAATTCAGCATGTGCAATTTGAATAGGAGCAAGGTGACACAATGAAGAACATAGGGAAGGACACTTCAAGAAAACCTACAAGGAAATGGGCCATTTTCAAAATATTTTGCATTGACAGGAAAATGGACCAACAAACTGTTAGTACAGATAGTTATATAATAGATTGTGTAAGCAGTGTTCGTGATAGAGTAACAGACAATGTTCTATGTATGGTTGTCCATATAGTTATCATAGAGCCTTACACACTTGGATACATGTTGAAGACATTATTATTGTTACATTCATGGACACAGAGTCTGATGATCAGTATAAGTGAAGTTATGCAATCGCTGTTAGCCGGTAGCAGTTTCCTATGTTTGTTTAGAAGAGCCAACAAAGATTATATTGGTTCTAGAGTTGTGCCTATCATTTGAGTATGTGCCCTAGTATTTAATATTAGAGGAGATTTAGTGATGTTTAGTTAAGAGTGCATGAAGTAATTCAGCTTGAGGAGAAAGATCCAGTTGTTTTGGTAGAGCTAACATTGTGTAGCATTCATCTAGAATTATCTTATTGGGCAGGTCCCTGAATATGTTGCGTGCTTAGTAGAGCTGACTAAATTTTTATTGGATTTTGTTATGGCTTCAATAATATGATTCCAAGGTGGTTCTAATAGGCCTACTTGATTATATCATTTAGAGAAAAGATATTTATAGGCAGTCATTTGTGATAGCTTGTGTGTGGTTCATAGTTTTTTAAGAAATGCAGAGCTGAGTGTGCAAAGTGTTGAACCATCAGAAGAAGGTCCATGTGACCAAGTAAAGTGTTGGAGCTATACATTGGAACTGATCCAGATAGCAGGTCTAAGCACAGTTCACCAAGATCCAGATATAGTGTATATCTATTGAACAGAAGGTTGTAGCCTTCACCCCTTTAAGTAGCATGCTCTCAAATAGAGAATCCTTTCCCCTAATAGGGACTATTGTAAAAGACTCCTAATAGGGTCTGGCCCTTGACTAGGTCTACTGTACTAAATATATTGTAAAGCAACTCCTAACAGAGTTAAGGATCTTCTAATAAGGATCATAATACACTAGTGTAGAATATTAGTGGGTGTCAATTCCCACTGGGCTTTTTACCTATTTGGGTTACCCCGTAACCCAAATATTGTGTTGAGTTCAAGAGTTCTTTCATTTTGTTTATGCTTTATGTTTAACTATACTTAATTGGACAAAGAATTGAAACTTGTAGATTATGGATTCACCCCCCCCACTATCAGTTATCTCTTGGGACTATTCCTAATAAAAAACTTCTATGACCCTCTTCACCATATTGATAACAAGTACCAAAGAAATCATTTTTCCACCTTCCTCTCTATCTAGTATTGAAATTCTTAGTGACTTGACCACTGCCAGATCCTACATCAGTCTTCGTAGGATTCTCTACGGCATTACTTTTAGCAACTGGTTTCACCAATCTTACCACCTTTATTCCTATTGTTTTGTCTTCCTTCAAACTTCTTGTTCAACTTCTATTCAATCTTTAATGCCATCTGATAAGAATCTCCTATTATTTTCATCTGAATAGTAAGTAACTCTTCTTGAATACTACATCCCAAAACATAAACATACCTAGTAACCTTCTCTTTATCAGCTTCATAATGACCAGTCCTAATCAGGATTATGTAAAACTCCTCAATATACTCCTGCACTAATTTGTTGGTCTACTCCAAGGCTTGCATCTTCTTAAACATGTCTAACTCATAATCCACCAAAATTAATTGCTTCTTCAACTTGTCAACCATTCAGTTCCATCTAGTGATCTTTTCCTTTTGTCTCCTATTTCTTTCCAAATGAACTTATGTCCACCAAATATTTGCATTACCCTTCAATTTAGTCTTTTCAAATCTAACTCTATTAGGATCTTCTATTTCTTCATACTCAAAGTACTCATCTATCTTATTGATCCAATCAATCAACTCTTCTAGCCTAAGGCTTCCAGAAAATGTAGAAACTTCAATTTTAGGTCTTTTCCCAAATTTAGACATAGCCTTCAGGATTCTATTTTCTTCTAGATCCCTAGCTTCTTCGACAGCTTCTTCAAAATGATCTTCTTCCTTAGATTCGTCATCACTATCTTCTTTCAATGTAGTCTTCTTTCTCAATTCCTCTTGTAGATCTTGCACTTATTTCTGCAAAGCTCTAAAATCATCAAGACTGAATTCTCTAGTAGGTTCTTCCTCTGAGATCTCATAAGATCTCCTTGGAGGCATCTTCAATCCAAGGTCCTGGTGCAAACTTCCTCTCCTTTGATGATTTGTCCGCATATTCAAGATCAACTTTCTCTGATACCACTTAATGTACTTAAGGATGGAGGATCCAATTAAGGACTATCCGGACATGCAGCCAAAACACAATACAACAGAATTACACAATAATAAAAGTAGATCTGAAAGAGAACTAAAATATTTATTCATACATTCATCAATTACATGCAATGTGTCAGGCTATAAGGCCTTCCTGGTTATGCCAAACACAAACAAGTAGTAAATTCTGAGAGATCAACAAGATCTAGTTTGATTCTAGCTAGTCCAGTCTTGAAACAATCAACAAATGATGGAAAGCCTAAGGTAGATCTGAACTTGTGCTCACAAGACACCAAGAAATCTCCTTGTCTCCAAGCCTCAACCACTAGCTCTATTATCATAAACTATCAAAAATCAATCTGATCTGCAAGATCTTGTAGGATCTTTTCCACATCTTCACTTGTATCTATCTTCCTCAGCCTTCTATCCTAAACAACTACCCCAACACCCCTTTAAATACTAAACATCAGCCACAAGTCAGTTGGATGAAATAATTAACTCTTAGAAACAAATATTAAATGCAATCCAAGTCAGCTCCCAAATAGCCTTACAATTATTAAATTCAACATGTCCACTTGTAACAACAGCTACCAACCATAAATGCACCAAGTTGGCAAAGAAAATCTTAAAGAAAATGAGTCGGTAAGACCATTTACCGAGCAATAGAAAAATAACTGAGCACCAGTGAACCGACCATGCCAAGCATCACCAAGCAACATAGTTATCGTCAAGCACTAGGAGAACTGACACATTTAGTTACTGAGTGTTCTTCAGAAACCAAGTACCCTAGTAAAGATTGTAACCAAGAAACCATACTCAGAGACCAAGCAAATACTTCACCAACTAGGATCAAAACTACCCATCTGTCTTTGAAAACAAACATATTTTTGGGTGATACAATATTGCCAAGAATCCTAGGATGCTCCTACATCATCCTCTGAATCATAATCAAGTACTCTTTCTAGAATTCTAAAATTTTCATCCACTTTAACATTTGAACTCTAAACAATAGTCTTAGTTCTCTTATTAAAACATCTATAGGATTTTATTTTCAATGAATAACCAAGGAACATACCTTCATCACTTCTCAGATCAAATTTACCAATGTCATCATCTCTCTTAATGTAACATTTACTTCCAAAGATTCTAAAGTATTTTACTGATGGTGCATGTCCAAACCATAATTCATAAAGAGTATTGTATATGTCTCCTCTAATCTGCACTCTATTTATTGTATATTCTACTATGTTTACCACTTCTCTCCATAATATCTTTGCTACATCATTCTCAAACAACATATCTATTGTTGCCTCAGTTATCGATTTGTTTCTTCTTTCAGTAATACCATTTTTCTCAAGTAGTTTGGGGGCTGAAAGTTGTCTCTTAATGCCATTCACTTTGAAAAAAAAGTATTATATTCATTTGAAGTAAATTATCCACCTTTATTAGATCTTAAACATTTAATCTTCATTCTTGATTCATTATCCACTCTATTCTTAAGCAATCTAAACTTTTCAAATCCTTTTGACTTTTCTTTAAGAAATGCTACGCACATTATCCTAGTAAAGTCAAAAAAAAAATCATAAATATATTTCACCATAGAATCCTCTTGTTCTTATAGGACCTCTTAGATCTGTATGAACAATCTCGAATTTTTCTACTATGGTGAACTTTGGTGAACTTTTTGGGAAAAGAACTTCACTTTTGTTTTTCCATAACACATTCCTTCCACACCATATTAGTAGGTTTCACAATTTTAGTCAAATATCCTACTGCAAATGTAGTTATTTCTTTCACAATGTTATCAAAGATCAGTTGGTAGATATATTCACAAAGCCCTTGCCTAAGGATACTTTTGAGTATCTCAGGGAGAAGTTGGGAGTGATTCCCTTCCCTGATTCTACTTAAAAGAAAGAAACAAAGGCATCAGTCCTCAGGGACTGATGGAAGGTTGACTACTTTACCTCAGGAGTAGTACCGGTGCTTAAAATGAATGGAGCCCTTTGCCATTGATGTCAAAGGGGGAGTTATATATAGAGTCATCAAAAAAAAAGTAGTATACTAAGGGGGAGTAGTATTCAGTCTTGGAGGCAGTTCAGTTGAGGAAATGGAGAATATTGAAGATTAGTGCAGAAATAGGAGGACTCATTTTTGGGGGAGTTTTTGATGAGGAAATGGAGAATTTTATAAAATTATTTCTCATTAGGTTGGTGGTGATTCTTCATTCCACATGTTTCTATCAATGCCAAAAGGGGAGATTGTTGGAGATTTTCCAGTAGGCCAGTACAGACTGTATGTTTGTCATTGATGACAACATATGGAAAGTAGCATGTGTGGAAGTCTTTGTTAGAAAGTAAAGATCCCCAAGATAACTAAGAGGGGGGGGGGGGGTGAATCAGTTATCAGATAATTTATCCATTCAATAGATTTAAACAATATAATCAATGTATTGATCAACCATAGAAAGATAATCATACACAATTGCACAATAACACAAGATATGTTGACTAGGGAACCTCTTGAAAAGAGTAAACCCTAGTGGGAATGATGCCCACAAAATGATGCACTAATATGAAATTTCCTTGTTAGAGGATGGACCTTGTTAGGAGTCTTATGAAATACATTCAGTACATATAAATCCCTATTAGCAGATTTTGAATCCTTGTTAAAAGATTCTACCCCGGTTAAGAGTTTATGGAAGACAAAAGGACCCACTACCCAAACAGCTTCAAGGCAAGATCTCAGAACCCACTGTCCAAAAGATCTTAGAATTATTCTACAGAATATTATGAAATATATTACCTCCTTCACACTATGCCAAAACTGCACTCTCTGCTACACAAGATCACAATTCCAAATCTCTGTACTCACAAGTCTTCCTTCATCACTGAATTAGCTCTTTTCTTTATGCATATATTCGCATCTCACTCTTCATAGTACACATTAAAATAAGGAAAAAATTCCTTCTTATATACCAAACTCAAATAATTACAAATGAGTCGGTCCTCAATTACAAAATAATAAATTCTACACGCTACACATAGAATTCACATAAAACTATCGGCTTCCAGTTACTGTAACTTTCTCCAAACATATCCTCAAAGTTTGCACTATGAAACACATCATCATTAATCAGTCTCCAACATCCCTTTAACTACACAAAATCAGATTCCATCCCAGTTAAGAGATATCATCCGATTTCTGAACATCGCTAAATAGAAACACTGTCTAAACACTGCTTTCACCAAAATGCTCATAACTCTTACAAATGAATGAATTTATTTTTGCACTGTTAACCATAGGTTAATAACATACCAAAGAACATACCATCAACTGTGCAAAAGCCAATCTACAATACAACATGTGTGCAAAACAAAATTGTACCTGCTTTCCTGCTAATATCCAGAATATCACTGTGTTGACATCAATGACAATCCAAGTCATGAATGCAACAACAACTACTACAGAATGACTACCAAAACACTTTGCATTTATTCCTAACAATATCCCCCATTGGCATTGATGGCAACATATGTGAAAAACATCCAATGTTCCAAAAACCAATACTACAACATCACTGCAAAATATCAAATCAAATCTTGCTTCGTTTTCCTATAAAATCCACAATGTTTTTCATGTATATCTCTCCCCCATTGACATCAATGATAGAAATTCCATCACTAAGTCAACAAAAACTTAATGTCAAAAGAAACTTTTCAGAAAAATACAATAACAAGAGTCCTCATGACTTAGCTCATAAACTCCCCCATAGATGAAGTTCCAACATCCAATCCAGAAGAAAGATAGGGCTCATATACCACTAGACATATGCAATCGTCTGCATCAATTCTCAAAAATAGGTTGGGGCATAACCCCAAGCATACCTCTTAGATACACAAATGTATCCTTAGGTAAAGGTTTTGTAAATATATCTGCTATCTGCTCCTTTGTACTTATGTACTCCAATCATACTTCTTTTTCTACAACTTTCTCTCTTACAACATGATACTTGATCTCAATATGTTTAGTCTTAGAATGTAAAATAAGATTTTTTGACATACTCACTATACTGGTGTTATCACAATGTATAACAATAGGCTCATCAAATTTTATTCCAATATCTTTCAACATCTACTTCATCCAAATAATCTGATTACAATTATTTGTTGCTTCAACATATTCTACTTCTACTATGCTTTGTGAAGTACAATTCTACTTCTTACTTAGCCAAGAGACCAATTTACCTCCAAGAAAAAAAGCTCCACCATTGGTGCTTTTCTTGTCATCAATGTTGCCTCCCCAATCTACATCAGTATAGGCACATAAAGTAAAATCATCAAAATTCTCATACTATAATCCATAATCCATTATTCCTTTCAGATATCTCAGTATCCTCTTTACTGTTGCATAATGTGATTCTCTAGGTTCTACTTGAAATATTCTTATAATCCCCACTGAATGTGCTATATCAGGTCTTGTATGTGTCAAGTACTGCAATCATCCAATCATAGATCTGTACTTTTTTTGCTCAACTGCTAGTGTCTCATCTTTGCTAGATAACTTATGTCTGGTTACCATAGGTGTTCCAATAGGTTTAGAATATTCCATTCCAAATCTTTTCAATAAGTCATTTAAATACTTAGTCTAACTTACAAATATACCTTCCTTGCTTTGTGTTATCTATAATCCCCAAAAATATTTCATTTCTCCAATCATGCTCATCTCAAATTCAGTCTTCATTTCATCTTCAAATTTGTCACTAGCTTCATCTTCTCCTCCAAACATAATATCATCAAAAAATATTACTATAACCAACAAACCATTCTCAATTTCTTTTGTGTATAAGTTACTATCTGTTGTTCCTTTTATAAATCTCAATTTCAATAAATACTTATCCAATCTTGCATACCAGGTTGTAGGTGCTTGTTTTAATCCATATAAAGCTTTCTTTAACTTACATACCATATCTCCTTCTTGTGTCAAAGGAAAACCTTTAGGCTTCTCAATGTAGACTTCTTCCAATTCACCATTCAAAAATGCTAACTTCACATCCATCTGATACACTCTGAATTTCTTGCAAGTTGCATATGCTAGAAACATTCTCACTACTTCAAGTCTGGCCACATGTGCAAAAGTTTCTTCATAGTCAATTCCTTATTGTTGTGAATATCCTTTACATACAAATCTTGCTTTGTTTTTTATCACTTCTCCTTGTTCATTCATCTTGTTTCTGAATACCCACTTTGTTCCAATCACATTCTTGTCTTCAGGTCTAGGGACCAATTCCCATGTCTTATTTTTTTCAATCTGCTCTAGTTCTTCTTTCATAGCATTGATCCAATGTTCATCTTCACAAGCTTCATTAGTAGTCTTAGGTTCAATTTGAGAAATCAAACATAAATGTACCTTATTTCAAGTCAAAAATCCTCTATCTAAACTTCCAATAACTTTCTCAATAGGGTGATGTCTTGAAGCATACCTGTTAGGTGTCATAGTTACTGATCTTGATCCGACTATAGATTCTTCTCTGCTTTCTTCTTTGTTTTCTTATCTATCTTCTTCAGCATGACTTTCATTTAGCAAATCACTGTTAGTTTCAAAAAACAATTCTTCATTTTCAATGTTAGGTTGAGGTTGTGCTTCTCCATTAGATTCATAATCAAGCATTCTTTCCTAAATTTTAAACTTTTCATCAACTTTTATATTTGCACTTTCAACAATAGTCTTAGTTCTTTTGTTATAACATCTATATGCTTTTCTTTTAAAGAATATCCAAGAAATATTCCTTCATCACTTCTAGGATCAAACTTTCCTATATCTTCATCTCTCTTAATATAACATTTACTTCCAAAAATTCTAAAATACTTAATTGAGGGTGTATGTCCAAACCATAATTCATAAGGTGTCTTGTTTGTATCTGCTCTAATTTGTACTCTGTTCATAGTGTATACTGTTGTGTTCACTGCTTCTCTCCAAAAAGTTTTAGCCAAATCATTTTCAAACAAGATAGCTCTTGCTACTTCAGTTATTGACCTATTCCTTATTTCTGCAATACCATTTTGTTCTAGTGTTCTAGGGGCTAAAAGTTGTCTCTTAATACCATTCATTTCACAAAAAGTGTTAAACTCTCTAGATGTAAATTCACCACCTCTATCAGATCTTAGACACTTAATCTTCATTCCAGATTCATTCTCAATTTTTCTTTTCATGATCTTAAACTTATCAAATGCTTCAAATTTTTCTTTCAAAAATGCAATCCACATCATTCTTGTAAAACCATCAACAAGAATCATAAAATACCTTTCACCATAGAATCCTCTAGTCCTAGTAGGACCACTCAAGTCTATATGAACAATCTCCAACTTCTCTATCGATGTGAACTTCTTATTGGGAAATGAACTCCTTTTCTGCTTTGCCATCATACATTATTTGCAAATCATGTTAGTAGGTTTCATAATTCTAGGTAAATCTCTTGCCACAAGTGTAGTGCTCACCTTGACAATATTATCAAAGTTTATATGACAAAACCTTTTATGCCATAACCAACTGTCATCAATCCTAGTTATCAAACATGTCATCTCAGTAGGATTCAACTGAAATACATTACCTATGGTTCTGGATCCTTTTCCAATCAGATTTCCATCTTTATCTTTTATCCCACAAGTTTTCTCAGAAAACCAAACTTGATAACCCTTATCAGCCAATTGTCCAACGCTTAGAAGATTATGTCTTAGTCCATCAACAAAGTAAACATCATCAGTGTTAGTCTTTCCATCAAGAGTAATAGATCCTATACCCTTAATCAAACAAGGTGCATTGTTACCAACCCTAACAATTCCTCCATCATAATTATCTAACTTAACAAACTTTCTTTTATCTCCAGTCATATGATGTGAACAACCATTGTCTATAATCCAATCAGATTTCTTTTCAACTTGTGAAACTAATGCTTTTTCTTCCCTTTTATCAGATTCAAAACTTTCTTCTTCAATTGCTACAAATCCTATTTCCTCAAAGTTATCATTATCACTGTCACTTAAATGTTTTTCAATTCCTACTTCAAAATCTTCATCATTTGCATAATAACATTCTTTAGATCTCCTAGGTTTAAAGTTGCTTCTATACTTCTTAACTCTTTTAGGACATTTAGATGCAAAATGACCATATTCTTGACAAGTCCAACATTTAAAGATTTTCTTACCATCTAGTTCTCTTTTTACAAGTAATGCAATACCTTCTTCAATCTTCTTATCTTCCTCAGATCTGCTACTGCTGGCATAATCTCCATTCACACTAGTACTTCTTGTAGGTCTAATGTTAAGAGCACTGAATGCTATTTCCATTCTAGGTAGCTCTTCTGATAATCTCAAGTTCATCTCTGTTGTTTCTAATCTTCCAAGAAGAGTCTCTCTTGAAAAGTTTCATATACAAGGTATCACTTGTTCAATCATCTGTGTTGTCTTCTTGAATACTCGTGTCAAAGTTCTTAGAATTTTCCATATCACTTCATTCTTTGTCTTATCACCTCCACAAGACTTTATTCCTGTCACAATCTCAGACATCCTACCAATATAACTTCTAATAGATTCATCTTCCATCATTCTGATATCTTCAAATGCACAAATCCAATTATGTAATCTAGCCTTCTTTGCATGTTCATCACCTTCAAAAGTCGAATGTAAAGCTTTCCAAATTGCATGAGATGTTTTCAAACATCTTACCTGACTATATTCATTATCTGGTAGTGCTGATAAAAGTGCTTCTCTTGCAAGTATGTTACACATGAATAGATCTAGTTCATCTTTAGTTCATGCCTCTAGATTGTCTTCCTCAATAATAGTCTTCTCATTCTTTGTAATCAACCAATAACTTGGTCCTAAACACAATAGATGTGTCTTCATCTTTTCTTTCTAGCTGTCAAAATTTACTCCATCAAACTTAGGGCTTTCTTTTCTGAAATTCACCATGGATCTCCTTAAGTTGTTAAACTTTTCTTTCAAGGACCTGTCACTCTAATACCAATTGTTAGAAAGTAAAGATCCCCAAGATAATTGAGAGGGGGGGGGGTGAATCAATTATTAGATAATTTATCCATTCAATAGCTTTAAACAATATAATCAATGTACTGATCAACCATAGAAAGATAATCATACACAATTGCACAATAACACAAGATATGTTGACTAGGGAACCTCTTGAAAAGAGTAAACCCCAATGGGAATGATGCCCACAAAATGATGCACTAATATGAAAGTTCCTTGTTAGAGGATGGAACCTATTAGGAGTCTTATGAAATACATTCAGTACATATAAATCCCTATTAGGAGATTTTGAATCCCTGTTAAAAGATTCTAACCCAGTTAAGAGTTTATGGAAGACAGAAGGACCCACTCCCAAACAGCTTCAAGGCAAGATCTCTAAACCCACTATCCAAAAGATCTTAGAATAATTCAATAGAATAATATGAAATATATTACCTCCTTCACACTATGCCAAAACTGCACTCTCTGCTACACAAGATCACAATTCCAGATCTCTGTACTCACAAGTCTTCCTTCATCACTGAATTAGCTCTTTTCTTCACTTCATGCATATATTCGCATCTCAATCTTCATAGTACACATTAAAATAAGGAAAAAAATCCTTCTTATATACCAAACTCAAATAATTACAAATGAGTCGGTCCTCAATTACAAAATAATAAATTCTACACGCTACACACAGAATTCACATAAAACTGTTGGCTTCCAGTTACTGTAACTTTCTCCAAACATATCCTTGAAGTTTGCACTATGAGCCACATCATCATTAATGATTCTCCAACATCCGTTTAACTGCACAAAATCAGATTCCATCCCAGCTAAGAGATATCCTCTGATTTCCAAACATAGCTACATAGAAACACTGTCTAAACACTGCTTTCACCAAAATGCTCATAACTCTTACAAATGGATGAATTTATTTTTGCGCTATTAAACATAGGTTAATAACACACCAAAGAACATACCATCAACTCTACAAAATCCAATCTACAATACAACATGTGTGCAAAATAAAACTATACCTGCTTTCCTGCTAATATCCAGAATATCACTGTGTTGACATGAATGACAATCAAAGTCATGAATAAAACAATAACTGCTATAGAATGACTACCAAAACACTTTACATTCATTCCTAATAGTCTTATGTAGTAAGATATCTATATATGTAGCATGGACATGATATCAGCATGATACCATGGGCATAGAGGTTAATTGTGTTGGTGTTTGAAAATGCTTACACCACTTAGGGCTGCCATTATGCCTTGAGACTAATGTTAGGAGTGGTTAGCTCCAAGTGTGAAAGCTCTACAAGACAACTAGACCAACTATAGGGACAAGACTGCCCTCTTCACTTCTAGCTCTACAAAACCATGGCGGGTGCACCTAATCCAGTAACTTATGGCATTTTAGGACTTTGGACTGGATTAAACAAAGCAGATGATAGCAAGAGACTACTAAATGTTAACCAGACATTCATTGAATCTCAATTACTATTGGGTATAAAATGGCCTTGTGAAGGGTATTACTTCTATCAACCAAATAATGAAAAAGACTTGAAATGGTGTTGATATTCAAAGATGCAGGAAATAGCCAAAACCCATCAAACACTGAACTCAATTGAATGTACTAATCCTTGATCAGTACCATTATCCATTGGGAAAATCATCAAATGAAAGTATAAAAACATGAACCAACTATTGTCAAAGACTCAAAGCCATAAATACAACTATTTCAGCCCATCCACTACTTATAAGATCCTTCTGTAGATGAATCTAATGAATCTATGCCCTATCCAAAGTATTTTTCACTTGACCCTAGATCAAGAACTAAAGACTAGAACATATATAGAGGCAACCCAATGTAATGGACCAAAAAATCCAAAACTCATAAGAGTGACACCAAGGAGAGACTTGAAAGCATGAGAATAGTTATATTAAGTATGATGAGGCATGTACATGTCTATACCAGAAATGAGACTACCACTTCAATAACCTGCAAAAGATGCAAATAAGTTCTATTCAGCTTCCTACAATGCAACATAGTTTTCTATTTCCCTGGAACTAACAAAATTCAGAACCCTTACATAGTCAAAAAATAAAAAATTTATACCACTAGCTACCTTGGGAATCTCAAAGAGATTGCAATAAGCTTAGGGTGACTAGGGCCAGGGTTACAATGACTAACCATAGTAAAATTTCAAAAAACCACTGGAGGGAAAACTAGCACCAGCCTGTCAAACTAAGGATGATCTTTGCACTTGAGAAGGATAGGAAGATCATAAATTTACCATGCAAATCAAACTAAACAGACCTACAAAAATCCTCGAGCAACAAAATCTGTCCATCACCATATGGTACAAATCCCTACAAGTAATCATGGAACACCCTGGACCACACTACAACATTTGACAATCCATTCTACCCACTCTGGCTGCTCAAAAATTGAATTTTGGGTACTTCTATCATTGCACACCCTCTGTAGAATTCAAATTTGATATTAAATGGTCACTTTATGGCCTCAGTGGCAAATCGGTGGCTAACATTTAAATCTTAGTCAACTTTAAGTCCTGACTGCCTGATTACTCTTACTTCGTAGGCTTTATGTTTTTACCTTTTAAAAGAGTGCCCATTTACATTTAGCGAATTGGTGACAAAAGGCTTCCGCCAATTTGCAAAACATTTCACACCTTCTGGTAAAAATTTAGTGACTACATGACCTCTATTTGCCAAATCGCTAGACAATCTGGAGAATTGCCAAATCTTTTCACGAATGAGAGAAAAGCCTAAACTTTATCGGCATCTCTAAGAAATCAGACCCCACCTGGGTCCACTTGATGCCACCTATCACCATGCTATTCATTGTATCTACCTGGTCACTAACACAGGACCCTCCCATAACTTCACAACTGCGGTGCCAAATAGTTGTCGCATGATTGCATAGCCAGGAGACAGGGTATGCGAACATGCGACAAGCCTCCACATCAGCACCATGTCACTATTCCCCACCAACGTGGCAACATTTTTGCATGATTGCATGGCTGAAAGATGGCCCTTGTGATCATGTGACAAGGCCACAAGAATACCACCTCATCCTCCCAGTCTGCTAGCGGGACCACTTCCAATTTCTATGTAATTAACTTTGACATCCCTCCACTGTGCCCTGACATAACCAATCAAAATTGCCACAAAGGCCAAACTAGACAAATGACCCCACCAAGCAACTTACCTTCATACCGCATCAATAGCTCTCATTAAAGCAAAGAGATTAAAAAGCTTGCATCTTTTTCTCATGGTATAGTGACAACCACTGATCTTTGTCACCCATTAAACATCTATCAGACTCTAGCCGAGAGGCCCGCTGGGACATGTGTCAACCGATTGCATGGTCACATGTCAAAAATTCCTGACATGTGATCATGTGACAACCAATGAGAACGTGCACCTTCGCTTCCTTTCTGACATCGGGACTACCACCGAAGAAATGCTTGAAACAAACAAAATCAATGGCAGGCACATGATCACATGGGCTGAGAATATTCCATGCACTCACACACTGACCATTGATCTCCTCCCTCTATTACTTGAAGAATCTAGCCCCACCAACCATCACACTTGCGCACTTAGGACCGATGAACAAGGAGTGTCAGAAAAAGGGAAGAAATTTGAGGTCTAAAACACGTAGGGTTTTCATGCAGACCAAAAGGTAGCAGGGAAACTGAAAACATCATGGGTTTAACATTGTGGGTTTTGGACACTGTGACATATTCTGAGATTATTTCTTGTAGACCTTAAAATTTGAATAACTCTCTGGATTTTTCAATTCAGCACATGCAATTTGAATTGGAGCAAGGTGACACAATGAAGAACACAGGGCAGGAAACTTCAAGAAAACTTGCAAGGAAATGGGCCATTTTCAAAAGATTTTGCATTGACAGGAAAATGGACCAACAAACTGTTAGTACAGATAGTTATATGGCAAATTGTGTAAGTAGTGTACATGACAGGGTAACAGACAATGTTCTATGTATGGTTGTCCATATAGTTATCATAGAGCCTTGTGCACTTGGATATATGTTGAAGACATATTATTGTTATTACATTCATGGACGCAAAGTCTGATGATCAGTATACGTGAAGTTATGTAGTCGCTATTAGCCAGTAGCAGTTTCTTGTGTTTGTTTAGAAGAGCCGACAGAGATTATATTGGTTCTAGAGTTGCACCTATCATTTGGGTATGTGCCCTTGTATTTAATATTAGAGGATATTTAGTGATGTTTAGTTAAGAGCGCATGAAGTAATTCAACTTGAGGAGAAAGATCCAGTTGTTTTGGTAGAGGCGACATTGTGTAGCGTTCATCTAGAATTATCTTATTGGGCAGGTCCCTGAATATGTTGTGTGCTTAGTAGAGCCGACTAAATTTTTATTGGAGTTTGTTATGGCTTCTCTAATATGATTCCAAGGTGGTTCTAATAGGCTTTCTTGATTATATCATTTAGAGAAAAGATATTTATAGGCAGTCATTTGTGATTGCTTGTGTGTGGTTCATAGTTGTTTAAGAAATGAAGAGCTGAGTGTGTGAAGTGTTTAACCATCAGAAGAAGGTCCATGTGACCAAGTAAAGTGTTGGAGCTATACATTGGAACTGATCCAGACAGCAAGTCTAAGCATAGTTCACCAAGATCCAAATATAGTGTATATCTATTGAACAGAAGGTTGTAGCCTTCACCCCTTTAAGCAACATCCTCTCAAACAGTGTGTCCTCTCCCCTAATAGGGACTATTGTAAAAGACTCCTAATAGGGTCTGACCCTTGACTAGGTCTACTATACTAAATATATTGTAAAGCGACTCCTAACAGGGTTAAGGATCTTCTAATAAGGATCATAATACACCAGTGTAGAATATTAGTGGGTGTCAATTCCCACTATGCTTTTTACCTATTTGGGTTACCCCATAACCCAAATATTGTGTTGAGTTCAAGAGTTCTTTCATTGTGTTTGTGCTTTATGTTTAACTATACTTAATTGGACAAAGAATTGAAACTTGTAGATTACAAATTCACCCACCCCCCCCCCTCTCAGTTATCTCTTGGGACTATTCCTAACAAAAAACTTCTATGACCCTCTTCACCATATTGATAACAAGTACCAATGAACTCATTTTTCCACCTTCCTCTTTGACTAGTATTGAAATTCTTAGTGACTTGACCATTGCCAGATCCTACATCAGTCTTCTTAGGATTCTCTACAACATTACTTTCAAAAACTATTTCACCAATCTTACCACCTTTATTCCTATTGTTTTGTCTTCCTTAAAACTTCTTGTTCAGCTTCTCTTCAATCTCTAATGCCATCTGATAAGCATCTACTATTGTTTTCATCTAAACAGTAAGTAACTCTTCTTGAATACTACGTCTCAAACCATAAACATACATAGGAACCTTCTCTTTATCAACTTCAAAATGACTAGTCCCAATCAGGATTCTATAAAACTCCTCAGTATACTCCTACATTGATTTGTTGGTCTACTTCAAGGCTTGCATCTTCTTAAACATGTCTAACTCATAATCCACGAGAATGAATTGCTTCTTCAACTTGTTAACCATTCAGTTCAATCAAGTGATCTTTTCCTTTCCTCTCCTATTTCTTTCCAAATGAATTTCTCTCTACCAAATATTTCCATGACCCTTCAGTTTAGTCTTTGCAAATCTAACTCTATCAGGATCTTCTATTTCTTCATACTCAAATTACTCATCTATCTCATTGATCCAATCAATCAACTCTTTTGGCCTAAGGCTTTCAAAAATGTAGAAGCTTCAATCTTAGGTCTTTTCCCAAATTTAGACATAGCCTTTAGGATTCTATTTTCTTCTAGATCCCTAGCTTCTTCTACAGCTTCTTCAAAATGATCTTCTTCCTCAAATTCATCATCACTATCTTCTTTCAATGTAGTCTTCTTTCTCAATTCCTCTTGTAGATCTTGCACTTGTTTCTGCAAAGCTCTAATATCATCAAGACTGAATTCTCCAGTGGGTTCTTCCTCTAAGATCTCATGAGCTCTCCTCAGACACATCTTCAATCCAAGGTCTTGGTGCAAACTTCCTCTCCTTCAGTGATCTATCCACACATTCAAGAACAACTCTCTCTGATACTAGTTAATGCAGTCAAGGATGGAGGATCCAATTAAGGATTATCCAGACATGCAGCCACAACACAAAACAACAATAACACTAGATCTAAAAGAGAACTGAAATATTTATTCATAAATTCACTGATTACATTCAAGGTGCCAAGCTATAAGGCCTTCCTGGTTATGGCCAAATACAAACAAGGAGTAAATTATGAGAGATCAAAAAGATCCAATCTAATTCTAGCTAGTCTAGTCTTGAAACAATTAGCAATTGATGGAAATCCTAAGGCAGATCTGAACTTGTGCTCACAAGCCACCAAACAATCTCCTTGTCTCCAAGCCTCAACCACTAGCTCTATTATCACAAACTATCAGAAATCAATCTGATCTACAAGATCTTGCATGATCTTTTCCACAACTTCACTTCTATTTGTCTTCCCCTGCCTTCTGTCCTAAACAACTATCCCAACACCACTTTAAATACTAATCATCAGCCACAAGTTAGCTGGATGAAATAATTAAATCTTACAAAAAAATATTAAATGCATTCCAAGTCAGCTTCCAAATAGCCTTACAATTATTAAATTCAACATGTCCACTTGTAACAATAGCTACCAACTATAAATGCACCATGTCAGCCAAGAAAATATTCAAGAACACTAGTCGGTAAGACCATTTACCGAGTAGTAGAGAAATAACCGAACATTAGTGAACTGACCATGCCAAGCATCACCACGCAACACAGTTATCACCGAGTGCCACGAGAACCGACACCTTCAGTTACCGAGTGTTCTTCAGAGACCAAGCACCCTAGTAAACATTGTAACCGAGCAACCATACTCCAAGACCAAGCAAATACTTCACCAACTAGGATCAAAACTACCCATCTATCTTTCAAAAAAAACATATTTTTGGGTGATACAAGATTGCCAAGAATCCTAGGATGCTCCTACATCATCCTTTGAATCATAATCAAGTACTCTTTCTAGAATTCTAAAATTTTCATCCACTTTAACATTTGAACTCAACAATAGTCTTAGTTCTCTTATTAAAACATCTATAGGATTTTATTTTCAATGAATAACCAAGGAACATACCTTCATCACTTCTTGGATCAAACTTACTAATGTCATCATCTCTCTTAATGTAACATTTACTTCCAAAGATTCTGAAGTGTTTTACTGATGGCGCATGTCCAAACCATAATTCATAAAGAGTATTGTATATGTTTTCTCTAATCTACACTCTATTTATTATATATAGTACTATGCTTACCACTTCTCTCAAAAATATCTTTGCTACATCATTCTCAAACAATATATCTCTTGTTGCCTCAGTTAGCAATCTGCTTCTTCTTTTAGTAATACCATTTTTCTTAGGTATTTTAGGGGCTGAAAGTTGTCTCTTAATGCCATTCACTTCGAACAAAAATTATTATATTCATTTGAAGTAAATTATCCACCTCTATTAGATCTTAAGCATTTAATCTTCATTCTTTATTCATTATCAACTCTATTCTTAAGCAATCTAAACTTTTCAAATCCTTCTGACTTTTCTTTAAGAAATGCTACCCACATTATCCTAGTATAGTCATAAAAAAAATCATAAAATATATTTCACCATAGAATCCTCTTGTTCTTCTAGGACCGCTTAGATATGTATGAACAATCTCTAATTTTTCTATTGTGGTGAACTTTGGCAAACTTTTTGGGAAAATAACTCTTTTGTTTTTCCATAACACTTTCCTTGCACACCATATTAGTAGGTTTCACAATTTTAGGCAAATATGTTACTGCAAATGTAGTTATTTCTTTCACAATGTTATCAAAGTTTATGTGAGAAAACCTTTTGTGCCATAGCCAACTTTCATCAAATTTAGCAATCAAACATGTCATCTCAGTAGGATTCAACTAAAATACATTACCTCTGGTTCTTGCTCCAGTTCCAATTGCCTTACCATTCTTATCCTTGATCATACAATTCTTTTCAGTAAACCAAACCTGATATGCCTTATCAACTAACTATCCAACACTTAAAATATTATGTTCTAATCCATCTACAAAGTAAACATCATTAGTGTTAGTCTTTCCATCAATAGTACAAGATCCTATTCCTTGTATGCGACAAGGTGCATTGTTTCCAACTCTAATAATTCCTCCATCATACTTGTTAAACTTGACAAAATTATTCATATCACTAATCATATGATGTGAACAACCACTATCTATGATCCAATCAATTTTGTTTTCAACTTGTGACATCAAAGATTTTTCTTCTTTGACTTCTATTTCAGAATTTTCTTCTTTTATTGCAACAAATCCTATATCATCTCTTTCATTATCACTCTCACTTAAGAATTTCTCAATACTGGCCTCAAATTATTCATCACTAGCATAATAACATTCTTTAGGTCTTCTAGGCTTAAAATTCTTCTGATATTTTTTTCACTCTCTTAGGACATTTAGAAGAAAAATAACCATATTCTTGACAAGTCCAACATTTAAAGATTTTCTTACCTTTTGGTTCTCTTTTCACAAGTAAGGAAATTCCTTATTCAATATTTTTGTCTTCTTCAGATTTAGATCTTCTGCTACTGGCATAATCTCCACTAACACTGGCACTCCTTGAAAAATTAGGGAGAACACTAAGTGCGCTGAAGGCGGTTTCAATCCTGGGAAAATATCCAGATTGTTTCAGACTTATTTCTACCACTTCCAATCTTCCAGGAAGAGTCTGTCTAGTAAATTTCTTAGTACAAGGTATGACTTGTTCAATCATCTACGCTGTCTACTTAAATGTTGGAGTTTGGGTTTTCAATATCTTTCATATGATTTCATCTTCATGCTTATTTCCTTCACAAGATTTGATACCTACAACAATGTCTGATATTCTGCCAATATAACTTCTAACAGATTCATCTTACATCATTTTAGCCTCTTGAAATAAACATATCCAATTTTGTAATCTTATTCTATTAGCATGTTTATCACCTTCAAAAGTAGATTCCAAAGCGAACCAAACTTCATGAGATGTGTTTAAAGATTTTACCTGACTATATTTATTCTAAGGAAGAGCTGAAAAAAGTGCTTCTCTAGAAAGTATGTTACACATGAACATATCTCTCTCTTTTTGAGTGCAATCCTCAATCTTTTCTTCTTCAATGATAGTTTTCTCATTCTTTGTTATCATCCAATATCCTGGCCCTAAACATAGTAGATGTGTCTTCATCTTCTCTTTCCACCTGTCATAGTTAACTCCATCAAAGTTAGGACTTTCTTTTCTTAAAATACTTTCCATGGATCTCCTTAATTTGTTAAACTTTTCCTTCAAGGACCTGATGCTCTGATACCAATTTTTAGAAATTAAATTCCACCGAGATAACTAAGAGGGGGGTGGGTTGAATCAGTTATTTGATTAAAAAAACTTTTATCAACCTTATTATATATGAAACATGTGATTAACATAAACAAAAACCATAAAAATATAACCATATACAATGGCACTAGATTTGTTAACTATGGAACCTCTTAATCAAAGAGTAAACCCTGGTAGGGATGGTAGCCACAAAATATGTACTAGTATAAAAATTCCTTGTGAGAGGATGGACCCTATTAGGAGTCTATGAAATACATTCAGTACATATTAGTCCTTGTTAGGAGACTTTGAATCCTTGTGAGGAGATTCAAACCCTGTTAGGAGTTGAATAAGACAGGAGGACCCACTGTCCAAATAGCTTCAATGGAAATATCATCGAACACTCTGTCCAACTAATCTCTATATTATCCAAATAGAATAATACCAAACAAAAATGATGTCAAAAAATTTTCTTCTCTCCTATGACACTTGCCTAAACCGCACCAAATGCTTCTCCAGATCTCAACACTAGATCTGCACACTTTGAATCACATAACAATCCCTTAGATCACTTACTCATATTAATTCACATTTCACAACTTTTTTTTACATATCCACACTCCATAATCAAGGAAAAAAATCCTTTCTTTATACCGCACTTAACATTTCATAATTGAGTCGGCCAATTAGGCTTCACAAATTAAAAAATATAAAACATTACACATTACATAATATTTCCATAACTACACAAAATTATCAGCTCATAAACTTAATAAATCTTCACACATACAACCTCTAACTATTATGACTTATCGAGGTCTCCTTCACAATGTATTTAACCTCTGTATAACTTCTCTTGTCCAGATGCTATCCCTATTAGGAGATATAATCTAGTTATCACAACCTGCTTCTTAGGCACTCTATCATAATATAGTTTCCACTAGATTACTTATAACTGATGCAAATACTAGAATTTCCATATGTGCTCTTAACCATGTTATCAAGAAACTATAAAAAAACACATCCTCAGCTTCACATAACCTTTTTAGGAATGGGAACACTGAGAGGGGGGGGGGGTGAATCAGTGCTCACTGTATTTTAACTTTTCACTTTAATCTTTATACTGAACTTAAATGCTTAAGTACTAAAATAAACATTCACATAAACATGAAACATGAAATCAACATGTAACACCAATATGATTATGGGGAAACCCAAATAGGTAAAAACCCTGGTGGGAATTGACACCCACTAATATTCTGCACTAGTGTTTTGTGATCCTTGTTAGAAGATCCTTTACCCTTTTAGGAGTAGCTTTACAATGCTTTAAGTATAGTAGACCTTGTTAAGGGTTAGACCCTGTTAGGAGTCTTTTACAATGATCCCTATTAGGGGAGTGGACTCACTATCCTAGAGTTCACTGCTCAAATGGTGAAGGCTACAACCTTCAGATATTAGATACACACTATATCTACTAGGTGAACTATTACTATGACAATGCTTGCCAGATCAGTTCCTTTGGTGCGTTGATGCTTTGACCTCTAGAAAAGCTCTAATACATCTTTTGTTGTCTTCTCCTACCTCTTCTCTTCTTATCATAACTCTCTATCAAATTCCATACCAAATACAATGGGTGCACCTTATATTTATGTGCTCATTAAAAATACATAATTAGGTAGGCCCTGTAACTAATTACAAATAACGCTTCCAAATGAATTAGCTTAAGTGTGCTTACAATTATACATATAAACATGTCATCAACCTAAATACAATAGGCACATATCCTTTACAATATTACATTACAATCACAAACCAAAATACTAATTGTCAGCTCCATGCTCTGTTCTCTACTGGCACACACTAGCTATGCAACTTCAACTAACTGTAACTTTCACATCTTTGCATATCTTCTTATGCACTCTTAGACTAAGAAATAATATAGTCTAAAAAACTTAACTTCTAGGGTGCATACCATAATTCATCAGTACACACATGCGCTGATGCTCTAAGCTGCAAGAACTCTATACACTATGTAGTCTTCAACACTTAGCTGATTTCTGATCTTCTCATCAGGTGTGATGACTCCAAACTGCTATATGGCTTTGTTTCCATAATTAAAACACTATATCTAGTCATATACCTCAGTATATTCAACTTGGAAATAATCTCCCTCTTTTTCATTGATAGCAACAAAGGAATATGGCCAAGTTTCTAACTGTCCCTTAACACAAAAAACTTTTGTCTTCTATACATTCTTTATATATAATATTATATCTCATATTATATCTCCTTATACATATATATACTCCATATTATATACACAACTCCCCCTTTGACATTAATGACAAAGGTGTACCAAAAAAAAATATCTGCACATACTTACTTAGGGAAAACAATATGCTATATGGAGGTTCTGGATCTCCTTCTTCCAAAAAGTTATCAAAGAGTTAACTATTTGGAGATGGGCACATAAAGCATATTGAAGCTTCTCCATCTTCTTCAAATCTATGCTCAAACCTTGATCATAGGTTATCATGGTGGTATCAATCTCCTTTATTTTTTGATTGAGAATGTCTAGAGAGGGTGCAAGAGCATTCCTCAACTGAGTCTGTCTAGACCTTATCTTTTCCATTTCTTTTTCTGCCTTCTCAATTTTTTCCAACTAACCTTGGTAGACATTTTTACACATGTTTACATCATTGGATGTGTCTAGCACTGAACTCTTCACCTGCTCAATCATAGCTTCAACCTCTTTTATTTGTTTAAGATGGGCATCAATGAGCTTATCCTGATCGATGGAGTCTAGAATGAATTTCCTTCCTTGATCAATGAATTATTTTAGGGATGCTTGACCTATCTTAAGTGACTTCAAGTCTAATGCAAATTTTCTCATTAGTTCATCAAGTCTCTTCTTTAAGTACTTCTCTTCTTCCACTATGGACGCAAATTCTTCTAGGCTAGAAAAATTACTTTTGAACGGTGATATGATTGTACTTACATCATCAACCAAATATAACTTGGAAACTTTCTTGTCTTCTATAAATAGACTATTCAATATGTTCACAGATTCCACAAGAATAGGGTTTCTCATTACTTTTTTTTCCCTTTCTTTCTCCATAGCCAAGACGCTGAACTTAATCAGGTCTTCTTCTTTCCATGAGTCCAAATTGCTTGTGTCAGGTGTCAAACTTGACAACAATGCTGAGGAAGGATTGATGGGAGTGCTATCCATCACTTCTTGTTTCATTGAGACTAGTTCAACAGAAGATTCATTTTTATGTTTACTTTCTTTTTCCTCTTCTCCTTCTTTCTTTTCTACTTATTTCTTTTCTTCTTCTTTCTCATCTGATATGTCTTCAATAAGCACTTATTCTTGATGGGTGGGAGGAGTGCTACTGCATAACATCTCAACTTCTTGTGTGCTCACAAAAGCTTCCTCAAACTTGTCTAATTTTGTGTCAGTGGCTGCCATGGCTATCTCCACATTATCAATGATAATGGTGCTATCCTTGAGTGCTTCTAACATGGGCACATATTTATCTAACTCTATTTGTTCTTCCACTACAGATGTTGAATCCTGAGGACCTATAGACTATACCTTGATGATCTCTTCTTCTTTGTCTTGCTTACTATGTTGTTGAGAGATGGGCACATACTTAGGTTTCATGTGTTTCTCTAAGAGTACCTTCTCAAAAGCCTTCTCTATTTCATGAGTAATTAGCTCATAGTCTTTTTTCATGAGGTGAAGTGTCCTCATCTTTGTTCTTAAGTGTAGCTTCACTAGATTTAGTAACAATGACCTTTCTCCAATAGAGCATACTAGAAGAGTGGAATCAAGAATTTTTTCCCTTATTTTGAGATCTTCTTCAGTGGCTTGTATTTTTAAGGTGTCCATTATTTCCCATACCTTATCTAGAATTTATGTTTTGAATTCAAGAACTGTCTTCTTGAACTTTATCATATGTTTGACAATCATATCATGTATCTTTGATTTGTCAATCTCACTGTAAGTTTCATAAAACTTCCCTACTTGATCAATTTTGCCCTCATCAACAATTCTAGTGCTCAATACTTTAAGGCTAGGTCTAAATCCTACCTTAGGAGGTGCTTGACTAGTTTTCTTGCTCCTTAATGCCCAAAAGGATGGATGACTAGTGCTGGTTACTTTATTTCTTTTGATTATAGGCTTATACTCCAGAGGAGCATTGGAATCACTGGTTTCTTTGGGTGTAGAAGGAGTGTCATTAGTCATATCCTTCTGACTGTCATCTTTTTCAATTTTTATTTTCTTCATCTTAGGATCTTCTTGTTGTTTTTCTGCTGCTGTGCTCTTCAATTCCAAAGAAATCTTCTCTTCCCTTGTCTTGTCAAGGTCTTCTTGAGACACACCATGTATTCTCAAGATTTCAGATGTGATTTTAGAGGCTTTCCTCTTAGTTTCTACGTTGTTCAGTTTAGCATCAACTTCCCTTGTATTTTCCTCATAAGTTCCCCACCTAGGTTCATTAGGATCTTTAGGGGGTGATAGAAGTACCTGTCCATAAGCTTCTAGGACTTGTTCCTCTACTTCATAACCAAGTGGATGAATCCACTTAGTTCTAGGCTCAACAACTTCCATACAAGTAGTATCAGTTTCAACCATAAAGCATATTGTATCATTATACTTTTCCATAATGTTCTCTAGAATCCTGTACCTCATTTGCATCTTGACCATAAAGGTCTTCAATTCCAATGTTACATAGTCTCTCAATGTACTTTCAGTGGATGCTTTGAGGGATATCTATGGCATGGTTGGAATAGACTTGTCCAAATACATATCTGAAAATTTTCCAACTATATGAAGGTACATATAGATGATTAGTGATCCAAACCTGAATATCTTTGTTTTGTTATGTTTGATAGCCTTGATATTATCAATCAGCTGTGTGCACAAGATCTCACACAAGTTGAACTCTACATCTTCCTTCACAAGTCTTATGGCAGCCAGAATAGTGCTTGCAGACACACTATTTACCCTCCTGGTGTGATGAAATTTGTAACCTACTATCATTGACATCAATTTGATGTCTGCTTGCTCAATAGGCTCGATAGTCATACCATGCCTATCACTCCTAGACTTACAAGTTTGCTCAACTATTTTCCTAACATCCTTTCCCATAGGAAGGATGGAACTTGTACTAGAAAGGCCTGTCATCTCATGAATCAAGTCACCTATGATTCTTACTGGCACATCACCAATCCAAAATAGATCATCATGAATTCTTCTCAATAAGATATTTATCCATTCCGTCTCATAGAATTCATATGCCATACCATACTCAACAATAGGGTGATCATTTCATTTTACATATTCATCCATTAATGTCTTGTCTGATTTCAGCATGGTATCCATGTGCAACCTAATCGAATCCAATCCAACTAGTTCCTTCTTATAGTAAATGTAAGCCCTAATGTCTTCCACATGCATGAGGCCCATAAGCGTGCATGAGAAAGCTCCCTCTAAATCATCTAGGGTTGATTTAAAAGGGTGCCTCTTGAAAAAATATCTTCTTAGTGACATCATAAACAATGGGAGTGGCCATAAATTACTTGATAAACACTTTCCAACTGATCTTTGAGATAATTTGATGACTTTTGAATCGACGCAATGAGCTAGGGTTTCTGAAACTGACCAAATGCATTGCAAACACTGATAGTTCAATCTCCAAATCTTCATAAAAATTTCCAAGGCTCTTCTTCTCTCCATCACTCTAAATTTGAATGCAATGAGAAATCAAATAAATTCTATGTACTTTAAAAGTGAAAATTCCACCATTAATGCAAGTCACGTAAATTAGGTGATCACTTCACAATTTGTAACTTGAGTTCTACTAACATTCAACATATGTTCTCTTGCATGAAGGTTCCTATACACTCCAAAAGCTTAAGTCCAAAGGTGCATACTCTAAGGATGAGTATACTAGCCACATAGGGGTCTAGAAATAAATTAGCTCCCCCTATGACCCTGAGGGCCATTTATCCAGATGTAGAGGGTGCATCCACTATGGATGCATCCAATAAATTCTCATTAGTTGTATCCTTTTTCTCTGACCAAATCATGCTCGCATCATTTGAGGCTTTGACAAAATTAACTTCTCCTACAGGATCCAAAAGTAGTTCTTTGTCCTTTTTAGGGCTTCCTTGACCTTGCGTCCTTGATCTATAGAACCTTGAGATATGTCCAGCCTTGTTACAAGAGTGAAAAATGATTGGATGTCTTATATTCCTCAATGCATTGACATGAGTCACCATTTTGCACTATTTTGTTGTGTGACCAATATAGTTACATATCTTGCATGTAGCATTCTGAGAACTTACATTTGTCTGATTCTGATTTCATTGATCTTGCTAAATCCTATTTTTCTTGCTAGTCTTACAATTCATAGCTCTATGACCAAACTTGTTGCATGATAATAGTAACCATTAAAAGGTTTACCTCTGTACAGTTCCTCGTAATGTGTCCATGCTTGTTATTGTTATAAATAGGGAATACTGAGAGGGGGGGGTGAATTAGTATTCTACAAACTTTATCTTTTTCCTAATTATGGATATAACAAATTATCTTTATACATGCATAACATAAGAAGCTAAACAATATGCATAGAAATGGAAATAAAGAACTCATAACACATGATATGTTCTCGAGGAAACCCTGGCCAAGGGAAAACCCCAATGGGGATGGTACCCACAAAGATCCACTAATCAAAAGTATCTTGTTAAGGATATTGACCCTGTTAGGAGTCTATTACAAGCATATAGTGTATCAGTCCTGATTAAGGGACTATAGGCCTTGTTAGAAGCCTCAACCCTGTTAGGAGTTGTCAATACAAAATCTGATTACCAGATGAGCCCACTACCCAAACAAGTAATGTACAATTTATACTTATTACAAAAATGGATTAAGGTATATAATCTTATGCTTCTTGCATCAATCTCTTTTTTCTACTCTTACATTTTCATCATATCAGTACAACATTTCCATTGTCATTACATCTATATTCTTTTTCTTGCAATTACATATTACATATATACAAGTTATTAAAGATAATAACTTTACATGGTCGGCTTCCATATATCTTTATCCAAGAGTTAACATCAAGGATGTCATCCCTTTATATTGTTAAGTCATTATTTTGATAAACAAAATAATCCCTTAACTCTTTACCAGTTCTGCCTTCATATTTTGTCTTGTTGGCTTAACACTGTCTTCAGTAAAACTATCATAACTAATTCCGTACATGTCATACTAACTTTCACTCTAAGAAGTTTCATCACTAGTCATCATAGAGTCTATGTTCAAGTGCACAAGCATTGAACTTACTCCAGTCAACATCGCAAACAAAAACTGTATCTTGGTGTACTGGTGAAAACACTGTCTTACACTTAGAAAAATTTGCAATGCGCTCTGCTATACTTGCTCTTAGTCCTGTGTGATCTTCATGTGGATCATATGTTTCCATAATGACAACATCTATGTACTCACTTCAGCCAAATTTCCAACAATCTCCCCCTTTGTCATTGGTGGCAACATATGAGAAAATTGGCTAAGTGTACAAGTCAAAATCTCAAAACTGTATCAAAATTGTGGCCATAGTATAGACTATGTATACTATCCTTATAAATCCTCAAAATATAAACTCTAATACAATTTTCCCCCTAAGAGTATCAATCCTTATCAAATATATCAATTTTCTGCTCTAATATCTCTCCCCCTTTGACAACAATGACAAAATAAGGTAGGGAGGATTACAAAATTGTATCCCAAAAAAGATTATACCTTCATTTTCTTATTGAAAAGCTGGTAGGCTTGCAACATGATCTACAAAATTAGATTTCATAGCTTCTATCTCCTTTTCCCATGAATTCTTGATGGAATCTACCACATTGAGTAAAGTGCTCAGTCCATAAGCTGCTATTTGACAAGCTTGGAGGTTGTCAAATTTGAATTTTTGAAAGGATGTCTTAGCTATAAGAAATTCTTCTAACTGCTCTTCAATGATACTCAATTTCATAGAGATGTGTTCTCTCAAAAGAATGAGTCTCCTCATTTTTCTATTCTTCTCATCTTGCAATATTCTTATCTCATCATAAAACTTCTAAACTTTCTTTTTAGCATCACATACTTTCACATTAGGTCTAGAAAGAAGGTTACATTCATTCTGAATCTCAACTTCCTTCAATTTGATCATTTGTTCCTCTTTTGCTGTCAAAATCTCTAGTTTTGTACACTGTATATACAATGATTTTCCTATCTCCAAATTTTTCCTCAAGTTCTTGATACAAATATCAAGACTGCTAATATCATTCTTGATATTCTGACTTATATTCAAAAGCATTTCAGTTTTATAAGCTGCTTGAGCTCTCACTTTTCCAATATCAGATAGGTTAGTGAATTCATTATCAAAAGTGCTCATTACCTTCTTAGCTTTCTCCAATGGGTCTACCTCTGTGATTTGTGTAGTTACAATGCTTTGTAACTTCTCAGTAAGGTCCTTTAGACTTCCTTCAAGATTTTTCACTTTTGTGTTCTTGCCAATGATTTTATTCAAAGAAGTGATCAGTTCCAACTGATCATCATCATCAACTTCCTTTCCTAAATCTTCAAACAAAGATCCAATTACTTTCTTCTTTCCAGTCTTAGGAGTAAGACTGATGTCTTCTATGGAAGAAATGGGTGCTTGAATCTCAGTCTCCTTAGGTTCTTCACTGATGGATTGAGTCTACTCTACTTCTTCAGTTCTATCCGGTTCATCAAGAGCCTAATTGTCAACAATGTTTGCTAAGTTCTTGAATACATTTTCATCAGTATCCAAGGTGACCTTAGTACCTTCTATGTTCATAGTTTCATCTTCAATGTTAATAGCTGAAGGAGAAGGAATATCTTCTTGTCTAGCTTCAACTACTTTCTCTACTACAACCGATGGCTCTCCAATGTTTTCTGCCATGACCTTGATTATTGCCTGCTCTGTATCTGAATTAACTTCTTCATATCTACCTCCCATAATCAAAATAGTTCTCCTTTTGGTTCTCAAATGGATGCTTAAGGCCTTTAATATCTACTCGAGGTGTTCATCATCTCTCACATCACAAAGCTTCTTCACAAGATTCTTTATGATATTAGTGTCTTCTTCAGTTGCTCTCTACTTTCTATTTAACAGTTTGGTGTACAACTCATCAGGTATTTGACCATGAATAGAATCAAATTTCTTATTTTCCAACATCATATGCTTCACAATAGAATTCTCCAAATTAAGTTTGTCTGAATAACCATAAAGACTATAGAATTTTTTCATTCTAGTAAAGTCTCCATTTTCAATAATCTGCTCATTGAGCTTTTCAACTTTAGGTTTCCAAGATTTCTTCTTAACTATAGTCTCATCATCTTTTATCTCTACAATTTCTCTTGGTACTAGTTGAACTAAAGTCTTTAGTGTCTTTCTTGGTCCAGTAGCAATTTCTTTCATTCTCTTGCTAGCTATGGAGGAAGTGGATCTAGTTGTTACATGTTCCTTCTCTGGTTCCTCTACTTTCACCTTGACTTGTGTAGGTTCTTTCTATGCTGCACTGGATGACAAGGGTGGTACAATCAAAATTTCTTTCTATCCAATATCCCTCATTACTATTGTTGTCTATTTAGCTATTAAGAATTCTTGTTCTGACATTCCTGTATCTTTCAGTATTCTCCTGATAGTGCTTTCAACTCTCTTCTTAGATTGCTTCTCTTCAATTATAGCTTTTTCTGAGTTGAAGTACTCTTCAAAAGTTCCAAATCTACTACACTGAGTGTCAAATTTATTTTTAAGTAATCTACCAACATATTCTTCTATTTTAGTCTCATATATCTCATAGCCAAGAGGGTCTATGAACTCAATTCTAGGTTCCACTACTTCAATATAGGTAAAATTAGTGTCAACCATAAAATATTTATCATTCTTATACTTCTTCACAAGTGATTGTGGAATTCTTGATCTGCTAGTTACCATGTTCTGAAATGTCTTCACTACTAACATAGCACTCTCATTAACTTTATCAATAACATGTCTCAAATATACTATATTTATCCTTTCCATAGCATTTTTTCCATCATTCCAATCATGTGCAATGGTGTATGGAAATCTTCTCAATGAGTGGAAAAACATGTATGTAATTAAGGATGAAAATCTAAATTGTGCATACTTAGATTTCTTTATCTTCTCCAAGTTTTCAAATAGTTGAATTCTTAGAATTTCACACATGTCAACTAGTACTTTGTCAACACACATTAAATAGGCAATATGCACTATTCCAACTACCATATCATCTTCTCTAGAATTTGCACAAAACTTAGTTGTTAGGTACTTGCATAAATATATAACATCATGTTGTTTGATCTTGCTAATCACAATTATTTTTCCATTGTAGGATGAACCTATGTTGTCTATGACTATTTTTCTCATTTAAAGGAATAGCACCAAATTTAGATAAACTTGTGACTTCATGAATCAAGTCAGCTGTAATGTCTATCACTCTATCCTCTAGCCAAAACTTCCCATTGTGAATTCAGCTTAGAATAATCTTAGTGCATTCTTCATTGTCAAACTCATACTTCAAAGCATACTGAACAATCTCATTATCTTTCAAATGTTCATATCCTTGTTTTAATGACATATCCTAATTGTAAATGTTCATATGTTCATTGGTAAAATCACTATCACTAACAGTTTCTAACTTGCATCCAAGATAACTTCTCACATTTTCTAAATGCAAAACTCCATCTGGTACGGATGGTAATGCTAACCTAGGATCATCTTCTTCCAAGGGTTCTACTAGTTCCCTCTTCATTCTAGGTCTATTCTTATCTCTAATATTGTGAATTAAGGATACATCCATGACTACTTTAAATTCCTTATACTGATTCAAAGATCTATCATGATAAATACCTCAAGTTCACGATTTTAGGGCTTTCATAGATTCGGCGCTCAAATCTTTCACCAAATCAGTGGAAAATGCTTCCAATCTCTATTCTTTACTCTCCTAAACACTTCAATTCACTTTGATAATCAAATAAAATTGATCATAACCTTTTATTACTTCAATATCTCTTATATCTAACATCGCATTCAATTCTCTTGCCGCTTCTTTCCAAAAAGTTGTTTCTGTTATCCTACAAAGCTTAAAACTTCTTGCGATCTCGCAAAACATAATATTTTCTTTTGTGCTCTTAACCATAGCATTAGTACATCATAAAAAACCTTACATTAACTACACAAGACTTAATTCATCAATAATCTACTGTAATTATCATAAATTAAGTGCTTTGAGTTAGGTCAAGTAAGGATTCATTCTTACCACTTGATACTTCACCTTTTTGATTACCTTCAATGTTTCCTTGATCTATGCCTTTAACAAACTTTACTTCATCTACATTACTACAGCAACCTTTTTGTCTGTTACCTACATCTTCATTTCTTCTTGCATGATTTCTAGGGTTAGGGTTAGGATGAAAAACTTCATTGTTCATTCTGCAAAACCTTGCTGTATGTCCAATCTTGTTACATATCTGACAAACAATTCCATTGTTCCCATATCTTGGTCTTTGCTAATTGATTTGTGATCTACAGTTTCTAGCAATGTGTCCAATCTTGTTGCATCTATAACATACTACTTCATTTCTTTTGCTCATATCTTCAGTAGGTCTTTTATCTGCATTGTTAGTATTTCTAAACATTCTACTACCATAATTATTCTCAATAACTTTAGGTCTTCTACATTTAATAGCTCTATGTCCAAAACCATGACAATTATAAAAATAACCATTAAGAGGTTTAAATTGTTTACTTGTGCAATCTCTCTTCATATCACCAATAGTATTACAACCAAAACATCTACCTTTGAATTCTCTTTGCATACCTTTGGGTGATTCTTCTTGGTTCGGTGGTTCTTCTTCTTTAGGTGTGTCTTTAGATTTGTTGATCTCATCTGACTTTTTCTTATCTATGCTTTTAGATTCTTTCAGATCTGGTTCCTTGCTTTCATCATTTGTTCTGAATATATTAAATCCAAGTCCAGTCTTATCATAGGATGGTTTTCCATAAGATACTTGTTCATCGATCTTCTCACTATTTGAATATAGCCTTTCAAGTTGTTGTTTGGATTGAGTTAATTCACCTTTCACAATCTTATTGTATTTCTCAACTTCTACATGCTGCAAGTTTACTTTCTCAAATTCAAATGTTACTTTGCCAAGTTTAGATTTTAATTCTTCATTCTCAATCTTCAACCTTTCATTCTTAGGTCTTAGATTTGCTTAATTTTTGTCATTTCCATCTTTCAAAATAAGCTTCAGATTTTCTATCTTCAGTTCATGCTTGAGGATCACATTTTCTTTTTCTAAATTGTCATCACAGTCTTCAATAACAATTTCAGATTCCTTTTTAGATTTTATATCTTCTACCTTGTTTTTTAGTTTCTCAATAAGGTTCTTTGCATCATCATATTTCCTTTTTAGAGTTTTTCTTTCATTAGTAAGCATATCAATCTATTCAAGAGCTTCTTCAAGATTTGTCTATAGTTGATCCATATCCATAGAGATCTTACTCAAGCTACTAGGCTTTCCTTGAATGATTCTTCTTCGAGTAACTAAGCTCTGATACCAATTGTTAGAAATAAGGAATACTGAGAGGGGGGGTGAATCAGTATTCTACAAACTTTATCTTTTTCCCAATTATGGATATAAAAAATTATCTTTATACATGCATAACATAAGAAGCTAAACAATATGCATAGCAATGGAAATAAAGAACTCATAACACATGATATGTTCTCGAGGAAACCCTGGCCAAGGGAAAACCCCGGTGGGGATGGTACCCAAAAAGATCCACAAATCAAAAGTATCCTATTAAGGATATTGACCTTGTTAGGAGTCTATTACAAGCATATAGTGTATCAGTCCTAATTAAGGGACTATAGGCCTTTCTAGAAGCCTCAACCCTGTTAGGAGTTGTCAATACAAAATCTGATTACCGAATGAGCCCATTGCCCAAACAAGTAATGTACAATGTATACTTATTAAAAAAATGGATTAAGGTATATAACCTTATGCTTCTTGCATCAATCTCTTTTTGCTACTCTTACATTCACATCATATCATTAAAAAATTTACATGTCATTACATCTATATTCTTCTTCTTGCAATTACATATTACATATATACAAGTTATTTAAGATAATAACTTTACATGGTCGGCTTCCATATATCTTTATCCAAGAGTTAACATCTAGGATGTTATCCCTTTATATTGTTAAGTCATTATTTTGATAAAAAAAAAATCCCTTAACTCTTTACCAATTCTGCCTTCATATTCTATCCTGTCGGCTTAACACTATCTTCGGTAAAATTGTCATAACTAATTTTGTACATGTCGTACTAACTTGCACTCTAAGATGGGTCATCACTAGTCATCATAGAGTCTATGTTCAAGTTCACAAGCACTAAACTTACTCCAGTCAATGTTGCAAATAAAAACTATATCTTGGTGTACTTGTGAAAACATTGTCTTACACTTAGACAAATTTGCAATGCACTTTGCTATACTTACTCTCAGTCCTATGCGATCTTCATGTGGATCATATTTTTCCATAATGAAAATATCTATGTACTCACTTCAGCCAATTTGCCAATAGTTACATGCAAAACAAGTGTGTTCTACTTGCTTGCACTCATTCTTAGGTGGTCCAACATTATCTTTAGTTTGATCTTCAATCTTTTCAGCATCAGTAGAGTCTTTTTGTGAATCCTTTCTTGCTCACATATTCTCAATCTGATTTTGTGCTTCATTGAATCCAATATAGCTAGTGTCTCCTTTGGCACTTCTTTCATACAACTAAGATTCTACCAAATCAGCACTAGTGTGTAATTTGTCAATATGATCCTTTTCCTTTTTTAATTCAGATTCCAAGCTTTCTTTGATATTCCTTAGCTCCAAGACTTCCAAGTTAGCTTCCCTTAGTTCTTCATTGAGTTGAAGATTATCCTTGACTTGTTCATTATAGACATCTTGATTGTTCATCGATTTGTCATCAAATTCTTCAAGCTGATTTAATAAGGATGCATTTTCTTCACTCAAATTCTTGACCTTTTCTTCAAGTTCATTGTTCTAGCATCCTTTCAAATCCTTTCTTAGTCTTTTGATAACTAATTGAGCATCGCTGAATTTTCCTTTCAGTTCTTCAATTTCTCTTTTTGAATTGTCTAGGTCTTCAAAAGTGGCTTCAAGATTTTTCTTCAAATGTTTCATTTCTACATTGTACATGATCTCCTCAAGTGGTTAAACTTCTATGCTAAGGACTAGAGCTCTGATACCAATTGTTAGGAATGGGAACACTAAGAGGGGGGGGGGTGAATCAATGTTCACTATATTTTAACTTTTCACTTTAATCTTTATACTGAACTTAAATGCTTAAGTACTAAAATAAACATTCACATAAACATGAAACATGAAATCAACACATGACACCAATATGATTATGGGGAAACCCAAATAGGTAAAAACCCTGGTGGGAATTGATACCCACTAATATTCTACACTAGTGTTTTGTGATCCTTGTTAGAAGATCCTTTACCTTGTTAGGAGTAGCTTTACAATGCTTTAAGTATATTAGACCTTGTTAAGGGTCAGACCCTATTAGGAGTCCTTTATAATGATCCATGTTAGGGGAGTGGACTCACTTTCCTAGAGCTCACTACTCAAATGGCGAAGGCTACAACCTTCAAATATCAGATACACGCTATATCTACCAGGTGAACTGTTACTATGACACTGCTTGTCAGATCAGTTCCTTTGGTGCATTAATGCTTTGACCTCTAGCAAAGCTCTAATAGATCTTATGTTGTCTTCTCATACCTCTGATCTTCTTATCACAACTCTCTATTAACTTCCATATCGAATACAATGGGTGCACCTTATATTTATGCGCTCATACAAAATACATAATTAGGGCAGCCCTATAACTAATTACAAACAACGCTTCCAAATGAATTGGCTTAAGTGTACTTAAAATTAAACATATAAACATGTTAGAAACCTAAATGCAATAGGCAGATAGCCTTTACAATACTACATTACAATCGCAAACCAAAATACTAACTATCGGCTCCATGCTTTATTCTTTGTTGGCACACACGGGCTGTACAACTTCAACTGACTGTAACTTTCACATCTTTGTATATCTTCTTATGCACTCTTAGACTAAGCAATAATATAGTCTAAAAAAATTAACTTCCAGGGTACATACCATAATTCATCTTTACACATGTACGGTGATGCTCTGAGCTGCAAAAACTCTATACATTGTCTAGTCTTCAACACTTAGCAGATTTCTGATATTCTCATCAGGTGCGCTGACTCCCAACTGCTATATGAATTTGTTGGCATAATGACAACACTATATGTAATTATATACCTCAGTATAGTCAACTTTCCAACAAACCTCATCTGCAATCTCTATGTGCACTAATTCAAACTTTTGTCTACTACTATGCTAATCTTCAATAAAAACAATATGTTGACATCAATGACAAACTGTTGGTTAACAATTTGTCCTCCCATTAGATTTATAATCTCTGGCTCTTTTAGCACCCAAGGTGAGAGAACAAAAGGATGTCACCAACAAATGGGTCAGTGTATGTTTACAATCATTTCCCTTTGAATTAATAGGTACAGCTCCCTAATTGTGTTTGATCTTCAATGAATGTGTCTTTTTATTGATCATCAGATTATTCCTTATGTGTTTTAACCAAATTGTTTGTAGGCACAAACAATTCAGGAAAGGATAAAAGTGGATAACCTATAATCCCCAATGGAATGTTGATCACAGATTATCATGAGGTCTATATTCTAACCTAACCTATCTATTCTAAGAATGCATATTCTACTAATGAGAATAGAAGCAGAATCATACATAGGTAGAAAATAGAATTGCTTATGCTACAACTATTAACATGAAATGGAATTCAAGTAAGAATTATAATTCTATATATAATTTTACTTTCTATTCGGATGCATTTAAATAATAGGATGAATAGAAGAAGAATCATACATGAAAAGGTAAATAGAATTACTTTCACTGCAATTACTGACATGAAATGGAATCCAATAAGCAATTACAGCTTCACATATAACTGTTCTATCTATACACATGCAAAAATGACAACTACTGGTACAAAAAACATGAAAATAGCTAAGTAAATGGAATCACTCTTGCTATAATTGCAAGTTTTCCAACCTCCTACATTGAGTTCTTTGATAGTATTTATAGAATTTACAATGCTGGAAGCTATTGGCAATGATCCAGCTTCCAGAATATAGACAGACAAAGCACAAGAAAGAAACCTTTTCAATCTAGGAACTTGAAAAGTCACCATGGATGTAAAAATAAAAGAAGACATAAGGAAAATGACCTCTCAATCTAAAAATTTTCATCTTTCCTCAATTAGCATTTTTCGAGCTAAGTCCATTGGGCTTTCGGAGTCAAATCATTTTTCTGTTCAAAGCTTTGAATTCAAAAATCAACTAAAATGAACAGCCATCAACCTTCGAACATTGTCAACATTCCTTCTTGCACATTATCATTCCCCTTATCAGCATCTGGAAGATCTTCCCCATCATTGTCGAATCTCTTGTTAATTGAATCATGTGTAGATAAATTTCAATAGATAAAAACATGCCCATGATCTATACTACAACATTTGTCACAACACTTCACTGTGTCGAATTCCATTCTCAGTTTTTACTTGCGTAGAGCCAAAATAATCATGATTATAGTAATACACCTGCTGATAGAATGTTGCCATTAACTTGGGAGTCGATATGACATTAGATCTCTATTTTCAGCTACCTTGCACTTGTTCCTTTATGCAAAATTAGAATTTATATCATTTGGCTTCATTGTCGCATGATCGCATGGTATTATTTTATTCCTTGCGATCATGCGACCGCTCTATGATTGTTGCAATATTTAATAACTATTCCATCTCATCATCACACTTGTGCTGTTGGCCTTCATGGGTCCCAACAAAACACACTTTCACTTGCCCAAGCTTCCATTGTCTCCATGCAGCTATAATCAAGACATACATCTTTATTTGAATGCTCTATTCTAATCTTCTTGCATTTGTTTCGTTATACCAAAGTGGAGTTTATAAAAACTGTCATGGACTCATGTTGTCGCATGATCGCATGGCTCTTTTTTACCTCTTGTGATCATGTGACAACTCTATTTTTGTCAAGTCTGCACATCTTCCAAGAGGTTGTATTTCACTGGCCAATCATAATGTCTGCATTGTTGGCGTACGTGGACTCCAACTGGAGTCAATTTAATCTTCCCTATCCTTTGTACCTCTTAACCACCTAACTGACTGTGCTTCATGCCTTGTCGCATGATTGTAATGTAGTTCTCTCAGTCATGCGATCATGTGACCACACACCTAACTGGCTGTGCTTTCACGTCATCCAATCACTTAACCTATGTGGGCCCACCTTACTACATGAAATATTATAACGATTTAGGAACTGCCACATCGTGGAATCTGACAAGCAGACATATGACTTTTCCTTTGTTCACAGGTCACTATGAAATCCCTACCATATCATTGATTTATTTGACCAATCACATGTTGTCACCTTAGTTATAAAGTAATACCAAAGATGGGCCCACTGGGGCAGTTGGCACCTTGTCACTATTTCGCATAAAATAAACATCGTGTAAATTTTTTATGCGAAATAATGACAGCCATAGATTCTGACTGAACATAAACCATGATGAACGTTAAATTTTTGATCAACCGAGAAAAAAAATGGATCTTTCTGATCAGAGTTGCACATTGTTAAAGAGAATAAAATATGAATATTTCAATGCTAGCTCTGTTATTACACTAATCACATGAAGAATCTTTCCTTTGATTTCCTCTAAATGCCTGGAGATCATGATTCATAATCATCATTCCATCTAAGAAAGAACATTAATAGGAGCATATAATCCTTGCCGGGTTGGGATCTATAACCTACCTGAATGTAACAAAGTATTAAAATAACCCGATATGAAAGGACCTTAGAACAACCTGCCCGACTTAGAGAAGGAAAAGGCAATGATAGGGAAACCTGACAAAGATAGCCTACCTAAGGAAGACTTAGACCTAGACTCAACCATGACCAAGCTTGACTATGACATCAAGAACTTCCACTTTGACAGCATGGGTATAGGATAAAATGAGGGGCAACAACTGGCTCCATCTGGGGATCATGTACCACTAGGTGCATGAAGAATTTAGCTTCTTTGGTGAGACAAGTGCTTTATACATTGGGTTGCAAAGTCTAGACCAAAGAAATAACAAGAAGTTGCATACAGGGAGGGTGGAGGGGAACAAGGCATGCTAAAACAAAGCAAGAGAAAATAACCACTAACAAAGCAAGGAAAGGCTATAGTAGACACACCAAAATTGGAAAGAAAACCTATTTACAAAAGGTGAGGAGACCTCACCAAGAGGACCAAAAGCAAAGAAAGATTCATATGTGGCCATTTACAGGGAGAGAAAAGTATGAACCTTTCCTGAATAGAGGATGATGCTCCACCAATTTGAAACAACATTGGTAACCTCTGGCTACTCCTTCATTGTTGAACTTGAGTCCAAAAGCTATTTGCAACATGATAACCCATAGGACCTTTCCGAATAGCCATGCCTCATTATAGATCTCTGATTCATCTCTGCTTTCATGTACATCCTTTCTTATACATTCAACCTTCTATGATGGAAGAAAATATTCAACATATTCTGAATGCACTACTGGAAAATAATCCAATCTGTCTCTTTCAACATTATCATCTATTTTTTCTCTATCATCATCCTTAGTAGAGATATCAAGGCTCAAATCAAGATTAACAAAATTAGAACATTGCAAATCCTTTAGAAGAGAAATATCATCATACTATTTGCAAGCACTACCAATAATAACTTCTGATTTCAAACCAGAACTGAAACAAAATGTATCCCCATTACTCATGGTCTCTTCTAGGACTAAAATATCTTCTTCATTTGTTATAATTGTCAATCCTTTAAGATGTTCATCTGATTTTAGAATTCCAATATCTGAATTGACTATAAAAGAAGGCACCATGAATTGATCAATTTTCATTTCAAAAATGGAAAAATCTTCATCTAATTCTTTGTCTTCTACAGGCTACTGTAGTACTTCATCAATTTCTAAAACTTCTTGTTCAAAATCTATTGTTGCATCAATTTCTTTATCAATATTTTTAGTAAGATGATTGACAGAAAATATTTCAGCCTTTTCATTCACACATCTTTGATCAAGATCATTCAGCATTATATTATCTTCAAAACAAGATATCTCTAATATCTGATCTTTATTAGCTATAATGAAAGAAGATTCAAACTCATTATGTTCTTTAATAACATCAGGAATCTCATCTTTTAATAGCCTATCAGCCTTGGGATAATCTTCAGAAAAATAGTTTGAAACATCACCCACATTCTTTTCATCCAATTCACAACTTTCATCAACACAAGGAAAAGGAAACATAGATACATTTTCTTTTTCAATTCTGTTTACCTTTTCTTCCTGATCTTCAAGAATTTCCTTAGGTTGGGAAAGTTCTTTTTGCTGATGACTCATCCAAGGTAATCCATCATTACTTTTATCTACCTTGTAAGAAGGTACTTGATCTTTTGCATGGTCAGCATTAGAGGTTTGATCATTATCCTTCTATCCTCTAGTCATCAAAGTTAACTGAGGTTCCTCCATAATAGCAAAACAATTATATCCATCTTCTGAATCTGTCTCATACTCACAATAAAAGTTTACAGAGTCACCATGAGGAGCATGATAATTTTCATTTTTTGGATATTCCATTCTTTGCTCTTTTTCTTCATGATTTGCTCTGAGATGAAAGGCATGAGAATTATGTCTTTTGGGAGGAGCTTCAATAGCCAATCTCTATGAATTCTCATTTCTACCTTGATGTTTTGATCCTTCTTGGTGAGGTTGATAAAATGAATGAGCTGATGTAGTAATCTATCTTTTTAATGCATTTATCTCATTAGATAACTTCTGCAACATAGCTTCTGTGTTATTTGAAGTACTGACTATATTGCTCATGGCTCTAGCATGAAATTCCTTCTTCCATCTCTCGAAGGCTAACATATCATCTTCCATTTCTTCAGCTAGTGTTTGAGTAGCTTGCAAATCTATTACATTAGCTCTTCTTAACTGATAACCAAGTTCAGGAGGCATAGAACTAATGTAAAATGTTTTCATATTATTTCCTGTGGGTGCACTGGTAGCTGGTATTCTTTTGATTAGTTTATTAAACTTGACATTAAAATCTCTCATAGAGATAGATGGTTCCTTCTTTATCTGAGCCCGTTGTAAAAATAAGATTTGAGCATCTTCAGCAGTCTTATATCTTTCTTCAAATTTTTGTTTCATGTCATTCCATCTGGTAATGCAGCCTATAGGTAAGTCTTGAAACCACTCTGCTGCATCATCCACAAGAGTATCTACAAACAATATAACATAAACATCTTCATGCTGAGGATTCACCACACTACATGCCTTATGAAAAGAACTCAGATGTTGTTCTATAGATATTGAGCCATCACCATTGAATCTTGGAAAGTTCTTTCTAAAACCTTTTGGTAAATCATGACTTGCTACAAGATTCAAAGGTCCAATAGCATTTCCCCAAGGAACAACCATATTTGATAAACATGTATTCTATGTGACTGTCTGAATTGAAACTGAGAGGGGAAATGAACTAAATTCTAAGAAAAACTTTTAATACTTCCTTCTTTCTAAAGTTCTCCCTAGTAGAGTCGCCAAAAACTATTGGTTAATAGTTTGTCCTCCTATTAGATTTATAATCTCTGGCTCTTTTAGCACCCAAGGTGAGAGAACAAAAGGATGTCACCAACAAATGGGTCAGTGTATGTTTACAATCACTGCCCTCTGAATTAACAGGTACAGCTCCCTGATTGTGTCTTTTTATTGATCATCAAATTATTCCTTATGTGTTTTAACTAAATTGTTTGTAGGCACAAACAATTCAGGCAAGGATAAAAGTGGATAACCTATAATCCCCAATGGAATGTTGATCATAGATTATCATGAGGTCTATCTTCTAACCTAACCTATCTATTCTAAGAATTCATATTCTACTAATGAGAATAGAAGTAGAATCATACATAGACAGCAAATAGAATTGCTTATGCTGCAACTATTAACATGAAATGGAATTCAAGTAAGAATTACAGTTCTATATATAATTGTACTTTCTATTTGGATGCATCTAAATAACAGGATGAATAGAACAAGAATCATACATGAAAAGGTAAATAGAATTACTTTCACTGCAATTACTGACATGAAATGGAATCCAATAAGCAATTACAGCTTCACATATAACTGTTCTATCTATACACATGCAAAAATGACAACTACTGGTACAAAAAACATGAAAATAGCTAAGTAAATGGAATCACTCTTGCTACAATTGCAAGTTTTCCAACCCCCTACATTGAGTTCTTTGACAATATTTATAGAATTTACAATGCTGGTAGCCATTGGCAATGATCCAGCTTCCAGAATATAGATAGACAAAGCACAAGAAAGAAACCTTTTCAATCTAGGAACTTGAAAAGTCACCATGGATGTAAAAATAAAAGAAGACATAAGGACAATGACCTCTCAATCTAAAACTTTTCATCTTTCCTCAATTAGCATTTGTCAAGCTAAGTCCATTGGGCTTTCAAAGTCAAATCATTTTTCTGTTCAAAGCTTTGAATTCAAAACTCAATTGAAATGAACAGCCATCAACCTCCATTCTTCGAATAGTGTCAACATTCCTTCTTGCACATTATCATTCCCCTTATCAGCATCTGGAAGATCTTCCCCGTCACTGTCGAATCTCTTGTTAACTGAATCATGTGTAGATAAATTTCAATAGATAAAAACATGCCTGTGATCTATACTGCAACGTTTGTCATGACACTTCACTGTGTTGAATTCCATTCTCAGTTTTTACTTATGTAGAGCCAAAACAATCATGATTACAGTAATAGACCTACTGATAGAATGCCACAATTAACTTGAGAGTCGATATGACATTAGTTCTCTATTTTAAGCTACCTTGCACTTGTTCCTTTATGCCAAATTGGAATTTATATCATTCGGCTTCATTGTCGCATGATTGCATGGTATTATTTTATTCCTTGCGATCATGCGACCGCTCTATGATTGGCACAATATTTAATAACTATTCCATCTCATCATCGCACTTGCGCTGTTGGCCTTCGTGGGTCCCAAAAAAACACACTTTCACTTGCCCAAGCTTCCATTGTCTCCATGTAGCTATAATCAAGACATACATCTTTATTTGAATGCTCTATTCTAATCTTCTTGCATTTGTTTCCTTATACCAAAGTGGAGTTTATAAAACCTACCATGGACTCATGTTGTCACATGATTGCATGGCTCTTTTTTACCTCTTGTGATCATGCGACAACTCTATTTTTGTCAAGTTCGCACATCTTCCAAGAGGTTTTATTTCCTTGGCCAATCATAATGTCTGCATTGTTGGCATACGTGGACTCCAACTGGAGTCAATTTAATCTTCCCTATCCTTTGTGCCTCTTTCCCACCTAACTAATTGCACTTCATGCCTTGTCGCATGATCACAAGCTAGTTCTCTTAGTCATGCAATCATGCAACCACACACCTAACCGGCTATGCTTTCATGTCATCTAATCACTTAACCTATGTGGGCCCACCTTACTACATGGGATACTACAATGAATTAGGAACTGCCACATCATGGAATCTGACAAGAAGACATATGACTTTTCCTTTGTTCACAGGTCACTATGACAGCCCTGCCATATCATCAATTTATTTGACCAATCACATGCCATCACCTTATTTATAAAGTAATACCAAAGATGGGCCCACTGGGGCAGGTGGCACCTTGTCACTATTTCACATAAAATAAACATCGTGTAACTTTTTTATGCAAAATAATGATAGCCGTAGATTCTGACTGAACATTAACCACGCTGAACGTTAACTTTTTTATCAACCAAGAAACAAAATAGATCTTTCTGATCAGAGTTGCACATTGTTAAAGAGAATAAAATCTGAATATTTCAATGCTAGCTCTGCTATTACACTAATCACATGAAGAGTCTTTCCTTTGATTTCCTCTAAATGCCTGGAGATCATGATTCATAATCATCATTCCATCTAAGAAAGAACATTAATAGGAGCATATAATCCTTGCCGAGTTGGGATCTATAACCTACCTGAATGTAACAAAGTATTAAAATAACCTGATACAAAAGGACCTTAGAACAACCCGCCTGGCTTAGAGAAGGAAAAGGAAATTACAAGGAAACCCGACAAAGATAGCCTACCTAAGGAAGACTTAGACCTAGACTCAACCATGACCAAGCTTGACTATGACATCAAGAACTTCTACTTTGACAGCATGGGTACAGGATAAAATGAGGGGCAACACAAATATAGTCATGAATGCAACATGTGATTGCTCTAGTAATGCTAGAATACTCCCCCATATGACATATTCAACATTCATGCTAACAACATTTTCCTTCTTTAAGGTCTGACATTATGCATTTAGTTTAATTGGTTATTAGATGTCAAGCTATTCTTAGGAAAGCACGTGATAAGGTAGTGACAATAATATACAAATATTTGAAAGTAATTTTGGAATTTCAATAATTTTACAAGAGATATAATCAATTTTATTTGAAATCCTTTATTAATGTTTATAGGGAAATATGTGCAAATGATAGAACAAGTACCATTGGAAGTTCTTTTTCCTTTAGAAATGAGCTAATTTATTAGACAAGGAAGAAGTTGGATTTAGTGTCATCGTAAACTTGAAAGGAAGAGTATATTTTAGCTCTATATTTATATACACAAGTATTATAGATGAAATAGACCCTAATAAATATCAAGGTAGTATATTAGGAGATAGTTCTGATTATGTCTGATAATGCAAGAGCTATTAATATTTTGAAGAATATGATAATACATTCATAAAATAAAAAATTTCAATTTGGTATCTCTTCTTGATGGAGAAAGTTGTAACTTGAAAGAATCCAAATCAGAGTATGTACCTAAATAGGATAAAATTTCATATATATTTACAAAGGAACTTTCATAGGATGCTTTTCAGTACCTCTGGCATAAGTTAGGGGTTATTTTCACTCCTTAAAAATGCATGCATAAGAATGGTGGCTATTTCTATGGGGATACTTAATATCTATTTTTTTCTCTCGGATTGGGTTGATTACTACACTTAGGGGAATTAGTGAAGGGTGTGCTTTCCTGTTTGTAAGACTTTAATGCAAAGATGCATTTTCCTTGATAGGGGAAGAGTTGTGTTTAGGACTTAGAAAATTGATAGTCTAAGAATAAATGTACAATATAGATATGTCCTCATAATGGAGATAAATTTATCAAATATGTATTGAAAATATACTTCATCATTGTGCCCTTTCTCCTTCAATCAAAGGGGGAGAGAAGTATAAATTGTTCGTCATTAGGTTGTTTTTCCATTATTATTCCCATCAATGAGAAAGGGAGATATTGTTATTATTATGTGTTCAATATTTTCATTAATGTCAACTTGATGTGTGAATTAGTGTCCACCTTATGAATAGTGGTATTAGCTTAATATTGTACTTGACATGGAGAAGTGGATCTAAGAGAAGTATTTAGCTTTGTCAACTTGTTGTGTGCATGAAAAGTGTTTGATCATGGGAAGATAAAATATATAGGAATAAGTATTTGAATCATAATATGTAGGGAATATTATTTGAATATGTTTCTATGTTGATTAGTGGTGGTGAGAAGTCAATAAATTATATATATAGAAGGTGATAAGTATGAGAAGCTAGTATATGCAGGAAAGAGTATTCAAAGTCCTTATTAGAGAATGCTTGAAATAATGATTTTGTGACTTATAATTCTTGTTCTATCATATATGGTTTGTGATTTTCATACTATCCACTTTTCTGATCCACTAAAACTTAGAGGATGAAGTTGTATTTTTTTGTTTGTTGACAGTGAAGCTAGTTGTTGAGAATGGTCAACACTACTTTGGAGAATAATTACCATTTGTGTTTCCAAGTGTGTGGTTTGGTGGACATAATCATATTTTTTTACAATATTCCAATTTAGATATCATATGTTTTTTTCTCATTTAGTGAAGAACCATGAATGTTTTAATTGTGACATTGTTGTTTGTGTTAGTCTTTAGCTAACTTAGTTGATTTACATGATCTAATTCATGACCTATAGGTATAAATATACTTTTGAGGAAGATAAAATATTTTGATATTGAATTTTCCATAGAATTTTTGTGCTTCACATGGATTTATATGCATCAAATATTTTTTTTGGCCCAATTGGTTAATGTGTTCCTATGCTTTGTTGCATATTGCATTTGGCTCTAACTTTGGAGATTTTTGGGTTACTTGCAATTTGATAAAATATTTTTTGGGAGATGTATTGTGATGTATTTGGGTCCCCATTATCTCTTGGGGATTATTGAATTAAGTGTAAGTGTTTATGGTGGCCAACTTTGTGTATATAATGATTATTGCTACCATGGTTGACATAGTTGTATTTTTGAATGATCAAATAGATATATATAGATTTTTTTATGGTTGAGTTGAGGTGTGGAGTGCTTTTTTTTGTATTGGGATCTGAATTGTAGTTAATATGATATGAATGTGAAAAATAAGAATTTGAAGAGTGTGAGTTTCACAGAGTTGTTATAGTGGTTGAAATAATATCCTACATCTTTTAAGCTCATAATCCCATGCTTTCCATAAGAAAGTATCTCTTTTTGTATCTTGTGGAAAATTATATCTTTCCCTAAATAAATTGTTCCATTTAGTGATTTTCAAGTCCTTTGTATCTTGCATTGGGTTTTTTTCTTTAGGCTACAATTCTTTTTTAGGTGTATTCAGCTCCTTTTCCTATGACATAAAATATTTATAATTTTTTATTAATATTGTGAGTGCAATTCTAACAATGTTTTTTATCACATTGAGGGTCCAGATAAAAATATGGTCTTCATTCATTTGTGTTGGCACTACAATATCCATCATTAAAGTTTAAGTTGCATAAATATCAATAATGTGTGTGTGTGTGTGACATAATTCTTTTTAGATCTAGTCAACAATGATTCCCCCTCCTTTTAAGTCTAGCGGAATGTTCAAAATTAAGGACAAAATAGCCCCTTCTACAAATTATCCATTTGTAATATCATGGATTTTTGCAATTTGTTTTTCATATTTATCAGTTTGGAAAGGTTTTACACTCTATTTTTTATAGTTCTTAGTGTTGGAAAGAGACACTACATAGATCCTTAGATATTTTCATTGATGGAAACTAAACTCTAATTTCACATGTGCATTTTAGTAGGAGATCACATTAAATGTTATAATGGTTTGGAATAAGAAAGTGGTCAAGTATGGAAATCAAGAAGAAAGTGTTCTATTAGTATTTAATATTTGGTTTGATGGATTTTTCCAGGTTCATATCTTTTGTCAAAAATGTAAGAGAAGTATTTTGGATGTATTAAAATTATTTTTCCATAATTTTGATGTTCGGTGATATGTAGTGGGAAAGTTACATGGATTTGTATATTGATTTTTGTGTTTGACTATCAAAATAGCCTACTAGTTGGAAAAATATTTTTGTACATGTGGTAAATGTCATGCCCAAAATTTTACACTCAAAAACACATGATTTTTTTTTTTGAAAGGTAATAAGTTTATGTCTAAGGTTAGCAGTTCACTATAGTTGTATAGTTGATCCTGAGAAGGCCTAGTACGAATATCTTAAGCAAGAGGAGTGGAGCATAATGAGGGATCAATTTTATACATTAGTTAATTTAATCTACTAGGTCAAGTAAATAGTTTCCCATAAAATAAGTTATGTATTCATGGTATACAATCTCAGTTAAGTGTACTAGGTTCATTAGCTTTAAATGACCCCCTAATTTAAATAAACTAAATACTTAGTAAATGATTACTAACCAGTAGTGGGATATCACAAAACTTTGCACAATCAAACTATACTGATAGATAGAATTGGACTAACTGAGATCAATATGTTAATTAAAAAGAAATATTAATTAATTAATATGTATAAATTATTAATTAATAAATTTATTAAATTAATTAATAAATAATACATAATAATTAATTAATTCATACATTAATTAATAAATAAAAATATAACATACTAATGGCAAAAGTATCAGTTAATTAGTAACCATATATAAAATTAAAGTTACTAAATTAACTTATTAACTAAAGTCAAATTAGGTATATATCTGTGAATTAATAAATAATTTTATTAATCAACAAATACAAAAAAATCAATAATTAATTATAATTATTAAAATTATATCAAATAAAATTATTAATAAATAAAAATTACTAACAAATAAAATTGTTAATAACTAATATTATTATTAAATACAATTATTAACAAATAAAATTATTAATAAATAAAAAATATTAATAAATAAACTCATTAATAAATAAATAAAATTATAAAATTGTTAATAAGTAAAATAAATATATAAATTAGAATAAAATACAAAAATTACCAAGCACAAGCATTGGTTTAAATTCCCAAGAGTAAATCATTTTTGGCTATAAAATGTTAAGCTCAAATGATGGATCTAACTTATATATAGATATGTGCATGATTATTTTGTCTTTCATTGACATTTTAATTTTAATTTTGGCACTTTTGGTCAACATGTTTCACATTTCCCTAGAACATTTTTGAGTCGACATAGTCTAATCTATTTTTTTGGTTTTGAACATATAAGATTGATGGATTAGGCTATGAAAAAGGTTGTAGATTCATGTGATAAGTTATGGCATTAAAGATTTCATACAAGAAAGTCATATTTGATCCTTTGATCAGTGAAGAACAATTATATAGTGCATTCATAGATAAAGTGCATTAATTCAAAGTACTAACTTGATGTGAAACTACAACCAGCCATTATTCAATGCTATTCCAGAAACTCAACACTTACGGTAATAATTTTTGTGATCTTGTAAGGAAGTGAGCCTTACATATGGTTTTATTCCTAATTGTAATTGAGTGTTGAGCTCTAGGCAATGTGCTTGAATGTATGTTCATTCTCATTGTAATACCTTTAGCAGTGTATATTGGTTTTAATAGAGTACATTATCTTGTGGGTTTCATCCCCACTGTAGTTTTTCCCCCTAATAGGGTTTATACAATAAAAATTATTGTGTTATAGAATTTTGGTTATTTTCTTTGTGTTCTTTCTTTTTACTTTTCATGCTATTTTTAAGTGGTTTGTGAATCAGATTATTAAGGTGAAATTTGGTAGAACACTTATTCACCCCCCCTCCCTCTCAATATTCCCTCCTTCAAAAAATTAATATCAAAGCATGGTCCCTTAGAGAAATACCAATATCTTGAGGGTGATCTTGGAAGGAAAAATAGATTCAATATTGCATCAACTACTCATAGTTGTATTAGATGATCTTGATTAGTCTAAAGCTTAATTTAAAAAGCTACAAAGGAACCTAAAAGAAGCTCAAATATTCATTAAGTTAACTTAAAATCATTGTTGAAGAAATACAAGATGAATAGAATGGAAATTTGTGAACATTTAAAGAAAAATGATAGTGAGAGCTCAAATAATGAATATATAAGTCATGACTTGAAGGAAAAGGCTGAATAATGTGAAAAAAATAAGTAAGAGAATGCAGTCATTGAGCATGAGATGGAATCTATAGTGATGAAGATGACCAAGGAGATTTAGGATGGGAAGAATAATGAAGAGAATCTACATTAGTCCTAAAAGAAAAGATCTAATAAATGCAATACACTTGTTGATAATCTATAGGAGGCCAAGGATATCGAAGAAGAACTAAGAGAAAAGGTTATGATTTCTAATGAATAAAAGGAAAATTTTATGACCAGTTTAGCTAAACTTGAGTCACTACTTGAAAGTCAAATAATTATAGATGACAAGCATGGTCTTAGATTTGAGAAGGAAAAAGATCCAAATCTGGATATAGTCAATGAAACCCTAGATCTAAGAAGAATAAGAAAAATGAGATATCAAAAAAGCCAACCTATTTCTCAAAGGCCTAGTGGTAAGTTCTTTATCTACAAATAAATTTGGTCATAAAGCCATGCATTGTAGGAATAAGATAAATCAGAATGGTGCATCTTTTTCTAATCAATATTTGATGTTTAAAAATCATGGTCATAAGGAAAGGGAAAGTAGAAATTTTTTGAACAACTATTCCAAAAACAAAAAGAAACATTAAGTGTTATGCATGAAATGGATTTGGTCACATTGCAAAGCAGTGAGGAGCAAGAAGAGACTAGATGAGAAACAACAATGGGCTGAGGAATGTTGTGTGCTACAATTGCAATAGGTCTTATCATATTGCAAGGTACTATATGACTACCAATGTGAAAAAGAGAGGTTTGGTAGAAATGAGAAGAAATGATGATGTAGGAATATCTTGGGTTTATAGGTAATCTTGCATCAACAAAAAATATTTGTTTTATATTTTCCTCTTGATATAATCTTTGAGTTTCTTTTAGCGTACCTTAAATTTAGATCTTTGGCTATTGCATACCTCATGGGGAGTTCCTGACATCCTTTTGAATCATCACCTAGGTTTGAAATTCATTTTATTACTTTGTAGTGGAGATCTTGAGGATTCATGGTGAGACTTAACTTTTATTCTTGTTTCACATCCAGCTTATGTTTTCTAATCTCATAGATGGTTTTCCTTATCAGCAAAGCTTTGTGGCTCATTTCTTAATGTTTCTACATATGTGGACAACCTACATGAGGGATTACAATTCATGTCTTTTATATTTGAGGGTGATTCTTAAGATCTAGGCCTTGACCTATATTTTGTAATACATTTTTTCCTCATTGGGAAATATAATCTTTCTTGGTAGACTTGATGCTTGTGAAGTTGTATAAATAAAGGAAATTATTCCTGGTTTAGGTATCTCTAAGAATATTATCTTGTATAATCTTAAGGTTATGTAATTTGTAAGGATTCTATTTGTAATCAGACATGTATGCATGGAATGTAAGATTGCTTGTTGTAGATACATTATAATTCATTTCTTGATAATTAAAAGGATGATCTTTCCTATCTCTCAATTGTTACTTTTTGTTTCTTTTGTCTCACTCTTACTACATGGTTTGGATAGATCTGTTTGAGGTCCCTTTGTCAATGAGTGCGCCAATTGGTATTAGAGAAAGGTTTCTTATTTTTGAGATTTCATCCCATCTTCTGAGGTTGAAAATACCTATATTTAATGATTGTGGGGTGGAAAAGTAAGAATTTGACCTATAATTGTCTAGGAATTGAAAAAATATCTAGGAGAGGAAATTATAGAGGTGCAGCAAGGATAGATAAAGATCCAACAGTAATGGAAATGTAAAAGAAAATGGAACCTAGGCTAGAATATATTAAAACAACCCAAAGAAGAGGTTTCCATATTGAATATGTGAGTGATAATGAAAAGGAAGAAGAAATAATAGAATAAGGACCTGAACTTGATAGGGGAGAAGATCAGTTTTTGAAATACCTAACTAGGGTTAATATAAGACCACATTTTAATTCACCTAATTAAGATGGAAAATTTGATTCATGTGAGTTTTTTGATTGGATCACAGAGATGGAAAAGTACTTTGATTTTGTTTGCACAAGTGACGACAAGAAGGTGAATCATGCATGTGCAAAGTTGAGAGGTCATGCATCCTTGTAGTGGGATCATTTGTAGATTGCTAGATGAAAAAGAGGCAAGGAGAAAACCATTTCATGGGATAAGATGGTAAATAAATTCAAGGCCAAATTATTACCAATTGATTACCAAGTAAATTTTTTTATGTAGTTGAAAAACCTAAATTAGAAAGATATTAGTATGAAGGAATACACCAAAGAGTTTTATAAATTAGATATTATATATGGCCATGTAGATGATGATGTTCAAAGGGTTTCAAGATATTTTAATGGTTTGAGAATGTTTACTCAAGATGATATTAGTTTGGTTAAGTTACAAAGTGTAGAGGAAGATTAAAAATATGCCCTTAAGGTTTAGGAGAAGTTCAACAAGAGACAAGAGAAAACACTAAGAGGAAGATGTACAAGATTTTAGAGAGGTGGATCCTTTCGAGGAGGAAGATCTTCTATAAATTAGACTAAAGGAAAGGAAGAATTTAAGGAAGAGAGTTTATATTGAAGGGTTGACATAAAATTTTATAGTGGTGGTGGATTAAGAAATTATAGAAGAGATTACAAAAGAAGATCTAGAAGAACCTGCTTCAAATGTCAAGGAGAAGGACACCAAGATTTTGAGTGTACCCTAAGAAATTCAACCTGAACAAGACTAAGAACCAAGGTAGATTTTCTTATGTAGAAGAAGAGATTTCTAAATCTTTAAATAAAAAGGATGATGGAGAAACCCTAATGGAAATGAGAGACTTATGTCATGAAGAAATATATCAAGAGCCATTGTAGAGGAAAATGTTGCAAGATAATCATTGGCAATGGTAGTTCCAATAACCTAGCCTCCAAGGAATTTGTGGATACGTTGACCTTGAAAAGTTTGAAGAATCCCAAACTGTATTAGATAGAATGGCTAAAGGATGATCATGAGGTAGTGGTAAGTGAAAAATGTTTGGTGAAATTGAAAATAGCATCTTATCTTGACAAAGTTCCTTGTGATATTATGCATATAGATTCATGTGATATCTTGTTGGATAAACCATGGCAGTATGATAGACAATATTTTTATGATGGAAGGAAGAATAGGTATACTATTTTTCAAATGGGATGAAACAAGTGTTTATTTTAGTGGATACTCCGAAGAGTGAGATTCTTACTAGTGTTAGGGTTTTTTTGGTTAAAGGGAGGAAATTATTGGATGGTTTGAAAAGTGATAGTATTTGTTACTCTTTTATCCCTAAGAAGTTTGATTAAGGATAAGAAAAAGAACATTCTAAGGAGATAAAAGAGATAATAATAGAGAATGAGGCTATAATATCAAATAATGTGCTTGATGGATTACCACTTGTAAGAAATATCAATCATTATATGGATTTGATTCTAGGATATAGTTTACTAAACAAAGTAACTCTTCAAATGACACTGGAAGATAGTGAAGAATCAAATAGGAAAGTGAAAGAATTGTTGAAGAAATGTTTGATTAGAGAGAGTTTAAGTGCTTGTATGTTACCACCTGTGATAGCACCTGAGAAGAATGGGTAGTGGAGAATGTGTACTAGTTCTAAAGAAACAAACTTGATCATAGTGAAGTATAGGTTTCTATTCCCGAGGATCGATGATAAAATGGATTGTTTGAATGCAGAAAAATATTTCAAAAAGATGGATTTGAAGATTGGTTATCATCAGATCAGAATCAAAGCAATGAGTGGAAGACTAAATTCAAGACAAATGAAGAATTGTATGAGTGGTTATTGATGGCTTTTTGACTGACCAATTCTCCAAGAATTTTCATGTGGTTGATGAATGAGGTATTGAAGAAATTATTGGGTAAGTTTATGATTGTTTATTTAAATGAAATTATTATTCTCAGTAAGACAAGAGAGGATCATTTTTTTTCATTTGAGTTAAGTATTGTAGAGATTGAGGTAAGAGAATTTGTTGATAAACATCAATAAGTCTTATTTCATGAAAGAGGAGATAGTGTATTTGGGATTTGTGAGATCTATAGATGGATAGAAGATGGTTCCTAAGTAGATTAAAGAAATTACTAAGTGGCCTACACCTTAGAGTGTTGGAGATGTAAGATCATTTCAAGGATTGGAAAGTTTCTATTGAAATTTTATTAGCAATTTTAGTTTAATTTGTTGGCAAGTTATGATTGGAGAGCACTAGGGATCACTTAAGGGTTGTCATTTATGGAAACACTTATGTTTTAGTGATCGCATGAAGTGATTATAAGTATGGGAGACATAGTCATGAAAATGACTAAGTACAGAATCAGAATAATAGTATATTGCAGTATTGTTTTGGTCAGCAAAGGTAATATATGATGTATTATATATAATTTTTTGCCTTCATCCAATGCTCCCCCTAAGGCCATGCTCGACCTTCTAGGTCGATATAGAAATGTTAACATTAGGAGAAGGTATAGTAGCATCTATTGTCTCTCCCTAAACCAAAAAATTAGAGGAAGACATTTTGGGATATGTATGACCTTCAGGTGAAGTCACACATGTTTTCATGTTGATATCAGTAAGATACAGTGATATGAAGGTATGTGAAGACACAGAAATAGTGAAACAAAGTATATGAACAGTCACAATGATTAAGGGAAGGTTAGATATAATGGTAACATGCCAAGTCAGATGAAAGTTTTATATTGCTGAAAATTTAGTAATACAAGATCACCAAATCTATATTTATCATTTTTATTAGTAATTATTATGTTTTATATTGTATTTGAGAGTCGACTGGATGGCAGAATTGATATAAGTATAGAGTGTTTTGTGGAAGCAATAAGTGTGATAGAGATGTATATGTCATGGATGTGAATTTGGGATATTAGTAAAGGTAGATAGAATATGCAAGAAAAGAGATTGATAGAGCTATAACTATAACTATCAAAGCATAGCAGATGGTTGTGTAGTTCACTTATTAAAGAACACTTTTGTAACAAAATTTTGATTGTAAGAGCTGTAAGCTAACCACACCTTTAATAGGGTTTTTGTATACCCCTAATAGGGTTCCCTATTCCTCTAATAAGGAAATGTACTATGTAATACTTAACTCCTAACAGGGATAGATCTCCTAACAATGATTTTATATTTTAGTGCATAGTTGTGGGTACCATCCCCACTAGGGTTTCCTCCAAAATAAATAATGGTGTTATGAGTTATGTGTTATGTGTTTATGTTATTTTCATTTTAGAATTGATATGGTTTATTTGCAATTGGTTTAAGTTTAAGTTGAAGTGATGTAATACTGATTCACCCCCCATCTCAGTATTAATTAATCCTAACAATTGGTATTAAAGATTTTTGCCCTTGGAGAGAAAGCCTAACAACTTAACGGAAATCAAAATGGATTCAAAAATTTTGCAAGAAAAAATTGAAGTAGCACTTGATGACCTGGACAAAGAAAAGGCTGAGAATGGCGAATTGAAATTCAAATTAAGAAGAGAAGGTTTCATTAAGAAACTAAAAGAACAAATTGAACTTTCAAGAAGTCAGAGATAAGACCTTATGGATAAGATCAAAGAGGATTCATAAATTGATACATCAGACCAAGTAAAGAAGTTGGAACAAGAAAAACAACAAATTAATCTTCTAATGATTAAAGAAATTCAATATGAAAAGGATGCAAGCTACAAAGTTGAAGAAAATCTAAAAGAAGAAAATATGTAGATAGGACAGATAAAGACTGAACTTGATAACTATAAGGATAAATGTTAGGAATTAGAAAATTACAATCAGATCATTAAAGGTTAACTCACTCAATCCAAATTTCACATTGAGAAGTTACACATGAGTAGTGATAAAATTGATGAACAAAGAAAGAGATGGAAACCTAAAGGAGACATGACTGGAATTGGATACAATGAAGGAGAATGTTCTAAGACTAATGATGAATCACATGAAGAGAAGATTGAAGATAGATCCACTTTTGAAGAACCTAAAGATGAGATCAGACCTTTTAGAAGTCGATGATTTGGATGCAACAAAGTTGGACACATGAAAAGAGATTGCATAAGTAAACATCATTTCAAACCCTTTACTAGTTATTGTTACAACTGTTATGTATATGGATGTAAGAAAGTAGAATGTAGGAAACCAGATCAGTCAAGGAACAAAGAAGATTAGATCATATCAGAGTCACCAGCCAAGATCACATGCTTCAAATGCAATAACCTTGGGCACACTTCATGGATTGTAAGTTGTAGGTTAATCATGCTAGAAGACCACCTACATGTTTCAAATGCAACAACTTAGGATACAAAATTTTTTTGCAAGTATAATAGAATAAACAATAGAAGAGGACCACCACATGTGATTATAAAGAAGAATATTGGTGACAATGGTAAAAGTATTAATGAGTACATAGATGAGTTCAAGAATCATTTCAAGAAAATAGAAAATGAAGATGATGAGAAGATATGGAAGGTAAAATATTTCAATAAGGCATTGGTTCAGGGAGAGACATTAGATTCTATTGTATCTTCACATGATGTTGACATTACTACATCAACCTAGAAAGTCGCATGGCCTTAGGGGGAGCATTGGATGCAGATAAAAAATTATATCCAGTCCTTGATTATGTGGAATAAGCTCATGTGAGCTTAGATATGGTATGTATAGATATAATGGAGTTTATCTTTGTGATCACAACACTTGGAGATTCATATCCTATGATCATGAAATTTATGTTTGACTGGACAGTATGTGAAGTTGAGCTACCTATGATTAATGCATTCACTCACCTTGAAACATATCATTTTTGCACCATTTGATTAGCAGTGACCAAGGACAATAGAGTTAAGAAGCACTACAACCATCTTGCAACTACTTTGCATGATCGTTTGAAGAAAAAGTTCCAGAATTTGACATATTAAAGGTATTTAGATTATATACTCTACCACAAGCTATGGATACACTTTTCATATCTGATTTTATTGATAGACCAAGGTATAAGTTTAAGAGGCACCCATTTAACTCTTATGAGGATGATTCAAAAGTGTTGGTGTAATTAATTATTCCTAATTACACTTTACTTAATCTTACTTAGGATAATGCATTGCATAGTAAGTTGTGATTGAGACACCTAGGAGTTTGCACATCCATTAAGCACATGGTGTAGGAGAAATTCCACTTTTGGTGTGATAGTTGTCATCACATACCTCGTTGTGTGTGAGATCCACCTTTTGTGCTCTTATCACATTATCATCCTAATCCAATGCACATACTTTCTTGCATATTGGAGGATGATCCACATTTGGTGGACATGTGATTAGGTGATAGCTTATCAGCTCCTTATCATTCTCTCTTATTGCCTCTCCTATATAAGGAGGCCTATTATGTAATTCAATCAATCTATTGAGGAATTCATTGGATCTATTCAATCCATCCTTGCTTCATATTTTCTCTCTTGTGCTTTTCTTCAACCTCTTGATCTTGGTTCAATATTTTCTATTTGCAAATTCTTACATGGTATCAGAGCCATTGGAGCGTTCTTGATCAGCCGATTTGGAGAGATCTTGCAAGTTTGAAGGTCCAAATCTCAGATCTGGCCACCAGCGTGCGATAGAGGCATCTTGGAGCAGATCTGACCTCACCATTGCGTCCGAGAGGTTGTTTCGGTTGAAATCGACTATAAACTCACCCATATTCAGCGAAAGTCCAATTCGAGGCAAAAATTTTTTGCATATACACCTCTATGGTACAATTTTGTAAAAAAAAAAGATATATTATTTTTTTAATTCTGATTTTTTTCTCAGAGTTTTTTCTGCAAAAAAATTTATTTTTTGGGTAGGTATGGCCCTGTTCTTTTTAATTTAAATAAATTAAAAAGAAAAAATAATAAAAAAAAAATTTTAAGGGCCTTGGCGGCCACTGCCGCGGCCACCACCAGCAGCGGCCTCCTCAACCCCCGGCGCTCCTCTCCGGCGGTCCTCCGTTCCGGTGCCACCGCTCCATCACGCCGTCCCAGCATCTCTGCCCACCGGTCCCCGCCGCCCGGCCCAGCGCGACAACCGCTCACCGCCGCGGCCGGTCCTCCGCTCACGGCGCTTCACCCAGCGCCGCTCCGCTCCTCCGACGGCTCAGCCCAGATCCGCAACCGGCGGTGAACTCCAGCCCCCCTGCCACGTCACTTTGCCCAGTCAGCTGTGCTGACGCCATCACCGCCATGACACATCCATATAGTACGGACACACGCAAGCTGCCACGTCAGCGCAGGGACGATTTTAGCTGACGTCATCATTTTTCTGAGGCTAAAATTGACGGCCATTTAGCCATCGCAGCAAAGCATAGTTGGATTTTTTTGATGGCCATATGACCGTCAAATTTGATCTGGCTGATCTCTGACGTCATCAGGGTTTGAAAATTCTTTTCCCTCACCATTTGCATTTTGGTTTTTGCAGTCCAACTTTGAGAGGCCATAACTTGGTCATCCGGACTCCAAATTGGGTGCAATTTTTTTTAAAATTGGGTAGAATTTCCTGTACTTTCCAGTGGTGGTATTATTTTTTCAATTTGGAAATCAGATTTGTCAGAAATTGCAGTTTTTGGTGACTGTTCCTGTCTGTTCCTGATTTCTGCAACTTCCAGGGCTTCGTTTGGGCACATACGGTAACATTTTGAAGTGAAATTTTTTTTGAAAGTACATAATTTTTCATCTACTTTCCAGATCTATAATCAGATTTCAGTGATTTTGAGTAGACATATCACTTTCAGTGATAGGCTATTTTGGGGCTACATTTGCACTTGGTTAATCCTTGGATTTTAGTTCTCTGATTTGCATCAGTCATTTGAAGAAGTTATCAGTAGTTATCAGTCAATATTTGGTGTTAATATGGATAATTCAAAGGTTAAAATCCTCACTCCATATAACTACCATGAATGGAAAGATTCTTTAAGTAATCATTTGTTGAGTCTTGGATTGCTTAGAATGACTCTTGGGCAGGATCAAGAACCTCAAACAGGTGCTGTAGAAAAGAGAAAATGGTTTGATAGAAGAGATAAAGCACTTGGCGCTCTTAGATCATCCATCTCTCATGACTTGCACTATCATATTGCTTCTTGCACACATCCTCATGATGCTTGGATCACATTGGAAGGACTCTTTGGTAAACCTGATAGAATGAGAAAATTCAGATTAGAGAATGATCTCATAGGTCTTAATCCTAGGGATTTTGACAATATTCAAGATTTCTTTTCTAAGCTCAATACTATTAGATCTGAGCTTTCTTCATGTGGCATTGTTAAAGGGGATGAACAATTGATCTTTTCTATTCTTTCCAAGCTTGGTCCTGAATATTCTATCTTTGTTTCTACATTCTATGCTACTATGGATGCTCTTGGTAGTGCATACAAATTACCCTCTCTTGATGAATTTGCAGCGCAGCTCACAAGGGAACAAGCAAAGTTGGCACACATGGGTCAGTTGAAGCCTTCCACACATCAAGCATTGGTTGCAAGTGAGTCTACATCAAAGGCTTCTAATGGAAAAGGAAAGAAACACAATAAGGATCCTAAGCCTCATGACAAAGGTAATGAATCTTCTTCACCAAAAAGTACTGAATCCAAGTCCTCTTCAAGAGAAGAATCATCTAGAAGAAAGAGAGATAAATGTGCATATTGTCAAAAGTTAGAACATGATGAGCATAAGTGTTTTCAAAAGAAGATTGATGAGCTAACTCACATTATTCAGAAACACAACATTAAGTTGCCCTCATCAGTGTCTGCTCCTTCTTCTACACATTTGGCAGCTTCTACATCTCCATCATCATCCAAAGATAAAGGTAAAGGACAAGCACTCATGGCTTCCACACATCCTGAGCAAGGTAAATGGCTTCTTGATTCAGGTGCATCACATCATATGGCATCTTCTATGGATATGTTTTCTTCTTTTGAGCCTTGTAATTCTCCTAATATTTTGATGGGTAACAACACATTCATGAGAGTTTGTGGAAAAGGTTCTATTCCTATGGGAGAAGGGACATTTAATGATGTTCTTTGTGTACCATCCTTGACCACTAATCTTCTTTCAATTTACCAAATCACACATGGGGCACAAGGTAAAATTGTTGAGTTCACTCCTGATTATGTCTACATTAGGGACATGGAGACTAGAGATGTCATAGCTATGGGAGTTGTTGATCATACATCACGCTTGTATTCTTTTTCCACTTTTGTTGATAATGATGATGATATTCATGATGTACCCATCCCTTTGCCAAGGGATAATGATGATTATGAGGAGAATTTTGGGCACTTGAATCATTTTGTTGTTGAGACAAGTGTTGATCTTCCTACTCCTCCACCTCCTGCTTTTTCAGACATGGGCTCTACTATTCAGCAGGATATTCATTGTGTTTCAGATCTTGCAGAATGTGATGACTACTTCGATGCATCTTCAGCACTGGTTGTTTCTCATGATGCAGATTTGGAAGACATACTTGAGGGGGTTTCTCTTTCCTTTGATGACAGTTTCATCATAGATGGGGATACTTCTTCACCTACTTTGGAGATTGGTGTACTTGATTCTTCTCCTTCTTCACTTGATTTGTCACATGAAGTGATAGATTCTTTGAGCTTGGAGATTCCTACTCAGTCTTCAGAGATTCATGCATGGAGACCTTCCTCTTCTTCCTCCTTCCATTCCCACAAGGATTGGCTTCTTCAATTGATGTATCTATTTCTTCCTAAGGGGAGACATGTTTCTTGTAAGCATTGGTTGATCTTTTGTTTGCAGGTACTCTTCATCAACATGGGAGCTTCTACATTATGGGGGGGATATCATGTCTCCAACTATCCTTCTTATGGGGGGATACTTCTTTGTATATACATGATGTATGTAGTTCTTGGGGGGTCTTGAGCACTCCATCCATTCATGCATCTTGTTTTCTTCTCTCTTTTTGGGGGAGGGTTTTTCCCATGAGGTTTTCCCTCTTTCTCCACTTTATGAGAGTTATGCATTTCATGTATCTTGTACATGGGTACCTAACATGGCCTAGTAGCCAGGACCCATATTGCATTGTGAGTTTAAGTGCATTCCCCTAAGTTGCACTTAAGGGGGGGTGTTGGTGTAATTAATTATTCCTAATTACACTTTACTTAATCTTACTTAGGATAATGCATTGCATAGTAAGTTGTGATTGAGACACCTAGGAGTTTGCACATCCATTAAGCACATGGTGTAGGAGAAATTCCACTTTTGGTGTGATAGTTGTCATCACATACCTCGTTGTGTGTGAGATCCACCTTTTGTGCTCTTATCACATTATCATCCTAATCCAATGCACATACTTTCTTGCATATTGGAGGATGATCCACATTTGGTGGACATGTGATTAGGTGATAGCTTATCAGCTCCTTATCATTCTCTCTTATTGCCTCTCCTATATAAGGAGGCCTATTATGTAATTCAATCAATCTATTGAGGAATTCATTGGATCTATTCAATCCATCCTTGCTTCATATTTTCTCTCTTGTGCTTTTCTTCAACCTCTTGATCTTGGTTCAATATTTTCTATTTGAAAATTCTTACAAAAAGGAGCATTTTTGCAAACTCCATACGACATGTTACACATTGAAGATATTAGGGCTTACATTCACTATAAGTATGAGACCATAGGGGATTCTGAGATCTATAAGGAATTAGGAGAGATGATAGAGTCTGATGATAAAAAGAAAGAAGAGTTAAAACATTTGGAAGAATAATCTATCCTTAATTTAACCCTCCTAAATGATTTCTATGAGACTAAATGGTTCAAGACCATTCTAAGAAGATTCCATGATCAATTCATTTGGATATGAGAGAAAACTGTTAAGATATGTAGCTAGTTGATTAATGAGATAACTCTATTAGAAAAATATGGGGCCCTCCCAGTAGCTGAGAAGAACATCAAGAAACAAGTAGAAAACCTAAATTCTTCTAAATGGGATAAGAGATAAATGACTGTGAATGACATCTTTCAGCAAGATGTGAGATTGGTAGCAATGCTACTAGGATATAAGTTGTACTATAGCAACAGACCTAATTTTGTGTCAACACGGGTAATTGATGGCCTATAGAATGGTAAAGGAAAACACCAAATATAACTTATGAAAAATCTTAGCACAACAGTTCATGAAGAATGTGAGGATTATCAAGAAAGACAAGTCAAAATATTTCAGGTTTGGTTCACTCTTGATACACATGTACATTCACATTGTACACAAATTTCTTGGAAGGCACCCTAGAGCATGGAAAGATAGTATACCTATTAGCATATAGATATCAGAGAGATTTAGGAGAGAGAACAAGGATTGGGTAGATGGAGAATTATGTTCAATGATTAAGATCCTTCAAAGGAAAATAAAGGAGAGATACAAGATACCTGAGGAGCTAGTTGAGAAATATAAAGACAATTTTTTTGATGGTAAAAAATGACTATGTGTGCTTTGAAGCAGTAGAACCAAGAAAGAAATAGTGCTACCCTATGGGGTATGAGGTCAATTATGAGGTTCTCACAATGCAAGTTGAACATTTACTAGCAGCTGAATTAGATACATCTAAAGAGAGATGGGGAAATTACTTGGAAAAATCAAAAAAATTTAGAGAAGAATAGGATAAAGGGACAAGGAAGAGGAAGATTGAGAAAATGGTTGATGACATTGCTGCAAAGGAAAGAATTTCTAAGGAACAACTAAAAGAGGTAAGGACAAAGATGATAGAAGGATCCTCTAGCTTGGAAATAGAGGAACCTCCTCCTTTTGAAATAGAAAATGTAATAAGTTCCACCACTGATATAATTGATTTATCAATTACAAATGAGAAGATAACAAAAGTAAATGCACCTATGAGCACACCTAGGAGATCTACATGATCTAACAAACCAAGCAGTTCAAAGAAACAAAAGATAGAAGTAGAAATAAAGAAGAAAGACAAAAAACAAGAACATAAGAAGCCACAAGATCTATGGAAGCCAGATATCAAGATGTAATAGAAGAGGATAATAAGAGATGGAAACTTGAAGACACTTAACAAGTATTATGAAAGGTGTGACTCTAAAAATCAATTAGTAATTGAGAACTTGTTAGTCTATAAGAAGAATTTGATAGAAATAGAAGGCAATATTCCTAAGGACTTGTATAGTAAGTTGGAAATAAGAAAACAATTAGCATATTATCAAGATGAGACTATAAGAAATAAGGCTATTGAAGACATGTTTCTTGTAGTCTCCATACAAGAGAGGGAGAGAATCATTAAATAGTTGAAACCTTTATTAAGAACAAAGGCCAGACTTGTGAAGATAATGGCAATGGATTATGATGAGGTTATAGAAGACACACAAAAGGAATTGGATCAAATTATTATGTGCAACATGCCTGATAAGATGTCACCTCCCAAAGTTACCAAGCCTACACATTTAGGAATGGGAGAAAGCTCTAGGACAACTAAAGAGAGTGAGCAAGAAAGATGAGTTGACAAGCAACCAAACTTCTTCATTCCTAGTGTGCCCATATCACTAGATACTTCACTTGATGTAAATGATCTATTTCAAGGAAATCTGGACAATGGGATGACAATAGAAGAGGGAGGAGAGAAAGAGGAAGAATATAAAGAAGAAAAATAGGAAGAGAAAGAACAAAAGAATGAGAAACAATAAGAGGAAAAGAAGGAAGAAGAGATAGGAGAAGAAAAGGAAGAAGAGGTAAGAATTGAGCTTAAACAAGACCCAGATACCTCCTCCACCCTATTTTTGGAAAGTATGGCCAAACCGATAAGCACTGATGTGGAAAGCATGGATGAGGATGAACTCATGAGGTTATCCTTCATGGAATTTTCTAAGACAAAGGAAAGCTCAGGAAAAAAGGGGGATAAGAAAGTAAAGGTGATTACTAGGGAAATAGAGACTGTGAATAAAATACTCCCTACACCTCTTACATTTCAAGGAAAGGATGATGTAGAGAACTTAAAATTGGCATTGGACAACTTTGACATTCATTTTGAGTCACTACTCAAGATCACGGAGGATAAGGCTGAGAAGAGATACTTAGAAAAGAAGTTGAAGGAAGTTTTCTAGTCCATCTAATGGGACTTGGGCATTCTAATAGAAACCACAATTAAGGCTAAAAACTATGTGGAAAAAGGAAGAGAACTTTATAGTTATTGCATCAATCCCAGTAGACACATAAAAAATGTTGAAGATATCATAGCCAAGGACAAGGCTACATTAGACAGCATAATGGATAGTTGTGAAACTTCTTCACAAAATGTGTTGGAAATGGACAAGCAGACATCCAAAATTTTGGATAAGATAAGTACTTTGAATACAAAGAAAGGTAGAGTAGTGGAAATATTTGGTTTTCTAAAGAGTCTAATAACTCCTAATCTTTCAATTCTTGAAGCTCATCTCATAGAGATGGAGAAGATATAGGGATCAATGAGAAACTCTATACCCATTGACCTGAAGGCATCAAAGACTACATCTTATGCACTAAACAAACTGATCCATGTTAGTGAACTTTTGATCAAGTCATGGGATGATGAACAAGAGCTTGGAAGACCCCTTCCAAGACATTTTGATTCTAATGAGTAAGCACTAAAGTCTTATGTGCTTAAAATTTTGAATTTTTGTAAGCACCTTCACCATTGATGTCAAAAGGAGAGGAAGAGAAGATAAAAAAAATGAGAAGAGGAAAAAAAAAAAAAAAAGAGTGAGAGAGAAAGAAAAAAGAAAACTTGTAAATAAAAAAAGAGAAAGAATATGTATATAGAGAAGTAGAAAGAAGTTAGTATTTTGACACTTAGTCATTTTTCACTAAGTGTTTCCATCAATGCCAAAGGGAGAGATTGCTGGAAAGTGATGATTGGAGAGCACTAGGGATCACTTAAGAGTTGTCATTTATGGAAACACTTATGTTGTAGCGATCACATGAAGTGATTATAAGTATGGGAGACACTGTCATAAAAATGATGAAGTACAAAATCAGAATTGCAGTATACTACAGTAATATTTTGGTCAGCCAAGGTAATATATGATGTCTTATGTCTTGAAAACTTAGAGGAAGACATTTTGGGATATGTATGGCCTTTAGTTAAGGTCACACATGTTTTGGTGTTGATATCAATAAGATACAGTGATATGGAGGTATGAGAAGATAGAGAAACAATGAAACAGGGTATATGAACAGTCGTGATGATTGAGGGAAGGTTAGATAGAATGGTAATGTGATAAGTCAAAAGAAAGCTGTATATTTCCAAAAATTTGGTAATACAAGATCGCTGAATCTAAATTTATGATTTGTATAAGTAAATGTTATGTTTTATATTGTATTTGAGAGCCGACTGGATTGTAGAATTGATATAAGTATAGAGTATTTTGTGGAAGTGATAAGTGTGATAGAAATGTATATGTGATGGATGCAAATTTGGGATATTATTAAAGGTACATAGTAGATGTGAGATAATATATTGATAGAGCTATAACTAGAACTATCAAGGCATAAAAGATGCTTGTGCAGTTCACTTATTGAAGAACACTTTTGTAACATAATTTTGATTGTAAGAGCTATTGTAATACCCCAAAAATGGGCTATAGGTTCATTAACCTCCTACATCTTCAAATTGAATGAAATCGACATCAAAGTCCTAACTTAAGGCACATCTACACATTATTGAGTCCTAATTGATTATCCTAAATTCTGCATCGGGGAATATTCCTAGCAATATTCCTATTTATCCTTATTATCTTTGATTTAATAATTATTTGGTGATAAATCTTATTTATCCTAAAGTTTGATTAATTGAATATTCTGAATATTTAATTAATTAGATTTAATACTGCCACTTAATTATTTAATTACATTTAATTAAATTTATTCCTAAATTGTATTATTTAATTTTGATAATAAATTAAAAATCTTATGACTAATTGATTAAATTCTTATTTAATTAATTCATGTCAATTATCAATATTTAATAATATAGTTTTTGAATAAAAGTTTGATTTAATAATTGATCAACCCATAAATATATTGTTTTAATTTCAAAAATCAGTTATGTTGAGAATAAATCACTTTATTTTTAAATTAATTTATAATTAAATCATGCACAATCAAAAAAGCAGGCAACTAGAAATTAACAATCAATTTTAAAATTGAAACTCAACATCTGATGATGAGTTCAAATTTGATCTAAACTCATTTTGAGTTAAACACTTCTTTTGCATGATTTTTTTTGAGTTAATTATTCTTAATTTCCTGATAACTCAAAAATCAACCTGAGTTTATCAAGAGTGATTTATGGCTTTTCTCCTGCATCCTCAAAGCCCTGGATTTCTATAAAATCAAGGCTCAGCTCTTCATAATAGAGACCTAGAAATTGCATCCTCACGCTGGTGAATTTGTGACTAAAGAATCAATCTTTTGCGAATCAAGGCTATTGTAAGATTTTCATTTATTATTTTGAGCATTCATAGCATTCTTAGAATAAATATGCATTCAATTTCAATTTCATTCATATAGCTTAGATTCATACAGTTTCCATATTATTGCATAGAAAATACAAAAAAAATACATTAATCTACATTCACACAGTCTTTCATGTTTTGCATTCAAATCCTTTGTTTAGGTGTTGCATTGTCACTGATTTCTATTTCAATCTGAGAACATCATACTCGCACCTACTAGAAGATAGTAAATCGCTTGGTTAACTTAGTTTCAATTATTTGTAAGATTTTGATTTTTGCTAACCTCTAATGTTTTACTGAAGTGTTCTGTCCCCAGCTAGGTACAAAATTCACAAACACATTTCTGGCGCCCATCGTGGGGCCCAAAAATGGGTTTCCTTTATGTTCCATCAATTTTCTATCTTTTTCTATCAAAATTGTGATTTTTAATTTTTTGTCTGTACATCCCTATATGGATTCTCGTGCAAGATTTTTCATCACACTATGCAAAGTTTTGCTAGTTTTAGCACTTCCTCGCGCGAGACTTCATTTTTCATCATGCAAGACTGTACTTCCTTGCTCGGGACCACATCCTGACTTGTGCGAGATTTTGTATACAGAGACTCAAAATTGATAGATTTGTACTTTCAAATTATTGATTTCTGATGCTTACTATTTGTTGTTGATTTGTCTTGATTTTGTAATTTTGGATGTGTGCTAAATTATGGATTGCAGAGCATTGGACCTAAGGTATTCTCCTCAAGCTAATAATATTTTGATTTGGATTAAAATGAACCTCTTACATGTCAAGCTTGTGTGACTTTTCTTGCTTTCATGTCACAGACTTTATTTTGGGCTATAAAAATGAATATAGATTTGCTTTTTGCATATCTGTTACACATAGTAAATAGGCCCTATGAAAACTATTTGCAGATGATCTTGAGAGACTAAGCTTCTTTCACTTGTTTATTCATGTGAAGCTCTTCTTAACGAAGGATCCCCATGTAGGTAGGGAGGTTATTGAGAGCATCTCACATTCTACTAGATTTGTGCGTCTTCAACTTTTGATTAACACATTCTCTCTTCGAAGAGGTTGATAGATCATAAGCGGTTGACATCATAGATCTTTGTGAGATAATCTTGGTCTTAGTGTGTCAGATTAATCTATCTACTTTTTTTTGGTTAAAAGTGAAAAGGCTAGAGGACTATGCTCTACTCCCTTTTTGGGTAGTTTCAAAAATTCAGATCCTTGAATCTAGAACCAGTCGCCATGTTGTATCTTTTCTTAGTCACCTTTAGAGAGGGTTAACCATAGTGGACATTCCCTTAATTGGGTCAACCATGTGGATGGAACCTCAAGAGGTAATAGCCATTTTTGTCATGGTAGTAGTAGCCGCTATATAAATGTCCTTATGGAGGAAATCTTTATAGGTGTGGTCTCTTGTTGGGTTGTCAGATCTCCCTAGCAGCTCCTGATTGATTAATTTCTCAAACTATGTCAAAACCCCAGTGTGCTTGGATTGGAGTTCACCCTCTTGAGATCATAAATGTTGTAGAGTCAGACCATTACTACAAACCCTAGTGAGGCCAAATTTTTTATTTTCTAGGAATATGTGCGTTATTGAAAAACTTTTTGGAACATACACAAGTAGTATTTCTAGGGATTAGCACAATAAGTCACTATTTCTTGCTCATGCACAAGGTTTCTTTTGCCCTTCTTCATTGTTTTCAGATGATTACTTTCTTCCCTTTCTTTCTATTCTACATGCTTCATATCTTCTTGGTTGCTTGAAATGAACTACTACACGGATCTTCAAAATTTGCATAACAATCTGGTACTGAAACATTGAAAATTTGTAAAATCTGAGAAAAAATCCTTTTCTAGTGTGAGAACTAAATATTCTGCTAGAGAATACCTAGTGCTATGTCTCAAAATCTATTCCTCAAAAATTGTGCAAAACTTCTCAAACTGTGTCCTTTTATCACGCAAGATTTTAGCTTTTTGAGCATTATTTCACGCGAGACAACACATTCTTGCACACAGCCTGGTACTTCCTCATGTGAAACAACATTCTCTCACATGAAACTATCCTAAAATTTCCAAAACAAAGAGCTTATTACTGCCAGTTCCAACTTTTCGTCAGATCTAATTTTTGTTTGGGGTCCGTATGCCTATTTTCCTATTGCACACTGTCTGAAACTGCATGTCTAGAGTTGAGAAATGAATCCTGGAATCCGTCAAACAAATCATTGTGTCAAAAATAGAGCAGAGCCTATAACAAATCCATTCATTTTCCTAAAGTATTCTCTTGAGTTTGATCTAGCCTTCTGATTTATCGATTTGAATCTTTTTCATCTTGTGTCAAAACCTTGTCAAAATTATCTTCAAATTCAATCTTTTAATACTAAACAGCTAAATGTTGTGAGATCATGCCCACCATCTGCTGGGCATCTACTCACACTACTATGGCATAGTATCCTTCACTTACATTTGATCTAATATTTAATCACTTCAATCTTAACAAGGTTGCGTCATTTGATCTTCTTGAATCAATTCATTCTTTAGTTGTCTTCATCTTATTCTTTTGCTTCACCCAAGGTTAATGGTGGAAACCAGAGCTTCCTCACACAAGAAATCTGGAGAAGCACTCAATACTATCCCTTTGACTACTCACAAGGGTCCAACTCTTGAGCAACTCTACAATTCTGGTCTTTATGAAGATGACGGTCTTGACAATTTTTTATTGAAAACTAGTTACATACCCCCTCCATCAACTCACAGAGGTAATCAAAAAACCCCTCCTCAATCTATCCCAAGGAGCCCTAAAAATCCTAACATGTCTCACAGAGGGACACATCATGGGCCTCAAGGACATCACTCTCAACATGTGTATCAAGAACCTACACCTTCTAAAATTGTTCAATATCAAAATGATGATGATTTCAAGAGAATGATGAGGCATTTCTTGAAGGAAGATAGAGAAGCATACTTTCTAGAGTTAGCTCATCAAGGAGCTAAACTTCATCCAAACTTTAATGTTGAATATATCATCATGCATAAGGGAGAAACCCCTATCATAGCTATGATGAAACAGATGCATGCCATGCAAGTAAAACTTAATGAACTTGAAAAAGAAAAGGAACCTAAGGAGTTCTCCATGGAAGCTATTGTCACTAGGGATTGCACCCGAGTATGGCTAAGTGTAGAACCTAGCAATCCTATGAAACATGGGACTAATCTCAGGCTATGGATAACCTATCTGAGAATAGACCTCTGGATTAGGGGCTAGCTTCCCCTTGAATCACCTGAAACTTGAACTAAACTTTAATGGAAAAGGAAGAGAGAGTGCATGAAATTGAAACTAGAACTAGGTGATTCACCGAACATTGATATATCCACAAACTAAAAAAAAACTCACAATATGATTCAAAACATAACCTGAGCATCACAACTTCTTCCTAATTTGATTCTTCGCTTAGAAATAACTAGGTGCTGGTTGTAAATGAGAAGGTAAATGAATTCCACAAACCCAAATACATTCAAATGCACACAGATTGAGACTTTAAGAAATAACAATGCTTATGAACATCTTAAATGAAAAAAATATCAAGTAAAGGACTAACTTTCATCACATTACATGACATAAAATCCACAAAAATAACTCATAAAGCTATAGGAAAAAGAAGGACAATTTCTACAAATTAAATTGAAGGGAGTAAAAAATACAGCTTGCTTCTCTAGAGCTACAAACATTCACCTCCAAGAAAGAAGGAAAGAAGAACTAACCTCAATCATAGAAGTAAGAGGTATAAAAAGAAAAACCCATAGGAATCTACATCATGACCCACACCTCCTAAAGATAGAAAATAACTGCATATAGGGTTATAAAAGCTCCATAAATCTGGATGCGAGCTTCTTGAGATTCTAGGGGGATGAGGAAAGTGGGACCCCTAAAAATAGCTAGTCAAAGAAGACTAATCTACCCACTAAGTCATGCTCTATAAATGATATTCTGACAAGGGTTTATAAAAACACCACTTGTCGATATCTTACACTAAAACTTGCAATGACTTTTACAATTAAAATTTAAAACCCCCCCCATCCATGTTAAAATTACACATGGATTTAAAATTTTATCTCCTAGGTCAATAAATGACTCTCAATTTATACCATGCTTTGTAAATTTAATGGCATCAAAATAAAATAATTAATATATTAACCCTAAAAGGGATAAATATATTAATGGCCCTCTATTAGTTAAAACCCATGCCCTAAAAGAAAACACTAGAAAAAGGGATAATTGATACATTCTCAACCCTACAAAAGGGGAGAATACATAAATTAATCGTTTCAATAAAAACCCTCTTTTGCAAAAGGGAAAGAAACCGCTGGCACTCCACCCTCCCTGCTAGGCACCTGGCAAGTTGGCCATTCCACTGGCACTTCACCTCCTTATCTTCAAGTTTGGATTTGGAAATAGCCAGCCCTCTCTATTCATGGCATCATTGCAAAAGGTAACCATTGTATTTGACATTTCACTCTGCGATTGGTTTTAATATAATAGCATCTCTGGTAATTTTGAGGGCTTTCTACTGTGCATTTATCTCCATGTCTTGATTTTGACATTTTGACATTATCATCATAGCATCACTGTTAATTTGTGTTTTCTTTAGGGGCACTACTATTGAGCTTATATTTGTTTTATTGTATCTATCCTCTGCATTTGTTGAGTATTGATGTCGACATCCTAGGGCACCAATGTATGTTCACTGCTTATTTGTGTGTTCACATTTTTTCTACTGTCACTATTCTATTTGCATTCTCAGAGGCACATGATGCTATTTACTAGTTTTTAATTCATGGCCAATGCTCATGGCTAGCTACTAAACCATTGATGTTATGTGAGCTAGCTTGGGTGTCAACATGATGGAGACTCAGTAGCCCATAATATTAGGGCATCATTGATATGCCATGATAATGCTAGGGAGCTCAACACCCTTTTTACAATCTATGTATGAAACTAAGCTCATTGTCGATGCTACCCAACGGTCCTCTATCTATAAGCTAGGGCACGAGTTTCTAATTGTTGATGCTGTTAAGGTATTTGGTGTTGTCCTCTTTGCAATTGATAATGGAAATGCCCTATTTGAAACCACCCAGCATTCTTGATTCATTTTATCTCTGCATAATGTGAAAAGAGGGCACCATATGTAATGCTTTTTATATTTTAAACTAGGGCATCATGTTGCTACTCTAGGGCATGGGCTCTATTTTAAGGCATTCAATCTTTGTATTAACATTTCTTAATGCCGTGTCCTGTGATAGCATCACACCTTCTATATATGGGCTTGTATTCATTGTTTGACATCATATTAATGACGGTGTGATGTTACACACATTACAAATGCATTTTCATTTAACTTCATGAAAATATAATGCATCCTGTGAGCTAGGCATGGTGCTATATGTTTATTGTTTTGGATTCCATGTAACCCGTATCTCTGAAGCATGTGCATTGCATTTTGGAATGCCCTATTGAGGTGGGGTCAAGCTTGCTGGTATAACCTAGGGCATGCTACTGGTGAATCCATTATTTAGGCACCTTCCTCAATGTTACCTATCTCAGAGCTTGATCTGTAGCCGGTTCATTATATATGGTCGTTGTTGTGTGTTGACTATTTCCTTGGCATCATTGTGTTATGATTGATATTGATGCATATCATAGGGACCATAAGATGCATTGTTTTGATGTGTTCATTTCCATTTTCCATTGGTACACTATTTTATAGCATGCAAATGCCTTCACCATGTTTTACAATGATGCCAACTAAAATCTCATCACTTGACGATTTGATATGCTACTTCATGTTTGGAACCTGAGATCCCGAGAGTTGGGGTTTGGGTCTTACAACCTAGTGATGGAAGCTAGGGTTTGTTTGGATCTGGTATTATTGATATTCATGCATTGATCATGCCCCCCGACTTGTATAGGATGGCACCATTGTTTCCTTTTATCCAATCTTCTATCAACATTGCCCTTTTGATATTTATATGTCTGCTATTGATATTACAATGCTACCATGACATTATTGAAACCCTTGTACTGTGATGGTATTTGATTGCTTATTGTTTGGTCATGATCTACACATTCTTGAAGCTCTGTATATTCATGAAATTCTCATGCCTTGCTCTATTTGGAGGCATTTCCTCATTACTTTGTAGTTAAATGTACCCTACTATTGATGTCAGTCTGTTGCTTTAGGTATTGTGAATATCAACACCCGTCTTATGCTGATGCCATTCCTTAATGGCTTGATCCCTATGCCCATTTGTTGGCTTTGATTATTCATTGCACCATGTTGGATATCTATTTGATTACATATGCTCGGTGCTCATTCAGATGCCATAATTACTTACTATTCTTCATGATGATAGCCCATCATTAAGAGGCACTATGTCATAGATTTACCCACTGTATCCCATTTACTACTTGGCTCATAATGTAGATTTAAAATACACACCTCAATGTTAACTGTCTCAGAGCTTGATCTATATGAATGATGTAGACTGCACCTTATTTTCCATGAATGATAATAGGACTTCATGTAGATTTGTGTATCTTATTCTCTATGTTTTGTAAGTCTTCCCCTTTTTCCAGTGCTTCTAACCATGCTTCACTTGATATGGATCTATGGTTCTTGAGTGTTTCACTTACTGAATGTATCCCTATTCATCATGGGTGCTCTTGCCCTATGATGTAGCCACTACCAAGGAAATGAGGCTTTCCTGGCATCGACTACATCATAGGTCAAGGTCGTTCATCTGCACATGGAACAAACACATTAGTAAAAAACAATGGCATCTCATTTATTTCTGGAGGTTCCTCATGCACCTGTCCTGAGCACAGCCCGTGTTAGAGGTGTATAGTTGAGTGCACATATGCATGCTTGTAGATAGATACTATGATACTAGGCATTGTTTAGATCCGTTGGATCTAACCCACTTCTCTTCTCTTATCTACAAGTCTAGGATCACAGGAGCACATCAAGAACACCATGGAGATAGAATCATTACCAAGAAATTTTTGGCACCCTCTTATTTATGCTCATTATATATGTATATGTATACTTTCACTCATTTATGCAATTCTAGCAATGGCCATGCTCACGACATGTGTGAGCCTTAGATATATATTCTTTTTAGTTCTCTTATACAACATGCTTAACATTGATATATGCACATGTAATCTTAGATGCAGAAATCTATCTCCTTTCCCTTTCATGTACTTTTCCAATGAAATGGACACAAATTTTTTAAGCAAGACCACTAATAACACAAACTAGGGTGCATTAGCTCATCTAGTAACTAGGCCACCAAATATGAGTAAAATAATGGTAACATTCTGGTGACCTCTATGGAGTGCTTGCCTGCTAAGAATCTTGACCATTTGCCTTATAGATCCATTGGGCATAGAGTCATAAAGCCTCAAACTAAACCTAGCTCCAAAACAAAACAACCCCCCTCATTTTGATAAAAACTGAAGCTGATTGCCTTGCAGACTACTCAGGCTTATTGCTAACCCAAACCAAACTAAAAACTAAAAGCTGAAGGAAAGCTTGTGCTAAAGAACTTAGGGAGCATAGAAACAAAACGTCTACCCTACCCTACTATAACCAGTAATAGAAAAATGGTTAGACAAATCCATTAATTGGATTGTTGAAATAACTTCCCATTCTCCTCAAAATATTATACTTTTCATATTTGATGCCAACAAAGAGAACATGGAACACAAAAATGTACTGAGATGTCTGGCATATCAACATTTAAATCTGGTAGACTAGACTACTAACCTTGATTAGATCATAGGTGTTGTCCTCCTAGGGAGTTTGGTAAGGCCAAATAAGATCTTGGTCACCAAGGAGTGGACCTTTGACATCACCCTCCATTGAGTCCTTGAAAATGGATATCCTGTTTGACCCCATCTGAGCTAGATATCTGATAGGACACCCCCTTGAGAGTATGGAACCAAGCCTCTATTGCTTAGTATGCATCTCATTAATATCTTCAGCATGCTAATCAAAATTTTCCCCTCCATGATAGTCTGCCCTACCATTTCTTCTTCTATAGTTAGAGGATCATCCTCTTCATTAGTTGGAACATCTAATAGCTCATCAAAGCTATCCAACTGTCTTAGGTCCTTAACAATAACTAGCCCCTCCTCATGGCCCATTAAACAAAATTCATGAGATTTATCCACCACTTTTTTGCAAATAGGTACTGTCACTGATTCTACAACTGGAACAACATTAGCTTCTTGAAAAACAAACTCTTCCTCAAGAACATGCAAGAAATTATCCTTTTCAGGAAGATGAGGAACATCAACAAGAGTGGAGTGAAAAACATCAATTATCAAATCAAAATCATCTTGTTTTTCTAAGTTAGCAACACTTATATCATCTTTCTTATCACAATCAGTGAGCTCAACTAGTAAATCTTACACTACCTCATCTTGCTCAATATAGGGAGGCATCTCCTCAAATAAATTAGTTAGGATCTCACCTTCTCCACTTTCTTTCTTATCCTTATCTGGCTGTTCTAATCCATCTTTATGTAATAAATCTACTTGTCCTCATGATCATCATGAAAAAGTACACCTAAAAGACAAAAATCATCTTCTTTCTGGTGGCCTGAAATGCTATGGGGTGTAGGGGGCTCTTTAGGAAGTGGCTTATAGGGATTTATCTACTATAGGATGGGCACACTATCACTTAGTAAGTAAAAAATTTTAGGTGTCTCATCTATAGGAATAGAATGGAGTGGCTAGAAATCTAAGATAGGGTCATGAATAAGCTCTAAAAATGCATGGGGATTAGGCTCTTGTTGACTAAGATTTTGAACTGAAGGAGAAATCCTAAAGCTTGTAATTTCAATAGAAGTGCTAGTGGAATTACTAGGAAAGAAACTTGGGATTTGTACCTTGTGATTCTCCTGCCTGGTTTGCAAAGCTTCTAGGTTCTCTTTAGCAGCATAAGGCATCTCCTTCTGGATCTCCTCCTTAAAAAGAGCTAGCATCTCATAACCGGGATACATATTCCATGAGGGTCTCCAAGACTGCATTGAGTTTCCATTACCTTCTAGTGGATTTGGTGAGCCTTCTTACATTGGGGCAGAAATGACTTCTTGATCTTCTTGCCTTGGTGCCTATTTCATCATATTATTAATCAATTGATCCTTTTCTACAATCTTCTTGGCAAGTGTCTCCTTCTCATGATCATGAAATTCATTCTTTTCTGCTAACTCCTTATAGAGATCCTCCTCATTCTTTGTAGCTATCAGGTAGATGGTCCTTATGAATTCTTGATGGTCCTCTAGACTCTTCTTATAAACCCTCTCTTGTGTCAAGATTAGATGGTTCTTCTCTTGAAGGATCTACTCATGGATTGCTATCTGATTATGTAGCTACCTTGAGAACTCCTCTTTTTGAGACACCATCTCCATATACTACCTTGAGAGCTCCTCTTTCTGAGACCTCATCTCTGTATAATCTTTCATGAAATAGCTCACCTTCTCTCCAAAACTTACCAACTAGTCATTGGAACCTGAATCTAAAGTGGTATTGGATTGATTATGGGTATTGTAATAGTGTCCCTCATATGGTGGTTCATAGGAATGCTGCCAGGATGCTTGATGCTAAGTGGGAGGGTACGGTGGTGCATGCTAGTAGTTTGATGTTTGTGGGCCATTTTGGTTATATGTTGGTACTTGGCCAGCTTGATATGGAATGAATGCCTACACATGGGTGGCCTTCTCATGATATGGGGGGTGATAGGGTGAATATGCATTATGGAATGACATGTTTACTCATCAAATGAGCTAGTAAAATATATTTTTTGAAACTTATCAGTACTTGAACGACTTAAACTAGTAGATTTCTCTAAGAGTTGCCATGGTGTTTGAAGAAAACTACCTCTTAAAGGTTGATTGCACTGAGGATCACACCAGAATCTCAGTGAATAATGGGAAACAAAGTTGTCCCATCGGGCATGCCAAAAATTGTTGTCACTAAAGATTGCACCCAAGTATGGCTAAGTGTACAACCTAGCAATCCCATGAAACATGGGACTACTCTTAGGCTATGGGTAACCTATCCAAGAATAGACCTCCAGATTAGGGGTTAGCTTCCCCTTGAATCACTTGAAACTTGAATTTAACTTTAATGGAAAAGGGAGAGAGAGAGTGCATGAAATTGAAACTAGAACTAGGTGATTCACCGAACTTTGATAGATCCACAAACTGAAAACAAACTCACAATATGATTCAGAACATAACCTGAGCATCACAACTTCTTCCTAATTTGATTCTTCCCTTAGAAATAGCTAGGTGCTAGTTGTAAATGAGAAGGGAAATGAATTCCACAAACCCAAATACATTCAAATGCACATAGATTGAGACTTTAAGAAATAACAATGCTTATGAACATCTTAAATGAACAAAATATCAAGTAAAGGACTAACTTTCATCACATTACATGACATAAAATCCACCAAAATAACTCATAAAGCTGTAGGTAAAAGGGCAATTTCTATGAATTGAATTGAAGGGAGTTAAAAATATAGCTTGCTTCTCTAGAGCTAAAAAAATTCACATCTAAGAAAGAGGGAAAGAAGAACTAACCTCAATCATAGAAGTGAGAGGTATAAAAAGAAAAAGCCATAGGAATCTACATCATGACCCACACCTCCTAAAGATAGAAAATAACTCCATATAGGGTTATCAAAGCTCCATAAATTCGAATGCCAAATTCCCAAGATTCTAGGGGGGTGAGGAAAGTGGGTCCCCTAAAAATAGCTAGTCAAAGAAGACTAATCTACCCACTAAGTCATGCTCTATAAATGATATTCTGAAAAGGGTTTATAAAAACACCACTTGTCAATATCTTACACTAAAACTTGCAATGACTTTTACAATTAAAATTGAAAACCCTCCCCATCCATGTTAAAATTACTCATGGATTTAAAATTTTATCTCCTAAGTCAATAAATGACTCTCAATTTACACCATGCTTTGCAAATTTAATGGCATCAAAATAAAAAAATTAATATATTAACCCTAAAAGGGATAAATATATTAATGGCCCTATATGAGTTAAAATCCATGCCCTAAAAGAAAACACTAGTAAAAGGGATAATTGATACATTCTCAACCCTAGAAAAGGGGAGAATACATAAATTAATCATTTCAATAAAAACCCTCTTTTGCAAAAGGGCAAGAAATCGCTAGCACTCCACCTTCCCCGCTCGGCACCTACCAAGTTGCCCATTCCACTGGCACTTCACCTCCTTATCTTTGAGTTTGGATTTGGAAATAGCCAGCCCTCTTTATTCATGGCATCATTGTAGAAGGTAAGCATTGTATTTGACATTTCACTCTACGATTGGTTTTAATATAAGAGCATCTCTGGTAATTTTGAGGGCTTTCTGTTGTGCATTTATCTCTGTGTCGTGATTTTGACATTGCGTCATAGCATCACTGTTAATTTGTGTTTGCTTTAGGGGCACTACTATTGAGCTTGTATTTGTTTCACCGTATCTATCCTCTGCATTTTTTGAGTATTGATGTGGACATCCTAGGGCATCAATGTATGTTCACTGCTTATTTGTGTGTTCACATTTTTGCTATTATCATTGTTCTATCTGCATTCTTGAAGGCACATGATGCTATTTACTAGTTTTTAATTCATGGCCAATGCTCATGGTTGGCTACTGGACCATTGATGTTCTGTGAGCTAGCTTGGGTGTCAACATGCTGGAGACTTAGTAGCCCATAATATTAGGGCATCATTGATATGCCATGAGTAATGCTAGGGGGCTCAACACCCTTTTTACAATTTGTTTTGATGGCTATTCAAAAAATCTCTATATGAAACCAAGCTCATTGTCAATGCTACCCGACGGTCCTCTATCTCTAAGCTAGGGCATGGGTTTCAAATTGTTGATGCTATTAAGGTATTTGGTGTTGTCCTCTCTGTAATTGATAATGGAAATGCCCTATTTGAAACCACCTAGCATTCTTGATTCACTATATCTCTACATAATACAAAAAGAGGGCACCATATTTAATGTTTTTTGTATTTTTAACTAGGGCATCATGTTGCTATCCCAGGGCACGAGCTCTATTTTAAGGCATTCAATCTTTGTATTAACATTTCTTAATGCTATGTCCAGTGATAGCATCACACCTTCTATATATGGGCTTCTATTCATTGTTTGACATCATATTAATGACAGTTTGATGTTGCACACATTACAAATGCATTTTCATTTAACTTCATGACAATATAATGCTAGCCCGTGAGCTAGGCACGGTGCTATATGTTTATTGTTTTCGATTCCATGTAACATGTATCTTTGAAGCATGTGCTTTGTATTTTGGAATGCCCTGTTGAGGTGGGGTTGAGCCTACTAGTATAACCTAGCACATGCTACTGGTGAATCCATTGTTTAGGGACCTTCCTCAATGTTACCTATCTCAGAGCTTGATCTGTAGCTGGTTCATTATATATGGTCGATGTTGTGTGTTGACTATTTCCTTGGCATTACTATGTTAAGATTGATATTGATGCATATCACAGGGACCGTAAGTTGCATTGTTTTAATGTGTTCATTACCATTTGCCATTTTTACACTATTTTTATAGCATGCAAATGCCTTCACCATGTTTTACAATGATGCCAACTAAAATCTCATCACTTGACGATTTGATACGTTGCTTCATGTTTGGAACCTGAGATCCTGAGAGTTGGGGTTTGGGTCTTGCAACTTATTGATGGAAGCTGGGGTTTGTTTGGATATGGTATTATTAATATTTATGCATTGATCGTGCCCCATGACTTGTATAGGATGACAACATTGTTTTCTTTTATCCAATCTACTATCAACATTGCCCTTTTGATATTTATAAGGCTGCTCTTGATATTACAATGCTCCTACAACATTATTGAAATCCTTGTACTGTGATGGTATTTGATTGCTTATTGTTTCGTCATGATCTGCACATTCTTGAAGCTCTGCATATTCATGAAATTATCATGCCTTGCTCTATTTGGAGGCATTTCCTCATTACTTTGCAGTTAAATGAACCCTAATGTTGATGCTAGTCTATTGCTTTGGGTATTGTGAATATCAACACCTATCTTACACTGATGCCATTCCTCAATGGCTTGATTCCTGTGCCCATTTGTTGGCTTTGATTGTTCATTGCACCATGTTGGATATCTCTTTGATTACATATGCTCGGTGCTCATTCAGATGCCATAGTTACTTACTATTCTTCATGATGATAGCCCATCATTAAGAGGCACTATGTCATAGATTTACCCACTGTATCCCATTTACTACTTGGCTCATAATGTAGATTTAAAACACACACCTCAATGTTAACTGTCTCAGAGCTTGATCTATATGAATGATGTAGACTGCACCTTATTTTCCATGAATGATAATAGGACTTCATGTAGATTTGTGTATCTTATTCTCTATGTTTTGTAAGTCTTCCCCTTTTTCCAGTGCTTCTAACCATGCTTCACTTGATATGGATCTATGGTTCTTGAGTGTTTCACTTACTGAATGTATCCCTATTCATCATGGGTGCGCCTGCCCTATGATGTAGCCACTACGAAGGAAATGAGGCTTTCCTGGCATCAACTACATCATAGGTCAAGGTCGTTCATCTTCACATGGAACAAACACATTAGTAAAAAACAATGGCATCTCATTTATTTTTGGAGGCTCCTCATGCACCTATCCTGAGCACAACCCATGTCAGAGGTGAATAGATGAGTGCACATATGAATGCTTGTAGATAGATACTATGATACTAGACATTGTTTAGATCCATTGGATCTAACCCACTTCTCTTCTCTTATCTGTAGGTCCAGGATCACAGGAGCAGATCAGGAACACCGTGAAGATAGACTCATTACCAAAAAATGTCTAGTACCCCCGTATTTATGCTCATTTTATATATATATATATATATATATATATATATATATATATATATATATATATATATATATATATATATATATATATATATATATATATATATATATATATATATATATATATATATATATATATATATATATATATATATATATATATATATATATATATATATATATATATATATATATATATATATATATATATATATATATATATATATATATGTATACTTGCACTCATTTATGCAATTTTAGCAATGGCCATGCTCATGACATGTGTGAGCCTCAGAGAGATTTTCTTTAGAGTTCTTTTATACAACATGTTTAACATTGATATATGCACATGCAATCTTATATGCAAAAATCTATCTCCTTTCCCTTTCATGTACTTTTCCAATGAAATGAACACAAATTTTTTAAGAAGGACCACTAATAACACAAACTAGGGTACATTAGCTCATCTAGTAACTAGGCCACCAAAGATGAGTAAAATAATGGTAACAGAAGCTCTATGCCCTTTTCCATTTGATAAAGACTTGTACATGCCACCATTCCCTAAAAAAGTAGAAATGCCTAAGTATGATGGAAACTCTCATCCTCAAGATCATGTCAGAGAATTTTGTACTCAATCTATGGAGTTCATGCATGAACCAACTTACTTAATGCATCTTTTCCCTAGATCTCTTGGAGGAGTAGCCATTCATTGGTTCTCTAGAAGGCCTCCAACTATCAAAACTTTTGAGTTAATCAATTTGTTCTATCAATAATACTTCTACAATATCCAACATCCAGTCACCATGATTGACATCTGCAATTTAAAATAATACTCATGAGAACCATTCCTGACTTTTCTTAGAAGATGGAGGAAGAAGTTTTCTCTATATCCTAGGCCCATTCCAGAAACTAAGCTGCAAATATTCATCAACAATCTTGTTCTAGAAGTCAACTACCACTTGTAAATACAAAATCATACATCCTTTGATAAGGTGGTAGAAAATGCTATCAAATTTGAGAAAGTACTTGTGCAAAAAGGAGACATATCACTTCAAAAGGACAAGTATGAATCTGGATCTAGTTCTAAAGATAAGAACAAAAATTGGAATAAGAATAAAGGCATCATCACAAATGGTGTTGTTGATAATATTCATGCCCCATCTAAGGCACCTGCTTTCATTCTCACTATTGGCACCCAAGCCATGAAAGTTGTTGAAGCTAAAACATCTGAATCTAACAAAAAGTCATCTGATTATAGACATTGGGCTACAAATCCTAATAAAAAATTCAATCCTCTTGGAGAGTCCTTGGAATCTACCATGAAAAATCTATTGGCAAACAAAATCATCTACTTGCCTGAGATGAAAGTCTTTGATCCTGAACCTAAACCAAAATGGTGGAGGGAGAATGATTTCTATGAATTCCATTGCAATAAGGGTCATAAGACTAATAACTGCGTCTGCTTGAAGCACATCATACAAGACAAAATTGATAATGGAGAAATCATGATTGACAATCATAAGAGCAATAATGATCATATAGCATTGACATAACCATTTCCTAAACATGGTAAAGAAGATTCTTCTTCTCATCCTAATATGGGTGCTAAAGTTAATTATGCCTACTCTAGAAACAATGTTGTCATTAATATGGTTGAACCATGTCTATCTGATCATTGCAATGTCATCAAAATTGTAAGAAAAGCTAGAGAAAATCATTCAGCTAATGCAGTTACTTGATCACAAGCTCAGGCACATCTGCAAGGACAAATACCAGATTCATCAAATGTCCCTAAGGTGCCTTTCAATCTTTCATCTGCTTATAAACAAAAGACTACATCTAAATCTTAAAATCCTAAAGATATGAGGCTTACATCATATAGTATTGTCCAACAACTTCAACATAAAAATGCAAAAATCTCCATGTTTGAGTTGCTTCAGATATCTCTAGCTCATAGAGCCATTCTAGACAAAGCTCTACTCAGATCCAATGTTCCTGACAACCTTGATTTAGACAGATTCCAATATATGGTTGGTCATCTTACATCTCCATCGTACATTTCCTTTTCAGAGGAAGATGATAACTCCTTAAGTCATCTGCATAATCAAACCTTGCATATTGAAGTCTTGATCCAAAACTGTCATGTCAAATGTGTGTTGATAGATAGGGGCACTGGCTTAAACATTTTTTCTTTTAGCTTGATCACACAACTGGGATTTTTAGAAATGGCTATTGATCCTAGAAAGAAGATAACTATCAAAGAATATGATGAGAAAGAAAGGTTTTCCAAAGGAACAATTTTCTTACCTATTAGAGCAGGTCCAGTTATCAGAGATACTATATGTCAAGTTCTTGATCTACCTTTGGTTTACAACATCCTTCTAGGGAGACCCTGGATACATGAAATGAAAGCTATTCCTTCTAAATACCATCAGTGTTTGAAATTTCCTTATGAAGGAGTAGAGGTGATGATTCCAGTGGATCTGAATACAACTTGCAATTCATTGAAGGAAAGTGTTGATAAACTTGTTCCTAATAACAAAGAATCTTCCACTAAGCAGCTAAATGTTGCTTCAACCTCCAAGATGGAAGATATTTCTAAAGAGGTTAAAATCAAAGAACATGGTATGGGAGAATATACTATAGAGCTAGTCTTATCTTTGACATCTCTCCCTATCTCACCTAAGTCTTATGGACAAACTCTAAAATAGTCTAAAAAGGAGTCCAAAGAACCTCTTCGAGCATATAAAGGAAATTTTCTTGTAGAATAAGTGTCCAAACAAGAGTTTGAAGAGGATGAAGCTATGCTTGCATGGCTATACAAAGATGAACCTAAATCTCAAGTTGTTAAAAAATGTGACTCTAAAACACCAAAGATTCATTCTAAGTCATATGGCCCAGGAGACAAATTGATCACAAAGATGGGATACAAAGGAAAAGGACCTCTAGGACTATAGGGTAAAGGTATTCTATCACCTCTTGACCACCATGGTCAAACCAACAAGGATACAATGGATCTAGGATATAAGAAGAAGCCTTTCTATCTTAGCACGAACTCCCCACATGTCTTAGAACAGATTGAGCCATCCACAACAAATCAAGTAAAGGAGGAAATAATTGAAAAATCTGACAGTGATGATTTAGACACCACTGATGAACTAATTCCTTATGAGTGTTTACTTAAAGAAATCAAAGACCTCCTTTAAGCTGAAGATGATCTAGTAAAAAGAATCAATGTATTAGAAACAAAATAACCTACTATAGAGAAAGAGATAGTTGCACCACAAGAACTAGCTAATCTTGAAGATAATCAAACAAACAAAGAGGAAGGTGGTAGTTATTCTAAGATAGATTCCCATGAGTATGAATTCAAATTAGAATCTGAGGGTAACCCTTCTTGGGGTATCATCCTAACTTTACTCATGTTCTTAAATTTCCTAGAGGTATAGATGAAGAATCTAATGACTATGAATGGGGAGCCATTCTAGAAGAAGATGAGCTTATCATAGAAAAACACATTGATGTTATTCACCAATATGCACCTAAACCCAATGTAAGTCTAGAGAGAAATAATGAACCTAGTGAGTCTGATCCACTGATGGCTAAAGTGGACTCCCTCGAAGACATTGAGCCTATTCATGAATTGACTGTCTTAAGTTGTAATATCACCTTTGAACTCGAGCATTGGGTTAGGACCAATGATGACAAATCCATATCCATAAACACTATCTCCCAATCTTTTCCCACTTTGACTATCCAACATCCTGACCTTCTTAACCAAACTTCCATGAATCTAAGCCAAGGTATCTTAGTCAAAAGAATAAGAATAAAAATAAAAAGAAAAGGAGTTCTAAGGGTGAAAACCACATTGTGGCAGTCTTAGAACCTACAAAAGTAAAAATAAAAGATGTATCCAAAGGTGAAAACCTCTCTGAGGTGCCTAAGGATGAGATATTTGATGTCCTTCTGAGTCATTTATAGGATAGATCTCCAGTTCTAATTGCGCCCACTCAATCCATCAACTTGGGAACAACAAATGAACCACATTTGATTCATGTAGCACAATCCTTATCAGAAGAAGAAAAGAAAAAATTTACCACATTCTTAATAGAAAAGAAGATCAATTTTGCATGGAAATATTCAAATATGCCAGGGTTGGATCTTGATCTTATAATGCACCATTTATCTATAGCTCCAAACGCCAAACCTATTAAGCAAAAATTGAGAAAGATGCATCCACATGTTGCTCTCTTGGTAAAAGATGAATTAGAGAAGCTTCTAAAAGCCGTATTCATCCATGTTATTGACTATGCTGAATAGATCTCTAATATTGTACCTATTTCAAAACTAGACAAATCTATAAGGGTGTGCATAGATTTCAGAGATGTGAACAAAGCATGCCCTAAGGATGGTTTTCCACTACCTAACATTGATCTGATAGTGGACATGACTACAGGCTTTGAAATGCATTCTTTAATGGATGGTTTTTCTAGATATAATCAAATAAAAATTTCTCTATAGGATGAAGAGAAAACTACTTTTACATGTGCGTGGGGTACCTTATGTTGGAATGTCATGCCATTTGGGCTTAAGAATGTTGGTGCTACATATCAAAGAGCTATGACATCTATTTTTCATGACATGATGCATCGAACTATGGAGGATTATGTTGATCATACTTTAGAAAAATCTATGATAAGATTTGAACATCTAAATGATTTGAGCAAGATACTAGACAAAATGGAAAAATTTATTCTTAGACTGAACCCTAAGAAGTGTTCTTTTGGTGTCACTTCTAGCAAGCTCTCAGGCTACATTATTTCAAAGAAAAGAATTGAAGTAGATCCAACTAAAGTTAAGGCTATCATGGAGATGCAACCTCCCAAGAATATCAATCAAATGAGAACATTACAACGGAGGGCTCAATCTATCAGATGCTTCATATCTCAGCTAGCAGACATATCACAACCTTTTACAAAGACATTACATAGAGGTGTGACCTTTGCATGGAATGAGGAATGTGAAAATAATTTTGATCATATCAAGAAGTATCTATCAAATCCTCCTATCTTGATGCCTCCATTGATCTTATATGTCTCCACTATAGATACATCACTAGGGGCATTACTAGCACAACATGATGAGAATAAAAAGGAAAGAGCTATATACTATATCAGTAGAACATTGGTAGCATATCAGAAGAACTATTCAATGACAGAAAAAGCTTGTCTAGCTGTGATCTTTGCATCATAGAAACTAAGACATTATACGTTGGCTCATACCATGGATTTGGTAGCTAAGATTGATCCACTAAAGTACCTACTCAACAAAGTTACCCTCATAGGTAGATTAGCTAAATGGGTCATGCTCTTAAGTGAATTTGACATTGAATATGTTGAAAGAAAAGCTATTAAAGGCCAAGTTATTGCTGATCAGTTAGAAGATGCACCATTGTTTGATGATACTCCTATGCAAATGGAATTTCCAGATTCTTCTATCATGAATCTTTCTTCTAGAGCATGGAGGCTATTCTTTGAAGGCTCCTATACACAGAATGGATCTAGAGCAGACATATTGTTCATCACACCTCAAGGATAATAAATCCCTAAAGCATTCAGAATAAATTTTCCTTGCACAAACAATATTGCTGAATATGAAGCCCTTTTAAATGGTATGAAAATAGCAATTGAGTGGAGAGTAACAAAATTACACATTCATGGAGACTCACAACTTTTAATACACCAAGTCAATGATGTGTATCAAACAAAGGATGAAAAAATCTTTCTATACAAATGAATGGTAGATGATCTAAAGAAATACTTCATATCTATCACATTTGAGAAAATTCCTAGAACTGAGAATAGGGCTGCCGATGTAATTGCAATGCTATCTACTCTATTATAGCAGCCTGAACATGAGCTACTCTATGAGTTCCTAGTGGAAGCACTATCTTATCCTGCATATGATTTCCCTGAAACCTGCATGATTTGCACTATTGTTGGTCATGATTCATATTGATACAAAAACCTTTTCTCCTATCTCCAAGACCAAATCATTCTCGATACCTTCAATCACCATGAGAAATGATACCTTATCCATAATGCATCCCAGTATATCATCATTGGTAATGATCTGTACAAATGAGGTCTAGGTGGTACACTACTTAGATATTTAGAATGGGAAGAGTCTCAATGTGCATTAGAGGAAGTCCATGAAGGTATTTGTGGGTCACACTCAAATGGTTTAACACTAGCTTGAAAGCTTATTAGGGCTAGGTACTATTGGCCTAAAATGGAGAAAGATTTAATCAAGTTTGCTAAGAACTGTCAAAAGTGCCAAGTACATGGTAACTGAATTCATGCTCTAGGGAAAGATCTAATTCCCTTTACTACACAATGGCCTTTTCACCAATGGGCATTTGATCTTATAGGATCCATACATCCTCATTCTTCTAATGGACATACCCATATCATAATAGATACAAACTATTTTACAAAATGGGTAGAAGCAGTCCATTTGACTCAAGCAACCAACAAGAAAATTTCTATGTTCATTTTGAACTACATCATATGTCGGTATGGAATTCCACACTCTATAGTCATAGATAATGGTGGAAAATTCAAGAATAGAGACTTGGATGATCTATGTGCCAAATTCAATATTACACAATATTGGTCATCTATCTACTATCCTCAAGGGAATGTACAAGCAGAGGCTTCAAACAAGAATCTATTGAAAATATTGCATCGTACAGTTAATAAAATAGGAAGAGACTGGCATCTCATGATCAATCCTGCTCTATGGGCCTATAGAACAAGTATCAGAATGCCCACTAGGGCTACACCTTTCTCTTTAGTTTATAGGTCTGAAGTGGTACTACCTATTGATGTTGAAATCCCATCACTAAGAATCATAATGCATGGTCTAGTAACTGATGATGACTATAGAGTGTCCTGGTTGCAAGAACTTGAACTACTAGATGAACACAGACAAGCAACATATGATCATCTCAGAGTGTATCAGAAAATAATGTCTAGAGGCTACAACAAGAAAGTCAGACACAAAGAATTTTAGGTTGGCGATCTCATCTTGAGAGAGAACCCTAAAAATCAATCACATCAAGAATGCAAGGGGAAGTTTGAACCCAACTGGCTGGGTCCCTTTTTTGTCACTACTACTTTTGACTCTGGAGCCTATCAACTCTCAATGATTGAAGGAGAACAGCTTTGAGAACCAATCAACATTCTCCATCTGAAGAAATTCTATGCCTAGGGCATTCAGTCTATGGTAAAATGTCCTGAAAAAATATTTAAAATCTAAAAAAATCTCAAAAAATGAACATCTTGGTGAAAACCTAGCAATGTGTGCCTTGATGATTTAGAAAAAAATCAAAAAATACCAAAAATATAAAAAAAAATTGGAAAAATGAAAAATACAAAAAAATGAGAAAAAGAAAAAGTGCCTTGGTGAAAACTTGGAAACATGCGCCTTGGTAGCAAAAATAGAATCTCTGCAAAGATGGTGAAAACCTGGCAAATGGGTGCCACTTTTTTCAAAATACTCCATCTATCAGTGCAATCTTAGTCTTTCCTGACATTTAGTCTGCTTTAGTCTGTATATATCCTTGTTTCAATAAAGTTGGTTTGTACACCAATAAGCTCAAGCGTTTGTATCCTATCAATGCTTAACACTTGGGGGCAATCAATGTCATATCCTATGGCCTCCAATACATCTTAGACATTTCATATCTAGTTAGAGTCCTTTGAAGCTTCATCCAAGTCAGTCAGTCAGTCTCCTCTTTAGAAATGATTTTGCATCTATAACAACGCAATCAAACACAAATTGAAAACAATCTATGCTTCTTCATGCTTTTATCTCCTTGTATGCTTACTGATTCACATTGAGAATTTTTCATATTGTGTCCCTTTGATCTCTTTGATGATGTCCTTTACAAGATTTAGAGAGTGATGGCTGGGGGCATAATATTTTCTTTGTCTTCTGCTTATATGTGAAAATATAATAACTTTGGAAATTCTGGATTGAAATGGTGTTCATTTGTAAGAGCCTCTATCTCGTATTGGATGGCCATGTGTAACTCAACCATTGATACCCGAAAAATTCAAGGAATTTTGATCTAACTATTGTCTTTTTGAGTGATTTCTTACTCCTACTATGAAACACGATCTTACCTAAGGATGTGAATGATAAAGGGTCACTATGGGTAATTCACACTGGATTTAGAATGATCTCTTGACTACTTGATGTGTTTGTAATGCAAGGCGTATTCACGTCATCATGATGTTTATGCTTTGATGCTTATACAAATTGCTATATCAAAATGGACATGATATTTAGGTCATCCTGGCATTTGTGCCTTGGTGCTTATATCTAATTCAACATTCCAAAAACAAAATCAATATTCATATGTCCATGGTTGTCTAGCCAGTGGGCATTGTATTGACTTTTGAGCATAAAAATCGATATTCATATGTCTATGGTTTCATAACTAGTGGACATTGTATTGATTTATCTATTTACCTAAAATTTCAATGATGAGAATGAATCAACACATGATCAGTGAGTAGGTCCTAAGTCTTAGGTTTGCATTTCATTTTGCAAGTCATTTTGCATTTTGCACTTTGCATGATCTCACAAATTGCTTGAACACTTAAACAATTCTTCAAAACCAAAAATGCTAAACATGACATAAGGACTGAGCATTGTATGAAGGTTCCTCCAATGAAACAGCAAGTAGAATCCTTTTTCGGGATCAAAATCAAAATCTGAGATCATTTATATTGTAAACTGCTTGCATATTCGACCTTCAATCATCAAACGAATCCATTTTTCAACTTAGTTGATTATCTCACATCAAACTATCAAAATTTTAACTTGGTCAACCATGGTCAACTCATGGTCAAACCTAGTCAAACTTGGTCTTCAGGACCTCTAAACGATGTAGAACGTGTTCCCAGACGTGTATAACCACTTCTCAAATCAATTAACATGCTTCTAAACTATAAACCACTGACTTTTCTTGTCAGATTTCAATTTACATCCCAAAGGGAGCATGGTATTGCACATCATTCAAGTCTGTAAATCTAAATCTATAATCAATCTTTCCTCAGTAATCAAGACAACAACCACGTCTAGTTACTGATTCATCTAAAGTCCTCATCGCTTGGGGAAAATCTATCATTTCTTGGGGCATATCAAATTCATTGAGATCCATATCAATCTGGTATCCTAAATCTACCTTGTAAACTGTATCAGCATTTCGTAACCATTGGTTCATTAGTGTTATTTCCTTGGTTCTTCATAACTGATGGGTTAAGGATGTGATACCAATATGATTCATACAAGGACATTTAGGTCTGGAATCAGTCACTCACTTCTTCACAATCATAAGGTTTAGAATCAGGCATTTTGGCACTTTTTCGTAATCACTGGTTCATTGTTGTTATAGTTAACATTATCTTTGGTCAATTAGGACCTTAATCTTAAATCTTTAAATCTTTTAATCAGTTTCTATCTCAGAATTGGTTAATCTTTCAAATTAGTTTCATACATCTTTATCATACATAGATTATTCTTTGAACCACTGCACTTCGCACAGTAATTCAAAGAGGGGCAAAATGTAATACCCCAAAAATGGGCTATAGGTTCATTAACCTCCTACATCTTCAAATCGAATGAAATCGACATCAAAGTTCTAACTTAAGGCACATCTGCACATTATCGAATCCTAATTGATTATCCTAAATTCTGCATCTAGGAATATTCCTAGCAATATTCCTATTTATCCTAATTATCTTTGATTTAATAATTATTTGGTGATAAATCTTATTTATCCTCAAGTTTGATTAATTGAATATTTTGAATATTTAATTAATTAGATTGAATACTGCCACTTAATTATTTAATTACATTTAATTAAATTTATTCCTAAATTGTATTATTTAATTTTGACAATAAATCAAAAATCTTATGACTAATTGATTAAATTCTTATTTAATTAATTTATGTCAATTATCAATATTTAATAATATAGTTTTTGAATAAAAGTTTGATTTAATAATTGATTAACCCATAAATCAATTGTTTTAATTTCAAAAATCAATTAAGTTGAGAATAAATCACTTTATTTTTAAATTAATTTATAATTAAATCATGCACAATCAGAAAAGCAGACAACTAGAAATTAACAATCAATTTTAAAATTGAAACTCAACATCTGATCATGAGTTGAAATTTGATCTAAACTCTATTTTGAGTTAAACACTACTTTTGCATGATTTTTTGTGAGTTAATTATTCTTAATTTCCTGATAACTCAAAAATCAACCTGAGTTTATCAAGAGCGATTAATGGCTTTTCTCCTGCATCCTCAAAGCCCTGGATTTCTATAAAATCAAGACTCAACTCTTCATAATAGAGACCTGGAAATTGCATCCTCACTTTGGTGAATTTGTGACTGAAGAATCAATCTTTTGTGAATCAAGGCTATTGTGAGATTTTCATTTATTGTTTTGAGCATTCATAGCATTCTTAGATTAAATCTACATTCAATTTCAATTTCATTCATATAGCTTAGATTCATACGGTTTCCATATAATTGCATAGAAAATATAAAAAAAATAGATTAATCTGCATTCATACAGTCTTTCATGTTTTGCATTCAAATGCTTTGTTTAGGTGTTGCATTGTCACTGATTTCGATTTCAAACTAAGACCATCATACTCGCACCTACGAGAAGGCAGTAAATCACCTTGTTAGCTTAGTTTCAATTATTTGTAAGATTTTGATTTCTACTAACCTCTAATGTTTTACTAAAGTTTTGTGTCCCTAGCTAGGTACAAAATTCACACACACAGCTATAAGCTCACCACACCTTTAATAGGGTTTTTGTATACCCCTAAAATAGTTCTCTATTCCTCTAATAAGGAAATGTACTATGTAATACTTAGCTCATAATAGGGCTAGATCTCCTAATAGGGATTCTATATTTTAGTGCATAGTTGTGGGTACCATCCGCACCAAGGTTTTCCCTTGGCTAGGGTTTTCCCAAAAAAAAATAATGGTGTTATGAGTTGTGTGTTTATGTTATTTTCATTTCAACATTTATATGGTTTATTTTAAATTGGTTTAAGTTTAAGTTGAATTTTTGTAATACTAATTCACCCCCCCTCTCAATATTACTTAATCCTAACAAGTTTGTGATCGTTTATCTAGATGAAAATCTTATTCTTAGTAAGACAAGAGAGGATCATTTTTTTCATTCGAGACAAGTATTGTAGAGATTGAGGGAAGAGAATTTTTTGATAGACATCAATAAGTGTTCTTTCATGAAAGAGGAGATAGTGTATTTGGGATTTGTGAGATCTTTAGATGGATTGAAGATGGATCCTAAGTAGATTAAATAAATTACTAAGTGGCCTACACCTTAGAGTGTTGGAGAGGTAAGATCATTTCAAGGATTGGAAAGTTTCTATTGAAATTTCATGAGCAATTTTAGTTCAATTTGTAGTCCTATGACTAAAATAATGAGAGGGAAAAGGAAGGAATTCAAGTGGACATATAGAGCACAAAATATTTTTGAGTTGTTTAAGTAGAAGGTTACTTAAAAACCTATGTTATCTTTGCATTATTTATATAAGGTATTTCAAGTGGATTGTGATGCCAGTAGGAATGAAATTAGAGTGGTGTTGACTCAAGAAGGTAGAATTGTTGCTTCTTTCAATGAGAAATTGAATGATGATAAGAGAAGGTATTTAGTTTATGATTGGGAATTCTATGGCATAGTTAAAGCCTTGAAGAAATGGATACAATATTTATTTCCTAAGGATTTTTTGTTGTATACTGCTAATCAAGCATTACTATATCTATAAGTCAAGGTAAGTTGAACTAGAGGAACATGAGATGGGTTGAGTTCTTATAGAGTTATACTTTTGTGTTGAAGAAATGGTGTTGTAAATCAAATAGATTTGTTTATGCTTTGAGTAGAAGAATGAATTTACTAATAGAGATGAGAGTTGAACTATTGGGGTTTGATGAGTTGAAGTTCTTTTATGAGGGAGACCCTAATTTTTCTTAACCTTAAAAATCTTGTAGAGAACCTATTGTAGAATAATGAGGTAAATAGCTAGACTATTTCATTCAAGATGGTATTTTATTCAAAGGGATTTAGTTGTGTATATATAGGGGTTCAATGAGGGATAATATTATTAAGGAAAACTATCATGGAGGATTTGTTGGACACTCAGTCATTCACAAAATAATGGCTTTGGTAAGTGAGAATTACTTTTGGCCTAAAATTCAGAAGGATGTAAGGAATTTTGTTCAAAGTTGTAGAGTTTTTTAAGTTTCTAAGGGAATTAGTGAAAATGTGGGACTGCATACACCTTTGAAAGTACCAAGGAGACCTTTGGAAGACATTATAATGGATCTCATACTTGGTTTTCCTAAAACATAAAGAGGTAATGATTCTATATTTGTGGTGGTGGATATCTTTTCAAAGATGTCACATTTAATACCTTGTAAGAAGACCATAGATGGAGTAGATGTTGCTGACTTGTTTTTCAGAGAGGTTGTGAGATTCCATGGGTTTCCTAAGAGCATAGTTTCACACAAAGATACTAATTTTGTTGGTTATTTTTGGAAGAAACTTTGGAAGAAGATGAAGACTAATTTTAAGTTTAGTTCCACATTTCACCCATAGATAGATAGAAAAATAGAGGTAGTAAATAGAATCTTGGGAAACTTGTTGAAATTTTTGGTTGGAGAGAAGATTGGGATTTGGGATCTATTCTTAGCATGGGAAGAGTTTTCATATAATAATTCAATGAATAGGAGTTCAAGGAAGACACCAATTGATATTTTAATAGGGATAAAATGCTAAGGGTCACAGAATTGAGGGATATCAGTCATGAGGTTAAGAGGAGTGGAGAGGGAGAAGAATTTGTAGAATACATGAAAGCTTTGCATGTTCAAGTAAATAAGAATATGGAGAAAATGAATAAAAAATATAAAGAAAGAGAAGAGGAGACATAATAAATTTTAGATAGGAGATTAAGTAATGGTATACTTTAAAAAGGGTAGGTTTTGTTAGGATTAATAGTCCACAATACAACTGAGAGGGGGGGTGAATCAGTTGTATGAAAGAATATTAAACTTTAAACTTGAAGCTTATCAATATTAGATCCAATGAACACCAACACAACAATACAATATTTTGGTTACTGGGAAACCTTGTTAAAGGTAAAAACCTTAGTGGGAATTAGCACCCACTAATGATGTACTAAGAGTATAGTAACCCTTGTTAGAAGATATAGCCCTGTTAGGAGCTTGTTACAAAATTATAGTACATAGTCCTTGTTAGAGGACATACCCTATTAGGAGTGAAGAACAAAAGGGGGGCTCACTACCCAAAGAAGGTTAAGTCCACCTTCTGAACTCACTAGTTCACAACAAGTGTATATGAAGAAATACACAATCTTTTGAACTGTTTGTCAGCAACTATCTTTGCTTGATCAGTTCCAATGAAGTACACCAACAATCCTCTTCTCTACATACAGAAGACAAAAGTTTGCAACCTTCTTTTGTCACATATTTCCATCCATGTCTTTTTCCAAACAAAAGACCTTACATTTATACCTTATTACTTTTTACCAAGATCAGGTCGGCCCATAAGGCTTTCCTAATTACAAATAATTTCATAAGCCCTTTCTAAGAAACACATGATATCTAAAACAAGTTTACAATGATTATATAACAACAATTTAGGACCGACATCCTTGAATTATGCTTGTCAAACAAAACACACACTTCATTTCCTGAGTTAGCTTCATAATAAGCCATCGCCAGAGCATAGGTCATAGATGATGTCACCAATCATTCCATACCTTGTACTGACCAATGAACATCCTTTAGGATCACATACCTTGAATCCAATCCCTCTGATATCTATATCAAAAACTCAGAGACTAACTCTGTCAATTGTCACTGTCACAGTCCAGTGACCAGTCTTTACCAAAATAGTTGTATCTTCCTTAATATGCATCCATTAATGATGAAATCTCAGATAAAGATCACAACATCCATTTGAACTCTCATCTAGCTTTGCAACATCTAAAACATTCATACATTCTCCATACACTGTGATTACCAGTCTGGTTTCTTCATACAAGCATATGTTGACATCAATGACAAAATACAAATGACAACAATATGAGTGCCCATTCAGTAACATAGTGATTAAACATATTAAATGTCTTAATCACCACCCATGCATTAGAAATATCCAACAATCTCTCCCTTTGACATTGATGTCAACATATGGGAAAATCTTGTCCCAAAGTTGTATAAACCCAAAAGTCCTTCAATTGAACAACCTCCCCAATCAGTGAGGATTTTCTCATAACATTACTCCCCCTTTGACAACAATGGAAAAGGGTGCCAACTACCTTCACAGATAAACTTTCTTCCATGATCACTCCCCTTGAGGAGTAGATCCCTACATCTAGTCCAGAAAATGATTAGGCTCTAAGCACTTCTGGACTGATGCATCTTTGCCATTTAGTTCCCACTAGGAGGGGCCTGAACCCCTATCATACCTCTGAGATATTCAAAGGTTTCTTTCGGTAGTGGCTTTGTAAAGATGTCTGTAATCGACTCTTTTGTACTGATATATTAAAGCTTGATTTCTTTTTCTGCCACCTTGTCTCTTAAGAAGTGATACTTGATAGAAATGTGTTTAGTTTTAGAGTGCATTACCAGATTCTTTGACATGTTTATTGTACTAGTGTTATCACAATGGATAACCAAAGGCTCATTAAAAGTTATTCCAATGTCCATCAGCATTTGTTTCATCCAAACAATTTGAGTGAAATTTATAGTAGCAACAACATATTCTGATTCAGCAGTAGATTATGTTATACAATCTTGTTTCTTAGCCAAGAAACCAACTTTTTCCCAAGGAAAAATGCACCACCACTTGTACTTTTTTTATCATCAATATTTCTTGCCCAATTAGCATCAGTATAGGCATGAAGTTCAAAGCTATCATTTATGTCATACCATAAACCATAGTCTATGGTTCCTCTGAGATACCTCAGTATCCTTTTCACAACATCTAGATGAGTCTCTTTGTGTTTTGCCTAATATCTAGCAACAATTCCAATAGCATTAGCAATATCTAGTCTAGTGTGAGTCAGATATTGTAGCCCTCCAACCATTGATCTATACAGAGTCTGAAAAACACATTTTGATTCATCATCAATTGTTAGCTTATTTCCAGTCACCATAGGTGTTCCTACCGGTTTAAAATCTTCCATACCAAATTTCTTAAGTAATTCTTTGAGATACTTGGTCTGAGAAATGAAAATACCATTCTCATTCTGAGTTATTTGTAGTCCAAGGAAGAATTTCATTTCACCTATCATGGACATTTAAAATTCACTTTCCATTTCTTTTGCAAATTTCTTACATAGATCTTCATTACCTCCAAAGATAATGTCATCCAAAAATACTTCTACTATTAGAATTCCATCTTCAGTAGTTCTCAAATACAAATTACTATCTGCATTGCCTTTTCTGAATCCAAGTCCAAGTAGATACTTGTCCAACCTTGCATACCAAGCCCTAGGAGCTTGCTTCAACCCATACAGGGCTTTCTTCAATTTGCACACCATGTCTTTGGCTTCACATAGATGAAATCCATCTGGTTGTTCTATGTATACTTCTTCTTCAAGATCTCCATTTAGAAATGTAGATTTAACATCCATCTGATATACTTTGAATTTTTTATGTTTAGCATAATATAGGAATAATCTTACTACCTCTATTCTAGCAACATGAGCAAATGTTTCTTCAAAGTATATGCCTTCTTGTTGTGAGTAACCTTTACACACTAGGCTTGCTTTGTTCCTTACAACTTTTCCTTCTTTGTTGGTAGAAATAGAGGTTTCTTTCACTTTTGATATTTGACTGTTGTCATACATTGTTTCTGTAGACACCTAAAAATCCTTTAGAAAATAAAGTATTTTTATTTTCTGAAAAATTCCTGATGACATCATCATTTATTAATTAATTATTTATTTAATTAATTAATTTATTTTTATGTCATTAAATCCCTTTTTCTTAATTAAAAATATTTAATTAAGAAATCCCTTCCAAAAATGTTTAAATCTTATTTAAACATTATCTCCTTATTTATTAATTATTTTAATTAATAAATTGACCAAAAATCCCAAAATAAATAATTTATTTATTTTTTGCCCAAAACTTGGCCAATTTCCTTAAGACCACTAACCTCTTCCAAAATCTTCTAATCCTTCTTTAATTTTGATTAAAGGCTAATCCCATCTTTTCTAACCGTAATCCCAAGGCTAAATATTTAATTAAGATTAAATATTTAAATTTCATATTTATTGAAAATATTTCAATAAATATTCCCAAAACTTAGGCTTTTGGAATGAATAAACTTTTATTCCATGAAACCAAGGAGAATTCTAGACTCTTCTAGAATCTTCTCAAATCCAACCTCTTCACCCATCCTAATCCTAAAATCCCCTAATCCTAATCCTAATTCCTCCCTTAACCTTGTCACATTCCCTAAACAAGGTTAGCCAACTCTTAAGCTTACCCCAAAGTCAACAAAGAGGGCTTCCCTTTTTGAAATGCATTGAAGGCATTTAAGGCCTCCTTATCCCTCTTACATGCATTTATGGTGCATTTAAGAAGCCCCTCACCCCTTTCTTACACCCTTTGACCTTAGACACATTTCTCAAATTGTGCACATTCCTCCCATCTTTCAATCCAATGCCCTTGTGACACTTGTCACAAGGAGGTGATCCCTAAACTAGCACAATCCATGTGCTCCCCTTTGAATGAATCTTGGCCTCTCTTAAGGATTTCAATCCTAGCCACTCATTCTTCCTTCCAAATCCTATAAATACCCCTCCTTTCAAGAGCAAAATCAATTAGCTTGCTTTCATTTTCATGCACTGTTATAATGCCATTTTCATGTTAGATCTTAGCAAATCATTCTAATTTAGTTTACTTTCAAGCATTTTAGCTCATCATAGTTTAGTAATAATGGATTAACATAGCTTTTCTTATTGTTTTGCATAGCATAACATCATATCACATCTCTAATTTGGTCTAAAATCAATCTTAGATTCCTCATCATGTAGCTTAATCTTCATTAAAGCATTTTTGGATCCTTGAGGCCTTAGGGGCAAGTCAGGTGTTCTATACCTATTTTTGTGCCATTTTGGGGTTTTCATGGATTTCAATCCATCTTAAAATGCATTGTAGTATGCTCAAAGTGCTTAGAGAGCACACCCACATCCCCCTTATCAGAGAAAATCAAACAGTGCTTGGGTGCACCTGTTTCTGGCTCAATCTGAGGTGGCTAGCTTAGAGTTTCCTTGTTTTTGTTTTGATTGTATGTTAGATTAAACTCTTAACGTTTGGTTGATTTGAGCCTTTCAAAATAGCTAACAGGTACCCTCGAAAGCCTTGCACACATTCTGGCATGCCTGGTGGGACCAAAACCATAATCATTTTGATGAGATTATACTTTATATTCTTGTATTTGCAAGAAACAAATGAAATGTCACCTTTAAGCAATTAAATGTCACCTACAGCAATTAAATGTCACCTTCAAGAAAAGAAATGTCACCTTCATGAAAAGAAATGTCTCCTACACACAATACGGTCACACCTTCAAGCAATTAAATCATGCCTTCAAGAAATAAAATCACGAGTATAGACACTGTTTTCACACCTGGTTACTGGCAGATTTCCGCCAGCCATAACTTCTATTCTACCTCTACTTCTTCTTCTGTCACCTGCATGTAATTAAATCATGCCTTTGCATAGTTATTTGTCACCTGTAAAGGTACAGAATGTCACCTGTAAGAATGAAATGTCACCTCTGCACTTTCGAGCGTCGCCTATAAGCTGGACAGTGTCGCTTTTTGGTGTTTTTCTGTCTGGGACTGGATTTATTTTTTATTTTGCAAAAGGTCAAACTCAATCTTGAATGAAACTAAAGGAAAGAACTTAGGTCCTAAAGTGTCATTGTCATTTTGAAAATCAAACCCAATCTCGAATGCACTAAAGGGAATGAACACTCTATTCCCTCTCTTGTTTCAGATTTCAAAAGCAAGTAAACGAACACAATCTTGAATGATCTAAAGATAAAACAAAGCACATTTTCAAAGTTCCTAAATCAACTCGCAAATATCAATCTTGAATGCCCAAAAGGAAAGAACTTGCAAACGCTCAAATCATTTACATTTTGAAGAAAAGAACAAATCAAAATCTAAACACGTGTGTCTTCATTTTCAAAAGTTCAAACATCACTTAATCAATTTGGAAAAATGAACAAACTTGCTTGATGTGCATCTAGGAGCTTTCATTTTCTATAAATCCCTGTTAAAGTAAGCAACGTAGAACATTTGGACTCAGACAAGTTCACTTGTTCTACTTTTAGTGAGGCCTATCCAGGGAGAAAAGCACTTCCTCCTCAGAGAATGACCTCAAACCGGTATCCCCCCCGGCCGGTATATAAATAAAGTGAAGGCAAAAAGTACTCACTTACATCTCCTAATCGCCGGGCGTCTTGTGCCAAATACAAATGTCTAGGGAAAGGTAAATATTCCTCCCCCAGCATTGTTGGCTAGGCTCTTAAGTGAGTCACAGGCGGTCAGCATAACTAGGTATGGAGACTCCACGGAACTATTAAAAACTTGATAAAATAGAGGCTACCCTATCTACATCCAAAAGTTTCAAAATCCTTGTGCAAGGACCAATTCCAAGGGGTTTACCGGGTTGCCTCAAGATTACTCACCATTTGTATTCCTTTCTGGGGGATACCAAGCTGTGGGCAAGCAATTTTGATACTCACCTTCCTCAGGTAGATCTATTTGAAGTGCTTGACAGTCAAAGACTCCATGAAAACACTTGTTGAAACATACACTTTCAAAGCTTTATCAGAGTCAGTCATCCTGTTTGTATCCTGCAAGGTTGCTTTTCCCTTTGCAGAGATTTCTTTGTCAGAAGTCTTTTTAATTTATCCTTTGCCACTTGAGAAAATCAAACCAATCAACAAAATTGATATTTAGAAAATCTTGCAGAAATCAGATATCCAAAGAGCCTTTTGTTCTCGGACCAAACCTATCAGAATTTTCCAAAGATATGCCCAATTTGATCAAACATCCAAAAGCCAAGTTGCCCAAATCCAAAGATTATCAAGAGAAGAAAGTTGCAAAAAGGAACCTTAAAAGCCATCAATCCTTTATCCAAGCAACCCAAGCAGAAGAAAAATATCAAGAAAGGTTTGATAATATTGGCTATAATGCAAGAGTCAAACAGTTTGCCTACCATTTCTGAGTAAACCATCGCTACATCAACCTTGAAAGAGAAGATTAGCTGGATCCATCACATGTCCATTCTACCTTCAGATCTCACAATCTTATCTCGGTAGTCCATCATCCTAGCTTCATCTTAGTTTCACCCTTGCATCATCACCAAACCTTAGTTACATCCTAGAAATCCTTCTTAGTTGCATGCACCATCATCCTCTTAGCAGCATCATAGATCATCCATCCCAGTCGCATCTACATCATCCCTTTAGAAAGAGCATTATTCCATCATCCTCCACCATCTTTTCATTAGCAATCCACCATCAGAATCCCATATCCTTCATCCAAAATCTAGCATCCATCACCTAAATCAGAACCCACCATCTTTTGTACCAAATCTAGAGATCCAAAATCCACAAACACTTAGTGTTCAAAACCTTTGAGTTGTTTCCATCCCTTATCCTAAATCAGAAAGCATCCCCTTTTTGACAGAGCATTGTCTAAAGGAAATCCAACTTGTCCTTGCATAGCCTCATCATTTCGAGCAAGAGATTGGCTTGTATTGATAAGCATCCAGTTAACCAAAGATCATCAGTCTATCCTAGGTTGGCCCAAATCCTATCACTGATCCTCCATCAGGGAAAAATAACAACTCATTGTTGACACTTAGTAATCTTCCACCAGCATCCCACCAATCCTCCACCCAATCTTGACCCAAATCAGAGCATCCCACCAATCCTCCATCATCACCAAGCTTTTTTACCAATTTTCCACCATCTCCCACCAATCTTCTACCATCCTTGATCCAAATCCAAGTAGTTCATCCATCCTTGCATCGCATTCTAGAAATTCATCATCCTTAGAAGTTCCTTAAGCTTGCATCCACCATCCTTTAGAGTCCTTTAGGAAACATCTTGCATCCATCTAAGCATCTACATCTCCATGCCTGTCGAGACAAGATCTGGATCTAGGAAGCGAAGGCACATGAATCCTTATCCAATCACCAGCTCATCTGATCCCAACATTTTTACCAGTGCAATGGTAGCCTATGATCCCCAAATACAAATTGGAAATACATGGGATGATCCCAATATCCCCTCAGCTCCTCTAGCAATAGAAACATTTGTGAATCACCTAGAGAATCCACCAGCAGTCAATACACTCATAGCCCAAAACCAACAGAGCATGTTCACTAATTTGGCACAAAGGCATACTCCCATTCCACCATATCTCCATCCTCGTATTCCCATAAGCACTATCCAAATCCTAGCACAAGTATACTCTCCATTCATCCAACCATTCCCTAATCCCACCTTGCAAACATCTCAAGCAACCTCCACCATTCCCCTTCTTCTGCAAGGAAGCTTCGCAAGCCCCGTAACACAAGCTGTCACACCATCTTCTCCATTCCCTATCATAGGTACTTCATCATCTGCCATCACCTCCCAAGCTCTTGCACAAATCCAACACTTGTCACAAAATCAACTCCCACCTCTTACACATCCATTTACACAAGCATCTCCATCTCCTTCCACACCACTCTTTTCAGGAGGGATGCAATCATCCTTCCCCCTTGCTCCAAAAGCTTCAACATCCATACCATCTTTCCCAGGGTCAACACAATCATTTCCCCCTTTCACCCAACAAACACCAGCATCATCTATTTCGGGGGTAGTGCAATCGCTCCCCTTTCCATCTCAGCAAGCTTCCGCATCAACATCACCCTTTTCATGGGGAATGCAAACGTTCCCTTCCTTTCCCCCCCAAGAAGCATCTACCCAGGCACAAGCCCATCAAAATGCCTTCACCACAAGGATGCCTTCCATGGGCTTTTCCAATTCACCATTCATATCCCAAACTCCCATCACATCCACCTTCCCGGCGTCCATTGCAACATAATTCCCACCACACATTGGCTCTTGTTGGGGCCTCACTCAAGAAGAAATGAAAGCTTGGGGCATACCAACCCATTCTCCTACATCTATGTTTGGAAACCAACAAGCCACCTCCTCACAAGTAGCACAACAACCATCACAACTTCCACCAGCTTCATCCTTTGCAAACTATCCATTCACAACACCTAATACCTTTCAGCAAGTTCCTCCACCTTAGTAGCAAAGTTCATCCCATTTCACAAGTTATCTTGCCTAGCCACCCTTTGCTTCAAGCTTCCCCACATCAAATTCACCCTTAAGCAATGGAGGAATGCACCCGACCTACATTGGTCAACCACAGAGCCAAGTTCAGCAAGGACCACCTTACTAGCAAGCGGTGTCATTCCACCAACCTCCCCCACAAAAAACCCCTATCATCCCCCAGCAACAGCAAGCTTCCTCCTACCAGGTGCAACAACAAAATCCCATCATGCCACAACACCAGCAAGAAATCCCATATCCATCACCATAATATCCCCCTATGCCACATCAGCAGTATCCTCCCCAGCAAGCATCACTCCAAGATCTGCTCCAATATACCTATCCCGCTGGGCCATCTCTATATCCCGCTCCATGATACCCACCTCAAATGGGAGAACCTGCTCAAACACCAATCAATGCCAAGTGGGAAGCTATGAAAAATGCTCTTAAAGAGCTCCAAACTGGTACTGAGAGCAAAACCTACAAGTTTGAAGAGGTGTGTCCTTACCCATTTGACCGATCCATTGCCGCTATTCCTTTTCCCAAGCACTTTGAGACACCTAAGTTTGATAAATATCGGGGGAAAGTAGATCCAGTCAATCATGTTAAGGAATTCTATATGGCATGCCAAGAAGTGGCTTACAGTGATAACTATCTCTTGCATTTATTCCCCAAAAGCTTGGGAGGAACAGTTGTTGTTGAACTCTCTGAGAAGTTTATTCCCCAGTGGGACCATCACAACCTTTGCTGAACTCTCTGAGAAGTTCATCAACCACTATGCCCACAATGTTGAGAATGAGTTGACCTTGTTAGATCTCTACAACTCAAAATAGAAAGATGGAGAAAGCCTAGCAGAATACTTGCAACAATGGCAGAACCTTACCACCAGGTTATCATACCAACCGCCAGAAAATTATTTGACCAAAATCTTCATTGATAACCTGCATCCTAAGCTATCCCACTACATGCGGATGAATTGTCTCCAAACATATCAAGATATCAAGAGCAAGGGGATAGGTATTGAAAAGGCCCTCCTAGATGAAGGCACAATCTGGCACTTCAAAAATGATGCCCAAAAACCCAACAATGATAAATCTCGTTACTGGAATCGTAACAAAAATGTTGTTACTGATGGAGCCACTGATACCAAGCATGTCCAATTTGTTGTAGCTAGTCCTTCGTCAACTCCTACATACCAACAAAAAAAAGTGCCCATCCATCAGCAACCTCCTCAAGTCCATCAACAACCCATGCAACAATATCTTTCTCAGAATAATCAGCAGAATTATCAGCAGCAAGCCCATCAAGCCTATCAAGGTAACCCAAACAATCAAGTCAATGCCGTCAATATTGCTCCCAAGCAGAAAAAACCCAGAGCTCAAAATTATCCAAAGAAGACCTTCACACCACTAGGTGAACCTCTAGATGTTATCTTTCATCGCATGGCCAAGGCCAACTTAATTACATATCCACCAATTCAGCCAGTTGATGATACCACCCCCAAGCCTGATTGGTACAAAGATCATGAGCACTATGATTATCATCGTGTCAAAGGACATACTACCTTGAAGTGTATGAGACTCAAAAACTATATCCAAGATCTCATTGATCAAAAAGAGATTTAAGTAGATACACCTGCTCAAGCCTCACCAAATGCCAATTTAAAAATTTATCAGAATGTGTTCCCACAACACAATGCTGGGAAGAATCAAGCTAATACCAATCATCCCTAGAATCATGGTAAAGGAAAGCAAGAAGATCACACTACTGCCTACATCAACTATGATAAATTTGTTGGATGTATAACCCAAGATAAGCCCACAGTCAATACCATCCATGTCAGAGGAGCAGACAGTCAATGTGCTGTTACCACTTGTAGGGGTCGAATAACTATTGTTGGTGCCCGTCCAAGGCTAGTACAAAATGCACACAATGCATAGTACAACCTCATAGAACATCTTGGGAATACACCAGACCAAATATCCATCTTGGACCTTCTCTGCACTTCACCTCTCCATCAGGAGATCCTCGACCGAGCTCTCAAAGAAGGACATGTCCCCACAGACATTAACACAACCCAATTTGAGACCCTTGTGGGACATCTTTCTGTAGCTTGTGCTTTATCCTTTAAACCATCTGACATGCCAGTCATTACACCTGACCATACTCTTCCTCTCTGCATTGCCGTCATGGTCAGAGACTTTGCCATCAAACGGGTCTTAATAGATAATGGCTCAGCTCTAAACTTGTGTACTTTAAAATTCATTCAGCAGATTGGGTTCACCCAGGCTGATATAGCACATGAAGTGATCACTATCAAAGCCTATGATAACTTGGAGCGTACCTCAGAAGGTACCATTACTTTGCCCATTCAGCTGGACCCCGCAACACAAGATACTATTTTCCATGTTGTTGATCTTGACCTACCATTTAATATCCTCCTAGGCTGACCATGGATTCATTCCATTAAGGCTATACCATCTACTTACCATCAGTGCATCAAATTTCTGCATCAAGGCATTGAGGTTACCATCCATGCTGACCCCCAACCCTTCACATACTATTGTGCGATGGAAGCATCATTCCCTCAATCCACTCATTGTCCTGGAACTGAGATTGGTACTTCTATTGCTAGCTCATCCCGATCCCATTATGATCCAGAAACCATTCTCACCTCCACCCTCTCTTCCATCAAGATCAATAACCAGGGTTGTGGTGAATATAGCCTACATGATGCATTTGTCGTAGGGGCCCTTCCGCTTGATCCACATACTCAAGGGTGCCCAGATCACCAAAGCAAGCCTATTGAAGAGCATCATGAAATCAAGAAAATCGGATCTATGACTTTTGAATCCCATGGAAACATAAACAGTCAAGAGATGGATCTTGACATAAATAGGTTGTTGTATAAAGATCCCCCATCCCCTGACACTCAACTCATTGGCTATTTCAAAGATAAGTATCCCAAACAATATAAGTATACCACTGAACAATGGCATTATCAAGGCGGTGGTCTAGGGCCACAAGAAGGCGGCAACCAATATGCCATCACACCATCAAAGAATCCTGAACATCAGGGTCTTGGTTTTAATACCCCTCGCTTGCATATACAAGGGCCCAATACTACAATTGGGGGCACCAACATGACTAGTGTTCCCCTCTTAAATAGCTAGGATGACCTCATAATGATCAAAGACATCCTTGAAGAGAAAGAAATCAGATCCTACGATGATATCTTTGATGATGACACCCTCCTAGGGACTTTTGTCCTCCGATAACTCGCCATAAATCTCATAGAACTTCCCCTCACCCACCCCAAACTCATAGACTGGGACCAACCAAACATTACACACATCGATGAGTTCCAAAGCATGGAAGCACTCCTAGAATTCATGGGGGCATCAGGCCCACAATCAGTTCAAGATTTAGAATCATCTCACATCTACAAGCTTGACCCAGAGGGATACTTTGGGGAAGAGGCAAGCTTTAGCTACAAAAGAGAAATAGAAAGAGTAAAACATGAGTCCTTATGTGAAAACCCTTCTAGGGCACATTCTGATTCCAAAAAAGTAAAAATAAAGAGCGTATCTTCTAGTTAAAACTTGGCAATTCAAGCACTAGAAGATGAAGACTTGCCTCTTCCTCCCATCCAGGATTACAGACCTGAGAAATCACCTATCATCATAGAAGAAACCAAGCCAGTCAACTTAGGTACAGAGGAATGTTTGAGGATCACCTACATTGCAGCCAACATGACAAAAGGTGAAGAAATGGCTTTCACTGCGCTACTTCAAGAAGCTACTACAAACTTTGCATGGTCATATGCACACATGCTTGGGCTTGATCCTAATCTTTTCATTCATCATCTAGCAGTGGATCCTAATATCAAGCCAGTAAAGCAGAAGCTACGCAAAATGCATCCCAAAGTAGCTCTATTGGTAAAATCAGAACTAGAAAAGCTCCTAGATGCAAAGATTATCAGAGCTATAGATTACTCAGATTGGATCTCCAACATGGTACCTGTCACAAAGCCTTCAGGAGACATCAGAATATGCACAAATTTTAGGGACTTGAACAAGGCATGTCCTAAAGATGATTTCCCGCTACCTAACATAGACATGATTGTAGACCTTACAGCGGGCCATGAAATGTTGTCACTAATGGATGGATTTTTAGGCTACAATCAGATTCATATAGCAGAAATAGATCAACATAAAATAACATTCACTACTCCATGGGGCACCTTCTGCTACAACATGATGCCATTCAGGTTAAAGAATGTAGGAGCCACATATCAGAGAGTGATGATAGCAATCTTCCATGACATGATCCACAAGATCCTAGAGGACTATGTGGATGATATTCCTGCAAAATCAAAGACACGCCATGGACACCTTGACATTCTTGAGAGTGTGTTTGATCGCCTGCAGCACTAAGGGTTACGGCTCAATCCAAAGAAATGTGTCTTTAGTTTTACATCTGGAAAGCTCCTAGGTTTCATAGTATCACGACGAGGCATAGAGATAGACCCCAAGAAGGTCAAAGCAATAACAGAGATGCCTCCACCAAGAACACTCAAATAGATTAGAAGCCTACAAGGAAAGCTTCAATCAGTGTGTCGGTTCATTTCTCAGTTAGCAGACAAGTGCCAACCTTTTACGCATCTCCTATGCAAAGACACAAGCTTCAAATGGGATCCCATATGTCAAAGAAGCTTTGATAAGCTCAAGGAGTATCTTGCCAATTCTCCAATCCTAGTACCACCAATTCTAGGATGCCCTCTCATACTCTACATCTCAACAACCACTACAGCACTGGGGGCACTCTTAGCTCAGCATGATGATGACAACAAGGAGAGAGCCATCTATTACATCAGTTGAACTCTTGTCGGATATGAGCTTAATTATGCACCTATGGAAAAAGCATGCCTTGCAGTGGTCTTTGCCACTCAAAAGCTTAGACATTACATGCTCAGTCACATAATCAAGCTCATTTCAAAGGTGGACCCCCTCAAATATCTACTATCAAAGACAACTCTCATAGGTCGTATGGCAAAATGGGTCATGTTACTCAGTGAGTTCGACATCCAGTATATTGATCGCAAAGCAATCAAAGGGCAAGTCATTGCTGATCAGCTAGTAGAAGCACCACTGGTGGATGCCTATCCACTAATCATGGAATTCCCTGATGAACACTTATGTGTGATTGAAGAACAACCCATGTGGAAACTATACTTTGATGGCTCCTACACATCACATGGATCAGGGGTAGGAATCCTATTCGTCACACCTCAAGGTGACTACATCCCAAAATCATTCAAATTGGGATTCCCATGTACCAACAACATTGCAGAATATGAGGCACTCATCTCAGGTCTCAAAACAGCCATTCAGTGGAATATCACAGAATTACAAGTGTTTGGAGATTCACAGCTAATTATCAAACAAGTCCTAGATGAATATCAGACAAAGGATGACAAGTTGCTACCTTACAAAGAGCTGGTGGACAAACTGAAAGAGCATTTCCTACATCTATAGTTCACATAGATCCCAAGACTTTAGAACAAAGTAGTAGACGCAATGGCAACCATTGGATCCTTGTTAGAAATCCCACATGATGCATCACAGTATGAATTCCTAGTCGAGCAGCTACATACGCCAGCTTATGAGAACGTCGATGTAGAAATGGTGTGTGTCTTGGTTGGTCCTCAGTCCCCATGGTACCACAACATCCATGCATATCTAAAGAATGGTATCATATCTCCCCATCTCACCAATAACCAATGCCAAAACCTTATTCGTAGAGCTTCCCACTACACTCTTGTAGCCAACACCCTTTATCATCACGGGTATCACAATATCCTCTCTAGGTGTTTAGATTCAAACAAGGTCATCCTAGCTTTACAAGAGGTTCACGCTGGAATTTGTGGTGCCCACACAAGTGGCATGGTTCTAGCTAAGTAGTTGCTTTGAGTTGGGTATTATTGGCCAACCATGGAAAATGACACTTGTGAATTTGTCAGAAAATGTTTACCATGTCAGCAACATGCAAATCTGATTCATGCACCAGCACAAGACTTGCAGCCCATTGCGCCACCTTGGCCATTTTCATGTTGGGGCTTTGACCTTGTCGGCTTAATCACTCCCCTTTCCTCGGATGGACACAAGTACATAATAACTGCCACAGAATACTTCACCAAATGGGTTGAAGCGATTCCGCTCACCCTAACTACTGGCATCCAAATATCCAAGTTCATCCTTTACCACATCATCTGCCGCTTCGGCATACCATCTACCATTTTCATAGACCATGGCACACCTTTTGAAAACAAGCATGTGGATGATTTGTGTGCCAGACTCCACATCCATCACCATTTCTCCAGTCCATATTTCCCTCAAGGAAATGGCCAAGCTGAGGCAACCAACAAAACTATCTTGAAAATCCTCAAGAAGGTTGTCAATGATTCTGGTCGTGACTGGCACCTCCAAATCAATCCTGCCCTTTGGGCATACTGCACTTCCTATCGCACTCCCACAGGCACCACCCCATATTCCCTTGTATATGGTGCTGAAGCTATTCTACCGATCGAGGTCGAGCTCCCATCATTGCGAGTCTCCATGAAGAACTACACCACTGATGAAGATTATCGTGTAGCCCGTCTCACATAGCTAGACTTGTTAGATGAAAAGAGACAGTAAGCATATGATCACCTAGTTGCATACCAGAATTGACTCAAAAGGAGTTATAACAAAAAGGTCCATCCTAGACAGTTCCAGGTCGGTGACATGGTTCTTAAAGAAAATTAGAAGGTCTAAGAAAATCATGAAAAGAAAGGCAAGTTTGAGCCTACTTGGCTGGGCCCCTATGTGGTCACCTCATGCTTTGGCTCCGGAGCTTATCAGCTATCTACACTAGAAGGAGAGCCTTTGAATGATCCAATCAACATCATACATCTGAAGAGGTTCTATGCCTGAACCAGATCCTACATATTCAAAAAATCCATAAAAATTGGAAAAAGTAGCAAAAAAATCAAAAAATCAAAAAAAGCAAAAAAAAAAAAAGAAGAAAAGAAAATAATCGTCCAATGGTGAAAACTTGGCAATTCAAGCGCCTTGGACAAGTATGTTGGTGAAAACCTGGCAAATAGGCACCATACATAGTGGACCGATTCATTATCTATCAAACTCCCATCCCCCATCCCACCATCTCAGTCCTCTTTCTCCCATCCCCATCCCCATCCACCATCCCCCAGCCATAAACCTTCCGCAACACCACAATCCCTTTTGCCCATATCTTGCACATATCTTGTATATCTTGTACACTCCCCTGTGTCATGCCATCCTTCCTGTATAGCGAGATCTTCCTATCCCCAATCTTGAGCTTCTTTACATATCCGTTGTAAATATCCTCGCGTCTTGTTGTACATATCCTCGTTAGTCCTACAGCAGCATTTGATCAGAACACTTTATCCTACCCAGCCTTGTACTTCAACAACATCACTTGTCGACTATTCTTGGTCACCATGATTATTCTTTGACTTCATCATTTGCCAGCAAACACCAACACTCATTCTCTCATCAATCAGCGGGTCCTTGAGGATGTATCCTTCCTCTTGTCCGATCTAATCTTCCCCCCATCAAATCAGTCAAATCAAATCTCTCTCCTTGGCAAAGGATGTCTTTTTGGAGTTATCATTTTGGCCTTGGATTTTGTCCTTTGGGTCTTGTTAATCTTTTACGAATTCTTGTTGTTCTCTACTCAAAGTCGCCATGATCCTTTATATCATGGTGTGCTGCAAATGAGGATAATCTGGGGCAAGGTCTTTTGATCTTTTGCTTCTGCCTGTGAGTCAGTCGTGTGTTTGTGGTTTCTTCAGCATCATTTCCACCATGCCTCCTTCGGGTTTCATGTGTGATGCTGGGGCAACCCTGTGTGTCTTTTTAGCATTGATCCTATGCAACACTGGTGACAAGGCCTCATGATCCCAGTATCCTTGGTAGGTCTCTAGCATTGCTATATTAAACTAGGTTGTGCTCTCCACATTTGCACTTGGAGCTTCCCTATCTCCCCTGCATCCTACATCATATAGATTAATCTTGCATCCTCATATAGTTGCATCCTGCATTTTGCATTTCATCTCATCTTGCATTCACCCATATTTGCTCTTGGAAGCTTGGTTATTTATCTCCCCTTCTTCCTCGGCCCTCCCTTCTTTGTTTCCTTTCGAAAAAATTCCACAACGTTTACTCCTTGCATTATTTTCTCGAGGGGGCACAACCCCTCATTCCTCTAAATTCTAGCCTTGGGCATCTTATTTTCTTGTCTTTGACGCCATGCCACTTGCGGCATCACACCAAAGAGGGGAAAAATGTAGACACCTAAAAATCCTTTAGAAAATAAAGTATTTTTATTTTCTGAAAAATCCCCGATGACATCATCATTTATTAATTAATTATTTATTTAATTAATTAATTTATTTTTATGTCATTAAATCCCTTTTTCTTAATTAAAAATATTTAATTAAGAAATCCCTTCCAAAAATGTTTAAATCTTATTTAAACATTATCTCCTTATTTATTAATTATTTTAATTAATAAATTGACCAAAAATCCCAAAATAAATAATTAATTTATTTTTTGCCCAAAACTTGGCCAATTTCTTTAAGACCACTAACCTCTTCCAAAATCTTCTAATCCTTCTTTACTTTTGATTAAAGGCTAATCCCATCTTTTCTAACCCTAATCCCAAAGCTAAATATTTAAATTTCATATTTATTGAAAATATTTCAATAAATATTCCCAAAACTTAAGCTTTTGGAATGAATAAACTTTTATTCCATGAAACCAAGGAGAATTCTAGACTCTTCTAGAATCTTCTCAAATCCAACCTCTTCACCCATCCTAATCCTAAAATCCCCTAATCCTAATCCTAATTCCTCCCTTAACCTTGTCACATTCCCTAAACAAGGTTAGCCAACTCTTAAGCTTACCCCAAAGTCAACAAAGAGGGCTTCCCTTTTTGAAATGCATTGAAGGCATTTAAGGCCTCCTTATCCCTCTTACATGCATTTATGGTGCATTTAAGAAGCCCCTCACGCCTTTCTTACACCCTTTGACCTTAGGCACATTTCTCAAATTGTGCACATTCCTCCCATCTTTCAATCCAATGCCCTTGTGACACTTGTCACAAGGAGGTGATCCCTAAACTAGCACAATCCATGTGCTCCCCTTTGAATGAATTTTGGCCTCTCTTAAGGATTTCAATCCTGGCCACTCATTCTTCCTTCCAAATCCTATAAATACCCCTCCTTTCAAGAGCAAAATCAATTAGCTTACTTTCATTTTCATGCACTGTTATAATGCCATTTTCATGTTAGATCTTAGCAAATCATTCTAATTTAGTTTACTTTCAAGCATTTTAGCTCATCATAGTTTAGTAATAATGGATTAACATAGCTTTTCTTATTGTTTTGCATAGCATAGCATCATATCACATCTCTAATTTGGTCTAAAATCAATCTTAGATTCCTCATCATGTAGCTTAATCTTCATTAAAGCATTTTTGGATCCTTGAGGCCTTAGGGGCAAATCAGGTGTTCTATACCTATTTTTGTGCCATTTTGAGGTTTTCATGGATCTCAATCCATCTTAGAATGCATTTTAGTATGCTCCAAGTGCTTAGAGAGAACACCCACATCCCCCTTATCAGAGCAAATCAAACAGTGCTTGGGTGCACCTGTTTCTGGCTCAATCTGAGGTGGCTAGCTTAGAGTTTCCTTATTTTTGTTTTGATTGTATGCTAGATTAAACTCTTAACATTTGATTGATTTGAGCCTTCCAAAATAGCTAATAGGTACCCTCGAAAGCCTTGCACATAGTTTCTTATATCTAAAATTTCTCATCTATTCTTACATTGTTACTTTCAACCATCTTCCTTAATCTCAGATTGAAATATTTGTATGCCTTGCTTTTAATAGAGTAACCAAGGAAGATACCTTCATCACTTCTAGTATCAAATTTACCTATCTCATCATCCCTCTTGATATAACATTTTCTACCAAAAATTCTAAAATATTTTAAAGTAGGAGTCTATGTTGGAGATTTGCTACCAAGCCAGTACTAACTATATGTTTGTCATTGATGACAAAATATGGAAATTAGCATGCATGGAAGTATTATGTAGTAAGCCTTTAGTATATGATGCATGGACATGATATCAACATGATATCATGGGTGCAGATGTTAACTATAATTACATACAGTTATATAGCAGCTTGTGTCAGCAGTGTTCCTGACAGAGTTACAGGTAGTGTTCTATGTATGGTTGTTCGTACAGTTGTCTTATGGGCATGCACCCTAGGATATATGTTGAAGACATGTTAGTGATTTTTTAGTTATGAACACATAGTCTAATGATGAATGCAAGTGAGGTTATGCAGTCGCTATTCACTAGTAGCAGTTTCCTGTGTTTGTTTAAAAGAGTCGACAGAGATTTTATTGTTTCTTGAGTTGTGCCTATCTTGAGGATATGCACCCTTGGAGTTAACCTTGGAGAAGTTTTATTGATGTTTAGTTAAGAGAGCATAATTTAATTCAGCTTACAATGAAAGTTCTAGTTGTTTTGGTAGAGTCGACAGTGTGTGGCGTGCGTCTACAATTAGTTTATTAGATAGGTCCCAAAATGAGTTGTGTGCATAATAGAGCTGATAGAATGTTTGTTGGAGTTTATTATGATTTCTCTAATATGATTTCAAGGTGGTTCTAATTGGCTGACTTGATTATATCATTTGAAGGAAAGATATTTATAGGCAGTCATTGGTGATTGCTTGAGTGTGGTTCATGGTTGATTAAGCAGAGCAGAGCAAAGTGTGTGAAGTGTTGAACCCTTAGAAAAAGGTCTATGTGACCAATTAGAGTATGTGTTCTATTCATTGGAATTGATCAAGACATCAAGTCAAAGCATAATTCACCAAGATCCAAATATAGTATGTATCTATTATTCAGAAGGTTGTAGCCTTTGCCCATTTGAGCAGTGAGCTCTTGGACAGTGTGTCCTCTCCCCTAACAGGGACAATTGTAAATGACTCCTAACAGGGTCTCACCCTTAACCAGGTCTACTATATTTAATATATTGTAAAGCTACTGCTAATAGGGTAAAGGATCTTCTATCAAGGATCATTATACACTAGTACAAAATATTAGTGGGTATCAAGCCCCACTGGGGTTTTTACCTATTTGGGTTTCCCTGTAACCAAAATATTGGTGTTGTGTTCAAGTTTTCTTTCATTGTGTTTATGTTTTATGTTTAAGTATACTTAATTGGATAAAGAATTGAAACTTATAGATAACTGATTCACCCCCCCCCTCTCAGTTATCTCTTGGGACTATTCCCATCAATTGGTATCAGAGCCAAGTGCCTTAGAGAGAAAGTTTAATAGCTTGAGGTTGATGAGATGGCATACTTTAGGAAAGAAAGTCCTAAGTTTGATGGAGATAATTATCTTGATTGGAAGAACAAGATGGTGACCCATTTGCAGTGCATTGCTTTTGAATTTTTTAATGTAACCATCCAAGAAGCCAAGATTCCTAAATTAGAAGACCTTGAAAAATATGATGCTATTGATGCTCAAAAGGAATTGTTTCATCAGAATGCTATTGCTAAAGAATCCCTTATAAGCGCCCTATCTGATGGTGAATTTTCAGAAGTAAAAAAGATAGATACAGCCCATAAAATTTGGAAGCACCTTGATGACATTTTTGAAGGAGACAAACAAGAAAAGGATGTGCGCAGAAAGACATGGAAGAAAAGATGCAATGCATTAGAGATGCTACCTAAAGAAAATATCAGAGCTTACAATCAGAAGATTAATGAAGCAGTTGTTGGAATCGAGAACAATGGTGGAGAGATTTCTAATGAAGACATTATGGACAAGTTGATGACTACTCTTAATCTGAAATATGAAAGTAAGATCAACATCCTTGATGAGACCATGTAGCTTACATCAAATTTCAAGAGAGAGATCTTGATTAGAAAAATCTCAGCTTTTGAGATTTCAAGATTGAAGACAGAACCAAAGAGTGAGACAACTTTCAAAGCAATAGTTCATGGTAAGAAATCTGCAAACACTTTTGGTAATTTTGATGATGATGATGATGAAGATAAAACACTAGATGATTTTATTGCTATGATTTCCAAAAGAGAAAAGAAAAGAAAAGGAAAATATGAAGGTCAATTACCATTTAAATGCTTTTCATGTAATAAGATTGGTCACTTTGCATCTAAGTGTCCCACTAGAGCTAGAAAGTTCAAAAAGGACTATAAGCCTAAGTATTCTAAGGAATGCTACTATGATGGAGATGGAGTCTCAGATGAGGAATCAGGTTAAGAATAAATTGGATTCATTGCTATTATAGACAAAACAATTATTAAGTCAGTTCCTAAAAATGAGAAAGTGAATCAAGAGCTAGCATTGATTTCCCAAGCAGATATAAGAACAAACTGGATTATAGACAGTGATTTTTCACATCACATGATAGGTGATAAACATAGGTTTGTTCATTTGGAAAAATATAATGGAGGTATGGTCAGATTTGGAGAGAACACTCCTAAACCTATAGCTGGTAGAGGAGCCATCACTTTGGATGGAAAGAACAATATTGCTGATGTTCTTTATGTTAATGGTTTGAAACATAACCTTCTCAGTGTTGGATAGTTACTTGGTAAAGACTATCAGTTGGAGTTCAAAGATGAAAAATGCATCATTAACAAAAAAGATGGTGTTATGATTGCATCAGGCACAAAGACAAGAGGTAATGTTTTTCAACTCAATTCAGAAGCAAGTTGTTTTGTTGCTAAAGTTGATGAAAGTTGGTTGTGGCATAAAAGACTATGTCATATCAATTTTGATAACATAGTAAAGATAAGCAATGTTAAACCAGTAAGAGATCTACATACCATAGCAAAGACAATTGATACTATATGTAGGGAATGTGTGCTGGGGAAGCATGTGAGAAATTCATTCAGGAGCAAGCAAAATTCAGCAAAGAACAAGTTGGATCTGATTCATACAAACCTATGTGGACCAACTCAAACAAGATCATACTATGGTGAAAGGTATTTTAGTTTTTTTGTTGATGATTATACTAGGATGATATGGGTTGCATTCTTAAAAGATAAGTCAGAAGCTTTTGAGAAGTTCAAAATATTCAAAGCTAAGGTTGAGAATGAATCTGGATTAAAGATAAAATGTTTGAGATCGAATAGAGGAGGAGAATTTACCTCTGATAGATTCTATGAGTACTGTGAAGAACATGTCATAAAGAGATAGTTAAGTAAACCTAGAACACTTTAGTAGAATGGAATTGCAAAGAGAAGGAATAGGATCATTCTTGATATAGCACGCACCATTATGATACAAGGAAAAGTTGCACACACCTATTGGAGAGATGCGGTCAATACAACAGTCTATACAATCAATAGAATTTAGTTAAGGCCTGGTGTTAACAAAACACCTTATGAGCTATGGTTTGGTAATGTTCCCACTATAAAATACTTTAGAATATTTGGAAGCAAGTGCTACATCAAGAGGGATGAAGTAGTAGGCAAGTTTGTTGCAAGAAGTGATGAAGGTATTTTTCTTGGTTACTCTACGAAAAGTAAAGCTTATAGATGTCTCAATTTAAGATTGAAAAAGATCATTGAAAGTGATCATGTAAAGATTGATGAAAATTTTATGATTCAAGAAAGATATCATGATTACTCACCCATGATTGAAGAAGAACCTAGACCCTCTACTAGTGAGACAATAATTGAGGAAATTTTTGATAGCATTGATGTGTTGTTCAATGACCCTAAGACAAGTGAAGAAGGTACTCCTAAGGCTGATGAGTCAGCATCACCTAAAGTTCCAAAGTTTACATCAAGAAATCATTCCAAGAAAGACATCATTGGAGATTAGAGTGGCAACGTCTTAACAAGATCACAAGAAAGGAACTCAACTAGCAATGATGTGGTATGTTTACTATCTCAAATTGAACTTTTAAGTGTTGAAGATGCTTGTAAGGATTCAGATTGGCATGATGCTATGAAAGAATAACTTGATCAGATCATTAAGAATGACACTTGGGAACTGGTCCCAAGACCTAGTGATAAGAATGTGATTGGAACAAAGTGGATATTCAGAAACAAGATGAATGAAGATGGTACATTAGTAAGAAATAAAGTAAGATTAGTATGTAAGGGTTATGCACAGAAAGAAGGCATTGATTATTTAGACACATTTTCACCTGTGAGTAGATTAGAAGCTATTAAGATGTTTTTAGCTTATCCTTGAAGGATTCACCTTATCAGACTGACCTGATATCATATGTAGATTGAAGAAGGCCCTCTATGGACTTAAGAAAGCCCCTAGAGCATGGTATGAGAGACTAGATGGATACTTAACAAAGATTGGATTCAAGAAAGGAGCAACATATTGTAATCTTTTCATTAGAGAGACATCTAAAGGTTTACTACTTGTAGCTATATTTGTTGATGACATTATCTTTGGAGGTAATGACAAACTTAGTGCTGAATTTTCCAAAGAAATGCAGAATGAGTTTGAGATGAGTATGATTGGTCCTATCAAGTACCTTTTGGGATTAAATGTGCATCAGACAAAAAAAGGGATTTTTATTAATCAATCAAAGTATGTGAAAGAGATACTGAAGAAATTCAAGATGGATGATTGCAAGCCAATAGGAACCTAACATTGTATAAGTCTATGATTGGTAAACTCATTTATCTTACTCAAACTAGACCTAACATTTCCAATGTAGTTGGTATAGTTGGAAGATTTGCAACAGAGCCTAAACAAAGTCACCTCATGGTAGTAAAGAGAATATTTAGATACTTGTAGGGCACTATAGATTATGGTCTATGGTATCCTAATTTAGAAAATGTTGAGTTTCATGTGTACATGGATGCAGATTGGGTAGGATGTGTTGATGATAGAAAAAGTACTTCAGGTGGAGCAGTGTTTCTTGGTGATAGACTTGTCACTTGGACAAGAAAGAAACAAAACTGTATTTCTCAATCAATAGCAAAAGCAGAGTATGTTGTAGCAGCCTTGAATTGTTCTACAATTTTTTGGATCAAGTAGATGATAAAAGATTTTAGAATTCAGATTGATTATCCAAATTTTATTCACTTTGATAACACTAGCACTATCAATATGTCAAAGAATAGTGTGATGCATGCAAAGAAAAAACACATTGAGATCAAGTATCACTTCCTAAGAGAGAAAGTGGTAGAGAAAGAAGTCAAGTTGGACTATGTGAGTACTAAAGAACAACTGGCAGATATATTCACAAAGCTCTTGCCTAAGGATACTTTTGAGTATCTTAGGGGTAAGTTGGGAGTAATTCCCTTCCTTGATTCTTCTTAGAAGTAGGAATGGCATTAGTCCTTAGGGACTGATGGAGGATTGACTACTCTACCTCAAGAGTAGTACCGGTGCTTAAAATGAGTAGCGCCCTTTGCCATTGATGTCAAAGTGGGAGTATATATATAGAGTCATGAAAAAATAAAGTAAAAAGAGGAGTAATATACTAAGATAGAGCAGCATTTAGTTATGATAGCAGTACAATTGAGGAAATGGAGAATATTATAAAAGAAATGTTCATTTGGGTTGATGGTGGTTTTTCATTCCACATGTTGGCATCAATGCCAAAGGGGGAGATTGTTGGAGATTTGTGAGTAGCCCAATACTGACTATATGTTTTTCATTGATGACAACATATGGAAAGTAGCATGTGTGGAAGTATTATGTAGTAAGCCTTTAGTATATGATGCATGGACATGATATCAGCATGATATCTTGGGCACAAAGGTTAATTGTAAGTACAGATAGTTATATAGCATCTTGTGTTAGCAGTGTTCCTGACAGAGTTACAGGCAGTGTTCTATGTATGATTGTCCATACAATTGTCATATGGGCATGCACCCTAGCATATATGTTGAAGACATGTTAGTGATTTTTTAGTTATGAATGCATAGTCTAGTGATGAATGCAAGTGAAGTTATGCAGTCGCTATTCACTAGTAGCAGTTTGTTGTGTTTGTTCAGAAGAGATGACAGAGATTTTATTGTTTCTTGAGTTGCGCCTATCTTGAGGATATGTACCCTTGGAGTTAAGCTTGGAGAAGTGTTATTGATGTTTTTTTAGGAGTGCATAAGTTAATTCAGCTTACAGAGAAAGTTCTAGTTGTTTTGGTAGAGATGACAGTGTGTGGCATGCATCTACAATTATTTTATTAGACAGGTCCCAGAATGAGTTGCGTGCATAATAGAGCCGATAGAATGTTTGTTGGAGTTTATTATGGTTCTTTAATATGATTTCAAGGTGGGTCTAATAAGCCGACTTGATTATATCATTTGAAGGAAAGATATTTTTAGGTAGTCATTTGTGATTTCTTGAGTGTGGTTCATAGTTGATTAAGCAGAGCAGAGCAGAGTGTGCCAAGTGTTGAACCATTAGAAGAAGGTCTATGTGACCAAGTAGAGTATGTGTTCTATTCATTCAAACTAATCCAAATAGTAGGTCAAAGTGAAATTCACCAAGATCTAGATATATTATGTATCTATTATTCAGAAAGTTGTAGCCTTCACCCATTTGAGCAGTGAGCTCTTGGACAGTGCGTCCTCTCCCCTAATAGGAACAATTGTAAAAGACTCCTAACAGGGTCTGACCCTTAACTAGGTCTACTATACTTAATATATTGTAAAGCTACTCCTAACAAGGTAAAGGATCTTCTAGCAAGGATCATTATACACTAGTACAAAATATTAGTGGGTATCAAGTCCCACCGGGGTTTTTACCTATTTGGGTTTCCCTGTAACCAAAATATTGGTGTTGTGTTCAAGTGTTCTTTCATTGTGTTTATGCTTTATGTTTAAGTATACTTAATTGGATAAAGAATTGAAACTTATAGATAAATGATTCAACCACCCCCCCCCCCTCTCTCTCAATTATCTCTTGGGACTATTCCTGATAGTGTGATCAAACCATAGTTCATAGGGAGTCTTACTTGTGCCATCTCTGATCTGAATTTGGTTTAATGTGTACACTACTATTCCAACAGCCTCTCTCCAATGTACATGAGATATATTTCATTCGATGAACATTGTCCTGGCAACATCAAGTATAGTTTTGTTTCTTTTCTCTACTATCCCATTTTGTTGTGGAGTCCTAGGAGTAGATGCTTGTCTTTTTATTCCATGCTCTTCATAGTATGAATTGAATAAATTTGATGTAAACTCTCCACCATTGTCTGATCTTAAACACTTTATTTTCACTCCTTCAACAAGTAGTACATTGTCTGTATTGGTCTTTCCATCTAGAGTGATGGATCCTACTCCTATGATGGATTTTGGGAGATTATCCCCAAACCTTACAACACCTCCATCATAATTTACTAAATTAACAAATTTATTCTTATCACCAGTCATGTGATGAGAACATCCACTGTCAATTATCCATTTAGTTTTTTTGTCAACATTAGATACTAAGGCTTTTTCCTCATGAACAGGTTCATCTTTAATAGCAAAAAATTCTATCTCTGAATTTTCTAAATCATCATCATCATCATTAGAGATTCCTTCACTGGCACTATAAAATTATTTATCTCTTCTATTCTTTGCATAGTCATGTTTATATTTAGGAATTCTTGTAGGACATCTAGATGCAAAATGACCTATCTTATTACATGAAAAACATTTCAAAGGTAATTTGCCTTCAAATTTGCCCTAAAAGAAGATTCAACTTTAGGAGTAGCTTCTCCCAATTCCACAGCTTCAAAAGTGGTTAACTTTTTGATCAACATCTCTCTACTAAAGTTTCGAGTTAGGGATATAGTTTCCTGAATAGACATTGCCTTGAATTTGTAAGTAGGAGTTAGAGATCTAGGAATCTTTGCAATGACTTCTTCTTCATTATAAGTACCTCCAAAATTTCTGATTCCAACTATAGCTTTTGTAACCCTTTGAACATAGGCTCTAATGCTTTCATCTTCATTCATTTGCAGCTTCTCCATCTTTGTCTTCCAATTTTGTAACTTCTCTTGTTTGGTATATTTGTCTCCTTCATAGAGTGCATCCAGTTTGTTCCAAATATCATGTGCCAAATCTAGATCTTTAATTTCAGTAAACTCACCGTCATATAGTGCACTGATCAATGCTTCTCTTGAGACCATATTGCATGAAAATAGTTTCTTTTCATCATTGGTAGCTGACCCTAAGTCATTCTCAACCTTCAAAGTTTCCTTCTTTTCCACAATCATCCAATAGTCTATGCCCAAGCATAGAAAATGTGTTCGCATCTTGTTTTTCCAACTATCAAATTTTTTAGGATCAAACTTAGGACTATCCTTCCTATAGAATGTCATTTTCCAAGATCACCTCAAGCTGTTAAGCTTTCTCTTCGAGGACCACAAGATCTGATACCAATTGTTAGGATTAATAGTCCATAATACAACTGAGAGTGGGGGTGAATCAATTGTATAAAAGAATATTAAACTTTAAACTTGAAGCTTATCAATATCAGATCCAATGAACACCAACACAACAACATAATATTTTGGTTATGGGGAAACCCTGTTAAAGGTAATCCTTTTTAGAAGATATAGCCCTGTTAGGAGTTTTTTACAACATTATAGTACATAGTCCTTGTTAGAGAATAGACCCTATTAGGAGTCAAGAAAAAAAGGGGTGCTCACTACCCAAAGAAGGTTAAGTCCACCTTCTGAACTCACTAGTTCACAACAAGTGTATATGAAGAAATACACAATCTTTTGAACTATTTTCCAGCAACTATATTTTCTTTATCAGTTCCAATGAAGTCCACAAACAATCCTCTACTCTACATAATTTAGACACAATTTTTGCAACCTTCTTCTATCACATATATCCATCCATGTCTTTTTCCAAACAAATAACCTTACATTTATACCTTATTACTTTTTACCAAGATCAGGTCAGCCCATAGGGTTTTTCTAATTAAAAATAATATCATAAGCCCTTACTAAGATACCTAGGGTATCTAAAACAAGTTTACAATGATTATATAACAACAATTTAGGACTGACATCCTTGAATTATGCTTGTCAAACAAAACACACTCTTCATTTCCTAAGTCAGCTTTAGAATAAGCCATCACCAAAGCACACATCATAGATGATGTCACCAATAATTCCATACCTTGCACTGACCAATGAACATATATTAGTACCTCTTCTATCATCCTTCAAGATCTCATACCTTGAATCCAATCCTTCTGATATCTATATCAAAAACTCAGAGACTAACTCTGTCAATTCTCACTGTCACGGTCCAGTGACTAGTCTTTACCAAAATAACTATATCTTCCTTAATATGCATCCACTAATGATGAAATCTTAGATATAAGATCACAACATCCATTTGAACTCTCATTTGACTTTGAAACATCTGAAACATCTGTACATCCTCCGTACACTGTGATTACCAGTCTGGTTTCTTCATACAAGCATATGTTGACATCAGTGACAAAATAAAAATGAAAATAGTATTAGTGCCCATTTAGTAATGTAGTGATTAAACATATTAAATGTCTTAATTAGTGCCCATGCATTAGCAATATCCAATAGGTTTCCTCTTGGAACATAGAATAAACTAAAGATGAGGAAGTTAGGAGCGTGTAAGATCTTGTGAAGATTTGATTCAAGGAATGCATATAAATTTAAACTGTCAGATGAGGTGGATATGTATAATATAACATGGTGAGAAAATATAGGGTCTAGATCACTCACCAAATGATATTATAAATCAAAATAAAATCCCTACCCTTAAACCAGTCTGATTAGCACAACTAAGATATTAAGGGTGCTAATGAAAGATCTATGCAAAAGGGGGATTTTTAATTCTTATAGAAATTCATGTTATATGTAAATGATGGTAAATATGATCTATGAAGTAAGTTAAAGAGGTAAATAGGAGGAATGAACTCATCTTGAAGTTAGAATAGGTAAAATGACCTTTGGATTTGAATTTAACAATTGCTACAATGTCAGAATCAGTTGTAACTCCAAACATATGACTATGATGCTTGTAACTATATTCTATGTAAATTCAAGCCAACAAGTTTAGGATGAGGTCATATTGGCTGACCTAGTCCTAGGGGAGGTTATCATGGTTGACCTAGCTCTTTTAGGTCCAAATCTAATGAAAATTTCTTAGGGCCTACAATTAATTCTGAGACTCTCAAATCCAGATCTAGTACTCTTGAAACTATTCGTGTACACAGAAAAGAAGGGGAAAGGGCCGTGGAAATTGGTTTTCCTTTTTCAAAATCCTTTATAGGAATCAAACTTGAAATGAAATTGATATTTTGGAAAGGAAAGATGAAATATAATCTTAGATAGAAAACATAAATCACGCTATACCTCAATGATGCAATGCCTCTTTAGAGGTGATCAAAAGTGTTGATGTGATAGCTTAGACTCCACAAAAACCTAATAGAAAATCATGAGACCAAACCTTTGAATGATATATTTTTTAGTTCTCCATAATGTTGGATTGAGGAATAAATATAAGAAGAAGTAGAAGACTTTACGAATGAATGTTGATCTCCTACCTTGATTGCAAACTCCTTTTCTTGACATCGAATTGGGAAAAGAAGATAGTGTAAGTACCTAAAATGTAGTGTCTAAGAATACCAAAATAAGATAGCATTCACCCAAAAAAAAAAGAAAACACTTATGATAAGACCTACAAAATGAAGACAAAACCAAACTAGAGAATGCAAACCTCAAACCCCAAAGTCTCCAAAATGTAGAAGATTTGTCCAATGGATTGGATATGTGCTCATGAACTATGCTTTAAGCTTGAAAGCCTGTGAGGATTTTGGCATGATAAGGATGATTTGGATAATTTTGGCTCTCAAATGGGCATAATAAATTTTCTTCAATGGTGGAGAAAATGAAGGAGAAAGATGCTCAATATAAAGGAAAATGGGAGGTGAATGGATGGTCAAGATGTAAACTTGAGGAAGGGTTGAGATGAATCCAAGAGAAAGCACATGGATTGTCCTTTCTCAAATGCATAACATTGTGACAAGTGTTACAATTGGGGAGGATGAGAGGAGAGGCCAAATCCTTGAGGAATGTGACCACTTTGGGAGGTGTGAGAGGGGACAAGTGTGTAAGTGATGTGTAAGAGACTTTATGATTTGGCATTGGAGGATGTGGTGATGTGACATGAGGGTTGACTTGAGATGGTTTAGCATTTCTTAATCCTTGGATTATGATTGTGCAAATATCTAAGGGGTGATTAGCTTTGGATTAGAGGGTAAGTGGAGGATTAGGAGGATGTGATGGGAGGAGAGAGAATAAGTGGAGGATTAGATTAGCTAAGCATGGGTTATTAGCTAATTGAGGAGGATTAGCATGAATTTTAGAATTAAATATTTTATTTAATTCCAAGTGGGAGGAAAAAAGGGTTTAGCAATTAATTTAATTAGATAAGTGTATCCATTTAAATTAATAGAAGAATAGGGTTTTAATTAATTATCAGACTATATGATTGTCATTTAGATAATTAATTACACTATAGTTAATTAATTAAATTAATTAACTAGGGGATGACATAAATTAATCAAATAGTAATATTTAATTAATAAGATATCTTAGGAGAAGACTAAATAAAATTACTAAATGATGTAATCAAATTTAGGTGTCTACATTTTTCCCCTCTTCGACATAGTGTTAAAATAACATTATTTCAAAGATGTTTTTAGCAATAGATGACATGAAGAATGGACTAGGTAGCGAGAATGACCCAGATTATGGGTCAGGATGGCTAGACTAGGTGATGCCCCCTTGAGAGGATGATAGGGAAAGAGAAAGGGGCCCAAGCAGCAGCTCAAAAGGAAAAAGGGTGAAAAGGGAAAATGGCATGCTGCAGGCTAGGGAGGATGAACGAGGAAAAGAGAGGTGAAAAAGGAAATGAGGGATGTGATTGGGCATGGGGAGAAGAAATGGGGGTGAAAAGGCATTCAAGGGTGAAAATGAGGGTGCAGAAGGGCCTTCATAAGGGCTGGAGGGGTCAAAATGAAGTCATCTGCACACCAAGAGCTTAGAATTTGTGATTTTTTAGCTCTGATAAGCGAGGATGAGATGGCACAAAGGGGGAAACTGACTCATTGATTTGACATTGTGTGATGTGTACAATAGACATGAGTTCCCAACCGAGAGGTAGGTTTGAAAAACTCAAATTTTTGTTATGTTTTTCATACATTTATTGCTTGTTTTATTTGGAAAACCCACATTCCCACGAGTGCATCATTTGCGGGAATGCACCCGCGCTGGCGGTAACACATTCTCACAAAAAATGGGAGGGTGGGGAAAAAGGGAAGAGTTTTGGTTTTTTTCAAGATTGTGAAAAAAATAGGGCTATGGGGAAACCTTAGCAGGACCGCAATCCCACAAGAATTTCTTGCAAGATCATGTTCCTGCAATGGGGGGGATGAAAATGACATTCCTAGGAGAAAAAAGGGGAGGAAAATGAGTGGCATAAGAATTCCTTCCCATGGCTAGGGGATGGTGGGAATGTGGGAAGGGTATACCCCATGAGAACATGGGGAAAATATTCTCTATGGGAACACGGGGAAAACTAAGCTAGCAGGAATGCAGGGAAAAAGAAGTTTCACAGGAATGTAGGGAAAAAAATTTAGGGTTTCATACAGAAGAAAGGTTGACACATTGGCTTATCTTAGATACAGTGGTCTGTTGATTGATTGACAATTCAGGAGTGACACGCGATGGTCTTGGTTACTACCAAGTAATTTAGTATAGAAGATTGGGTGCAGGTGGATGCACTCGGACTAGGATGTCTGTCATAAATGCAACGGAGGTAGACTTTCATGGCATTAGTGATAGCACTCTGCGAGTGTTGGCACTTAGAGATAGAGATGTTTTATCTCCCAATGGGGGAGATGATCATGAGTTTGGAGGATGTATATCACATCTTCTAGTTACCAGTGTGAGGCACACCCATGGTGGTAGGAGTATACACATAGGTGTAGGCAGTGGCCCCATTACTAGGGTTGGGTGTAGTACTGATCTTGTCGCATGGATAACTAGTATTGGCATAGCATGTGATAGCATTTCCAGTGGCACAATGGGTGCATTTCTATGTGTGTGGACTTATGTCAAGGTATATTTCCCCAGACATGGGTGGGAGGAGTGTGACATTAGCGCTGATTCATGGGATAGTGCAGATAATTGATGTAGGGGTGCCAGTGACATGGGGGACCTTGATGCTTGTGGAGATGTACCATGATCTACATTAGATAGTATACCATAGAGTGAGGACTATGGGGAGGATATTTGGTTTTGCCTCCCTCCTATAGGTTTGGGCATGGGAGCACATAGTTGTGGTATGGTGCTACGGCCCTTAGGATGAGTGGATAGGTAGGAAGAGGAGCCGGTGACATATAGCTGGGGGGACTTGGTGACATACCAAGGTGGTGGGGACACTAAATTTTGGAGAGAGACATTGGATGGGATCACATGGCAACAATACCTAGGTCATGTAGTCTGGGTAGAGGATGTGCGAAAGCTACCATATACAGTGATACTGACATTCTTGATAGGGTGGTATGATTATATTGTAGAGTAGTATAGGCTAGACATGACCTCACAATAGTTCATGTACAAACAAGATGTACCAGGGCTTGCTCAATGGTATCAGTGTGCAACACGGGAGAGAGTGATGGAGTTTGGGCCACCCCAGGATAGGGTGGGGTTACTGGACAAGTATCAGGCTATGTAGCCATTTTAGTGGTATTTAGTTGGTGGGGTGGTGGATCCAAGGACTACACCGGCATATGATGCATGGTTTCAGCCACCTAGGGCAGTAGGGAGATCAAGGTTGCTAGATGGAGAGGGAGCCACAACACCTATGTACAGGGGCTAGGGGAGGAGAGGAGGGAGGAGAGGGAGGATTGGAGGTGGGGACATGGTGAGGATTAGAGGTAGAGATAGAGGAAGGAGAGGAGGAGATGGAGATGGAGACAGAGATAGAGGGGGAGGAGGAGATGTGATGGATGTGGATGGAGGGAGAGGACATGAGAGATAGGTACTTGCAAGATAGGTATCCGAAGGGCCATGACCACCAAGATCACCACCACCAGTAGTAACAAGACCACCACCAGTAGTAGGGGCAAGTTCACCGAGAGGAGGAGGAGATGATACAGCAGGGTGCCTGGCCTCACTATAGGCTGCACATGATAGGATGAACTAGATGCTCTGAGAAGTATAGAGTAAGTGGGATGGTTTGAGAGGGGAGAGAGATGTCTTGGTGGTGGAGAGAGACAACCTGATAATAGAGAGAGATAGCCTAATTGCATGCCTAGCACAATCCATATTGGAAGCATTGATTACGTTGGATGAGAGGGAGTGGCTGTGGGTGGAGAGGGATGCTCTAGTGGTGGAGAGGCATATGTTGAGGGCTGAGAGAGATAGGTTATGGTCAGAGTAGGATTGATTATAGGGAGAGAGGGATACCACCACATGTGGATCACATGAGAAGTCAAGGGAAGTATTACCCCTCCAATGATAGCTCATGAGGCTGAGTCAGCAGATTGGCTGGTATCGAGGGGTGTATCATGCAACAGTGCCTCCTAAGCAGGTTCAACATTATAGGTGGCCAAGTTCCCATTAGTCATAGGGTCAAGGGCTAGTGGGAGCCAAAGGATAGGAGCTAGTGGAAGCCAGAGGATAGGGGCTAGTGGTAGCTAGAGGATAGGGTAGGGGAGCCATTAGTTAGGCCACTCACAGAGTTAGCAGTAGTTGGCCAGTGGCTTGGTACAGATGGTAGAGGTTGACGGATCTAGGATAGGGATAGGTATGGAGATGGATATAGGGGATGTCTGGGTGTCGACAGAGGTGTAGAGCACAAGTATATAGGGTACAATGGGCACCCTGACAGTCTTACAGGTACCAGCAGAGGCAGACCCCTTGGATGGGGATTTTGATATGTAGCCTCCCATAAGAGAGATAGATAGGAAGTGATATGCTATGAGTTTTGATCAGTTACTTATGATTTATTCATTGATGGAGGGCATAGTCCTGATGTAAATGTATATATGTACTTTTTATATGGACATGGACTCAAGAAAAACATTTATTCTTTCATGCTTTGGATTTGGGATATATTTGTATTCTTTTTGTCATGATTATATATATATATAGATATATATAGATATATATAGATAATATATATATTATATATATATATAGATATATATATTATATATATATATATATATATATATATATATATATATATATATATATATATATATATATATATATATATATATATATATATATATATATATATCTATATATATATATATATATATATATATATCTATCTATCTATCTATCTATCTATCTATCTATCTATCTATCTATATATATATCTATATATATATATATATATATATATCTATATATATATATCTATATATATATCTATATATATATATATATATCTATATATATATCTATATATATATATATATCTATATATATATATATCTATATATATATATATCTATATATATATATCTATATATATATATATATCTATATATATATATATATATATATATATATATATAATATATATATATATATATATATATATATATATATATATATATAATATATATATATATAATATATATATATATATATATATATATATATATATATATATCTATATATATATTTATATATATATATATATATATATAGATGATGATGATTTGGGTGGGATATGATGTGTATTGTATGAATGTATGGATGCATATGATGTACTAATATGGATGAATGTAGGATGTGATGTGACTTTCTATATGCTGTGAGACTGACATGTGATGCAGGAATATGAGACACGTGATACGATATGTGATATGATGTGTTTTATATGAGATGAATGTGCTGATAATTTGTGGATGTAGGATGTGATGTAATGTTGTTAGGTGTATGATTTATGTATGATTAGGATCACACATGATTTTTAATAGATGTTTTAATATATTTTAACAATGCAAGATAATTAATGAAGCTAAAATGATAATGAATCTAAGATGTCTTAATGGATGAACCTAAAATGAACCCTAACAATGCAAGATTAAAATGAATCTAAAATGAAAGGCAATGGATGCAACTAAAATGATTTAACTATGCAAGATTAAAAATGAATCTAAAATGAAGAATGAATGTAGGACTAAAATGATTTAAACTATGCAAGATAAAAAATGAACCTAAGATGAAAATGAATGCTGAGCTAAAACGAACCCTAACAATGCAAGATTAAAAATGAAGCGAGAATGACTTAAAATGAATCTAACCAATGTAAGATGATAAATGATATGAAATGGATGAAATGAATCTAATAATGGATCAAATAATGCAAGATAAAAATGAATCTAAAATGAATGATGAATGATTAATGGGATGCAAAATGAAATGAACTAACAAGCACTGTGTTACTAATGCAAGATGATAAAATGATATGAAATGAATGAACAATGCAGGATGACAATGGACTTAGGATGAGGGTAAAAATGTATGGTAGTGAAATGAGATGAGAGAATGAAACTGATAGTGGTGGGAAATGAAATTCTTGTAGGAGGGTGAGGGACGATATGAATGTATATGGGAGTTGATGAATAAGTGTAAGGATGAGATGGTGCAACATATCACTACCTGACTAATTCCTCACTGGGGGAGAAGGGGGGGTGGTGTGAAGGAGATGAAAAATAGGGGGGGATTTGCACAATCACATTCCAAGGGTCAAGAACGTGAGGTGAGGGAGGTGGGGATAAGTTTGCATCATGACGAAGTGTTTATAGGGGAAAGATGGGTGAAAATGGGATGTGAGGAAGATGATGTTCTTGGGGGATTTGTTGTAGGATAATGTGTTGATATTGGATAGGGATGGTATGAGCTTTTGTTTAGATGATTGATAGGATGGAGGATGTTTTAGTGAAGCTTGAGCATGGGGTATTCTGTAAGGGAACACCACCATGTAGTTTGAGCACTTATTTTGATATAGCAACAGAAGGGACTAACCAAAGTTACTAGGAACTTGAGGTCATGTCGCTAGCATTGTGTAGGATTGACATGAAAAAGACACGCAAGGATTACCCTAGCATTACACATGCACATCGAAGGTGTTAGGGATTTTTCTTGTAGGACTAAAATGACATTCAAACTTATATTCCTTGAGACTGATTTCCCACAAGAGAAAGGCCTAATTGCTGAGGATTGGATAAGGTCCTCCTTCATTTTTGAGCTCCACAGACTTAGGTAGGTATTACCTTCTAATGATAACTATTTTTACAATATTCTTATGAGTGGACACTGATTAGCTTCTATTCTTCTTAATGCATAAACCTGTAGAACACTTTGCATATGACTGTAACCATTTTAATACAAATTCTGACCAGACAAAGTGTGATTGTAAGTAAAGCAGTAATCAGTGCTTTAAGGATTCTCATCCTTCTTCCTTTTAAGGAGGGATAACCTAATGTGATTCTCTCTTTATAGAATTAGGAAATATGAACTGAATTCCCTAGGCACAGTCCAAGCTATTTGGTGCAATAAACATGAAATGAAAAGGTATTGGTAAATGATGTGAAGGTTTCAATTTTTCTTTTGAGATCTATGAAAGATAAAATTGTAAGAAAAAAACACCAAACCAGTGCCTTATCTTAAGGGAAACAGAATCAAAATGCAAATCAACAAGTAAACTCTAAAAGAAATACAACAGTATGCCTTACATACCAACTACAAATCCAAATAGGTTGCCTTACAAATTATCCTATTAACCAAATATTGTTATCATCAAAGATCCATACAAATATATCTACTCTCCAAAATGAAATATGAGAAATTTTAATTCTTTCCTTGAAAGAATCTCATAAAACACCCAAGCAGGTTGTCTTACAACTGGTATATTTTAAATGCCTAACATGAAAAACATACAAGAGTACGATATATAAGCAAAGAGACAACAACAATATATGGTAGAAGTTGCAGTGTATTTGTATTAAAATAAACTTGCCACTTACATTCACAATTCCATTACTTAGAAGACCAGACACAAAACTTGGTGATCTGCTTCCAAGCAATCCTATTCTATTTTTCTATATCTTTCCAACCCCCTTTACAAAAATGAGTCTTCAAATCTATATACAACTTCTTTTCAACCACCTTGGAATTCCCTCATTAATGAGAATGCAACAAGCTTTAGGTGGTTGAAAAACCTAACTCTCAAAAAACATAAGAGACAACAATAAGAATAAAATACACCCAGCCCCTAGGCGGTGAAAGGACAAACCTTCCTCGGACAAATGTACATCTTTGGCTGCTCAAAAATTGACACCTTCAATTGAAAATATTTATGATAGCTCCTTGAGTTCAATGAGATATGGTGACCTCCATTTCAGGCTAACCTACACCATTCCTAAATGATAACTTATCAATCCTATATTCCTTGGATCAAGTGTTAGGCATGTCAGATGTCCTTCTCAATGTTCATCCAAAATGTCCAAATCAACTGTGGTAGATCTAGCCTTTTTGGGTTTTGTCAATTCATCCCATGCAGTTACTTGTTCCTCTAACAACCAATTAAAGTGTTGGACCAGTTGTAGTTGGGCCTTTTGTCTTTCCCAGCTGGCATCTGTAATCTCCTTGACATCTAACACAAATTTGGTGAGGTCCACCTCCACTTTGATAGCTTCATCTAGGGATTTGTTGAAGCTTTCCAAATAAACATTATTATCCTCACCTAAAAATGCCTCTTTCCTAGGTAGTAGAAGATCAGCATCTAATCTCCATTGATCAAGGCTCTTTATGGCCCCATCTATACTCAAAATTGAGGGGATGAATTTGTTGGAACAGGAACTGAGCATGGCTATCTTAGCCTCAATTAGATTTGCCTTACCCTTGAAAAGTGGCAAGATGGCTTTAATTCTATCAATCTCCTCACCAACCCTTACAACTAACTCCAGTATGTCACTCCCCAAAGATTGAGCAAGAATCAATCTCTTAAAAAGTGGTGCTCTGACAGACCACACTATATGAAATCCACTCAAAATTTGCACATAATTGTTGACCTCCTTTTGCAATTCTGGAAACTTTCCATAAGCATTATAAACTAGGTCAAATTTATCTTTAATGGTATTCATTATATGCTGCAAAATATTCAAAAGGGCCTGCAAAATAGCCTCATTCTTCTCATCATTAATCTTTTTCAATTCTTCTGCCACCTCCTCCTCTGTCATTCCTTGTGCCTCTGTTAATGCTATCTACTGAGGAGGTGTAGGAACTACTACAAGAGTATTAATTATTTGTAATTGCAGCTCCTCTACCTACTTTTCCAATGCTGTAACTTTTATTATCTCTAAATCCCTATCCTTCACAAGGGCATTGTAATCCTCTAAAAGATTACCATATCTTTTTGATAATTTTTTAGTTTTATCTTCATTCAATTTAGCAAATTATTTCAAAACTTGAGAAATTTCTAGGTCCCTTGTATTGTGGATTGACCACACAATTTTATCCCCTTCCATTTGCTCTTTCACATTCAAAATCTATGGCTTTCTGTCCTTTGGATATAGACTCCACATGGCCAAGGCCTGATTTTTTGGGCTATACCCAAATCCTTTTATTATATCCCCTACTTGGGTCTCTGAAGATAGGGTAACATCTTCTTGTCTCTTTATTGGATCAATTATGAAGTTAGTATAAAAACTCCACCCAGGCACAAGCAACATATTACTTTTTCTTACTAATTCCCTGGCCTCATCTGGAGTAAGATTTTCTTCCTCAGGGTCATATTCTCTCAATTGTTGCAATGCCTCATCTGGCACTTGACCTTCCTTAGTTATTTTCACATTTGAGGCCACCTGTTGCTACTTATGCCACATTAAGAAACTCTTCCTCAGAATTCACAAAATTATCATCTTTCATGAAAGCATCGTGTTCAATTATTCTTTCATCCTAGCCTAAAGCCAGAGGCAACTCTACATCCTTTGTTTCATACCTTTGTTGCCTTTTAGCCTCTTTGACTGCTTTCCTTATTTCATGGTGATGAAAGCTAGTCCCAGTGTAGAGGGCACTTACTTTGTCCTTCTTCTTCTTCTTCTTCTTCTTCTTTGATGGCTCTCCAGCCATTAACTTCCTCTTCTTTTGTAAAGGCTCAGGGGTGTCCTCTAAGCTAGGTAGCTCACTAAGGTTGACAATCTCACCTCCTTCCTTGGGTTCTTCAATTAATGGATGCTCCATGGGGGGTGGGCTATATATTGGGTATCCACCATCACTATCCTCATCACATTCAAATTAGAGTGGGCCTTCTTACCCTGATTAGCATCATCAATCTGATCCTTCATGGATTCAACTAGTGTATCAAATTGAGCCATCATCTACTCAAGTCTTTGGAGGTAAGGCAAAGTGGGAAAGAAACCCCCAAATACCAATCCTTTTCCTTTTACTTCTCTCTCAATTTTGTGTAACTGATCCAATTGTCTAATTCTTTTCTCTCCTTCATCATCTTCAATGATGTTTCTGATCACATCCTCCTCAGGATACTCCTCATGTTGCTTATTGAAAGGAATGGTAGGCATGTAGTATCTCCTTGCAGCAGCCATGAAACCTTCTATATCTACATACCTATGTGGAGCTGCAAACATCCTTTATTTCTCTAACCAATCATTCACCTTATTGAAAGCTCCCTTTCCAATTGTAATATAGTGCACTCTGAAGTGCCGAGGAGTGAGAGTCCCTTTCTTGTGGGAAGCCAAGTGTTCTTTTTCTTTCAACGTGAGTTGCCAGACAAACTCTAGAAATGCAAGTCTTGGAGGAACATAAAATGGAAGTAGATGAGGAGGCTGAGGGCATCCATAAATGCTAATCATTGTATAGCCCTTCTCATAGTAAATGTCTCCCCAATTATGACCCTTGGTCCAATTATGAACAAACTATTGGGGTCTCACCAATTGCAGGACCTTGGTGGATAATCTTGTACAATTAAATCCCAAACTCCAGAGAATGGGATACACAATCTAGTTCTCAAAGGCACCAAAATCTTTCCTAGCGAAAGAAGGGCTCCAAACTCCTAACCAGAACTATACTGGGTTAGGCTATCCATTCCACATCATTTGTGGCTTGAGATTTTTCAAATTTATAAGACCATAATTATATACACAATGAGGTGCATCAGAAGGGAGTAGTGCATGAATCTGGGTGGAGAACCAGAGGTGAAGATCTTCAAAGATAGAAAACCCTCATGCATCTTGTTTATTACATAACCAATATAGTCATACCCTTTTCTCACCATACGGCTCTGTGAATCCATCACTAACATTAAAATATCAGATGTAATCCTCTCAGGGCCCCCATCAATTCCCAAAACCTGGCATATCCCATAAGCAATGTATTTCATGTAAAAATTTAGGTCCTTGTAAGCATACAGAATTGACCCAGCCATAGGTGCAATATAATTTCTATTTTCTTTAGGCATATGACTCTTAATCTCCCTAGAGACCAAAGAAGCCTCCCTAACATATCTATTCGCTTGAGCCTGTAAGTTAATTTATGTGGCCATTGGAAACTAAATTCCGAAAGCATTCATGAAAGAATTCTAGTCTAGGGTTACCAAGGGTGAACCATCCTCTTTTCTAATTGTCTTAGATAAGGGATCATATCTCTGAAATAGCATAAGGAGTGCATCCACATCTAGAAAAACCTCCAGGAAAATCAATTTGGCTAACCTTGAAGTCCAAGGGTTTGACACCGGTATAACACTATCATGATTTTTATAAAAATAGCTAAAAAAACACATGCCTGTGATTTCAGGCATCCTGGCATCTCTAGACTAAGCTAAGTCATTGACAAATATGTCATCATTGACCTTCTTGTTCTGAGATGAACTAGGTAGAAGGGTGAGAAACTCATCTGAAAAACTTTCCTTCACCTTTTCCTTTGACCTCCAGCTGGTAGAAGCTCTGCTTGCTATTGCCTAACTCATCCTGACTATAACTTTGAAAATTCTCCTACAAAAATCACTGATCATGCTACAAGTCCAGAAAGCTCTGAAAACCTAGCGCTCTGTACTTCTTCAATATGCTTTGTAATCTTCAAATGAGCCATCTCTAACTGTTTTATCCTACAGTATTGAATGTGCCACCATTTCTGACATCTCCAGCTATCAAAAGTTCACTTCCGCCATTACTTTGGCATGAATAGGGCTTCAATTTACTAGCCATAGTTTAGAAATTTAAATTTAAATATTCCAAGATCTGGCGACTGAAGAAAAGTCTCATAGTCATTTTATAACATTTGCACCTTATAAAAGCATTCTGAGATCTAGCGACTAAGAGGGCTTCTCGTAGTCGCAAAACATTATTAACTTTTCAACTTCTTTCTGAGATATCCTGACCCAACCATCTGGAGATTTGGTGACTGAAGGGAAGAAACCTTGATACATCTTTTTCTAGAAGTCTAGCGGCTATAGTTGAAACTATATCACAACAACTTTATTTATTCTTTAAGACATTCAGTGATCACCTGACCTGGAGATCTGGCGACAAACTTGAAGTCTCAGAATCATGTAAACCTTTAACTATTCAAATTTCTACTTGAGATTACATGACTACCATTGATCTCCTTCCTCACTTCATCTTACGGCCTACATTAGGTCGCGGAAGGTTTTCACAACTAACCATTTAATTCAGCGACATAGAGATAACTATGTCATTGAATCACTAGAGGTTATCCACTTAATTGCTAGGAACCTGAGATCACCCATCTACATAGTTGCAGTATCGCTAAATAAAACAAAACCACTAGGCTTTAACCATTACATTAACTTTAACTTGACCTCGGGTTCATCAGGAGATTACGCAACAAAGGAAAATCTAAGTTGTGAAAACAATTCTTCACCTTGAGTTAGGTCTGGAGATTAAGCGTCATCCACATGATCAAAAGTTCATCAATGATCTACATTAAGTCTGATAATCCTTTGTCACTTAACCACTACATTCGAAGATTTGGAGACAACCGCGTCATAGAATAACTAATTGTGCAAGAGATAGCTGCCAACATTGGGAGATAACATGACCACAGGAACTCACAATTGCTGAATATAAAGACTAACCGTGAGGGGATCATGAGATCTGGAGACAACCGTTAAAGAAGACCACTGTCCATCCAAAGATTTAGTGACTAAAAGGAGAACTCATAATCGCCGAACAAAAGACCACTTTGATAAAACATCTTAAGATTTGCCCAACCATAGGTAAATTCAATCTGGAGATCACGTGACTATAGTCCCTTAGTGATAAATTTTATACAGGAGTCTCTAGATCTCAAGAAAACATTGCGAGATCTGGAGACTAAAAGGAAAATGCTAAGTTGTTAGATAATAAGGAATATTCTGGAAAGCTCATGAGATTGGGTGACAAAGGCTTTCGAGCATTCGCTAAACAAAGAAGAAAATTCCTAAACCTTAAGGAGACTTAGCGACCAAGAGAGAAATAAAAGTGCACATGCTTATTTCAAGGCTTAAGTCATCCGATAAAGTAACAGAGAAATAGAAAGCTGATGACCAAAACTAGGGCTTTTCTGATTTTCAAAGACATTTGGACCTAGCAAACCCTAAAGACTACAAAATTTTTAGGATCATCCATAAATTTAGGGCAAAATTTAAAAAATGAGATTTCTAACCAACAGAAGGGAGCATGGTGGAAATGATGTGGGGGAAACCCACAAACAAACAACATTTCCCAAGTCCACCAGATAACCCAAAAGATCACATGTGAACCTTGCAAGGGTCATGTTTGATTGACTCACAAGAAGAAATGAAAGATCACAAAAGACCTTGCCCCAAAAAGATGCCTCTCTTCACAATGCACTATGATATAAAAGATTATGGTGACCTTGAGTAGAATAGTCAACTAAGACCTCAAAACCAACTAAAAAATTCAAGCAAAATTTCATGAAAACCAAGTTTTAAAACCAAAAGACGTCCTTTGCTAAAAGAGATCAACCAACTATGGATGTTTTGATTAGGTTAGACATGGAGGAAGGATGCATCCTACAAGGACCTGTTGGTGGGTTTTGACTACCTTTGGAATTGTTGATGGGCAAAAAGAGAACCTTTGGAGAATCACAGTAACGCGGGATGATTGCTGAGGGAACATTGATGATATTGTGGTCATTGTGGGCCATGCATTTTGTGATCAAGAGTACCGCTGGATAGGATAGGAAAATATGTACAAAATGGAGACACTATATACAATAGATATTTACAGAAGCTCAGGAAGTGGGATAATGGGTCTCATGCATTGTCGCAAATGGGGCTGATACCTTGGGAACAAGGGATGGGCAAAATGGGATGTCAAGAGGTGGTGAGTGGATTTGGATGGGGGAAATGGGAGTTTGATAGATAATGATTCAGTCCACTATGTATGGCATCTATTTGCTAGGTTTTCACCAACATACTTGTCCAAGGTGCTTGAATTGCCAAGTTTTCACCATTGGACGATTATTTCTCTTTACTTTTTTCATTTTTCTGATTTTTTTTTTTTGATTCATTAAGGTGCCTATTTGCCTGGTTTCCACTAGGATGATGATTTTTTTTAGGACATTTTTACAATTTTTTGGATTTTTTAAGGATCATTTATGCTTTTTTGGATTTTTTTCAGGATCATTTATGATTTTTAGGGTTTTTTTTAGGATCATTTTATGATTTTTTTAGGATCATATTCATGGTTCAAGCATAGAACCACTTTAGATGTATGATATTGATGGGATCATTAAGGGGCTCATCTTTGGGAATAGATAACTGGTAAGCTCCAGAGCCAAAGCAAGTTGTCACCACATAGGGACCCAACCAGGTGAGCTCAAACTTCCCTTTCTTTTCATGATTAGCCTCTACTTTCTAATTTTCTTTTAGGACCAAGTCTCCCACTTGGAACTGTCAGGGATGCACCTTTTTATTGAAGCTCCTCTTAATACGGTTTTGGTACATGATCGGGTGATCATAGGCCTGTTGCCTCTTTTCATCTAGCAAGTCTAGTTGGGTAAGGTGCGCCACGTAGTAGTCTTCATCTATGATGTAGTTCTTCATGGACACGCGTAGTGAAGGGATTTTGACCTCAATTGGAAGAAAAACTTCAACACCATATACCGGGGAGTATGAAGTGGTGCCTATGGGGGTATGGATTAAGGTGCGATTGGCCCAAAGGGAGAGATTGATTTGCAGATGCCAGTCGCAGCTAGAATCATTGACAACTTTTTGTAGGATTTTTAGGATGGTTTTGTTAGTTGCCTTAGCTTGACCATTTCCTTGTGGAAAATATGGGCTATAAAAGCATTGGTGGATGTGGAACTAGTCACATAATTCTTTGACATGCTATTTTTCAAATGGTGAGCCATGTTCTATGACAATGATGGAGGGAATGGAAAAGTGAAAAATGATGTGGTAGAGGATGAATTTAGATATTTGGACACATGTGGTGAGGTTGAGTGGGATTGCCTCAACCCACTTCATGAAGTATTCAATAGTTGTTATGATGTACTTGTGTCCATCTGATAAATGGGGTGTAATCATGCCAATAAGGTTGAAACCCCAACATGAAAAGGGCCATGGAGGTACAATGAGCTATAGGTCTTGCACTGGTGCATGAATCAAATTGGCATGTTATTGACACTATAGGAACATCTTCACAAACTTTCAAGAATCATGTTCCATTGTCAACCAGTAATACCCAACTCTAAGCAGTTGCTTTGCAAGGACAATGTCACTTGTGTGAGCACCAAAAATACCAGTGTGAACCTCTTGTAAAGCTAAGGTGGCCTCATTTGAATTTAAACATCAGGAGAGGACATTATGGTATCCACAATGATATAGGGTATTGGCTACAAGAGTGTACTGGGATGCTCTACAAATGAGGTTCTGGCATTTATTATTTGTGAGGTGAGGAGATATGATACCATTTTTTAGGTAAGCATGAATATCATGGTACCGCGGGGACTGGGGACCAACCAAGATGCATACTATATCAACATCAATGTTATCATAAGTGGGTGTGTGTAGCCACTCAACTAGAAACTCATATTGCATAGCATCATGTGGGTTTCCAATAGTGAGCTGATGGTTGCCATAGTGTCTGCTGCCTTGTTTTGGAGTCTTGGGACTTGTGTGAACTGTATGCTGACGAAGTGGTCTTTGAGTTTATCTACAAGCTCTTTCTAGGGTAATAACTTGTCATCCTTTGTTTTATATTTGTTGAGGACTTGTTTGATGATTAATTGGGAATCCCCGAAGACTTGTAGCTCTGTGATATTCCAATGGATAGCTATTTTGAGACCTATGACAAGGGCCTCATATTCTAAAATGTTGTTTGTTCACATGAATCCTAATTTGAAGGATTTTGGTATGTAGTCACCTTGAGGGGTCACAAATAGTATTCCTACCCCTAATCTGTATGATGTATATAAGCCATCAAAATATAACTTCCACTGGGGCTATTCCTCGACCATAAAAAGATGTTTGTCTAGGAATTCCATCACTAGAGGGTATGTGTCGATTAAGGGAGCCTCTACAAGTTTATCAGCAATAACTTGACCCTTGAAGTCTTTTTGATTGACGTACTAGATGTTAAATTTTCTAAGAAGCATTACCCACTTTTCCATTCGTCCTATGAGTGTGGTCTTTGAAAGTAAGTACTTGAGAGGGTCAACCTTCAAGATTAGCTTTACCATGTGGCTGAGCATGTAGTGATGAAGCTTCTAGGTGGTGAAGACCACTCTCAAGAAAGCCTTTTCCATTGGAGGATAGTTCAATTCATAACCAACCAATGTACGACTGATGTATTAAATGGCCCTCTCTTTTCAGTGATCATCGAGCTAGGCTAGAAGTGCCCCTAGTGCTATGGTAGTGGCTGATATGTAAAAAATGAGGGGTCATCCTAGTGTTAGTGGTACAAGAATAGGTGATTTGGCTAGGTACTCTTTGAGGTTCTCAAAACTGCACTGACAGATGGGATCCCATTTGAAGGTAGTATCTTTTCCCAACAGGTGCATGAATGGTTGGCACTTGTCTTCTAGTTGGGAAATGAATCTTTGAACTGATTGCAACTTTCCTTGTAGGCTTCTTAACTATCTAAGAGTTCTAGGAGGAGGCATCTCTATAATGGCCTTTACCTTCTTGGGATCGATCCCTATGCCATGTCTGGATACAATGAACCCTAGAAGCTTTCTGGATGTCACACCAAATACACATTTCTTTAGATTCAACTTTAGTCCATATTGATGCAGATGATAGAACACACTTTCAAGGACATCTAGATGTCCTCAAGTCATGGATTTTTCTAGGATATCATCTATATAATACTCAAGGACCTTATGGATCATGTCATGAAAAAATGTGGTCATCACTCTTTGGTATGTATCTCCCGTGTTCTTGAGCCCAAATGGCATCATGTTGTAACAGAATGTGCCCCATGGTGTGGTGAATGTTGTCTTGTGTTGATCTACCTCGATGATCCTAATCTTATTATACCCTAAGAAGTCATCCATCAGTGATAGAATCTCATGTCTTTTTGTGAGGTCAATGATCATATCGATGCTAGGTAGTGGGAAATCATCCTTAGGACAAGCTTTATTTAAATCCCTAAAGTCTATACAAATTCAAATATCACCTAAAGGCTTAACAACTGGTACCATGTTGGAGATCTAGTCTAAATAATCGATGGCTCTAATTATCTTATCTTGGAGAAGTTTTTCAAGCTCTTCTTTTACTAATAATGCCACTTTCAGATGCATTCTTCTTAGCTTCTATTTGACTGGCTTGGAATCAGGATCTACTGCAAGATTGTGCACAATATAATTTGGATCAAGCCCAGGCATATGAGCATATGACCATGAAAAATTTTGGTGGCCTCCCAAAGTAGTGCAGTGAGAGCCATTTCTTCACCCTCTATTAAAGATGCTGCAATGTAGGTGATTCTTGGACATTCTTCTATGCCCAAGTTGACTAGTTTGGTCTCTTCGATGACTATAGATGACTATTCTAGTTGATAATATTGGATGGGTGGAAGAGGCAAGTCTCCATGCTCTAGCACCTCAGAGAGGTTTTCACTATCAAATACACCCTTTATTTTTACTATTTTTGAATCAGGATGTTCCCTAGAGCAGTTTTCACATGAGGATTCTTTATTTTCTTTTTGATTTTTAATTTTGTGACTAGAGACTTCCTCTTCCCCAAAGTATCCCTTTAGGTTCAGTAGATATACTTTGACTGATTCTTGCCCCCATTCTGGTTGTTGATCTATGGTGCTCATGAATTTTAGGAGCACTTCCTCACTTCAGAACTCATCAATATGTACTATGCTCAGTTGGTCCCATTCTATGAGGTTGGGATGAATGAGGGGGAGGTCAATGAGATTGATGGTGAGTTGGTGAAGGAAACAATTGCCTAGGAAGGTTTCATTATCAAAGATATCATTGTAGGACCATTTTTCCTCTTCTTCCAGAATCTCTTCAACTTCCATGAGTTCATCTTGGATATTCAAAAGGGTTACGTTGGGTGAATTGGTGCCCCAAGTAATGACGTCAGGTCTCATATGTGCATGCGAGAGGGGATGAAAGTTGAGGCCTCGATTTTGTGGATTCTTAGAGGCCTCCATGGGGTCCTTCATTCTAGACTCATTGGGTCCTAGAACACCTCCTTGATAATCCCATTGTTCAATGGCCCATTTGTGTGGTATAGGATATTTTTCCTTGAAGTACCTGAGGAACTTAGTATCGGGAGGTGGAGGATTCTTGTACAACCATTGATTAATATTAGGTGCCAACTCTTGGCCATTCAAAATTTTGTTAGAGATGAAAGAAGATGAGCCCATAGTTTTGATCTTGGGGCCTTCCTAAGGTGCCTTGGTTTGATGGCATGACCATCCTTGTATATGTGGGTCTAGGGGGAGAGCCCCTACTGCAAAGGCATCGGTAAGACTATATTCTCTACAGCCCTTGTTGTTGATCTTGATAGAGGATAGGGTGGAGGCTAGGATTGTTTATGGATTGTAGTGGGATCGGGAAGAACTAGTGACATACATGCCAATATTGATTCCAGGATAATGAGTGGAGTGTGGAAATGAGGCTTCAATCACATGATAGTATGCAAAAGGTTGTGGATCAGCGTGGATGGTGATTTCAGTGCCTTCATATGGGAACTTGATGCACTAATGATAGGTGGAGGGAATTGCTTGGATGGAGTGGATCAATGGATGACCCAGGAGGATGTTGTAGGGGAGGTCAAGATCAACAACATGGCATATGGTATCTTGGATAATGCGACCAATCTTGATGGGCAGCAAAATGGAACCTTTAGAGGTATGCTCTAAGTTGTCGTAAGCCTTGATAGTGATTACATCATGAGAGATGTTTATTTCTATGAAACCAACATGTCAGACAAATTTTAACATACAAATATTAATGGTCAAACCATTATCTATCATGACCCTTTTTACGATGAAGTCATTAATCATGACGGTGATACAAAGTGGGAGATTGTGATCTAGTTCAATGGATGGCATATCAGATGGTTGGAAGGAGATAGTGGAAGGCATGGATAGGTGCCCACAAGGTTCTTAAATTGAATGGTATTGATGTCTACAGGGATGTGGGCCTCTTGGAGGGCTTTATTGAGGAATTCCTAATGGAGGAGGATGTGCAAAGGAGGTTAAGGATGGATATTTGTGTGGTTGTGTTCCCAAGGTATTCTAGGAGGTTGTATTGTGCACTGGGGATAGTTGTAGTACTAGCACTGGCAACTGATATCTAACCTCTATGGGTAGTAATGACACATTGATTGTCAGCACCTCTGACATGGATCATGTTCACAGTGGGTTTGACCTGGGAAATAAAACCAATAAATTTATCATAGTTGATGTAGGCAGTGGTATAATCTTTCCCATCACCATGGTTTCCTTGTTTACCCTTGCCTTGGTCTACAGGAGGATTAGCATTGGGTTGATTCTTTCCTGCATTGTGTTTAGGAAACACATTTTGATAGATCTGCAGGTTTGCATTGGGTGACATTTGGGAAGGTGCGTCAACTATGATCTCCTTTTTATCTATGAGGTCCTGGACATAGTGTTTGAGTTTCATGCACTTCATGGTAGCATGTCCCTTAACACGGTGATAGTCACAGTACTCATTGTCCTTATACAAGGCTGACTTGGGTGTTGAATCATCAAAAGGCTAAGTTTGTGGATACACAACCAGGTTGGCACTAACCATGCAGCAGAAAATAGCATCCAAGGGCTCTCCAAGGGGTCTTAATGTGTGCTTTGGAGTATTCTAGACATGGAGCTTATTTTTTCCTTGAGCAATAGATATGGTGTTGGCTTGATCGGTAGGTAGCTAACAAGGTGGTTGTTGGTAAGTGGGTGCTTTCTGTTGGTAGATGAGTGCTTGTTGTTGGTATGTTTGGGGAGGAGGATTGGGACCAGCTACAACAACTTGGATGTTCCTCATGTTTGTGGCTCCATCAGTGACCACGTTCTTTTTCTTTTTTGAGTAGTGAGATTGGTCATTGTTAGGTCTGTGTTGGGAGCTATCCTTGTAATGCTTAATAGTACCACCATCCAAAAGACCTCATTTGATGTCCATTCCTTTTCCCTTGATATATTAGTAAGTCTAAATACAATTCATTATCATGAAATGGGATAGCTTCGGATGCAAATTGTCGATGAATATCTTGGTAAGGTACTTCTCTGGCAATTGGTATGACAATCTTATGGTGAGATTTTGCCATCATTGTAGGTAGTCAGCTAGAGTTTTTCCTCCCTTTTGCTTAGTATTGCACAGGTCTAGCAAGGAGAGCTCATTTTCAATATTATGGGCATACTGGGCCACAAATTTTTCTGAAAGCTCTAAGAACGTGGAGATAGACCCATATGGTATTTTGTAGAACTATTCGATGGAAGGACCTCCCAAACTCTTGGGAAAGAGGTGCATGAGGTATATATCATTGAATGCCACCTCTTGGCATTCCATATAGAATTCCTTGATATGGCTGACTAGATCTCCCTTCCCTCAATACTTGTCAAACTTTGGTGTTTTAAAATTCTTGGGGAAGGGTAGTGTTGTGATTGATCTATCAAATGGATATGGATAGACTTCCTTGAACTTGAAAGTTTTACCCTCAGTACCAGCCTTGTGCTCTTTGAGGGCATTTATTATCTCTTCCCATTTTTATTTGATAGGTGTTGGGGTAGGTACTCCCATTGAGAATGGATCCAATGCTACACGTGAATATGGGGGGATATGTGGAGGATATGGTGAGCTTGGATATGGGGATTGCCCAGCTAAAAAGGCCATCTAAAATAGATTATGGATAGCTTGTTGGGTGATGTATTACTGATGTAAGGTTGGGGCCTACTATTGGGTGGGATATGGCATGGCTTGCTGCTATGAAATGAGAGGATTGACTTGCGGTGCTAGGAAGTATCATTGTTGTGGGGGGAGTTGGTAGAACGGTTTCTACTAGGAATGTTGATACATTTGGCCAACATAGGAGGGGTGCATACACACATTACTGAGAGGGGGGATGGTAGCTTGGGTGTGCACTATGGGCAGTTGTATGAAGGTTTTAGTGGGATGGGTAGATCTGAGTTGTTGTGATTATGGAGGAGAGGTTTATTGAGCGATTGGTGGCATAGACATATAGTTGGTGAATGTGGGTGGAGGTGCAGAAAATGAAGATAGGGATGGTTTCTGCACTACTTGTGTGAAGGTTTTTTTTTTGATGGGCCTTTTGGTAAATTTGGCCATGTGTGGGTATGCCCATGGCATTCATTTTTTCTTGGGCAAGGCTCCAGGCAACACCAAACCCTGCTGTGGGTTGTGATGCGGAGGTTGGTGCAAATGTGGGTGGGATAGTGGGATTTTTTGATGTAGGTAGATGAGCTTGGGATGTTATGGGAAACATTCCTATTGTGAAGGTGACTTGTTAGGCCTACGTACCAGCATCAAACATGAGAGGGGGAACTTGCATGGATTGATATTTTGTAACGGACTGGGCAGATGTAGGTGGTGTGGTTTGTGCTTCTCCTTATGAAAGGGGTGTTGATGCCACGAGGGATGGTGTTGCTTGGGTAGATGCTTGGGTGGATACTTTTGATTGAGTGGCTACCTCTGAGGCAGCGGGTGGTGGTGGTACACCCATAATAGAAAGTGGGGTGCTTGTGGGGATTACTGCACCAAGTTGTAAGAGATGCGGGATGGGCGACGCTGTATGGGATATTTAAAGAGTTGGGTCATGGATTTGTTGGATGAAAAAGGGGTTGATGTTGGTGGAAATATGGATGGGTTTTATGAGATCAAAAGAGCATAAGTGTGGTGGAATGGGAGTACCCTCCTGTGCATAGTTTTCCAAGATAGCAAGATGATTTTGTGCAATTATCGTGCTTACCATTTACGCATGTCTTGGAAGAAACATCAAAGCTTGGATGGATTTGGTGGTAGGTGTCTCATTGGGATCTTCCCACACATTCTAAACCATTGGTGGTTGGAGATCATACATTACCATCATACCCATGGGGTCATTTGGGTTTGCTAAACTACTGGCTTGGTTGGGATCCATTGCTTTCCTTTTCTTTGATCATGTCTCAAAAGGCATGAAAATGCAAGGTCCTAAGATGGGGGAGGATGCATATGTATCAAAAGGGATGCTTGGATGAGGATTTGGGACCTAGATACAACTGATGATAGGCTAGATGTAGGATTATGTATGATGAAGGATGTTGGTTTTCTCTAAGGGATCATGATGAGCTACCTTCCCTGATGTAGGATCAAAATATGTGGGATTGTCATCCTCAGATAGACTTTTGATCTTCAGATGATGAGAACCTTACTAGTGTGAACCAATCTCTAGATCGAGATGATGAGGTTCGCAAGAGCAAGTGCTAGCTACCCTGGACATGGTTTAGTTGAATGTGTTGGTTCCTAAAATCACTGGATTTCTTCTTAGTGGTTTTAGGAAGCCAATTGATGAATTCAACCTTTGTTTAGGTCAGATTCTTGCACTTTAGGTTAGTAACTAGGGCGGGTGTACCCAAACAAAAATGGATAAATGATAAACTGCTAATCTAAGAACTCGAATCTAATATGTCTAATCTAGGATCAAAATTGAAAACCTAATCAATCAAACTACAAATATACTAAAGAATAAAAAATGCTAACAATATAATAAAATTAGGGTTAGAAAATTGAAAGAACTATTAGAAATTGATTAGTAAACTAATTGAAAACTTTTAAATCTAAGTCCTAAATATAGATAACTGCTTCAAAATTGGAATGGGTGGAACCTGGAAACAAATAGATGAAAATGACATATATATCAACATGAACTGAAGTAAAGATTAGTGCCTATAACATTGGGCAATAGAGTCTTGATAATCAAGTTATACCCGGAGATAGTAAAAACCCTAGTAATCATTATAGACAACTTTGTTGAATTTAACTCTGATGCTTATAGACCAACCAATTGCAGTTTGGAAGAGTTTAAGTAAAAACATATCCTGGGAGACCAACAATTTCATCACATATAATAATCACTAAAATTTAAACGATCACATTAAAGGAACTTAATAAAAAATTCATCCAATACAACATAATTCATCAAAAAACTGCTTTTCAATATTAAAGATTTTAAACTTATCTCTCCTCCAGTAATGTGATAATAATGTTCAAAATTCATCATCAGTTGGCCAGATTCACTCATAAAAAAAAATTACTCCCTCATGTATCCTTTATGAAAATTTTGTTCTCCAAATTGTCTTCTAAAATTATTATCCTCTCTCTACCATTAATTGAATATATATATATATATATATATATATATATATATATATATATATATATATATATATATATATATATATATATATATATATATATATATATATATATATATATATATATATATATATATATATATATATATATATATATATATATATATATATTTCAAAGGTCTCCTGTGAAAGGACATGCCCTTTCACAGGACCTAATTATGTAACTAATCCTAAAAATTAAATAAAACCATGGATTGTACATTCGGGATAAATATTCTCTAATATTTCATGAATTGTCATGCAAAATAATTTGCTTTTCCATTTCCTGCACACACAAATAACCAATATTAGTTTATTAATAAAGACATTATGTAATGTGTTAATTTTACATAATATTTATTATTAAATAATATTGTTTGAAATTCTAAATAAAATTCATCCCACATAAAATCATGAGACATTCACACAAAAAACAATATTCTCATATTTATTATTATTACTATTTCATTTTTTGTAAAATTAAAACATGTCATATAACAAAAATAAAATCCACTTACTTAAGGGTTAATTTTAAGAAGGTCACGAAATAATTCCCTCAAGATAATTAAACATATATAAAATATTATTTTTGTTAGAATGTACATAAATAGGGTATGTAAATATTTATCTTCCTAAACAACCCTAATGTACATTTAAAGAATAAAACTTACTCATAAAGTAAAAAGCAAACCCTAAAATAAAATCAACATGAGAAACTACATATAGGGAAATAATTTATCATTATTTTACCCTAACATATAAAATTGAATCTATAAAACATGTATTATTAAAGATTAATAATAATGAAATTACTTCACCCCTAAAAGTATTTCATATTAGCTATAGGTGAAGATGTGAAAAGAAGAGAAGCTGGTTTATTTGGTAAATAAATTAATTAAATAACAAACTAACCGAATCATATGAATTAAAATATTGAAGTTCCCCCTAACAAATAAAATAAATAAAAAGAAACACAATAATCTTATATACTTATTTATACCTACCATCTCAAGGAATAACATAGAGTAACTGGTAGGGGTAGAGTTGGGTAGTTTAGGTAGGACAAAAGGATGGGTCGAGAGGTCGAGGGTTCAACTCCCTCTCCCCATTATTTTTTCTTTTTAACATTAAAAATAAATAGTATAAAATAAATAAAATTCTCATTATTGCAAAAGGAAAAATGATAAAAGGATAAACTACTCCCTGTGTGAAAAGTCATTTTGCATCTCACCTGCACACAAAAACAAAGATAAATAAATAACTTTTTTTAACTCTCTCAAGGAACATAAATAGACTAACTGGTTAGGGGGTAGGAGGGTAGGTAGGTAGGAAAAGGGGATTGGCTTGAGAGGTTGAGTGTTCAACTCCCGATCGTCACCCCTTTTACCTAATTTTTAATAATTATTTTATTCCAAAAAATATAAATGCTTTTAAAACTTGGAAATAAAATAATTAACTTTTGCTTCAAAAATCAAACCATATAAACATAATGGACCCCTTTTTAATTATTTTTAGAAAATAGGGAAATAATATAAAAATAAAAATAAAATATCATACTTCCCTGACGCGTTTGCAATTTTAGAACCTGAATTTTTAGGTGTCATCAGAATGGGTGTGGCTAAGATTTTGATTCTAAGGATGAGGTTTGGGAAACTAAAGATGAGTCCTTGGATGATGAGGATTTAGGATGATGATTCTGAGATTTGGATAGGGGATGATGATATATGATGCTACCTAAAGGATGATGCAAATGTTCCTATGGGACTATCGAAGGATGTTGAAACAACTTCGCAGTTTTGGAGAAGGGTGGACATTGTGCCTACTAGTCTTCACTCTTTAGTCTGACAAATCGATGGTCAAATCGAATTCAAAAGGAAAAATACTTGATCCATGTTTTGTATTCTATATTATCCAATCTAGCTTGATACTTCTCTCCTTCTCAGGCTGCAGTGACAATGGGTTGGTAATCCTTGAGCTTTCTATCGGCAACCTTCTTCTCTCGATATGCATGGGGTGTTGGTAACTTAGCTTTATTGTGCTTGACAGGTGCGGTCATAGATCAAAATGGATATATTTGTTTCTTTGGATATAGGAGTATATCAAGCTAGGAACTGACTGTAGTAAGTATACCTTGGCTTGGCTTGAACAAAACTTGACTTTTCTTTTAGGATAGTGGACAAACAGTCCCACAGGAGACAAAGCAATCTTGTGGGATAATAGGAAGATGATCTCTTTGGAAAACAAATTTTTAACCTTGATTTTGTGTATGTTCAAAAAAAAAATTTCATGGGGTCTATAATGTTGAGAACATGGACAAGCAATTTCTACCTATAAGACAGGCTAGTATCACAACCTTTGTGTTGGAGATTTGGCAGCAAGCAAGTGCTGACTGTATATTTATCATTGATGACAACATATACTAAGTAGCATGAATTGAAGACTTATGAAATAAGATTTAATAATATGTTGCATGTACATGTTATCATCATGATATCATGGACACAAAGGTTAACTATGAGTACAGACAGTTATATAGCAGCTTGTGTCAACAGTGTTCTTGATAGAGTTACAGATAGTGTTCGGTGAATGATTGTATGTATAGTTATCATGAAGCCTTGTAAGTTTTGATATGTGATGGAGACATGTTAGTACTGTTACATTAATGGAAATAGAGTCTGATGATCAGTAGAAGTGAAGTTATGCAGTCACTATTCGACAGTAGTAGTTTCCTGTGTTTATTCAGAAGAGCCGATATAGATTTTATTGGTTCTGGAGTTGCACCTATCATTTCAGTATGCGCCCTTGGATTAATGCTTGGAGAAGAGTTATTAATTTTAGGTTAAGAGTGCATGATGTAATTCATCTTGAGGAGAAAGATCTAGTTATTTTGATAGAGCCGACAGTCTATAGTGTGTGTCTACAATTATCATTATTAGACAGGTCCCAGAATGTGTTGCATGCTTAGTAGAGCCGACTAAATTATTATTGGAGTTTGTTATGAATTATCTAATATGATTTCAAGGTGGTTCTAATAGGCCAAATTTATTATATAATTTAGAGGAAAGATATTTATAGGCAGTCATTTGTGATTGCTAGAGTGTGGTTCAAAGTTGATTGTGAAGAGAAGAACAGAGTGTGTGAAGTGTTGAGCCATCAAAAGAAGGTCTATGTGATCGAGTAAAGTATTTGTGCTATACATTGGAATTGATCTAGAAAATAGGTCAAAGAACAATTCACCAAGATCTAGATATAGTGTGTATCTATTATACAAAAGTTTGTAGACTTCTCCCATTTGAGCAGCGTGCTCTCGAATAGTTCCTTCGCACCCCTAACAGGGTTAATTGTAAAAGACTCCTAATAGGGTCAGACCCTTGACCAGGTGGTGAAAGGGAACCTAGAACACATAAGGAGTTCAATAAAACTTTGGAGATCAAAAAGGCATTAGTGAACATGAAGATATCCAATGACATCAATTGGAGTATTTTGGAGCCTATAATGACCTATAATGTTAATATATGTAATAAATTTGCAATAAGTCCTAAAAGGCCTAATAAGCCTTAGGACCAAATTTGGGAGTCTAGAATGGAATTAGGTGTTACAAGTTTCAAATAGGTTAAAATTAGTTTTAAATAATGGTCAATAAGTCCACCTAAGTGATTTGACAAAGTTTCAACACTTGGCAATTACATATTTTCCAAATTTACAAAGTTACAAATTTGAATTTTCAAATTGTAACGGTTATGGACATTTAGGAGGGAATTAGATTTTATTATTGATTTAGGCCAAATTAATCCATCCAACCAATTTGGATTGGTTCAGGTAGTTGTTATAATTTTATTAAATGTTCCAAAGTTCCATTGTACAGGCAGACCAGGCTATTGTACGGACTGTACCAGTTTTGGTGAATACAAATTATTTTCAAATGCAAATTCATTGAGTTCTTGGAATAGTTTTGAACCCATTTCAATATTTTATTGTATTCTCAATTCATTGAAGTAAGTAGAGATTTATTTGATAACATATGTATGCCATAATCAAGTCTGTACTGACATTTTCCAATTATTTCTTACTGCCTGGCAGGGTTTCAACATTTTTATTTGACAGTTTTGGTTAGTTTTGATAAACCATGGTCATTACATGACCCCTAGGAAATGTAACCCATGGAATGACATTGTAATAACATGTATTATAACCCACTAACATGATTTGATGCAGTGATATACTAATTTCTTGGTGATCACCAATTTTGTGAAGGGGAACTTAATGATTGTGCTTGGTATGCTACAACAGGAGTCATTTGGTCTTAAGGAGGAGCATAGATTATGATTTGGATCATCTTATAATGATGATCTAATGGTGAAACAACTACCTGTTGGACTTGGAAGTGATCGGAGATAGGAGATCTAAGAAACCCTTGGATTAAGGGTTTAGAAGGGCTAAATTTGGGTATTTTGGAGTTCTCGATGGGATGAGCCCTATTACTTTGATGTTTGCTCATTTTTAGTCATTATATGACATTTTTGAGAGTTTTGAGTGATCAGGTTAAGGAGAGAATGATGATGCTTTGTAAATTGATGGTTTTTTTTTATGCCATTTAGGGGTCACTATATGATAACAATCATAACTGGTCCAAAGGATTCACTATAAATATTTTGGTATGTTGTCAAAATCAATAAAGGGTACTCAAATATGTAATTTTTTTACCTAGTGTTTTGGGAAAAGTTGGAGATAAAGTCTTGTGAAGGCTGCTGCAGGACTACAAGACCAGTTATTAGGCCTAACTTGGTGAATTTTGAAAATTTGGTGTTTGAACATTGGGAGAAATATTGAAACCTATTTAGTTACCTTGGATTGCATAAATTAAAGTTATTGGATCATATCTTAAGGCTTGTTGGAGCATAATTTACCTTTTCACTTATGGAAGCCATCTTGGGTTACTAGATTGAATTGTTACATTTGATTAGTTTTATGTACTTGAACCTTGGATCCACCATATTCCATTGCCACCTCTACATCAAGTGGTATCAGAGAAAACTAGTAGATCCTTAAAGGGAAGAGGAATAATTTGTTAAAGAAGTTTGACTATTGGTTGTGAAAATGCCTCTAAGGAATGCAGGTACTGTTAGGGAGATCATGGAGTTGAAGGAGAAAAACACAAGGTTACATGAGTCTTACAATGCACTTTTGGTCAGGCTTGAAGCACTAGAATCTAATTAGAGAAGAGCAGCTGATGAAGGTTTTGATAGTGAAGAAGAGGAAGAAACTCATAAGGAAGGGGAAGAAGAAGAAGAAGAAGAAGAGGAACAAATAGATCTTGAAGAGTAGAGGACAATCAAGATATTGAAGGCTTTGAAGAATGAGTAGCATAAGGTGAGAGGATATATTTCTATGTATGATGGAATTTTGAAAGAAGAAGAGCTTTTGGATTGGATAGCATCAATGGATGCCTATTTTGAAAGTGAAGAGGTACCGGAAGATCAAAGGGTCAGATTGGAAAAAACAAAACTAAAAGGGCATGCACTCCTATGGTGGGATCATGAGGAGGCAGATAGAAGGAGAAGAGGTAAGCCAAAGATTGTCTCTTGGGATAGGATGATAGAAAAACTAAAAGGTAACTTTCTCCCAAAAGATTTTGATGTACAAATGCATAAGGAAATGCAAGGTTTAAGACAAAAAGACTTAGATGTTAAAGCACATACTGATGAATTTTATAAACTAAGCATAAGATCTGGATTGGAAGAAGATGAAGTTGTTAAGGTTGCTAGATATCTAGGTGGTTTAAGATTTATCATCCAAGATTAATTTTTCACTTCTAACCCCAGAAGTGTGAAGGAATGTTACTAGTTGGCCCTTAGAATAGAGGAGAAATTGAAAAGGAAGAGTGAAAGAAAAAATAGCAACAATAGAGGAGGTTCTTCAATGAGGGGAAGAGGAGGAAGGAAAAATTAGGTTTGGGAAGAGATGGAAAAAGGAACTACTTTTGAGGCAAGAGGAGGACACACCCAAAGAGGTGGAAGATTTGGAGGAGGAAGAGGAAGTGACATCTTCATAGATAGATGCTTTCATTGCAATGAAGTTGGATATCAATCTTTTAGGTGACCAAAATGGATAGACTCTGATTAAGGAAAGGAAAGGAGGGTACATCTAATTGAAGAAGAGGAAACTCATGAACCTAAAGTAGAAAGTTTGGAGTGATTAGGTTAAGGAGAGAATGTTGATTCTTTGTAAATTGATGGTTTTTTTATGCCATTTAGGGGTCACTGTATGATAACAACCACAACTGGTCCAAAGGAGTCACTATAAATATTTTGGTATGTTTTCAAACTCAATAAAGGGTACTCAAATATGTAATTTTTTTATCTAGTGTTTTGGGAAAAGTTGGAGATAAAGTCTTGTGAAGCATGCTGCAGGACTACAAGACCGATTATTAGGCATAACTTGGTGAATTTTGAAGATTTGGTGTTTGAACATTGGGGGAAAGTTTGAAACCTATTTAGTTACCTCAGATTTCATAAGTTAAAGTTATTGGATCATATCTTAAGGCTTGTTGGAGCATAATTTACCATTTCACTTATTAAAGCCATCTTGGGTCACTAGATTGCATTGTTACATTTGATTAGTTTTATGTACTTGAACCTTGGATCGACCATATCCCATTGCCACCTCTGCATCACTAGGTCTACTACACTAAACATGTTGTAAAGCAACTCTTAACAGGGTTAAGGATCTTCTAACAAGGATCATAATACACTAGTACAAAATATTAGTGGGTGTCAATTCCCACTGGGGTTTTTACCTATTTGGGTTTCCCCATAATCAAAATATTGTTGTTGTGTTCAAGTGTTCTCTCATTGTGTTTATGATTTATGTTTAAGTATATTTTATTGGATAAAGAATTAGAACTTGTGGATAACTGATTCACCCCCCTCATCTCAGTTATCTCTTGGACAATTCCTAACAATTGGTATTAGAGCCAAGTGCCTCAGAGAAAAAGTTTAACAGCTTGAGGTTGATCAGATAGCATTCTTTAGAAAATAAAGTCCTAAGTTTGATGGAGATAATTATCTTGACTAGAAGAACACGATGGTAACACATTTGCAATGCATTTATTTTGAAGTTTTTGATGTAACTATCAAAGAAGTTGAGATCCCTACTTTAGAAGACCTTGCAAAAGATAATGCTACTGAAAAGAAAAAAAGAATTGTTTCATTAGAATGCAATAGCCAATGAAGCCCTTATCAGTGCCCTATGTGACAGTGAGTTTTCAGAAATAAAGAAAGTAGATATAGCCCACAAAATATGGAAGTACCTAGAAGACATATTTGAAGGAGACAAACAAGAAAAGGATGCACACAGAAAAACTTGGAAGAAAAGATACAATGCATTAGAGATGTTACCTAAAGAGAACATCAGATCTTACAACCAAAGGATTAATGAAGCAGTTGCAAGAATCATGAACAATGGTAGAGAGATCTCGGAAGAAGACATTATGGATAAGTTGATGACCACTCTCACAATAGAGTATGAAATAAAGATCAACATCCTTGATGAGACCATTCAACTTACATCAAATTTCAAGAGAGAGACCTTGATCAACAAAATTTCAGCTTTTGAGATTTCAAGATTGAAGACATAACCTAAAAGTGAAACAACCTTCAAAGCATCAGTGCATGGTAAGAAATTTGCAAACACCTCTAGTAATTTTGATGATGATGACAATGAAGAGAAAACACTAGATGATTTCATTCTTATGATTGCTAAAAGAGAAAAGAAAGGAAAAGGAAAATATGAAGGTCAATTACCATTCAAATATTTTTCATGTAATAAGATTGGTCACTTTGCATCTAAGTGTCCTACAAGAGTTAAAAAGTTCAACAATAACTACAAGCCTAAGTATTCAAAGGAATGCTACTATGCTAGAGATAGAGTATCAGATGAAGAATTAGGAGAAGAGGAGACTGGATTCATTACTCTTGAAGATGAAAATAATTCACAAGAGTTAGCACTGATTTCACAAGAAGACATTAGGATAGATTGGATCATTGACAGTGGTTGCTCACATCACATGACAGGTGACAAAGATAGATTTGTTCATTTGGATAGATACAAAGGAGGCATGGTTAGATTTGGAGATAACACTCCTAAACCTATCATTGGTAGAGGAGCCATCACCTTGGATGGAAATAAAAGCACTGATGATGTTATTTATGTTGATGGTTTGAAACATAACCTACTGAATGTTGGGAAGTTGCTTGACAAAGGCTACAAATTGGATTTCAATGGAAACAAGTGTATCATTAACAACAAGGAAGGAGAAATAATTACATCAAGATCAAAGACTAAATGTAATTTTTTTCAGCTTAATCTAGAAGTAAGTTGTTTTATTGGTAAAGTAGATGATAGTTGACTATGGCACAAAAGACTATGTCATATCAATTTTGATAACACAGTAAAGATCAGTAATGTTAAGGAAGTAAGAGACCTACTTATCATAGAAAATCCAATTGATACTATATGCAGGGAATGTATAATGGGAAAGCATGTGAGGAATTCATTCAGAAGCAAGCATAATTCAGTAGAGAACAAGTTGGGTCTGATTCATATAGACCTATGTGGACCAACTCAAACAAGATCATACTATGGTGAAAGGTATTTCATTTTTTTTGTAGATGATTATTCTAGAATGATGTGGGTTGTGTTCTTGAAAGATAAGTCAAAAGAGTTTGAGAAGTTTAAAATATTCAAAGCTAAGGTTGAGAATGAATCTAAACTTAAGATAAAATGTCTAAGGTCGGATAGAGGAGGAAAATTCACCTCTGACAGATTCTATGAGTACTGTGAAGAACATGACATAAAAAGATAGTTAAGTGCACCTAGAACACCTCAGTAGAATGGGATTGCAGAGAGAAGAAATATGATTATCCTTGAAACAACATGCACCATCATGATTGAAGGAAAAGTTGCACATACCTATTAGAGAGATGCAGTCAATACACCAATCTATACAATTAATATAATACAATTAAGGCCTGGCACTAACAAGACACCTTATGAGCTATGATTTGGTAATGTTCCCACAGTGAAATACTTCAAAATATTTTGAAGAAAGTGCTACATCAAGAGGGATGAAGCAGTAGGCAAGTTTGATGCAAGAAGTGATGAAGGTATTTTTCTTGGTTACTCTACTAAAAGTAAATTTTATAGATGTTTTAACTTAAGATTGAAGAAGATCATTGAAAGTGCTCATGTTAAGATTTATGAGAAGTTTATGGTTCAAGAAATATATCATGATTACTCACCTATGATTGAAGATGAACTTAGACCCTACAATAGTGAGACAGTTGTTGAAGATATGTTTGACAGAATCAATGTATTGTTCAATGACCCTGAAACAAGTGAAGAAGAAACTCAGAAGGAAGATGAGATAGTATCACCTAAAGTTCCAAATTTTACATCTAGAAACCATTCCAAGAAAGACATCATTGGCAATCAGAGTGAAAATGTCTTAACAAGATCACAAGAAATGAATTCAGCTAGCAATGAGGTGGTATGTTTACTATCTTAGATTGAACCTTTAAGTGTTGAAGATGCATGTAATAATTCATATTGTCATGATGCTATGAAAGAAGAACTAGATCAAATTATTAAGAATGACACTTGGGAACTGGTCCCAAGACCTAGTGATAAGAATGTGATTGGAACAAAGTGGATATTCAAAAACAAGATGAATGAAGATGGTATAGTAGTAAGAAATAAAGCAAGGTTAGTATGTAAGGGATATGCGCAAAGAGAAGACATTGATTATTGAGACACATTTGCACCTATGAGAAGATTAGAAGCTATTAAGTTATTTATAGCTTATGCAATAGTCAAAAACTTCAAAGTCTATCAGATGGATGTCAAGTCAGCATTCTTGAATGGAGATTTGAAAGAAGAAGTATACATTGAGAAGCTATAAGGATTCACCTTATCAGACAAACCTGATACGGTATGTAGATTGAAGAAGGTCCTCTATGGACTTAAGAAAGCCCCTAGAGCATGGTATGAGAGACTAGATAGATATCTAACAAATATTGGATTCAAGAAAGGAGTAGAAGACTATAATCTATTCATAAGAGAAACATCTAAAGGTTTACTACTTGTAGCTATATTTGTTGATGACATTATCTTTGGAGGTAATGAAAAACTTAGTGCTGAATTTTCTAAGGAGATGCAAAATGAATTTGAGATGAGCGATTAGAGCTATCAAATAATTTTTGGGATTGAATGTGCAGTAGATAGAGAAAGGTATTTTCATTAATCAGTCCAAGTATGTGAAAGAGATATTAAAGAAATTCAAGATGGATGATTGCAAGCCAGTAGGGACACCTATGATAAATGGATGCAAGCTTACAAAAAAAGATGATTCACCAGTAGTAGATACAACATTGTACAAGTCTATGATTGGAAAACTTATTTATCTTACTTAGACTAGACCTGATATTTCCAATGCAGTTGGCATAGTTGGAATATTTGCAGTAGAGCCTTAAAAAAGTCACCTCATGGTAGTAAAAAGAATATTTAGATACCTGCAAGGCACTATAGACTATGGTCTATGGTATCCCAATTCAGAAAATGTTGAGCTTCATGTATATACTGATGCAGAATGGGTAGAATGTGTTGATGATAGAAAGAGTACATCAAGAGGAGCAGTGGTTCTTGGTGACAGACTTGTCACTTGGACAGGCAAGAAGCAAAATTGTATCTCTCAGTAAACAACATAAGAAGAGTATGTTGCAAAAACCTTGAATTGTTCTACAATTGTTTAGATCAAGAAAATGATTATAAAGGATTTTGGAATTTAGATTGACTATCCCATTGTTGCACATTGTGATAATACTAGCACTATCAATAAGTCAAAGAACCATGTGATGCATGCAAAGACAAAACACATTGAGATCAAGTATCACTTCCTAAGAGAAAAAGTAGTAGAAAAAGAAGTTAAGTTGGACTATATGTGAATACTAAAGATCAGCTAGCAGGCATATTCACAAAGCCCTTATCAAAGGATACTTTTGAGTATCTCAGGGAGAAGTTGGGAGTAATTCCCTTCCTTGATTCTACCTAGAATAAAGAAGAAAGAGCATCAGTCCTCAGGGACTCATGGATCGTTGACTACTCTACCTCAAGAGTAGTACCAATGCTTAAACTGTTCGGCACCCTTTGCCATTGATTTCAAAGGGAGAGTAATATATGGTCATGGAAAATAGAAGTAAAAGAAGGAGTAATAAACTAAGGGGGAGTTGTATTCAGTTATAGAAGCGGTTCAGTTGAGGAAATTGAGAATGTTGAAGAATATTGTAGCAGATGGAGAATTCATCCTTGGGGGAGTTTTGAAGAGGAAATGAAGAATGTTATAAAAGAAATGTTCATTTGGGTTGGTGGCATTTTTCATTCCATATGTTTCCATCAATGCCAAAGGGGGAGATTGTTGAAGATTTTTCAGCAAGCCAGTGCTGACTGTATGTTTTTCATTGATGACAAAAAATGGTAAGTAGCATGCATTAAAGACTTATGTAGTAAGCTTATGCTCTTAGGCTGCCAATATACCCTCAAGTTGATTTTAGGATTGGTTAGTTTCAAAATATATAAGGATCTTAGGGTAATTGGACCAACTATAGGGACAAGACTGCCCTCTTCACTTCTGGCTCTACAAAACCAAGGTGGGTGCACCTAATCTAGTGAAAACTATAATTCACACACCAAAGAATCGGTCTAAATAATGGATTGATAGCAAGAAAGTACTAAATGCTAACCTCACATTCATTGAATCTCCATTACTATATGGTAACAAAACAAAACAACCAACAACTTAAAGCTTGAAAAGGTTATTGATTTTAAGATTTGGAATGCAATAACTTCAACAAGTGTATGTTAACAAGAGAGGTAATCATTTAGGCTAGTGCCTCACCCACTGGGCAAGATTCCTTAGACACAAAGACACACAAATTTGAGAATATCAAAGAATTCATAGCCATAAATATATTTATCCTAATCTTTACTACTTACAAGACATCCTTACATAGACAAGGGCAAACCCATATCCCACCTACAACATAGTTTAATCCAATCCTAGATCAGAACTCAAGAGTGAAGATACATACATAAAAGCAATATGTAATGAGTTAGAAAACTTAAAGCTTACTTGACTTGACACAAAGGAGAGATAAGAATCAGATATTTGTATTAAGTATGATGAATTGCTTTTGTGTACACAATGAATCACAAGACACCCTACTTGCAAATCATAGCTTAGACCTACAACTTTCTTCTTTCATTAACAAAAACTGAATCAAAAACTATTACAAAACCCTTGGGACCAGAAACTAGGGACTATTTTTGAACTTCGAAACTGGAACCCCCTCAAAATCAAAAGTTCAACACTATATACCCTTGGTTACCTTGGAATCCTACACAAGTTAGGATGCAAAAAGCTACAGATAACCAAGGTAAGGGCTAGGGTTTCCACCCACCAAACAATTCAAACAGATCAGAAATTAATACACTAAAGGGAAAACCAAGCAACCCTGAGCAATCAGATCTAAAATTCAATCTTCACTTATAGTAAATCTTCTGGAAATGTACTGAAGATCATGAACCTCCTACAAATTCATCTAATTTGGCCCCTACAACATGCCTTGAGCACTATTTATTCATTCTCTCGATAGCATAAAACTCCCTGCAGTCAATTATCATAATCGCTGGACCACACTGCAATAGTTGGCACCACCAAACTAATCAAATCCGACTGCTAAAACATTAAAAACTAGTCCTTTCTATTGTTGAGAAACCCTCAAAAATTTGAATTCAAACTGCAACGATTACTTCATGGCACCAACAGAAAATCAGTGATCATAATTCAATTTGAGATCAACTTTAAGTCGTGATCGTTTGGTCCTATTATTTCATGGACCTTATGACTTTAACTCATCTAGACACCCTCAGGTTAACTTCTAGCGAACACGCGACAAAGAATTTTCCTATTTGTGAAATAAAAACTTAACCCACCCTTTAACTCCATGACTTAGCGAATAAAGGAAACTTAACTCATCCTAGTCACATTTGGTGAACTAGCAACTGAAGAGTTGTCCTAGTTTGTAGAACACTTTTAACCTCTACCAAGTTATGTAGCGACAACGCAAATGCTTGTTTGCCAAATCACCAAAACATTTAGAGTATTGCCACCTTTCCATGCGAATGATAAAATCCATTAAAAAATTTTCGCAGCCGCTAACCTTATTTATCTAGACCGCCAGACCTTTGACCTCCGCTTGGGCCTGTCCTATGCCAATTTTCATCACATCATTCACTGAAACTTCCTGGTCATCACTGACAAAGGACTCACCCTCTATAAGCCTATAAATTAGACGGTGGTTGCATGATCTCATGGCATGGAAAGATTGCATGCGATCAAGCGACAAACCGTAGATCCTACCACACTATCGGCCCCTTTGAAAGATTTGGGCCCACTGACACATCTGCCACATACTCCAGCTCAACCAATGAAAATAATGCATGTCAGCACTGGAGGACCCACTTCATACTATCTCGTCCACCTCTTCATCGGACAGTTGTCACTATACCACAATGATAAACTTCATGCATCTCATCATAATGGTATAATGACAACCATAAGATCTTTCTATACTTTAACCATCTAGGAAATAGGCCCTACTTAGACCATCCCAGTCACACAACGTGGACCAATCAGACAATGACAAATCAGCACACTTGGCATGTGGACCCGCTGAACCTTATCCCCTCTAAAAAAGGTAGAATCGACAGTTGTCGCATGATCTTAAACCTCTGACACATCCCATAAGATCATACGCCCGTCATTGATTTTCTGATAATGTCAGGACCCCCTGAAAAACTCAAAAACTAGGTCCCACTGACAACTGCCACCATATTATATCATGGACAAATGAAAACTAAGCACATCATCACCATGTGGCATATTGGACCCACATGTTGTTGACCTTAATACACTAGGAGATCAGACAGCTAGCACATGATCTCATAACCTTAAAAGATTCCATGTGGTTTTACGCAAGCCATTGATCTTGAATCTTCAAACTGAGATACTGGGCCTGCCTGACAACATTCCAAATCACTATCTTCGACCAATAGCAAGCTGCCACCTTAGCACATATCTGACAATGGGTCTAGATGTATCATAGTTTTAAAAAGAGGGACCACCACTTCATGATTCAATGACCAAAGGAAAGACAAGCCACTCGCCGGGTCACTTAAAATTTTCAGGTAACGGCTAGACATTAGGATATTACACGAACACACAATCGCATAATCACAAAAAATAATTGTTAACCGCCAGGGACTAAGTGATCATGTGGCTAACTGAGAAATGAAATGCACACATGTATTATATCATCACTTAAGTGGCTAATAAGGTAATGAAGAAATAGAGAAAGGCCAAGGCATTTTTAGGGCTTTTTCACCATAATGACTAGATATTCAAAAATTTCACCTAGGGTTTGAGCTAGAGACCTAAAAACAACTATAGAGATTGGAAGAAATATGCCAGAGCCATGAAAATTTTACAAGTGCTAGCAATGGCTCATACTTGGGGACGTGTATCTCTTGCAGATACAACAAGCAAGCTAGAATCTTTTGGAAGAGCAGACCAACTCAAAATTTTGACCCAAAAAGCAAAAATAGATGATTGTACAAGGGAAAACCTAAACTACTACTCATGGAAAAGATACTTCAGGAGAAGTAAAACTTTAGGAATTGTCCATGAATAGGAAATTCCAAAGTACCACTAGTTAAATCTTTCAGGACATAAGAATCTGTCCCCCACTTGCTCTTAATAAGATAAGGGCCCGACCAAATTGGATCAAATTTTTCATGCTTCCCCTTACCTTCTAACCTTCCATTCCACATTAGGACAAGGTCATCAACTTAAAAAAATATTTGAATAGCTCTTCTATCAAATAAATTCTTACATTGTCTCTACAATGTCTCATTTCTTTCATGTGCATCTCTCCTTACTTCTTCCAATTGGATCAGTTCATCCATTCTTACTCTCATCTCATCAGTCAAGTCTTCACCATATGCTTGGATAAACTTATACATCTGCAATAGATTATTTTGAGGCAATCTAGCACTTATTCCATATACCAAATCAAATGGAGCACAACCTATGGCCTTCTTAATAGTTACCCTGTCAGCCCATAATGCCCACCATAACTTTCAGTCCCAGGCTTTCTTATTTTTGTCCAACACTCTCTTGAGAATCTTAATTAGACTTTTGTTACTAGACTCAACCTGGCCATTTCCTTGTGGATGATATGGGGAAGAAAATGAAATGTGTATCCCATATTGCTGACAAAAATCACTAAATTCCTATGATCTAAAACACATTGCATTATCAACCACAACTACCTCTGGGCAACCAAACCTGGTAAGGATGTTCTGCATCATAAAATCTGCTACCACTTTGCTAGTAGCCTTTCTAGTAGGGATAGCTTCAACCCTCTTGGTAAAATAGTCTGTTGCCACTAGTATGTAAGAATGTCCACCACTAGACTTGTTTGGAATTTCTCCAATAAAATCTATACCCCACTTTTGGAAAGGAGCCTAAACTACAACAGGTTGGAGTGGAAAATTTCCATTAAATTTTAACTTACCAGTAAACCTTTGACATGCATCACATTTTCTTACAAACTGATGTGTATCCTTAAAAACTGTAGGCCACCAAAATGCAGACCTAAGGAACTTGTGAGCTATGGTCTTTGCCATATAGTGTCCTCCACAAACACCCTGGTGCATTTCCTTTAATAGAGCTTTAGATCTCTCATGGTCTATGCACTTTAGCAATACTCCTTCATTGCTTCTCCACCACAACTTACCATGTATAATGGCATACCTTGCTAATTGCAACTTGATAGTTCTCCTTCTATTTTCATCCATCTCAGGGGGAAGGACCAATTTCTGTAAGTAACCAATAATATCTTTGTACCAGTCACAACAATCCATATCACAAATATATGGCCTTTGTTCTTCTTCTAACATATTCACATGATTTGCAATTAAATTGCTTTGTGCCATCAATTTTGCAAGACCTAAGCCTCTTACCAACTTTGTAATCTAGATATCAATATTAAACTCTTGGATCCTATTGATCTGTCTACATCTTTTCCCTGAAACTTCTTGTTGCACCAATATATCCTTAACTACAGCACTAGGAACATAAGCAACCACCTTAGCTCCTACAAGATAACATCTAAAAGCCTTGACTGCTTTAACTAAGGCATAAGCCTGTTTCTTAGTAATATCATATTTCAATTCTGCTGCTTGTAGGGATTTACTAAAAAATGATATGGGTTGTTCATATCCATCTGAATTCTTTTGCAATAAAACTACTGCAATTGTATGACAAGAAGCAAAATAAAATATATGCATGGGCTTACCATAATCAAGTGTCCTTAAAACTGGAGCATCCTTGATGGCCTTTTTGATACTTCTAAAAGATTCATTTTCTTCTTCATTCCATTCAATCTTCGCCTCTTTTTTCAACATTCTAGAGATAGGGATACTGATTTCTACAAAATTTGTAACAAATCTCCTTAGAAAGTTTACCTTCCCAAAGAAGAACTATATTCCTTTAACATTTCTAGGTGGTGAAAGCTTGTCTATAGCCATAACCCTTTCAGGGTCAGTCCTCACTCCATCCTTGGACACAATATGTCCCAAGAGCTTTCCTTCCACAACACCAAAAGAACACTTCTTTGGATTCAAAGAAATCCCATACTCCAAAGCCCTGATAAAAATCTTCTCAAGATGTTCACAATGCTAACTTTCCTTATCTGAATATGCTGTGAGATCATCCTGATATACCACTAGAAATTTTTTTATGAAGTTTGCAAAGACCACATCCATAGCTCTCTAAAAATTAGCTGCTACATTTGTCAGACCAAAAGGCATTCTAACATAAACATATGTTCCCCAAGGGGTAGTGAATGCAGTCTTGAACTATTCTGACTCCTTGACCATGACCTGATTATATCTAGAGAAACCATCCATCATGGACATTAACTCTGATCCAGTAACCTTCTGTAGCATATTCTCCATATTAGGCAAACCATAATTGTCCTTCAAAGAATTGACATTCAAGTTCCTAAAATCAACACATAACCTAATGTCACCATTCTTTTTTCTGACTGGAACCAAGTTTGACACCAAAGTAGAATGTTTGGTAGGCTTGATGATTCCAACATCCATCATCCTTTTGAGTTCATCTTGCATTTTTGGTGCCAAGGTAGCATTCACAGGCCTTAATTTCTACCTAAAAGGTTTAGTACCTTCTTTCAATGATATTTCATGCTGGAATAGATCTTCTGTATAGGCTTTCAAATCATCATAAGACCATGCAAAGCCATGTCTAAATTTTTTGAGAAGATCAATCAAATTATTCCTAGTCCTTTAGGATAAACATTTACCTATATAAACATTTTTGGGTACTTGACTTGTTCCTAAATCTATTTTCTCCAAATCATTGACCTTATCAACAAATTTAGAAAGACAAGTCCTTTCTTTGTCATCAAATGCCCTCTCAAGAGCAACCAATCCCCTTGGGATCCTATTTGACCTTAATTGCAAAACTTCCTTCCAAAGAACATTCTCTTTTCCATTTTTGATGTCAACATAAGTGCTGAAATCCATCTCCTGACCATCAAAATGAGAATCACACTGTAGAAACCTTAGTATATCTTGATCATAAGAAAATACCTACCAATTCTCAACATTGTCTGGGATAGAAGGCATAGACTTACACTCAATCCTAGATATCCCTGCAAAGGTAATATCCTCTGGCCTTAGTGCTATGTTCTCCAATAAGTCAGCCATTCTCTTTTGGCTTCTATCCACCCAATCAATACCAAAGGCACTGAAACTTTCAATTTCATCCCAAACAACATTTCTATATTGTTTCAGCCTTTGATTCTTTGATGCATACCTTGATCTAATCTGAGAAACTATTAACTTAGATTCACCAATCACCCTAAGATGTTTGATTCCATGTTTTGATGCTTGTCTCAAACCAATTAGTAGGGCCTCATATTCAGCAACATTATTTGTGCAAAGGAACAAGAGAGTGAAAGAAAACTTGAAAGTCTTACCACTTGGGGATATTAATAGCACTCCTACTCTAGCACCCTCCTTTGAACTTGCTCCATCAAAATACAGAGTCCATAAGACATTACCTTCTGCCATGTTATTTTCATCATCAACCAGAAGGACAGGCTTGACCTTTTCTTGCACCTCTCTCTCCTGAACTTGGAAAGAACCAATGTCAGTGTCAACAAAACAATTCATATTGTCATCTTCATCCTCCTCAATCATATGTGGAGTTCTAGCCTCTCTTGAAACTTTCACACTTTCTCCCATAGAAGCACTCCATTTTCTAGATAATAGCATTCCATACTAAGGAGGAATGTCAACTACAAGAACACTCATAGTTAGTTGTTTGTTAGGAAATTTTGCTAATTTATAAGGCAAAGCCTACTGGTACCAATAACTGGCACTTCTCTTGAGTCCATAGCTTGGCATCTCCTATGAGGTGTATCAACCTTTAGTCCTAATGACTTCATGATCTCTACAGGCATGACAGTGTTTGATGCTCCAGAATCAATCATGCAATTCTTCAATAATTTTCCATTTATCATAAGAGACAAGAAAAAAGGATCAATTGTCCCTAATGCAGTATTTACAACATTTGCACTCAAAAATATCTGAGGAATCTCAAAGACAATTTCTTCATTTTTACTGTCAAGTGTGTCATCTAAAGAAGCCACATGCTTGTCACCTCTGTTCATTTCTTGGACCTTTATAGAAGAGGCACCATTTACCCAATCCAGAGCTTTCACCTTAGAAGAGGCACCATTTACACAATCCAAAAGTGGAACTTTGACAGTTATTTGTGAAAGCAATTTAGTCATATCAATAGGAACATATGTATTATTGCCCATGTCTTCCTTAATCTCAGTGACATCTTTATCTTCTACTTTTATAGTCAAGCAAGATTTACCTTTGTGTAGGAACTCATCTTCCTTCTGAGGTATAGGAACAACTATCTTTGGTGTCTTTTCTTTACCATGAGGTATTGCAGCAGGTCCCATCTTCTTTTTTACTTTAACCTTACTGACAACACCAACATCTTTCTTCTTTTACTCACGCTGTTGTGTATTCTTTTATAATTTTTTGATAAACATGCTACCAGGTTTACCAGCTATGCTTCCAACTATCCTGTTTCTCAAATTGTAATTGCTCTTAGCTTGAGTGACCATGTCTGTAGTGATTTGAGCAATTTCCTCATCAAAGGGTCTCCTTAAGGAAACATGTTCCTCACACTTTACTGCACCACATCCAACCTCATCAAATTCTTCCTCCTCTTCATCAATAGAGTCAACCTCATCCCACACATGTGATGAAGTCATTACACAACCACTCTAATCATATTGCTTATCCTATTCTTGTTTCTCAAATAAATCCAGAGCAATAACACAATGTTCTAGACTATGAGGAGATTGACAAGCAATACACCATGGGATATCATCATTCATGCTAACTGAATTTCTTTGCAAAGGATCAGGAATCCTATCATCAGGCCTATCCCTTTTAACTGGAAAAATGGGCTTTCCATTCTTCCACTGAGTATTGTATGGGTAATTTAGCATTCTTGGTTGCTTGCTAAAATTACTTGAAACAGGCCGATCATTTGTTACAACCCTATTGTTTCTTTTTTCATCAGGCTTTAGATCCTCTAAAGCACTTAGAATCTACTTTAGATTATCCTTCTCCTTTGGCTTAAAATTAGCAAACCTTCCCATCTCTTTCTTGTTTTGCACTTGAGACCTATAATCATCTCTTCTCCCTAATTTTCCTGATATTCTTCTATTACTTTCTATGTTGATAACCAACTTGTAAGCCTCCCCAAGATTTCTAGGCTTTTTATCCCTTAAAAGGTACCCCATCTTTGCATCAAAAGAATTTAAATATGTCACAAGACACACTCTGTCATCTAACCTGATAACTTGCAGGAGCCTATGCATAGCCTTTTGGAATCTTATATTAAATTCAAGGACCTCTTCATTCTGATTTTTCTTTATGTTATTGAATTCATTCAAAATAAAACCCTCATTTTTTTAATCTCCATAATGCTCCTTGAAACAATTCTTAAATTCCTTCCAAGATCCTATACTAGCATGGGGTAATCCTCTAAACCAGTCCCTAGCATCCTCAGTCAGAGATTGTATAAATAACTTCATTACAACATCATCAGGCTCAACATTATAATCATCTATTACATCCATAAAAAAAATTTAGATGTTCCTCACATGTGATGACATTGTTCCCAGAAAACTTTGGGAGCTTCTTTCTAATTTCATCAGGAATTACATTAGGATAACCAGGAATACCAAAAAAGATAATTTTTTTGTACCTTTCATGAACAGGAATTCCTTGAGGGGGGTCCATTCCTTGAGATGTAGATGTCCTTGTGTTTGAACCAGCAGGAATTTTAGCAGCACCCAGAATGCCATTTGTGCGAGTTGCAAGGTTACCATGATTTCCACCCTGTCCCAAAAAGGAAGTAGCAACATTTGAAGGTCTTGAGGTATGCTTGAGAAAATCAATCTTCTTCCTCATTTCTACAGCAGTAGCCTCCAACTCTACTTTCTCTAGTTCTTTAGCCCACATTTCTTTCTCTTTTCTAGCCTTCTCAAGGTCTACATCTAATCTCAACCCCTGATCCAATGAGTTTTCCACATTAACTTGTTCATTGATTTGAACTCCAATAGCTCTCTATTTGCCTTTATCTCTAGGCCTAGTTATCTCATGTGTTCTTTGCACAATAGGCTATTCCTCTACTCTTTCAGGCTCTGGGACAAAATTAATTGCCTCCAAATCTAACAACTACCTCTTTAGCTGATCAACCCTTATCATGGCTTGTCTTACTCTATCTTCTTTGTCTTTCTCTCTTTGTTGTCTGATAGCAACTTGTTCTTGGACTCTTCTTTCCAATTCATAGAGTTCTTCAAAGATTTCTTCTGATTTCGAGAGAGTAGTCTCAGATTCATTATCTTCCACTTGAAATTCATCCTCATACTGGTTCAATCCCAAATCAACAACCTCTTCATATTATAAAATATTTTCTTCTTGAGTAGGCTTGGTTTGAGTTTCTTGTCTTGTATCCTTTTTATTTTTCCAAGTATGAGAAACATTTCTTTTCTTATTTCCTCCCCTTATCTAACTAGGCCTAGAAGATCCTGGAAAACCTTCTTCCATTCCATCTTTAGGATGCTCTTTTCTCTAAGACCTAGTACCTCTGTAACTCATTTTATGAAAAATCTACTGACTAGCACTGCTGCAGAGATGTTTGAGTCGCCACCCAAGAATATTGGGAATCTTACAATATAATTTCCTCACTTAAAATATATCCAAATGAGTTAGACAAGACAAGGGACAAGAATAACCCTGTTTCTTCCAATGATGACCTACTGGTTACTATAGACTTGTGTAACATTTCCCCAGCAGAGTCACCATCTTGTTGGTGTTCAAAATGGACACTTATGCTCTTAGGCTGCCAATATACCCTCAGGTTGATTTTAGGATTGGTTAGTTCCAAAATGTATAAGGATCTTAGGGTAACTAGACCAACTATAGGGACAAGACTTCCCTCTTCACTTTTGGCTTTGCAAAACCAAGGTGGGTGCACCTAACCCAGTGAAAACTATACTTCTCACACCAAAGATTGGGTCTAAACAACATATTGATAGTAAGAAAGTACTAAATGCTAAACTCACATTCATTGACTCTCCATTACTATATGGTAACAAAACAACACAACCAACAACTTAAAGCTTGAAAAGGTTATTGATTTTAAGATTTGGAATGCAATAACTTCAGCAAGTGTATGTTAACAAGAGAGGTACTCATTTAGGCTAGTGCCTCATCCATTGGGAAAGATTCCTTAGACACAAAGACACACAAATTTGAGAATATCAGAGAATTCATAGCCATAAATACATTTATCCTAATCTTTACTGCTTACAAGACTCAAAGCAGTAAATACATTCATAGCCATAAATACATTCATAGCAGTAAGCATTTTCATGTTCGTGAAATAAAAACTTAACCCACCCTTCAGCTCTGTGACTTAGCAAATAAAGGAAACTTAACTCATCTTAGTCACATTTGGTGAACTTGCGACTGAAGAGTTTCACTAGTTCGCAGAACACTTTTTACCTTCGCCAATTTATGTAGTGACAACGTGAATGCTTGTTCACCAAATTGCCAAAACATTTAGAGTACTGCCACCTTTCCACGTGAATGAGTGAATCCATTAAAAATTTATCGAAGTTGCTAACCTTATTTATTTGGACCGCCAAACCTTTGACCTCTGCCTGGGCCCATCCTGTGCCACTTGTCATCACATCATTTGCTGAAACCACCCGGTCATCACTGACAAAGGACCCACCCTCTATAAGCCTGTAAATCAGATGGTGGTCACATGATCGCATGGCCTGGAAAGATTCCATGCGATCAAGTGACAAACCGTAGATCCTGCCACACTGTCAGCCCCTTTGAAAGATTTAGGCCCACTGACACATCCGCCACATACTCTAGCTCGACCAATGAAAACAACCCATGTCATCACTGGAGGACCCATTTCATACTATCTCATCCACCTCTTCATCGGATGGTTGTCGCTATACTGCAATGCTAAACTTCATGCATCTCATCATAATGGTATAATGACAACCATAAGATCTTGTTGTACTTTAACCATCTGGGAAATAGGCCCTACTGACACCATCCCAGTCACACAACGTGGACCAATCAGACAATGACAAATCAGCACACCTAGCATGTGGATCCATTGCACCTTATCCCCTCTGAAAAAGGTAGAATCGATGGTTGTCACATGATCTTAAACCTCTGACGCATCCCATAAGATCAATGCCCATTGTGGGTATGTGCAAGATCATGAGGGGCCAAACTATGCCCTTAAGTGGCAAGGAAAAATCAGCAAATCAGGGTTATTCAACTTGACGTGAAAATTTCAACTAGCTATGAACCTAATATCAAAAAGTTGTAAGAATAGAATCTATAGAAAATTGAATATAGTTTCTAAACTACTAGGCCTTTTTTGAGAAAAAGTTAGTATGATTGGTGAAAAGTATAGATTTCAATGCAGCAGTACAAAAATTTTAGGAACAAAATAAGAAGTAGGTGTATGTCTGACCACCTTAATCATAATCAAATGATAATATTTTATTATAAGATTTTATATATAAGTAGTAGACTCATGCCCGAATGTGACGCATATTTTTTTGTAATTTTATTCTAAAAAAATAATTAATTATGAATTTTTTGCTACAACATTTTCAAAATAAAAAAACTCCCCTGTCTGACCACCTTAACTCATTCAAAACTTTACAAAATTCAATTTTTATTTTTTTTTCCTTATAGTAGGCGAAGCATAGAATGTGATGCATTTTTTGGATTTCAAAAATGTTATACTGTCTGAAAGTTATAGTCATTTTTCAATCAGTATATAAATCAGCACTTTAGAGGTAGCTCAATTAGAAAATAACTAATAATTACTTACCAAATTCAAAATTTGACAGCAATTATATCGATAGAAAGATGATAATCTCCTTAAGATACCCTTTTCATTTTATCAAATTTGGGTGAAAAAAAAGTTGTCAGCTACATTGTCAAAGTTTTGAACTGACATCCCCACTTTTTGGCCCCTCATGATCTTGCACATACCCTTGTTGATTTTCTGACAATGTCGAGACCCCCTGACAAACTCAAAAACTAGGTCCCACTGACAATTGCCACCGTATTATATCATGAACAAATGAAAACTGAGTACATCATCACCACATGGCATATTGGACCCACCTGTTGTCGACCTTAATACACTGCAAGATCAGACGGCTGGCGCATGATCTCATAACCTTAAAAGATTCCATGCACTTTTACACCCACTGACAATCTTGAATCTTCAGATTGAGATACCAGGCCCACCTTACAACATTCCAAATCATTGTCTTCGACCAATAGCAAGCCACCACCTCAGCACCTATCTGACAATGGGTCCAGATGTATCACCATTTTAAAAAGAGGGACCACCACTTCGCAATTCAGTGACCAAAGGAAAGACAAGCCGCTTGCCGGGTTGCTTAAAATTTTTGGGTAACTGCCAGACATTAGGATATTACGCGAACACACAATTGCGTAATCACAGAAAAGAAGTGTTAATCACCAGGGACTAAGTGATCATGCAGCTGACTAAGAAATGAAATGCGCACATGCGTTATAAGATCACTTAAGTGGCCAAAAAGGTAATGAAGAAATAGAAAAAGGCCAAGGCATTTTTAGGGCTTTTTCACCATAATGGCTAGATATTAAAAAATTTCACCTAGGGTTTGAGCCAGAGACCTAAAAACAACTGCAGAGACTGGAAGAAAAATGCCAAAGCCATGAAAATTTTATAGGTGCTAACAGACATGTTATCAGCATGATATCATGGACACGGAGGTTAACTATTAGTATAGACAGTTATATAGTAGCTTTTGTCAACAATGTTCAGTGAATGATTGTCTGTATAGATATCATGGAGCCTTGCGCATTTGGATATGTGATGGAGACATGTTAGTGATGTTACATTCATGGAAGCAAAGTCTAATGATTAGTAGAAGTGAAGTTATGTAGTCGCTAGACAAGGAATGATACCTGCGGACACATTCCCGCAATCAATGGCATTCTCATGGAGTCAATAGTCAATCCTGCATTGTGGGAATGAAGGGAGAAACTTCAAAAATCATTAACGGTTCCTTTCAGCTTACAAAAATCAACAAGCAAACCCACCTGGTCAAACAACGTTCCCAAGGAGTCAACAGTCAATCTCATGTTGCAGGAATGAAGGCATCAATTTTTTTTTAAAAATAGTAAGTGCCTCATGACTTAAAAAAAGGTACATAGGCAATCTCACCTGGTTAACTCGCATTCCCGCATTGCAAGAATGCGATCCCGCAAAATGGGTACAGTGAGTCACTGGTGAAGTTGGGTGAGATAGAGAGAAAAGATGGAAAAAATAGAAGTTTCATTGTGGGAATGCATTCCCACAATCCCTACAAATGTTCTTGTGTCTGTACCAGCATTCCCGTGTCCATACCATCATTCTCTCAAAACTATGGATTTTTTGGATGTTAATGCAGTGTAAAATCCGAAGGTGGGACTGATGGCACAAATATGTCTTCTTCGGCCCTAAACCTACAAAATACACAAAAAACCCTTACAAAGCACTCAAACAACAAAAAAATTTAGTATTTGGGTTAGTTTTGCAAAAACAAATGAGAAAGATGGAGAGAAAATGACCCTTGAAGTGGGTCCCACCAGGCATGCCAAAATGTAAGTACCTAAAATGTAGTGTCTAAGAATACCAAACTAAGCTAGCATTCAATAAAACAAAGAAAGTAAACACTTATGATAAGACCTACAAAATGAAGACAAAACCAAACTAGAGAATGCAAACCTCAAACCCCAAAGTCTCCAAAATGTAGAAGATTTGTCCAATGGATTGGATGTGTGCTCATGAACTATGCTTCAAGCTTCAAAGTGTGGGAGGATTTTGGAATAATAATGATGCTTCAGATGATTTTGGCTCTCAAATGGGCATAGTAACTTTTCTTCAATGGTGGATGAAAATGAAGGAGAAAGAGGCTCAATATAAAGGCAAATGGGAGGTGAATGGGCGGTCAAGATGAAAACTTGAGGAAGGGTTGAGAAGCATCCAAGAGAGAGCACATGGATTGTGCTTTCTCAAATGCATAGCATTGTGACAAGCGTCACAATGGGGGAGGATGAGAGGAGAGGCCAAATCCTTAAGGAATGTGACCACTTTGGGAGGTGTGAAAGGGGAAAAGTGTGTAAGTGATGTGTAAGAGACTTTATGATTTGGCATTGGAGGATGTGGTGATGTGACATGAGGGTTGACTTGAGATGGTTTAGTATTTCTTAATCCTTGGATTATAATTGTACAAATGTTTAAGGGGTGATTAGCTTTGGATTAGAGGGTAAGTGGAGGATTAGGAGGATGTGATGGGAGGAGAGAGAATGAGTGGAGGGTTAGATTAGCTAAGCATGGGTTATTAGCTAATTAAGAAGGATTGGCATGAATTTTAGTATTAAATATTTTATTTAATTCCAAGTGCAGGGAAAAAGGGGTTTATGAATTAATTTAATTAGATAAGTGTATCCATTTAAATTAATAGAAGAATAGGGTTTTAATTAATTATCAAACTATAGGTTTGTCATTTAGATAATTAATTGGACTATAGTTAATTAATTAAATTAATTAACTAGGGGATGACATAAATTAATCAATTAATAATATTTAAATAATAAGATGTCCTAGGAGAAGACTAAATAAAATTACTAAATGATGTAATCAAATTTAGGTGTCTACAGATAGATATATGGAAGTAAATTCCTTGAATGAATGATGAAATGAAGATTTGAAATGCCCAATTTCTCTTTATGGATTCCTTACACTTTAATGCTTGATGATGGATGCCTTCACTAATGGATGCTTTCTTACACTTGGATCTCTTGAATGTACAATAAATTTATTGTACATATAGATATATTTCACAATAATAGATGATGTAGATGTCATTGAGCTTAATAGAAGAGAATCCTATCATTGAGCTTTAGGCTACTTTTAGGCACAAAACACTAGGACAAGGTTGACATGGCTGACCTAGTCTTGGATAAGGTTGACCTGGTTGACCTAGTATAGGTCAAATGTCCTTAAAATCTCATGAGATAACACACAATATGTCCAAAATTGTTGCATCTATAACACACAAATCCATTTCTTATATTGTTTGTTGCTTCAGTTGATCTTTTATCTGCAGGGTTAGTATTTCTAAACATTCTACTATTATCTTTATTATTAGATCTAGGTTTCTTACAATCAATAGATCTATGACCAAAACCATGACAATTATAACAATAACAAGGGAAGGTTTGGATTTCTTACCTGTACAATCTCTTTTCATGTGTCCAAATGAATTGCATGTAAAAAATATACCTTCGAATTCATTTCACATTTCTTAGGTGACCCATCTTGCTTAGGTTTTTTTTTCTTCTTCTTTGTTCTTAGGTTGTTGAATTTATGGATTTGGTTGTTTACATTATTCAGTCTTCTTTGAGAATTTTTATTTGAAATATCCAAGACCAGTTTTATCATAAGAAGGTTTTTGATAAGAAATTTGTTCATCAATCTTTTCACTATTGGAATACAGTTTTTTAAGATGTTGCTTGGATTGAGTTAGTTCTCCTTTCACAATTGTATTGTACTTCTCAAGTTCAGCATACTGCAACCTTTTTAGTCTCAAGTTCAGATGTTACTTTGGTAATTTTAGACCTTAGATTTTCATTTTCAGACTTCATATTTGATTAAGCTTTCTATTATCATCTTTCAAGCTTAACTTTAGATCTACAATCTTTAGTTCATGCTTTAGAATCTCATTTTCCTTTTTCAATTTTGAAACTTCATCACTATCCTTGATATGATTTATAGGTTCTTTCTTTGATTTAAGATCTTCTATCTTGTCTTTTATCTTCTCAATATAGTATTTTTTACTTTCATATTTGTTCTTGGAAGTATCTCTTTCTTTAGTAAGAATATCAATCTTCTCAAGACCTTCTTCTAGGTTTTTCTACAATTGATCCATATCCATAGAGATCTTACTCAAGTTGTTAGGCCTCCTTTGAGTAACTATGCTCTGATACCAATTGTTAGAAATAGGAAATAATGAGAGGAAGGGTGAATCAGTATTTCACAAACTTTTACTTTTTCCCACTTATGGATACATGTAATTAACTTGCATATGAAACTAAACTAAATAACAAACACAACCATAAAATAAAGGAACTCATAACACCATTTTTTTTCTCAAGGAAACCCTCACCAAGGGAAAACACCGGTGGGGATGATACCCACAAATGATCCACTAATCAAAAGTATCTGGTTAAAGGTATTGACCCTATTAGGACTCTATTAGATCCATATAGTGTCTCGGTCCTTGTTAGAGGACTTTAGGCCTTGTTAGAAGCCTCAACCCTATTAGGAGTTGGTACAAAACAAAATATGAATGTATGCAAGAGGAGTGCACTACCCAAACATGCAATATACAATAATAATCTTCAGTACAAAAGATAGAGTACAAAAACCTTTTATTGTTGCTAAATATCTTCAATATTCTGATCTAGCTTGTAGGCTCTTCACAAAACTTGGTATCAATTCATAGTGATCTGATCATATATTATATTTCTCATCAATACATCAATACAAATTCTTATTACAACTTCACATTAGTCTCTTTTGACTTCGAATTACATAATACTTTCCTTTATACCAGCTATCTCAAATATAGCTTACCAGTCAACTTCCATGTTATCAAAACATAATACTAACTCTTTCTTCCTTAGGGTTAACATCTAGGATGTCGTCCCTAGTTAGTTAAGTCATTATTTTGATAAACAAAATAATCCCTTAACTCAAAATAATCCTTTACTGATCGCTACCCTGATATGGTCGGCTCAACACTATTTTTGTAAAACATTAATATCTTTGTCCATACATGTCGTATAGTCTTGTACTCTTAGATGTAGCTTCAACACAACTCATATAATATGTGATCAAGTTCGCATGCACTAAAAATACTTCTATAAACTTCACTGATCAAAGTAGTCTTTGTGTAGGCAAATAGACATTGTTATACTTAGGTAATTTTCTTAAGTTCTCATCCAGAACTTCATCCTTGGATCATGTTATCTTAATATAGAATATATGTTTCCATAATGATGACATCATGATATCCTACTTAGCCAAATTGCCAATATAATTTACCCAAGAATTTGTTCATAACCTCATTCATAAACTTCATAAAAGTACTCAATGCATTAGTTAAACCAAAAGGCATAACCAACCACTCATACAAACCTTCTCTTGTCTTAAAAGACGTTTCCATTGATCACCTTCTATGATTCTAATCTGATGATATCCACTCTTCAAATCAATCTTGGTAAAATACTTTTCTCCACTCAAATAATCCATTATGTCATCCATTCTTGGTATAGGGAGCTTAGCAACTTGGGAAGGAGGAGTTATTAAGGCTTCATCTTCATCATGGGAGGAATGAGAAGAATTATGCTCCATTATGGAATTGAGATGTTGAGGGAAAATATTAGTATCATCATGGGTCCTAGGAACAAAAGAGGAATCATGGTCAAAAGAGCCTATGAGTCTACAACTTATCCTAACAAGAATGCTAGAGGTTTGACTTAGTGTAATAAAGATCATAAAAGAGGAGATCACAAAAGCAAATTATAATGAGATCTAACTACACACTTATCAATGTAATAAAGAGAAAAGAAAGATCTAACTACACACATATAGCTATATCTAACTCCAAAATAGGATTCACTAATGAGAAAAAAAAAGAAAAGGAGATCAAGGGATATAACTCCAAATTCAAAAGGAAGTTGTAACATGTCGGGTTCACCAAAATATTCAATGAAGGTAAACACACAAGATAATGCAAAAGAAAATCTAACACCAAGGTCAAAAGGAAGTTGTAACATGTCGGGTTCACCAAAATGTTTAGGTGGAAAATGGTGTCAATGAATTTAGTAATGTAAACTATGTAAGATGTGTTCATTAATTAACCATTTCCACAAAAACATTAGAAATGCAAGAGAAATAGGGGCTTCCAGGCGTAAATCTCAATATAACCTAAGTTAGATTAGAAAAAACCCAAGAAGATGAGGGGATGCTAATGCTAAACCCAAATTATACCAAGGAATTACGCAAGAAAGTCCTCTTTCATGCAATGTAAGATTTGATTAAGGTTGTAAAAATGCACTTGTAAAATTGAAGTAATAGATTTAGAAAGATAAGGAATAGAGATCTAGGTGCTAAATGTAGGCAATTAACCTAATTAAGATGTGAAAATAGATCTAATGTAAGATATAAAATTAGTACTCACCTTGAAGTATGGAGAGGAATATTATTTCCTACTCTGAAAGCTATTGTTCTAGACATATAGCTAAATTTTCAATTGTAGATCTATGATCATGGATGGAAACCTAGAAATTGTTAAAAATCATAGGCCATTAAGAATAGATCGGCCATGTCACCATGTTCTAGAATAGCTCGATCAAGTCACCATGTTACTAAAGCACATTACTGGAGTTGACCCATATTTTTCTAGTAGATCTTTGTCTGCAACTTCTAGATCTATACCTACAATTTTGAGATCCTACTCCTGCACATAGAAAAATGGGTTTTGGGGTTGGGGTGGATAAGGGATTGCCTTGGTAAATCCCTATATTGAGGAATCAACCTTGAATTGAAATGTAAATGTGTAAATGAAACAAGAAAAATATAAATATTCACCTTTCTTGAAGAAACCCTTGTCAATAAGGATTTTGTTGTGTTTGTATATTGATCTTGAACTTGCAATGTAGGAAATCTCCACAAATGCTATGGATCTAAAAAAATCACTTCATTGATCCATGGATGTAAGTGTGCATCAAATGAATAAGGTGATGAATTCCTCAATGTAGATCTCCTCCCGTGATGACCAACAGTATGTTAGATCTTCAAGAGGAAAGATGCCCACAAAGGATCCTTGAATCTTTGAAGACTTGAATACTTGAATGTGAGAATGCTATCATGAAATGTCCTCCTGCAAAATGAGTTTCCTAGGCTTCTTTTTATACTAGTTTCCAGACGGGAAAACAAAGTAAGCCGACGGGGTCACTAGATTTTGCAAGTTGAATCCCTGAGACAACATCAGGCATGAGGCTCACAATCCTAGGAAAATAGGTCAACCTAGTCTACCTGCTCTAGGAATAAGTTGACTTAGTTGGCCTGTTCCCGGGGTGGTTCATAGAGATCAAACTCTACGGTCTCATAAACTGCATAGATGAAAGTAGGAAAAATATGGTTGAGTGAGAGAAAAAGGGAACCGAGCATGAATCCATCTATTGTCTAGAAATTTTATTAATGATGGGAGCTAAAAGGTCTTAAATGAGGAGTGCATCCATTTTAAGATGGTACATACCCAAAAATATTTCCTTTTAGTTTTCAGTGTTTTGGTTTCATTTCTTTAGTTTAGATCATTTGTAGTTGTGAACCTCAGGGTTGGTTCTAGACATCATGTTTGACTTATGTCTTGGTTCACACTTTGATTGGATTCTTCATAGTGGATATATCTTGGATTCAAATTTAGGCTAGACTATTATTCATTTTCTAATGGTCACCTATGGTTTTCTAATTCTACAAAGTAATTTCCCAATTGACAAATATTTATGGCACATGTCATGATAATCTTTTATATTTGGTCGACATTCCTCTTAGATCACACATTATTTCAAGATCTTTAGATCAAGATCATTATTATTTGAGTCTTGACCTATATTTTTGTATTATTTTTTCTTGTTCTTGGAAAATGTGATAGATCTTGGTCGACATACGTGACGTGAAGGTTCTATATATTGAGGCATTTGATCTTTTTTTAGGAAGCTCTTAGTAAGTTAGTCTTTTATAGGTTAACATGCAACTTGGATCTAGATTGTGTTCTAATTAGGCATGTATGCCAAAAATTAATAAGCTTCATGTTGTAGGCCAATTTGATGTAAATCTTTGATGTTGTGATAATTTGAGGGACTATTCTAACATGTTAATCATACATGCTTGTGTGTGGTGTTGAATTTTTTCCACTGTGTAACTCATGTTGCAAGGTTTTAACCATCTCCATTGGGAAATCTCCTACCATGACTACATCACTATTGCTCATTTTTTTTTTCTCATCCACATTTTCTATGCCTTTGTATTTTCTTTCCCGATGCTGAGTGGTCTCATGAGGAAAAACTTAAGGTTGTTCAACATGTAGCCAAAGAGGTGATATTTACTTAGAGAGACTCCTCAAAATTACCTCTAGCTAGTTTAGTGTAAGATCTTCTTGAATTGAAATAAATTCTATATGAGAGGTCATGTGTCTTGTTGGATGCTCAAATGATTGCTCTGATGGGAGCCTTGACCAAAGAGGTGTTTTTTTTTTTCTTCTTGATACTAGAATTTGGAAAAGTGGAATTTATGCCAGAATAATGTCCCCTACTGGAAGAATATTCAAAATGAATATCTATCTCCTAAATGCAAATTTTTCCTATTGTTGCAATTTTTTAATAGATCTTCCACTTGAGAAAAGGTAAGGAAGGTCGATTTTAGGGCCCATCTTAGTTTGTTTTTTATGATACAAGTGATGAATACTATTGTTATGTTTTTTGTAGTGTTCTATTGCCAAATATATTTTGCACCTTTGACATGGTGTTTATAAGAAAATATACATTCACATTACATATCTAATTAAGTTTTTGAGGGATTTGGGATGCCCTAGAAGTTAGGTTTTCCCTCTTCAAGTGGCTCGGCATATTTTTCCCTCATGCATCCTTTAGAAAGTTTGGTTGGAAAGCAATTGTATGATCCCCCAAGGAAAATATTTATTTATATAGAAACTATGAAAGAAGAATGTCATAGGAAGATTATAGAGACTACTATTGTGAAATACTAGGTGGGTTTTCCTCTAAAGTGCGAAGGATAAGATTATATAGAGTTCAGGTCTTAGGAATAATGAATTATGTCTTCTCACAGAGAGAGAGAGAGAGAGAGAGAGAGAGAGAGAGAGAGAGAGAGTACCTCCTTTGAGTGTTTCCAAGAGTAATATAGATAAATCCTTAAGGAGAAGTTCAATTCATGCAAGGATTGATGATGTGACAAGAGATAATAAAGGGGTGATGTCCTCCATCTTCTCTAGATATATGGGACTATAGTTGAAGAATGTTATGAAGTCCATGAAAATTATTAAAGACCTTGGAAAGAGGATGTGCCTCTAGATGTGTGTGTGTGTGTGTGTCTATATATATATATATATATATATATATATATATATATATATATATATATATATATATATATATATATATATATATATATATATATATATATATAGACACACATATACATATACATATACATATGCATATATGTATCTATGTGTATGTATGTATGTACATATATGTATATGTATATGTGTGTGTGTGTGTGCACACATGTGCATGCACGTGCGCATGCACATGCACACGTGTGCACACATGTACATACACACACATATTTTAATGAGGTAGAAGAATTAAGAAATATAAAAAGAGTTTCTTTTAAAAAAAATTGTGTCAATTTTTTATAATTATTATTTAAAGTTTTAAAAGAAATATTAGAATGCCCAATGCACTCTTAAAGGAGAATCTATACATTTGTTTATTCCTTTACTAAATCAAAGGTCCATAAAAATATTCAAATTTTAAAATGTTAATCATCTTTTTTATTATTAATTTTGTTTAAAAAGTAAATAAATACTAGCTTTGAAATTAACGTCTAATTATATAATTTGAATGATATATAAGAAATCAAAGTACTCATAAATTAGAAAGATCACAATATATAACTTATATTAAAACTAATATCTTTTTCAGAGTCTCATAGAATGTTATAATACAAGTTTAAACAATATGCTCATTGCTTTTATTTTGTATATAATAATTATAAAATAAAATTATAAAGAATGTTCAACGCATGATAATACATTTCATATCAATGTTGAGTGTCATTAATAATAATTATGAATATCATTAAATTATAATAAATTCATTGTCATTTCTTTTTTATAGAATCATTAACCATCTATCAGATTATAATATTAATATTCCTTTAAAAACTAGTATCACCTTTATACAATTACGTAGTTGAAATTCTCTTTTTCTTTAGAAATATCTAAAATGATTCTAAGCATGAAATATGACAATTTTAATTATTTAAAAGTATTTTTCACAATTACTCGCTGGCAGAATTTTGTTTTTCTGAATATTTTAATAATATTGAATGTCCCATATACACTTTTCACTAGGCTAGCCACATTAGTCAAAGTGTCACACAAGAAAGAGGGCATGCTTTTGGCATAATCTCCTCATACTGATCATGGGCGACTACATTTTTTCCATGTGAAAATATGGCCGAATCTCAAATTTTAATGTTAGTACTATTTGTCTGGTTTTATAAAGAAATCGTTCTTGAGACTTTTGTGATTTTTTAATGACCTTCGTATAGTACGGTGCAACTAAATAATTCCATTTATGGAAATGTTGTATATAGCACTGTTTGATCTAAACGGTTTTAATCTAAATCCCATGTTGAGAGTGGAGGGTGACAATGGGCTTATGTCCTTTCACTCCCCACTCAAGAGAGCATTACAAATATTTTATATCTTGTCAAAGATATGATTAAGAGGGAAACCGAACATGATTCGTTTATAAGGATAAACAATTAAAATTTTTGTGGTATGTTTTTCTTAATTTCTGATCAATTATGGCGATTTGCCTTCCGCTTAGTGATTTATAGAGGAGGGTCCATAGATTTTAATTTCCATGTATATCTGATTTCTAAAAGGACCTCTTTTTGTAGTTCATGGGAAGTTTTAAGAAAGCTTTCGAAATAAGGGACAAACTCTTTAATATTGGAATATGCATTGGATGGTAAATGAGGCATGGATGTGGATATTATGTTATAAGGAAGATTATTAAATTTGAATACTTTTATTGTAATGTAATTATTGGTATGTTACATTTATGGTTTTGAAGATAATACGGTGTTTTTTATATTTATTATGGTAGTTTTAAGTATAATATTAAGGTTAGCAAAATTCAGTATGTCAACTTTGCTATTAAGAAAGGATGATAGTAGTTCTATGCATTGAAAATGTACAATTTGATCTTTCAAATTTGGGTGACAAGGAAGGTAAATTCACATGCATTAAGGGTTTAAAGCACAATGGTATGTCCAATTTTTGAATCAAATTTATTTTGTATAAATAATTTTTTTAAAGAAAAATAACGTCTTCCTTAAATATACATAGGGTGTTTGATGTAAGACATATATGTCAAACCCCAACTAATGGGATTTAGATTAAAACCGTTTAGATCAAACATGGTCATACAAGCTCATCTACTAATATTTAAATGATGATATAAAAGAAATTGATTCTAATCATTTTAGGCTTCAAATCAAGCTATCAAATGTTGTCTTTTTTAAAATGCATATAATCAAAATGTGTTGATTGGAAAATATATACTTATAAAATGTCATCATATGATGGCTTCAATTGGAAACTAAAAGAGTTAGGTGCAATTTTTTTTCTAATAATAGTTTACAAGAAATGCATTATAGTAGAATATAAGTCTAAAATTTATGTGAGTACTATTGTGTCATAATCACATGCCCCATTCTCACTGACCAAAATTTTGACCTCTTTTTTTCTTTTATACTTTTATACCTATGGTATTTTCAAAAGTTACATGCTATTAAATGTTACTTTAAGCCGTTATTGTTATACTAGTTAGTTGATCATCCTTCTAGTGAGTGACATATTAACACTTTTCTTAAGTGTGCTTAGGCTATTTCTTAAAAAAATTTCAGCTCGTAAAATTAAGACATATGTCCTCATCGCTTGAGATACTTATTGCATGCATACTTTCCACTTTCTCACACACTTGTCAAGTGAGATTACAAGTATTAAACCTCTAAAGAGGTATTCATAATTTAAGTCCTACCTTCTCACATCATCTATCTTTCATATATACACAAAGAACACACACACACACACACGTATATATATATATATATATATATATATATATATATATATATATATATATATATATATATATATATATATATATATATATATATATATATATATATATATATATATATATATATATATATATATATGTATGTATGTATGTATGTATGTATGTATGTATGTATGTATGTATGTATGTATGTATGTATGTATGTATGTATGTATGTATATTGTAGTAGATGGAGGATTCATCTTTGGAGGAGTTTTGATGAGGAAATGAAGAATGTTATAAAAGAATTGGTCAGATGGATTGGTGGTATTTTTCATTCCATATTTTGCCATCAATGCCAAAGGGGGAGATTTTTAGAGATTTGCTAGCAAGGCAGTCCTGACTGTATATTTTTCATTGATGACAACATATGGTAAGTAGCATGCGTAGAAGAGTTATGTAGTAGGCTTTCAGTATATGTAGCATGGACATGTTATCAGCATGATACCATGGACGCAAATGTTAATTATTAGTACAGATAGTTATATAGAAGCTTGTGTTAGCAGTGTTCTTGACAGAGTTACAAGCAGTGGTATGTGAGTGTTTGTCCGTATAGTTATCATGGAGCCTTGCACCCTTGGATATATGATGGAGACATATTAATGATGTTACATTCATGAAAGCAAAGTTTGATGTGCAGTAGAAGTGAAGTTATCTAGTCACTATCCACTAGTTGCAGTTTCTTGTGTTTATTCAAAAGAGCCGACGGAGATTATATTGATATAGGAGTTGCATCTATCATTTTGGTATGCGTTCTTGGATTAGTGATCAAAGAAGAGTTAAGAATTTTTGGCTAAGAGTGCATGATGTAATTCATCTTGAGGAGAAAGTTTCAGTTAATTTGGTAGAGTTGACAGTGTGTAGCGTGCATTTACATTTATTGATTTTGATAGGTCCCAGTTTGTGTTGCATGCTTAGTAGAGCCGAGTGAGATATTGTTGGAAAGTTTTATTGTTTCTCTATTATTATTTCAAGATTGTTCTAATAGGCCAACTTGATTATATCATTTAGAGGAAAGATATTTGTAGGCAATCATTTGTGATTGCTAATACATGGTTTAGAGTTGAAAGAGAATAGCAAAGCAGAAAGTGTGAAGTTTTGAGCCATCAATAGAAGGCCTATGTGACCAAGTAAAGAGTATATGCTATTCATTGAAACTAATCAAGATAGTAGGTCTACCTCGCAGTTCACAAAGATCTAGATATAGTGTGTATCTATTATTCAGAAGGTTGCAACCTTCACCCCTTTGAGGAGCAAGCTCTTAGATAGTGAGTCCTCACCCTTAATAGGGTCAATCATAAAAGACTCCTAACAGGGTTTGACCTTTGACTAGGTCACTGTACTTATTGCATTATAAAGATAACTCCTAACAGGGTTAAAGATCTTCTAACAAGGATCATTATACACTAGTGCAGTTTATTAGTGGGTGTCAATTCTCACTAGGGTTTTTGCCTATTTCCCCGTAACCAAAATATTGGTGTTGTGTTCAAGTGTTCTTTTATTGTGTTTATGCTTAATGTTTAAGTATACTTAATTGGAAAAATAATTGTAACTTGTAGATAACTGATTCATCGCCCCCCTGCCCCCCCCCCCCCCTCTCAGTTATCTCTTAGGACTATTCCTAAGAATTGGTATTAGAGCTTTGGTCCTCAGCAAAATATTTTAACCACTTGAGGAGATCATGGATAAGACAAAAATGAAATGTCTGAAAAAGAATCTTGAAGCTTCTCTTGAAGACCTTGACAGATCTGAAAAATAAATTGAAGAACTATAAGAAAAATTTAGTGATTCTCAAGAAGTCATGAAATGACTAAGAAAAGATTTGAAAGAGTGTTCAAACAGTGATTTAGGGAAGATGGTCAAAAAGCTAAATGAAGCGAACACTTCTCTGAAAGATCAGATTCAAGAGTTGGATGAAGGCTAACTAACAATCAAGAAGTTTATGATGAACAGATCAAAGAGAACCTTCAACTGAATGAAAAATTAAGGCAAAAAAACATGGAAATCTTGGAGCTAAGAAACAACAAATAAAATTTGGAATTTGTGTTAAAAGAAGCAAAGAATCACATTGATAAATTACACACAAGAAAGGATCTGATAGAATCTTAGTTATATGCTTGGAAGCTTAAAGTAGATACTAGCGGAATTGGTTTCAATGAAGCACAAAATCAGATTGATGACATGCGAGCAAGGATGAAAGCACCAGAAGACACCACAGATTCTAAGGAGACATGAAATCAAACGAAAGATAGTATTGAACCATCTAAGGATGAGCGCAAGCTAGTAGACCAAACTTGTTATGCATGTAACAAGCATGGACACATAGCAAGGAATTGTAAAGAGGTAAGACCTTTCAATGCTTACTGTTATTCATGCAATAAATTTGGTCATAAAGCTATGAATTGTAAAACAAGTCAGAAGAACAAGACTCAGCAAAATCAGAGAAGTCAAAATCAACCAAGTGCAATAAGTTCCCAAAGTATTACATGTCAGATATGTAACTCTAATACATCTTAACTAATTTTCGCACACTTCTGCTATGCTTCTCTCAACTCTATATCAACTTCCATACTTATTACAAAGGGCGCATCTCATATTTATATGCGCTTATAAAAACAATTAACCAGGTTGGCCTATAACCAATTACATACAACACTTCCAATTGAATTGGCTCAAGCATGTTTACATACAAACATAATTACATGTCTACAACCTAAATACAATAGGTGCATAGCCTTTACAAAACAATATTATCATCGCTAATCAGATTACCAACAGTTGGCTACATACTCTGTTCTATTCTAGCATTCATTGGCTATACCTCTTCAACTATCTAGATCTTTGACATATGGTCTCATCTGATTATGCGCTCTTAGACTTAGTATGAATACATACATATAAGCTTAACTTCAAGGGAACATACCTTAATTAGGTCATATGCATGTGCGTTGATGCTCTGACCTTCTGGTACTTTGCTAATTGTCCATTCTTCTATACTTAGCCAAATTTTGATCTTTTGATAATGTGCGCTAACTCCAAAATACTATATGACTTTGTTTCCATAATGAGAACACTATATCTAGTCATATACAACAGTATAGTCAACTTGCCAACAATATCCCCCTTTTTCATTGATGGAAACAAAGGAATATGCCAAAGTTACTAATTGTAACGGGTATGTGCATGATCATGAAATCCCAAACTAGGCCCTTAAGTGGCAATAAAAATTCTAAAAATTAGGTTTAGGCAAGTTGACATAAAAATTTGAACAAGTAATAAATATTATATCAAAATTATGTTACAAGAGAATCTGTAGAAAATTGAATTTAGTTTCTAAGATACTAGGCCTTTTTTGAAAAAGTATTATTCTATATGTTGAAAATTTTAAATTTTGATGTAGTAGTATGAAAATTTCAGGAAAAAGACCTTAAACACAATCAAATTATAATTTTTTTTACAAGATTCTAGATATAAGTAGTAGACTCATGTCCAGATGTGACACATATTTTTTGGTAATTTTTTTCCAAGTAAATAATTAATTATGATTTTTCTTCTATAACATTTCCAGAATACAAAAACTCTCATGTTTGACCACATTAACTTATTTTAAACTTTATCAAATTGAAAAAAAAATAAAAATTCTTGTAATAAGAAAAGAATAGAATGTGACACATGTTTTGAATTTAAAAAATGTTATATAGTTTGAAAGTTATAGCTATTTTTCAATAAGTCTATCAATCAAGACTAGTTAAACAAAATCAAATGATAATATTTTTTTTATAAGATTCTAGATAAAAGTAGTAGACTCGTGTCTAGATGTGATGTGTGTTTTTTTGTATTTTTTTTCTAAGTAAATAGTTAATTATAATTTTTCTTCTACAAATTTTCCTAAATAAATTTTTTTTCATGTCTGACCACCTTAACTTAGTCTAAACTTGATCAAATTGAAAGAATTGTTTATTATTATTGTATTAGGTGAAACATAGAATTTGATATATATTTCAGATTTCAAAAATGTTATATTGTTTGAAAGTTATAGTTGGTTTTCAAAGAGTCTATCAATGAGGACTTCTTTTTTACATTGCCACTTTTTGGCATACCATGATCCCACACATACCCTACCCTTATACAAATTTTTTTTTAACATACTTTATCTTATATCTCCCTTAGACTCTGTACTATACATCTTCATTACATATATGTAAGACTCCATATTCTATAAAATACTCCCCCCTTGACATTAATGACAAAAGTGCTTCAAAAAAGTATATCTACATGTACTTATAGTGTGAGGACATCCAGATATGCTATCTGTAAGTTTTGGATCTCTTGCTTGCAGAATGCAATCAGTTCATTAACTATTTGTAGATGGGCACATAATGCATATTGCAACATCTCCATCTTCTCCAAGTATGTGCTAGGACCTTGATCATATGTCACCATGGTGGCATCGATCTCCTTGATGTTCTGATTTAGAATATCTAGAGAGGGCGCAAGAGCATTCTTGAGCTGTGTTTGCCTTGCCCTAATCTTAGACATCTCTTTTTCAGCATTTTCTATCTTTTCTAACTTCCCCCTATATAAATTATTTCACATGTTCACATCAGTGGAGGGGTCTTCTACTTATTTCCTTACTTTTTCTATCATTTCTTCTACCTCTTAGATTTTCTTATAATCATCGCCAGTTAGCTTATCCTGGTTCATACAATCAGCAATGATTTTCCTTCCCTTGGCTACAAATTCCTTTAATGAGGCTTGACCAATCTTCAATGAACTTAGGTCAAGCAAAAAATTTCCAATTAGTTCTCTCAATATTTTCTTCATGTATTTGTCTTCTGCAACTTGAGATGCAGATTCTTCCAAGCTAGAAAAATTTTCTTTGAAGGCTGTCAATATATTAATGACATCATCAACTAAATGGAGCTTAGACACTTTCTTGTCTGAAGGTAGTAGGTTGTTTAAAATGTTGACTGATTCAACAAACAAGGGATTCCTCATTACCTTCTTCTCCTTTCCTTTCTCCATGGCTAAGACACTGATCTTGATAAGGTCTTCTTCTCCCCAAGAATCCAGACTAGTGCTGTCATGTGTCAAGCTTGAAAAAAATTATACATAAGGTAATGGAGTGATAGGAGTACTATCCATTACTTCTTGCTTTACTCTGATTGTCATCTCAACAGATGGCTTGTCTGTTTTCTCACTTTCATTTTTTTCTTCTTGTCCTTTCTCCTTTTCTATATCTTTCTCTTATTCTTTTTGTGTCTCTTTTTCTTTCTCCTTCTCTTCTTCTTTACCGGTTAGATCTTCTATTAGTACCTCTTCTTGTAATTTGGGTGAATTGTCATTGCATAGGATTTTAGCTTCTTGTGTTGTTATAAAGGCCTCTTCAAACTTGTCCAAGTCATTATTTGTAGCCGCCATAGCAATCTCTACATTATCAATAATGATAGTGTTGTCTATTTGTGTCTCTAACATGAGCACAAACTTTTCTTTCTTTGTGGGTATTTCAACTATAGGCATTGAATCCTAAGGACCTATAAATGGTACATTAGTGGTCTATGACTCCTTGGCTATCTTTGTGGGCACTTGAGCTATTGGCGCAGTAGGTGGATACATGTGCCTATTTAAGAAAACTTTTTCAAAGGCTTTCTCTATCTCTTTGGCTGTCAAATCAAAGTTTTTATCCATTATGTGCAGAGTTCTCAACTTTTTTCTTAGGTGTGGCTTCACCAGATCTAGCAATAGTGTTTTCTCTTCTAAAGAACACATTGGGATACTTTCATCAAGAATATTTTCTCTTATCCTAAGATCTTCTTTAACTTAGGATCATCTTCCTTAGATTTTGTTGTAGATGCGCTCTCAATTCCCAAAGAAATCTTTTATTGTCTTGCTTTGTCAAGGTCTGCCTATGTTACTCCATGAATTCAGAGTATCTCAGAAGTGACCTTAGCTACTTTCCTTTTAGTTGTTGTGATGTTCAAAACTGCATCCACTTCTCTTATCTTCTCTTCATAAGTACCCCACCTAGGTTCATTAGGGTCCTTAGGTGCAGATAGTAGTACTCGAGAATAGGCTTCCAAGACTTGTTCATCAACCTCATATCCAAGTGGATGGATCCACTTTGTTCTTGGCTCAAAAAATTCCATACAAGTTACATCAGTTTCCACCATAAAGAAAATGTTGTCCTTGTATTTCTCGACAATGCTCTCTGGTATTCTATACCTCATCTGCATTTTGGCCATGAATGTCTTCAATTATAGTGTCATGTAATCCTTGAGTGTACTCTCAGTAGATGCCTTAAAGGATATATGTAGCATTGTAGGTAAACTCTTGTCCAAATACAAATCTGACACCTTTCCAAGTATGTGGAAGTACATGTATATGATCAAACACCCAAACCTAAATATTTTGGTCTTGTCATGCTTAATGACTTTAATATTGTCTACAAGCTGTGCACACAGGATCTCGCACAGATTGAACTTTCCATTTTCTCTCACAAGTCTAATTACTACAATAATAGTGGCCACAGACACACTATTCACCCTACTGGTGTGTTGAAACCTGTATCTCAATATCATGGACATCAATTTGATGTCTTTCTCCTATATAGGCTCAATTGTCATTCCGTGCCTATCACTTCTTGACTTACATGTTTTCTCAACTATCTTCCTTACATCCTTACCCACTGGAAGAATGATGCCTTTCTTAGAGAGGCCTGTCATCTCATGAATTAGGTCTCCTGTAATTATCATTGGAACTTCACCTATCCAGAATAGGTCATCATGAAGTCTGTTGAGTAAAATCTTTATCCATTCAGACTCATAAAACTCATATGTCGTAGCATATTCAATTATGGGATGGTTTTCCAACTGTGCAAACTCATCAAGGAATGTTTTATCTAGTTTCATCATAGTCTCTATGTGCGCTCTAATTATATCAAGACCTATTGACTCCTTCGTACAGTAAATGTATGCACGGATGTCTTCAACATGCATAACACCAATAGGAGTTTTGGAGAATGCTCCTTCTAAATAATCTAGGGTAGATTTGAAAGGGTGCCTCTTGAAAATGTATCTCTTTTTCTCCTCAACATCAAACACAACAGGAGTAGCCATAACTTACTTGTTTATTGCTTCAATTAGGTTTCCAAAAGACTTCTGAATCGTCATGATAGATTAGGGCTTTTGCAACCGATCAAATACACTTCTTCGCTGGTGAATCACACTTCAATCCTTCTCAATCAACTACTAAGGCTTCTATACTCTCCAATCTCTCAAACTTGAATGCAATGAGTGATTTGTAAGTCTCCAAGTACTTTAAAGTGAAAAATTCTGCTATTAATGCTTGCCGCGTAAACTAGACTTTCACTGAAAAATGTTTAACTTTCATTATACAATTAATCAGGTAATGCGCTCTTGCACATAGGTTATGCTAGTCTCCAAAAGGTTAAATCCAAAGGCACATACTCTAAGGGTGATTATACCGACCGCACAGGGGTATAGAGCTAAATTAGCTCCCCCTATGACCCTGAGGGTCATTCATCTAGATGTAGAGAGTGTGTCCATCGTGGATGCATCCAATACATACTCATTAGTCTTATCCTTATTTTCCTCTGACCAAATCAAGCTTGCATCTTTTGAAGATTTCACAAACATGACTTCTCTTTCGGTATCCAAAATTGATTCTTCTGGCTTTTTAGGGCTTTCATCACTTTGCATTCTTGATCTACAGAACTTTGAGATGTGTCCAGCCTTGTTACATGAGTGACAAATAATTGGAGACCTTAAATTCCTCGGTGCAATGACATGGGTTACCATTTTACACTGTCTAGCTAAGTGACCATTATAGTTACATATCTGACATGTAATACTTTGGGAACTTCTTGCACTTGCTTGATTCTGATTTCTCTAATTTTGTTGAGTCTTGTTCTTCTGACTTGTTTTTTAATTCATAGCTTTATGAAAAAATTTATTGAATGAATTTAATAGTAACCATTGAAAGGTCTTACCTCTTTACAATTCCTTCCTATGTGTCCATGCTTGTTACATGCATAGAAAGCTCAGTCTACTGGCTTGCGCTCACCCTTAGATGGTTCAATATTGTCTTTAGTCTGATTTCCTATCTACTTAGCATATGTGGTGTCTTTTGGTGCTTTAATCCTTGCTCGCATGTCATCAATCTGATTTTGTGCTTCATTGAATCCAATGCCGCTAGTATCTCATTAAGCTTCCAATCATATAACTGAGATTCTATCAGATCCTTGCTTGTTTGTAATTTATCAATGTGATTGTTTTCTTCTTTTAACTCAAATTCCAATTTTTTTTTCCTATTTCTTAGCTCCAATATTTCCATGTTTGTTTGCCTCAATTCTTCATTCAATTGAAGGTTCTCTTTGATTTGTTCATCATAAAATTATTGATTGTTAGTTATCTTTTCATCCAACTCTTCAATCTGATCTTTCAGAGAAGTGTTCTCTTCATTAAGCTTTTTGACCATCTTCCCTAAATCACTGTTTGAACACTTTCAAATCTTTTCTTAGTCTTTTGATGACTGCTTGAGAATCATTGACTTTTTCTTTTAGTTCTTCAATTTCTTTTTTAGATCTGTCAAGGTCTTCAAGAGGAGCTTCAAGATTCATTTTTAGATGTTTCATTTCTGTCTTATCCATGATCTCCTCAAGTGGTTAAACTTCTTTGCTGAGGACCAGAGCTCTGGTAA